>CAKAOJ020000009.1:9022500-9622500 GCA_916701645.2 Sebastolobus alascanus
TATTGAGACGATGTCACACATTTTCATTGGCTCTAGTTTTCAAAAGTCAAACCACTGCAGGACAGACGCTTTTTTTAAAATCTGGCTTTTATCCAATGGCGGTGAAGACAGCAGGGAAGGCTGTTATCACGGGGGGGCTGTGTTTGCTGTCAAACTGAGCACACATGTGGGTCAAGTGCAGGTTAACATTTAACCGTCTTTGCTACGCCATGCCCAACGGAGAAAATTGCGAGTCACCGCAAAGTCACAAGCTATGCAGATTTATGCCGAATATGATGGAAACTACCACAAAGAAAAGGAAGAGCAGTTACAACAAAGACTGAAACTACTTATAAGTATTTATAATCCGGTGGAAGGTGATGCTCAGAGTTTTTTGTTAAGTTTGCCAGTTATTTTTCAATTTCACACAAAGGGTGAATACGACATGAAGCGACACAGTTCATGTGAGTCTCACAAGAAACGTGCGGCTCAAAAAGAGACTTGCCGATGTGTGGATACATTCGGGCAAAGCATAGAGATGTAACAAGATAAGGGGCAGAATAGAAACGTTTATTATTTAAGTTAGACATTATATCAAAATTGTAGACTAAGTCTCAGCCTTTGTAATGCGTCCCACATTGTCCCACACAAACATACTCTTTGTCCCACATTTGGTTTGTTGGGATCTGGTCACCCTAAGTGGAGGTAAACACACTCTGATGAACTCTTCCCATATTTCTAGCATGCTAACAATTTGAAACGCATGCATGCACAAAACACAACAATTTTTCTTTGACAATATAAGATTAGAGGCGTCAGAATGTGATAAAAGTTGTATTAAAGAGACGAGACTGCTCTGAAAAGACCCCACTCTGCTCCCTGCTCATTGTTAGCCGTACATATTGCAGGCTTTATGGATGTATGATATAGTTTAATAAGCAGCCTCTTCTCCCTAGAGTGGACGCTGCAGCATTGGACACACACTCACTGACACATGCAGGGAATGCACCGGAGGGGACTTGGACATCCTGTCCACCGCTCGCTGTTCAACACGGGAACAGGATGGGGAAAAAACGACGACGTGGCCCGAGCACAACATGCACAACCACAACGCACACACGGAGCTTGGCGTCGACTAAGGTGTGCCATTCTTCCGTTCTGCTTCTCAGTAAGATCCATCTGTTCATAATCCTGCACGAGAAAACACTCTCTCTTTCGTCCCCATACAGTCTGAAAACTAACCTATCCTGCCTAATCGCTATAGGAGGATGAGAGTTGAAATATAGGATGCTTGTGTTGTGTGTATTCATCATGGCAGATATGTGTGTGTTTGTGTGTAGGGGGGGTGGGCGGGTTGCGGAAGCAATTTCGTTCTGCTCTGTTTGGCAGTGCATCAGTGACCATTTTTTCTGTTTCTCCATCTCCACCACTCTCCAGCTCCCTCTCTCCAACGCTCTGTCCATCCTCTGAATCCCAACACACACCCTCTCACTCTCTCCGTTCTCCTCTTGTGACTGTCCCTTTCTCTACCTTCCCCTCTCTCACTCATGCCAGGTCCGTCTCGTACAAAATCCCACTCTTCTCTGTCACTGAGAGTGGGGGGTTTGAGGTACGGACTGAGTTTAGATTGGGTGTTTTTTTGGAGGATAATTAACGGGGGACAGAGGGACGCCGCACACAGCAGGGGGCTTGGATCAATTCACACCCGATTCAATGAGTAATGAGTGAAACTGCAATTTTTTTTTCACTAGGAACAGAGGATTTGGTCTTAATTATTTCATAATGTATTCAGCATAATCCCATTTAGGAGGAGAGTGGGTAGGCAGCCCTCTGCAGGCCGTTTTGTTAGCTGTTTGTGACAGTAAAAGGAGACAGAGAAATAGGAAAATGGATTAGTGTCACAGAGCAGTGATTACATAAATGTATTTGGAAGCAATTCTGTTATGGCATTTAGGGAGAGAGTAAAATCAAGTGTGGCAAAGGCACCGTTAAAGCTGCAGTGGGTAGAAATGGAGAAAATATGATTAAAAAAAGTTATTTTTTATAAAACGGTCACTATATCCTGACAGTGGTGTATGAGACAGGTGAAAAAAAAATCATGTGCCTCTGTGTCCTCCGGTGCTCCTAATGGCATCTGCAAGATTTCACAGACCGGAGGAAAACAACCAATCAGAGCTGAGCTGCAGCCTGACGTCTCTGAGCAGCTGTCAATCACTCGTGAACTCCGATCAAACTAGGCAGCGCTGATCAAATATGAATCAATATTCTGTTACTGTAATGCCTATTTCTCGCCTCATGTTTTCAGAAACATCTTGTAGTGTACTGTTTAGCTGTAAAATTAGAAAGTTTGTGACCCGGCAGCCATGTCGAGAGCAGTTGAGGAAACACAAAGCACCGCCCACCAGCACATAAGAACGCTCAATAGGAACGCTCTCTCTCCGAAATGACCTGTGATTGGCCAAAGTCTCCCGTCACGGGCTGTATTTTTTTAAAGCCTGAAAACAGAGCCATGACGAGGTGCAGAAGTCTAATTTTCTCTCAGAGAACTTGAATGACAATATACTGAAAGGTTATTATGGAAGTTTTGCCCAATGAAGCCCAAAAAATGTCTGCCTACCGAAGCTTTAAAAGTGATGGGGTGTCTTGTGGGAAACGAAGAAGAAGAACATAATGGAAATTGAGAGACAGCTTATTAAATGATGGGGGGCATGTGGAAAGGGGGGACATTTTAGTGGTCAGTCAGGGTGTGTGTGTGTGTGTGTGTGTGTGTGTGGGGGGGGGGGGGGGATGATACAGCAGCAGATGCCATTGTCTGGAGCATATATCACAGTATAACAGTAAGAGGATTATCCATCCACTGCGCACACACACCTCTGCTGGCCAAAGACAACATGCACCCATAACCCCCTCACTATAGGCTATAACCACCACCCACAGAGAGAGAGAGAGAGAGAGAGAGAGAGAGAGAGAGAGAGAGAGAGAGAGACTATGGACTAAAAAATGGAGCATATTGACTTCCAGTGACAACTGCTTAAATCCCCCACTCAGCCCCCTTTTTCTGCATCAGCTACAGCAGGCTGAGGCTGGACATTTACTCGGGTGGGTGTGTGTCTGTGTGTGTGTGTGTGTTGGCACACTGACATCCAAACGCACACTGTGCGCGCACGACGTGCCGTGCCGTGCCGCGCTTTGCCGCTCATCACCTATGCAGCCAAAGAGAGAAAAGGCTTAACGGATCGCATACAGACAGACAGACAGACAGGCAGGCAGCGACAAAACCCGGCTCATTAAAATCTCGTCTGCAGACCCTCCGCTAAAGGTGTGGAGGAGGAGAGGGGGGGCAGCCGCTCGGTACGATGGAACCGAACCCGAGCCGTTAACCGGTTCAGACGCGTCAGCTGCGAGGGGAGGTTTAACGGCGACATGGCGAAAACGGGCAAGATCTGAACTTTGTGGAGGATCCGCTGTGAGGATTAGCGTGCAATCTGACCGGTACAACGAGGAGGAGGAACGGGGATCGCAGTTTGCATCGGTGCGTCAAAGGGATATATAGCCGACGGTATGGCGCGCCCTGACAGTCGTTTGGGCACCTGGCAGGTGCTGCTGACCATCTCAATGATCATCATCATCCCCATGTCAGCTCACGGTAAGTCCCCCCCGCACTATACCTACCGGAGTCCCACCCTGTGCGTGCGTGCGTGTGCGCGTGTGTTTGTGCAAAGCAAGAAAGCGCGCACGTGCGTGATTCAAATCACACCTGCATTGGCATGTTATATAGAAAACTGACAATTGTCCATGCATGCATGCATGCGGGGTATGGGGGATGCAACTGCCATTTAAAATGTGGGCATTGATGGGTTAATATTCATCTTTTTTTACAGAGAGTCTTTGAGCCTATTGATAGTAACACGCTGGGTATTGAGAGGCTGATTTAGAACGGACACTGATATTTTAAATGCATTGATCATCCTTTGCCTTTAGGCATTGACAATGTCTTTTTTTTTGCATTCAAAATACTGTCAATCTATCCCTAAGATGTGCTGTCGAAACCAAATCTGATATTTTCTGTCATGCTGAGAGCTGCTGTAGGGCCTATTGATCATTAATGACACTTGAACCACTGGCTGTGGCTCAATCTCATGCCCATTCAGAGTCCCCCTGTGACCTATTAACTACAAAGGTAACTGACTTGTTCTAAATGTTATGAGGAACATCTGTATAAAGGAAGACAGACAGCCCCTGTGGCTGATCAGAGAGAGAGAGACATTTGACAGTTCAGTACTGCAGCTGAGACTCGCCGCGGCGGTGCGTGGCCCAGACAAAGGCGGGATTAGGTGCGCCGTGGCCCGGCTACAGGAGGGCCCATTCACGACGCTGAAAGGATTGAATTCCTCCAGACATTCAGGGGAGGCCCGAGACAACCGAGCCCGGCTACACCTCTCCCCTCCCTTCGCCTTCTCATTTTCTGTCCATCCCTTGAGATGGAGGCAGTGTGGGAACGAGAACCTGACACTGCTCTGTCTGGCACGCACGCACACACACACACGCGCGCGCTGAGAGTATAGTGGAAATGTGGCACATCTTGGAAATGTAGAAATGAGCGCTGCTGCTGCTGCTGCCGCTGCCCAGCAACAGGGTGGCTCGTGAACGCGGAGGGTCGCCGGGGTCCACGTGGGCACGCCCTGCCCCTGTACCGCCCCCCCACACCCACCCACCCCTGCATCTGGCGCCCTCAATGTGTAACCAGGCGTAAACACTGTGACATATTGACCGGTATAAATACACGCCGGTCTGTCTGTCATGCTTTAAACCCCAGAGACCACGTGGCTGTCGACATGTGTGATTCATTAGGGTGAATCTCCATTCATTTCCATCTGGGTGGAATATGGAGAGAAGTGCGAGAAGATGTTTTTTCCATGACCCTTAAACAGTAATAGATAAAGCAAATAAAAGTTAAACAACACAGACAATGAAAAATATAGCCTTAAACCTGCAGTAATCTAGTTTAATGAACAATTATATAACAAACATGACAAGCATTTAAGAGAAAAAAGAAGATCCAGTCTCATCTTTCGTGGCAAGAGCGCCGCCATGTTGCAGTTCTCTAGCCTGTGACATCACGAGGTTGGTTGGCTCGGCTGAGTTAAACGGATACGACGGTAGAGACCCTGAAAGACGGAGACTGACGAGACGCGGGACAGAAGACAACAAAAGAGGGGAGACTATTGTATTGTTCCTGGATGTAAAGACGAGTTTTACAAAGTTAAAACCAAGGACAAAACAGTCCATTTCATAAACTGCTCCGGCTGGTGGGCGGTGCTTGGTGTTTCCTCAACTGATCTCAACATGGCTGCCGGGTCACAAACTTTCTCATTTTACAGCTAAACAGTACACTACAAGATGTATCTAAAAACATTTGAGGCGAGAAATAGGCACAACAGTAACAGAATATTGATTCATATTTTATCAGCGCTGCCTAGTTTGACCGTTTGATCGGAGTTTGCGAGTGATTGACAGCTGCTCAGAGACGGCAGGCTCCAGCTCGGCTCCGATTGGTTGCTTTCCTCTGATCTGTGAAATCTTGCAGATGCCATTAGGAACACCGGAGGACACAGAGACACATGATCTTTTTCAGATTACCTGTCTCATGCACTACTGTCAGGATATAGTGACCGTTTCATAAAAAATAACTTTTTTTTTTAAATCATATTTGCTCCAATTCCAATACACACTGTTGCTTTAAGTTCCTAAAAGGCTTAATTCAATTTGCCAGCAATTCTCTAGATTGTTTGGCCTATAAAATGTCAGAAAATAAGGTAAAAAGCCCAAAGGGGATGAAAAGCAGCACATTTTCATATGAGAAGTTGGAATCAGTGAAGTTTTGGCAATTTTGATAAAAAAAAAAAAAAAAATGGCTTAAACAATTTATCACATAGCCTATTAAAATGGTTGCAGATGAACCAGTTGTTAATCAGCTTTATCAACTAATCATTTCAGCTTTATATAAAACCAATAAATCAATCCACTCGTACACACAAAACAGAAACAGATTGTCCTTGATAGCCATGTAAAGCAATATGGATCACATCCAGACACTTTGGTGCTCTGCCATACAAGTGTGTGTGTGTTTGTTTGAGTGAGTGCATACTGTGAGGTCCATCTGCCCTGTAGCCCCAGAAAGCTCATGATAAGTCACAATAGATCAGATCATCAGCATCTCCCTGAGTCCTCTTTTATTCACACACACATAGAGAAGGGGAGGAAGAATACTATTTATACTGGTGGATACAATGGGTGGATGTCGCAGGACAACAGCACAAAAAGTCCAGCCCACGCCCCCTTTTGGGGGATAGAAAACTGAAGATCCCATAGACTTCAATGCAATTTGACGTATGTTTGGATTGTAATTTTGACAAGTTTGTATGCGTTCATCTCTTGTTATACAAACAATTTGTTTTATGGACATGTCTAATAATAATTTTGCGACCTTGCTTGAACCTGAGCATTTGCGGTACCTTAAGAAAATTAAAGTTGATCAGAGTCATGTCCCTTCAGTCTTTCCCCGTCCAACGCAGTGCCCGGATATTGCTCATCCAGACCTCTATACATATTTGATTGAATCACGTAAGTGTTGTCTGCAAATAACCAACGTGTTAATAGCGAACCGTTTGATCTATAAACTGAGATTTAGTTGGAGACGACAGTCTGCTGCTGCTGTAACGTTAATGTATGGCTGTATTACTGCAGCAGCCTCACACTCAAGCTAACGTTAGCTAGCCATGCTAGTCACGGTCACCAGCATCATTTAGCGATTTACCACACTGACGGTGAATATTCAAGTATCGTATGTGCTTCAAATCTCAGTGTGATAGCCTCGGTTAACCCGCCGCTACACGACAGCTTTTCGTCGTTTTCTCTCCTGTGACAGCGAGTAGATGGTTTGTTTAAAGTAGAAGTTTGGAGACATGTTTCAACTTCTTCTGTTTACTCTGTTACCGTCTATGAGGGACACGGGATTGTTTTCCCCCAAAAGGGGGCGTGGTCACGCGAGCCTACTCTGGATGACGTATCGCCGGTCTGATGTATGCAGGACACCTACCCATATTTCCCACTGTGTCCTGCTGGTAAGGCGAAAAGGCTGCTGGGAGTCTGCACTCGCTCAGATCACAGTGATCTCAGGTAGAACGTGTTACCATGGCGACATGCTCAGCATGATGCCAGAGGTGAAGAGCTGAGCAGTAGTTAAAGGCACAAATCACACTGTTTCCAAGATGGATATTGCTAAGCGGGGGCTCTCGCATTCAATTTGCTCGTCCTGCCCTTGTAATCTCTTCATGTTCCCTTTTGCGCTTGTAATCGCCAGCTGCTAACAGGACGCCGCATCTAAGTCTCAACGGGGGAACAAATTGGCAGATTGAACCTTTAAATGAAATTTGAATCAGTTGTAATCAGTTTTAACAGGTGGAGCATGTCTATCTCTTTCACAAACTGTGAAGCGTTTGAGTTCACCCCTCCTTGGTTTTTCCCAGAGATAGAGTTGGCATATAACACTTGCTGCCTGGCTGGCTGATTGATTGAAAAACAAGAGAGCGAAAGCGCGAACACTGGATTCTCTGTTTCCACTGCAACTCCCTCGCTCCACTCCTCCTTTCAACATGGCACCTCTTTACATCTCACCATGGCAACTGCAGCGTGTGTGTGTCTCTCTGTGTGTGTGTGTGATGTGAATCTCATGGTTCCTCAGCCACCACTAGTCTTCGTGACTCGAGGCACGTTCAGATGGTTTTAGTATTAGCTCTGAGTGAAGTGCCAGACACTGAAAGCAGCGATCTCATTGGACACAGTGATTTCAGGGTGGCAGTGGGAGAGAAGCCGTCGAGCCAAGTATTTGGTACGGTTGGCCATTTGCTCAGATGTACCAGGCCAGTGGAAAAGTGTGAAGAAGTGGCCTCTTGAAATTCAGTCAACTGTGGGAACATTATATTCCCAAAACTGTGCAACAGCAGGGTCTTCTTTCTTGTCCCTTTTCTACTTAAAGATGTAGTTTGACATTTTGGGGAATGCATACCTTTGTTTTAATGCCAAGAGTTAGATGAAAAGGTTAATCTGTTATGTTTCTATGCTAAATATGAAGCTGAATGATGAATTTATCAGCCATCTGTCAACTATGTCCTATGAATTGATATTAACGATCAGTTCTTTCATTTAATTATTTTTTTTTTCTCCTCTGTTTTGTCGATTATTTTACTTTTATTTTATTCTATTTTGTCGTATGCTTTGTAAATACAGTATATAATTCCTTAAAAAGCAAAATTGTAAAATGAAAAAAAAGAAGCTACAACCAGCAGCCAGATAAGCTCAGCAAAAACACTGGAAGCAGCAAGACCGGCTCGGGTCCAAAAGTAACAGCACCTCTAAAGTTCATAAATTAGCTTTAGAGGTGCTGGTAGATGTGTTTTATTACCTTTGGACAGAGCCAGGCTAGCTGTTTCTTCCCGTTTCCATTCTTTGTGCTAAGCTAAGCTAACTGGCTGCTGGTGGTGTCTTCACATTTAGCGTAGAAACATGACAGCGCCATCAGTCTTCTCATCTGACTCTCAGCAAGAAAGCGAATGCGCATATTTTCCAAAATGTCCAATTACTCCTTCAGAATCAGTTTATTCTACACTGCCTTACAGTATCTCTATCAGCTTCTAACTCTGGATTGAGGTCATATGTTATTTACGCTGAGTTGAATATACAAACCCATGTTTTTATGACTGCACCATTCCGTAAAATTGAAATCTTTTAGAGGCCTTGCGCCTAATTTTTTTTTACACATTTCTCAATTCACACCGTAAGGTTGGGTTATTTTGGAAACATTGGGAACTCCTCTTGAATTTCAAAGAGTTCTGTGGGTTTGAACAGTGTCTGGCTGCATGTTAAAAGGGTTTCAAGACCTCTGTGTCCTCTCTCCTTTTCTTTCCTGTCTGTCTTTGTGTGTGTATCTTTCTCTGGCCAAGTACAGGAGAAGTGTCTGTCCAGTCATCCTCTAACCTATTGCTCTAAATCCTAATCTAATCCTCACCCAGTCTCGGTCACCAGAGCACATTAGTCACTCAATGTGCCTAATCCTACATCGCTACAGTCTGATTACACGGCAGTCTTCAGCTCTTGTTCTGACTTCTTTGACAATTCATCACTTAGTTCTCGAAACGTGAACCAAAACGGGTTTTTAGCTGAGCCGCACTTTTCCACAAATCAGCTCTCTGATGAAAATTTGTGCATGTTTTTTTTTATTTTTTTTTTATTGTATTGCGTTTGTCAAAGTCAGCTGAATTTACGGTGAAGGATGTTGTGACATAACAATGTAAAACTAGCCTGGTACAGCCTCAAGGCATCTCTACAGTATACTGTAGGGATCCATTTAAATTATTCATGCCTCATCCTTGGGCACAATCTTTATCAAACAAAACACAGTCAGTACCTTGGGATTAGCTCCAACCCCCCCCCCCCCCCCCAAAAAAAACCAGTTATCTATGTGTGTGTGTACAAGTCTTTGTTTATCATTTTGCCGTTAGATGAGATAACAGAAAATAACTGACAAACTCCCACAGTGCTCTGGCGTCGATGCAGTGTTGACAATAAGATTATGTTAAATCGATTTTTACACATTAAAGTCATTTTACCTGTCATGAGAAATACTATCAACCTGAAAAGCCTGTGTCGACATTTTGGGAAATTAACTTTCTTATCGCGAGTTAGATGAGAAGATTAATTGAGAGTGTTTCTCATCTAAATCTTGGCAGAAAAGCAAATAAGCGTATTTCTTAAAATGTCGAACCATTTCTTTAAAGACATGGGTGTTAACCAGGTAGAAAGGGTCTGATAAAAAAGACAATTGAATTATGGGAAACGTAGCATCGAGTGTTTTTGCAGCTTGACCGATGAGCCTCTGGTGTTGACCATTCTTTGTTCAATCTGGCTTTATGGAAGAGCAATACATCAGACCGGCACATACGGGTACTGTACTTCGCAAAAAGTCAAGGCCGCGCCCCCTTTTGTGGGATAGAAAACCAAAGATCTCATAGAATTCAATGCAGTTTGACGTATTTTTGGATTGTTATTTTGACAAGTTTGTATGTATTCATCTCTTGTTATACAAACATTTGTTTTATGCACATGTCTAATAATTATTTTGCGACCTTGCCTGAACCTGAGCGCTCGCGATACCTTAATAAATTAAAGTTGATCAGCGTCATGTCCCTTCAGTCTTTCCCCGTCCAACACAGAGTCCGGATATTGCTCATCCAGACCTCTATACATATTTGATTGAATCACATAAGTGTTGTTCTTAAATAACCAACGTGTTAATAGCGAACTGTTTGATCTATAAACTGAGATTTAGTTGGAGACGACAGTCTGATGCTGCTATAATGTTAATGTGTATGACTGTATTACTGCAGCAGCCTCACACTCAAGCTAACGTTAGCTAGCCATGCTAGTCACGGTCACCAGCATCATTTAGCAATTTACCACACAGACGATTTCCATTTTCTCTCCTGTGACAGCGAGTTTCTTTCCCCCAGCCTCGGAGATGACGCAATGCTGCTCTGGTCTATAGCTTGAAGCCATAAAGCCCCTCTATTATATCTCTTTTAGGACATGACAGGTGAACAAATCGGAGATCAGCGTTTTTGGATTTACTGTTGGTGCAACCAACTACACAGCGGCATAGCGTGATTACTATTACTGGTTTGTTTAAAGTAGAAGTTTGGAGACATGTTTCAACTTCTTCCGTTTACTCTGTTACCGTCTATGAGGGACACGGGAATGTTTTCCCCTAAAAGGGGGCGTGGTCATGAGAGCCTACTCTGGGTGACGTATCGCCGGTCTGATGTATACCAAATTTCTGGATTGCCTCTTTAATGCCTTTTTGTGTCTGCCTGACAGGGAGGCATTCACTGGCCAGGCGCCATCATCACCACAACCAATCATCTGTCAACAAGGAGGCCTTGAACGCCAGGATGGTGCTCAGCGATGACTCGGCAGAGAGGGACCACCTGATCGGAGCAGGGCTCGGCGCTAAACTCCCACTCAGCTCCGCCAAACATCACCACTCTCGTAAACACGCTCACCTAGACGTAGTAGAGGAGGACCTACCTGCGGGGGAGGAGCTCACCGCTGGCGGGGCGGGTCCAGACCAGCCCGGAAACCCCATGTCCGACGACGTCATCACCGTGGAGTTTCACAGCCCTGCGCCGGATGTTGTGCCCTCTGATGCTGCTCTGGATTGGGCCAAAGACCCCGAACCGCAGAAGCAAAAAGGGGGAGACCCCACGGCATGGACACTCTCTGACTTTTACGACTACCTGTCCCCCGACGATGACCTTTCGGCGATCGATGCGACCCCAGAACCCGAGCCCACGCCTTCACCCCCGCCTGAAATGGAGGACGAGAATCCGCTCCTGGCTGGCTCTCCTGCTCTTCCCGACAACGCGAGGCCTAACACGGATGGCGGGCCCTCCTTACCGGCTACTCCCACGCCAGGGCCGGACAAGGGTGATGGGTTAGGCTTAGGTGGCGCCATGGGGGCCGACGGCTGCAGGCTGGGCTTCGTGCGCTCCGGACCTGGGGTGTGTGTGTCTCAGTGTGACGTCGAACCCAATTTCTGCTTCAATGGAGGCGTGTGCACCGTGGTGGCAGGAATGGGAGCCTTCTGCAGGTGAGAAAAACACAAAAACTTGTTCATTTAGGAGGAGCCCAGTTTTTTTCATCATGTTTAGTATTGAATGAAGCAAATGCCAGTTGTTTAAGTAGCACCAGTGGTAGAAAGTAACTAATACTAGTAACATTTACTCAAGTACTGTACTTCAGTACAATTCTGAGATACTTTATACGTCGACTCCACTACAATTCAGAGGCATGTATTGTACTTTTTACTCCACTACATTTATTTATTTGCTTTATTTGCTTTGCAGATTCAGATAAATGATATGAAATACAATCAACTAATAAATTATGATTTATTATTATAGGTTAAGATAAGACTATTGATCCCTGGGGGATATTCACAAGCTACCCAGCAGTATATAAAGTAATTAAATGCGCTCCACATTTACCGGCTGTAACGTTAAAGTGATGAACACATTAATGCATCAATAATTGATGCTAATACTTTTGTACTTTTACTTGAATAACATTTTGAATGCAGGACATTTACTTTTAACAGAGTATTTCTACACTGCGTTATACTTTTACTCAAGTAGAATATCTGAGTACTTCTTCCACCACTGAGTAGCATTTACAAGCAGGCTGTGACTTTTTAGAGGAAACACATGTACTGTACAGTATGTGAGTGGCAGCAGGGGTGTTTGGTGGGGGTTGGTAGGCGCTAAAAACGTTCCCCTTTTTAATGGTCTTGTTGGGATGATTTCCAATATGTTCATTCTCCAACACAAAAGAAAAGATTTAGGACGGCGTACAGACACGCACATAGATAGAGGGTTGGCTTAATGTGTCATGAGGGTTCGTCAAGATCACAGCGGGGTCGCCAAAGGATTAGCTCGGTTTTGGAGGCGGGGGGGTGAAGTGTGTGTGTCTGACAGCTGATGTAGACACAGTATGCACACATGGAAAGTATAAGGACAATACAGTAAGGTCAGGAAACACACACGCTCCTCGTGCACATACACCACGCCTTGGTAGCACCATCTGTCCTATCCAGCAGACTCAGTGTAAGCTTGGAGGCAAACTGTTGCTCATCTCGTCGTACCTGCTGAGTAACGCAGCGCGCACACACACTCGCTCATGCGGACGCACTTTAAACACACGTTCGCGTGCATTTGCACAGAGAAAGACGGGGATATGGAAAAGACGGACACACATGCGCGCACGTATCCTGATCCTTTGATCTCATTAAGGGCTAGGCTGCGGGCCGAATCCCTGCTTTGCTGGACAGACCTCAGGACACCATGTCATCAGCTCCGAGTACCATTTTACACTCTTTACTCTGGCTTACATGCTGTGGTTATAAATATGGTAAACACGCGAGTGCGGTGGGTTTAAACCTCTTGGCTTTAGGCTTTTTTTTTTTTAATACAGCAGGTCAGGAGAGAAGTTATTCAGTGCCGCTTTTTGCGACCACAAAGTGTTAACGTTGACATTTGTGTCGCTTCGCATCCAGGTGCAATGTGCAGGACTACATCTGGAACAAAGGCACGCGCTGTGATTGGGCGGTCACAGAGTTCCAGGTGATGTGTGCGGTGGTGGGCGTGGCCTCCGTGGTGCTCATCCTCCTCTTCATGATCATCGTATTCTTCGCCAAGCGGCTGCACCGCCTCAAGAATGAGAACAAGCGCCTTCGCAAACGCAGGTGTGTGTGGGTGTGACCGGGAGGTGAGAATGTAAAACTATGTGTTGCGAGGTTGCACGTGATGGGTGCTGAGAGAGCTGTGACTGTGTATACGTGTAATTCCTGTAAGACTTTACAACCTAACAGCTGAGGAAGACTGTTGAAATTAAATGATGAAGAGGGCACAGGAACAGCAGAGAGGGAGAGAGGTGAGAATGGAGTTAAATGTAAATGAAGTCAAGTGTCAACGAGCAGCGAACAGTGAGAAAAATCCATCTAATCAAATCAAATTAGATTTTGTAGTCACCAGCCGCAATGCAGTCTTTAGAGTTGATCTAATTCTCTTCATGTTCTTAGACTGAGATGATATGTTTTTGTGAATGATGTGTGTGTGTCTACCAGAGGCTTTAACCCCAGTTTCACACTGTGCAGCGCAACGTAGGAAAAGATGAACCTGGAGAGATACTAAAAACAACAACAACACACATATTAACTGCAAATATTTACGGCACAAATATCTCTCTCTTTGCCCTCCTGCAGTAAGTACCGCCCACAGAGCAGCGAGCCGCAGACGGACGGCCTCTCCGTTTCCACAACAGCCGACGGCTCGCAGCCAAACGTAAGGAAACTGTGCGACACCCCTCCGATCGCTCCCCAAGCTCACACTCAAAACCTGGCGTATTATGACAACATTATCTGTCAGGTACGCGCCAACTCTCCTCATGGCTATTTTCCTATTTTTTCTCTCCTTCCATTCATCAACATTTCAGTCCCATCATCTGCATCTACGATGACTGTTTACTGTTGTGACCTCCATCTGTTTCCCTCTTTGTTCATGATGTTTTCTCTCTGCCAGCTTAAATAGTGATTCGATTTTCGTATCTGTCTGGGTTTGTCTGTCTTTCTGTCTCTAGGCACGGCCATCCGTCTGTTACGGATGCCAAACTACTAACTTAAGCTCGTAGTGTTGTGCACACATCTAATTCACCTTAAGTGCCCTGCTAAATTCAGTAACTTCTCGTTGGGATTTCCACCTACAGTTTTGAATGTACAGTATGTTTGTTGCTGCACCCGACTCGACTCGGCCATTAAATAGGCGTTATCGGTCGCTATAAGCACCGTAGATGTGGGTCAATAGGGGCCTACTACGTTGTAAAAGTGAAAGCGAAACTGAAAAGCAACAAGTTCAACACGTTGTTAAACTGAATGAAACGTAAAGTTTTGAACACAAACAAAAACGGTTCAGGTTTAGGCAACAAAACTAAGACTTTTTTAGGTTTAGGCAACAAAAACAGTTAGGTTTAGGGAAAAAACATCGTTTTGTTTGGCTTAAAATAATTATGTTTCAAAAGTGAAAGCGAAACTTTAGGCTTGTGAACACAAAGACAACTACAAGTTGTTGGTTTCACACATGATGCGAACTCTGACCTCCACCCCACATGGAGTTTCAGGCTGTCTATACTACAGCGCCTGGCTTCCACTTCTGTTCCTGTCATAATTACTACGGTCGCTTTCATGCTCTTTTATACCTTCGTTCGGTGATCTACCATGTGAATAGATGATAAAACCTAATATTGGGTGTAGTAGGCCCCTATTGATCCACATCTATGGCGCTTATAGCGAGTGATAACGCCAATTTAATAGCCTGACAACAGTCTAATCGACTGGTTTAATGCTTTTCACACTCACCAACCCCTCAGAGGCCATCAACAACCAGCTATACCTGGGAATATAAACCCAGAAACCCTTATAATAACTTCCAGGTAAGCAGAGCGGAAACGTCCAAATAGCCCTAAAGTGATTTCTCTCCCTGGCTTTGCTTTGAACTCACTGTGCAACCGCTAGATGCCAAATTTCGGCTCCCCGTTTACTGCAAACCTTACTTCCACAAACCCCCCCCCCCCCCCCCCCCGCATCTGATCTTGTATCAGCTGCACTCCACGTACACTGTAGGTTGAAATGATTAATCACCTCCTCGCCAGGATGCCTGCAACTAGTTGTTCAGCTGTGTGATTAAATAGCAAGTTCCCCGATTTACCTGTGCAGCTTCCTGGAGAAGCTCTATGTGGAAGCTGAGCCTCCATTTTGTTTTAACTGCTGGCTTCACTCCTGCGCCCATTAAAGCTCAGACAGCCATTTTAGGGTCCCTGTGCAGCAGTTTCCCCCTTAATTTCTATCCAATTCTCTTCCAAAGGTCGAGCATGTAGTGCTGTTATAAAGTCATTCTGTAGCAACTTGTGTGTGTGTGTGTGTTTGTGAATATGAATCTGTACACATTCATTTATATCCATGTTTCTGTGTGTTTGTGGGGTTTTGTGTTTGCATTTTATGTGTGTGCCCCTGTTTGGTATTCATCAATCATACTACTGGGTTGCTAAGCCAACACAGTATATAGAGTTACTGATGCATGCTTACATTTTTAATCTCAATTAACAACAGAAAATCTTGTTGATAGAGGCAGATATTAAGAGAGATTAACCATAAACGGCAGATAAAGTCTATGAGATCAACAGAACAAAGCCATTTTCTCCCATGACTTTAAGCTTTTTGAACTTGTTGTGAAAGTGTGAGTATTGTCCTGCAGAAGCCAGTGTGTGACCGGTCGATGGTGCCCTACTTACTGCCTGCTGTGCCTGTGACCTTCGGATGTCTGTGACATGCCAATCAATCGATGGCTTGGTCGTTTGCAAACTGACAAATGCAGACTGACACAGACACGATAGTGTCATACAAACACAGCTCTCTGACTGATAATTGCATGCATTTACCACTCTGGAAAACACAAGCACACGCTGATGGATCTTCACAATCACATATTAATTTTCAGTCCATTAGCCATACCTGGCTAGGCTAAATGAAGTGAACAAATTGTGACTTGCTTTCCCACTGCTCTCAGAGCTCTGGCTGGCATTTCAGTGCAGTGGTTATAGATGAGATGAGTCTGTGACTTCCAGATGCTCTAAATGTCAGGTCTAGAGGCTAAAAAGCCCCTGCAGACACACGTCTGCAATGCAGTTTTTTTAAATGTCAGAGGTCCGATTGGTATTTTTTTTAAATGCTGAGGCATGATTGGTTGATTAGATAAAGGTCTAATCATACAGGTGCAATGTCAGTCCATACAGTGACCCTTATCAGCTCGAGAATGATCATCTCTAGCACGAGGAAGAGCTTTCTTTGGACATTGCTGAATTGCATACTTTTAATTTGAATTAAATTAAAGTGTAGAGGACAACCATAGACTTTATAGAAAGATGGACGACATGACAGCTCCCCAAAAGTGAAGTCAAAACATCTTGATCGCCCCCTGGTGGCTGGCTGCAGTATAGGTCATAAACCCCGCCTCCTCCATGTTAGCAGATGGGACATGAGCCAAACTAAAAAGTCAAAGTTACGTCAAATAAATTTTTCCCAAAGATGGTTTCTGTCATTTTACGTAGTTCTTATCACGCTGATGTATGTTCAAGTGTTCATTTTTCTGATAAGTTTGGTTTTAAATAGTTATCTGATGCTATAAAAAAAAGGGGATGAGACGTCATGATTGACAGCTGCGAGTCTCTCTCGCTACCAAGCTGCGGCCGTGCTTGGCTCGCGATTGGCTCGGGCGGGTGTATGGGCTGGACCTTGATGCCGTGGCTCCACCTCCCGATCTCTAATGCACAGACTCTGGCTCTAAATGGCGTCAAAAGTGGATGGCAGCTCCCGTATCCGGAATATTTTGGCTTCACTTCTGTACAGTGGGAGGAAGTGGAGACGCGTCGTCCATCTTTATATACAGTCTATGAGCACAGCTAGTGGGTTCTCCTGTAAAATGACTACCTAGTCCAGCGAATTGGAAATGTCAAGAAATGCTACCCTGTCCCTTCAAATGACGTAAATTACACATTTGATACACAAGAGATTAAACAATAGTGCACACACACGAGGAGCTGGTGTACTTTAATTTTGCAGAACATCTACTTACCTGTGTGTGTTTGTATATGTAAGTGCCAGGCATGTATAAAAAGGAATAAACTCTCCCCACAGGATGATCCTCAGAAGCAGGAGGAACCAGCAAAGTCCTCACAAGCCAGGGAAGAGGGGTCAATGAACATCCTCAACTCTCACTCCCCCAAACACGAGAACAACCGTCCGACCTCTGTGGTCCACGACGAGGGCCACGCCCCTAACAACACGGAGGAAAGCGCCGAGGTAAACACGCTCCAGAACAACCTGGTATAATGTCACCGTCTGTCAAAGTGTGCTGCTGGAGAATCAGACCAACATATTTAACGCGCACACAAACCAATTGTTATATATTGTTGCATCCAATCGGGCCTCATGTCAAAAGTAAGCACAACATGAATTGAAGGACACAACTTGAGAAGCACAATAGTCCTGTTTACAAGGCTGCCACACCAATGCTGATCACATAGTGGCGGCGCGGCCTCCTTTCTTTCCTCTATCGCCTCTCACGCCGGACTAAAATCTCTGGCTTGGACCAACTAATGACTGACTTTCCTCTCTACTGACGCCCTTGCCTTGGTCTTCGGCCAATGAACTCTCGCTCCTTCATTGTCTCCTCTCCTGTTTCCCCCGAACCTTCCCCCTCGCCTCTGCCTGCCCCGCCTTACTGTCTTTCTCTCTGCCCGCATGCATTGGTGTTATCGACGAAAAGTGTCTGAAAATATTTGCAAAAGAAGTAAGTGGAAATCAAGTGAATCTGTATTTGCGAAACATTCATGTTTGACATTGCTAATAAGTGGATAGATTACATGAGGTCAAAGTAATTGCTTGGAGTTGATATTTGAACCTATATACATATATTAACACACGCTGTGTCTTGGTTTTCAATGTGATTTATATAATACTTTAATGTACTTGAGGTTCTTTTGTACTTTTTTGGGTATACATGGAGGATTATAGTTCACGGTTGTTGGAATAAATCTTTTTAATTTTATCCAGCTTGTCCCTGTGTGTTGCTATGAGCTCTACTTTCCTTCTCTTTCTCTGCATGTCTGTTCATAATGAAGCTAACTATACTGCCCGACTGCTCCCCTGCTAATAATAACTGAACGCACGGCTGACCCCGCTTTTGTGCTACAGTAGGCTGCTCACAGATCATACCACACAAACAATGGTTACCGCGTGCCCATTCAGCACCACGGAGAGCTCTCCAAAATGAATGGGAGCTAACGCAAGAGCTTTTTGTCAGTTGTTAGTGTTGTTGCTGGGAAAACAGTGAGGAAAACTGTATCGTAATTTAGCGGAGACAAAAAAAACAAACAGAGCTAATAGGAGAGTGAATATTGGACTCTCATTCATCAAATGGCCACAAACACGACTCCAAATGAATTTTGCTCCATATCTGCTGGATGTGTAAATAGAGTGCTCCAGGGATGATGTATTTTTGTAGGCCAACCAGGAAGTTAGCATCGCCCTGGTTCCCTCGACAAAAAGTCAATGGGACTTTTGGATTATTGCAGAAAATAAGCTCTGTGGCAAACAAACATTTATGCTACTTACACGTTTTGTTCAGCAAGATAATCTTCACAAATGAACACCACTTCTATGATTTTTGAAGTGTGAATGCAATCTCCAGAAGTAAAAAGCTAACGTTAGGCTATAAACGAACTACACCACGGTCGCGAGTATACACACAACGAGGCTGTAAACGCAGACGAGTCGGCGTAATGACGGTTAGTAGTCTCATTTAGCCACCTGTTAACAACCGCCTTTTTAAAGACATATAGAAGCTTCAAAATTCAGGAGTTGGATATTTATCGATGTATTTTATGTCGTACAACAAAACTTTAAAATCTCTTAAGCTTGTGTTAACCACAGACCTTATTTCAGGCATCCAAGTAAAAGCCCATTCAAAAAACCCATTGACTTCCACACGAGGGAACCGGAAGTGCTAAAATGCTAACTCACATCTGGGTTTTAGGACTGATTCCCGCAGCACTCTATAGGCAACTGCTGTCATATTAACGTAAAAGGTGATAACATGTCAGTTTTGGGTTTACACAGCCCCCAAGTGGCCAAGAAATCTGCAGATTTAAGATAATCTGTCTGTGTCCAGGGGGGTTTATTGTCTCTCAGTCCATCCATGCCTGTATTTCTTTGTATATTTCATTATTTTTGCTTCTGTGACTGTTCCTACATTGTTGCATCCTTCTCTACTGACCATATTTCCACATCAGGATGGAGTCACTATTGGCCTGGAAGTGCTCCTCCCCAAAGAGGCCAAGCTCCACTCAGAGACCAGCTCGCCCCTTCAGTATGACGTCTTCCTCTACAAGGTTGCCAACAATGGAGACTCCGCCTCTCCCAGCCAAGCCCCTCCCACTCACAGCGCCAACTCTTACTCCACCTCTCACCCCATGCCTAAATCGCCCAAAACGCCCAAGTCGCTCAAGGTGCCTAAGTCACCCAAATCACCCAAACACACCAAGGAACACCCACCCAGTAACCCCTCACCCATGTCCGGGAGGCACTCCTCACCTTGCCGTCACCCCTCACCCGATCGCCACCCATCACCCAGTCGTGACTCCACACCTGGTTGCCATTCTTCCCCCGCCTGCCATCTGTCCTCCCATCACTCTCCTTCCCGGTACA
Organism: Sebastolobus alascanus; assembly: GCA_916701645.2. Lineage (NCBI taxonomy): Eukaryota > Metazoa > Chordata > Actinopteri > Perciformes > Sebastidae > Sebastolobus > Sebastolobus alascanus. The sequence continues at coordinate 9,042,407 of CAKAOJ020000009.1, forward strand.
AATGCATGCCCACCTCTTCCTCCTCACCACCTCAGTTACGCAGGCCCAGGGGTCGGTCGCAAGCTCCCGACTCAGAGCGCTCTGGGACTGGGGGAGAGTACCAGAGTGGACACATTCGTCCATCCCCCTCCTCCCCTCACCTCACCCAGCCTCCTCCATCACCATCCAGGGTGAAGTGCAGCCCGGTCAGCACCCGATCCCTGCCTCCGCTCTCCTGACCTGGCCTCCGTCCAGCCTGGCACACACGCACAAACATCTGTCATAATCTAATCTACCCAGCGATATGTCCATCGTGGCTCTAACTTTCTTTTATTAGTGATTTATAGATTATCCATCATCCATCTTTGCACCCTGCTTCCTCGCGTTTATACCCAGAGGAGGAGCACGTCACCTGGTCTCGGTCCACGGAGCCAGAAAACTAGAACTGGGACAACTCTGCATACACTCTCTCAAACTCAGACATGGATGCCCGAAAACACACACTTACAACACCGCGTAGTTGCTGCAGCCAACCATTTACACCTTCATGTAAATAACAACCTCTCAAAGCTCAGGTTACTGCTCACACAAGCACAAAATGAACCACTACATGTGAATACGCTCTCCTAGCACGGTGCCAACGTCAGCGACTGCTGAAGATATTGTTCATTAAGGTTTCATAGAGGTTTACTACATTAGCCTTAGTATTATCAATGGTTTACATGAAGCTTTTTGCTATTCAGTGTGTACGATTATGTCATGTTTTCACAGGCTTTTTGGTATGTTTTTCATGTTTCTAATCCTCAATAAATAAATAATACAACAAAGCGTGCAGTACTGTGTTCTAAAGATGGAGAGAGCTAAGAGGAACAAAGATTAAAAGAGACAACAACGATAAGAGAGAAGACAGGATTTTTTTTTTAGTGTTGCCAAGCTGCATGTTATATGAGAAGATATGAGGGACTCTGCCTCCCTCTTGTGGACACAGCAAACACTGCAGCTCCAGATACATTTACCGGTTTAAAACATAAGATAAGATAGAACTTTGTTAATCCCGAAGGAAATTCTTGTGCCAGAGATTGCTCAAGAAATACAACGAGTTCAAGTGTATAAAATACAAGTGTATAAAATAAAAAAGTAAAACGTACTATTTCTAGCACCAGTGCCTAATAGAATGACAATTAAGTAAGTAAGTAGCATTAAGTAAAATGAGTAAATAAGATTCGATAAGTGAAATAGAAAGAAGGTACGGTAAGCTAAAAAACAGAAAAGAAGTGATATTGCACATGATGTACCTGAATATTGCACACAATGAACAGTGATATTGCACATGAGAATGAGAAAGTACTATTGCACATGAAATTGATGTTATCATTGTTCTCAGTGACCATGGTTTAAATCATCAGTGGAATAATATATAAAAGCAGTAAATCACGGGGGGTAAAACCCCTTTGCTAATCCTGACCCTTTTAACTGTCTGTGTTTGTCTACAGTATGAACTACAGTGTGTTAATCATCTACATTTCTGTGCGTAAGACTCACCATTAATGACTGCGACTCCATATTGTTCCTGCTTGTCCTCGCCGTTTGAGAAACACGTTATTAGCCATATTATGTAGCGTTACTGAGAAAGCAAGACTGTTTGCTAAATAGTGGCCACAAGCGACGTTTACCGGACGACGTTAAATGCTAAAACATAGTTTAACAGCTACACAAGTACAAGTAGAGCAAAGTTACAAAGTCAGTCAGCTAGTGAGTTGAGTTAGCGTTAGCAGAGGCATTTAAGAGTAAGAACCACACCTGCATCTAAACTGGCTATAATTACATCAGCAGGTGCATATTTTGTTTAATTTACCGCAGCTGATTAACGTTAGCTAATTAGCTAGCCTGCAAACCGACGTCATCAGTGCACTATTCCAATCTAGGGTGAACTTCTGATTGGTTTGGTCGCTCATGTGTTATTGTATTTATTGTATTTTTTGTACAACAAAAGAACAATGGTAGGCTAATGCATTATTATGTATGTGATAATATGGAATAATTTAAAGTAGCATAGGCTATTATAGACTAATATAACTGCTAATAACATTTTTTTAAATTTTGGATTAGGAAAAACAGGCTCAATTTGGGAACAACCATTTAAAAAAATCTTTTCTTTTATTGTGCAACAGATAAACAAATGTTTTTCTTTCAGACTGTTTAAAAGAGTCTTTCAAGATTTAGAACAGCTCTCAACCAGGGATGCTTGAGGGAGTTCCAGGAGGTTCCCAGAAAAAAATGGGGAATAGTTAATTTTCACTATTTAACACAAAGAAGTGAGCCCAATGTGAGTAAGAGTCGTAAGTGTTAGAAAATGTTTGATGTCTGCCATAATAACCCTAACGAGCTCAGAGAGGAGCCACAGGCTCACCTGTGCTGTTCAGTGGCCACTAGGCACAGGTGAGCTCAATCTACATACAATCAGTGCTCCTATAAGGGGAGGAGGAAGAACAATTCTGTTTGCCCTGCTACCAGCCAGACCTAGGGTGACCAGGTGTCCCACTCTATGAGGGACTGCACAGCATTTTTATCCTTTGTCCCACAGATTGAGACGACATCCCACATTTTCATCGGCTCTAGTTTTCAAAAGTCAAACCACTGCAGGACAGATGCCTTTTTTAAAATCTGACTTTCATCCAATGGCTGTGAAGAAAGCAGGGAAGGCTGTCATCATGGCGCTGTGTTTGCTGTCAAACTGCGCACACGTGGGTCAAGTGTATAGGTTAACATTTCACAGTCTTTGCTACTCCATGCCCAACGGGGACAATTGCAAGTCACGGCAAAGTCACGAGCTATGCAGATTTAGGCGGAATATGATGGAAACTACCACAAAGAAAAGGAAGCACAATTACAACAAAGACTGTGAAACTACTTATGAGTATTTATAAGACGGTGGAAGGTGATTCTCAGAGTTTTTAGTGAAATTTGTCAGTTATTTTTCAATTTCACACAGGGGGGAATACGACATGAAGCGACATGGTTCGTGTGAGCAGATGTGCTACGGATGCATTCAGGCAAAGCATAGAGATGTTACGAGGTAAGGGGCAGAATAGAAATGTTTATTATTTAAGTTAGATAGACATCATATCAAAGCTGTAGACTAACTCTCAGCCTTGGTAACATGTCCCACATTGTCCCACACAAATACTCTTTTTCCCACATTTGGTTTGTTGGGATCTGGTGACCCTAGTCTGACCTGTTCCCCTGTCTTCATCCAGTTCATCTAAAATAAAGTCCTTTTTTGGTGGAATTTCCTGGCATGCTGTCCCTAACTCTGGTTACCTAACGTCCCTAGTCTCCGGCCCCCGCCAATTTGGTCACCTAAACAATAAGAGTGACTATTCTGATCATAGGTTTCACTTCCTCCACAGTGATTTAGAAAAAACCTTCAGAACAGCAGTAACGTTAAGTGTTATTATAAATTGCCCTCTGGGCGCTATCAAAAAAACCGAACATATAAAATATACATTTCTACTTTTTATGTTATGATTTTGTCTCAAAGGAGAACATGTGATTCATAGAGCAGATGTGGAGGCTGCAGCAGAAAAAACATGCAGTTAAATTCAGTTGGACTCGATAAAACACACTCACCTACTGACACTGACTAAACAAGACTGAATTTATTCAGTTCAAACATCTATGGAGAGAGCGTGTTATTCCCTTTGAATCCCTTTATAGTTGCTCCTGCACTTTTTCCTCATGTTACTGTATTATTTATAATGCAAGGGGCAAGTTAGTGCTTCTATCCTCTTTGGTGTTCAGGACATGAATGTGCTCACCTCTTGCAGCAGGCACTTCTGTGTCTTTATGCAATTCAAATTAAACATCTTTCCCACAATGTGACCTCCTCCACGGTGGTTAACAGCTGCAGGCTGCAGTGGCTCAGCCAGCTATTGTTCTCTGACTATTTCCTGGATGGAAAGCAAGTGCAGCTTCTCATTCTGGATGGATCAGGGTGAAGGTGAAGTTATCCTTCCCGCGGCACTCATTCATCAGAAATAGGCTGTGTCGACATGAAACGAGTAATTGACAGGTTTTAAAGTGGAGTGACCGTATCCCTCCGTGACACTCGGGGCCTCTGAAGGGCTCTCCTGTCCTGCTCCACCTGCAAGGTGCTTACGCTGTGTCCTCAATATGTCCTCAGCTGTCAGTTGTTTTTAGCTGTTGAAGCATTGAGAAGTGCCCTAGTGTTTTTCTGCAAGGACATGGACGAGATCAGCGGTCTTAATAAAGTTTTCATTTTGGTGTGACATTGAAACTAAAATAGTTCTTAACTTACTCGGAAACGTGATTGTGATTTTCTGGGAATCGTGTTTATATAATGGGCCTTTTTCACCACAGATATTTTGTCATAGTGGAAAAAGCACTGGTGTAACTAATAACTAATAACGATGGCTCTGTTGTATTCAAGTGTCCCAGTGAGACTGAAAGTAAATCAGCATGCACAATACCAGGAAATCAAAGCAGATAAATGGAATTCAGCCATCATTCATTTCATTATTTACACCTGCGCTTTTCCTACATTCGTCATATACGGTGCCTTCAAATGGAGTCGTGTTTACCGTGTTAACGAGAAGAGCCCATATGAACGCCTCCCCCCTCCTGTGGTATTCACAAGCTCATAAGTTTCTGAAAGCTCCGAGTTCGCAAGTTGTGACGTGTTTGTTGACGTCAGAAATGGCGGAGGCCATGGAAGCACATTTTTCGGTGCGTAATAAGTTAATATATTGTAGTTTTATATGTTGTTTTTCTTGGTAATTTTATAATACGTCGGAGGAAAATGTTGATATGCTAGCTTGCTAAATTGTTAGCCTCTGTGGCTTCTAGACGCCGACAGCAACGTTAATATTGCCGTTGCTTAGCAGAGGTGTTCTCACGACTTAACCACTATTGTGTACACGACTTGCAATGTTGTAAACACAAGCTCACGAAGGCACCATTTCCACTTACGAGTTCGTGAATGGGGGCGTTTCATATGGACTCTTCTCGTGAACATGGTAAACACGACCCCACAGGCACCATTACATACAGGTACAAACATGACGTTTGACCTCTGCATTTAACCCATCCTAAGAATTTAGGAGCAGTGGGGAGCAAATTGGAGTTCAGTGTCTCGCTCAAGGATACTTCAACATGCACAGTAGGAGCCGGGCATCGAACTGCTTACCTTGCGGTTACAGGACCACCCGCCCACTGAGCTACAGCCGCCCGTGAAAGGTGAATAACTATTGAAAGAACTTAAAGAGCCACGTTAAGAGGCTTTTTGTCTCTTTTGTAGTGACTGCAAGATTCTTCTCTGAGGTCTGGGCTGTCTGTGTGCTATACAAATCCAGCAACACACTAAAGCATCTGGCTGTCTGCTAACCCTGGTCCTGTTATCTTAGCAGGGTGCACATTTGGGGGTCAATCTAGTGATGGTTTCTCTGCATGACTTGATTAGAGTGCAGGTCAAAGGAGTGACTCGCTGTCCAGGTTTTGTCCCGTAAAGAGGTTCATTTTCACAGATCACAGCCAGATGTAGGAGCATTACAGCCTGCTCCGACAAAGTTTAAAATAACCTCCCAGGCTTGTTCTGTGTGTCACGCAGTCAGTGCTGATAAAATATTTAGAAAAGGGGTGAAATCATCCACAAAAAATAGTGAATAAGTGAAAAAGATGTTCATGAAAAACACATTTTTGGGGCGGCTGTAGCTCAGGGGGTAGAGCGGGTCGTCCTAGAACCGCAAGGTTGGCGGTTCGGTCCACGGTTCCTACAGTCTGCATGTCGAAGAGTCCTTGAGCAAGACACTGAACCCCAAGTTGCTCCCCGGGCGCTTTACAGCAGCCCACTGCTCCTAATGCGCAGGTTCAATTTTATGTATGTATATTACGATTCGAATAAAGTTGAAGTATTTTAGGTTTGAATGCCTTAAAGTGTGATTGTACATATATTTCAACGTATTAGTACATGTGCAGAGTTTCATAAATGTTCATATTGTGACCAACTGAGATGATAAATTTGTCATCGATATTCGCAGTCCAAAACACCTAAATCAGCTTTCTGTATGCAGAAACTCAACCTTGCACATGCTCTTAAGAAAAACACCACTTTTCAGTGTATTGCTGCCACAACAGAAAAAGAAAGGCGTTATAATAGCGTCACGTTATAACATGAAAAGTTACTTATAACACGATGTTTTTCACGTTGTAACAAAATATTTCCACGTTATTACGACATACAAACTCATCACTATAACAATGTAGTATTATTCATCTTGTTATAACGTGATAACTTAGCCTATGTTGTTATAACGTGCAACTGGAAATTGAGGAATATGGCTCATTTACATTATTTGTTTAAGTTCGTGCTTGGGTTGAGACATGTCGTAGGCTACTTTACTCCTCTGAGATGTCACCCTGCTCAACATCCCCTCCAACCTGCCCCACTTCAGTGTGTACGTGTGTGTGTGTGTGTGTGTGTGTGTGTGTGTGTGTGTGTGTGTGTGTGTGTGTGTGTGTGTGTGCAGCTCCTGTATAAACCACTGAGCGGCAGCGTTGCCCCGCAAGTCCAACGTGCACTGCTACTGTAGATACAGATAAGACCCTCTGGCACTTTGAAACCGCTGATCTGCATCTTCATTTGCATTCCCTGTGTGTCGACTGAGGGAATGTGTGCTGATTCAACATGATGCTGTGATAATTGATATTGTTATCATGTAGATATCTGGATGATCTCTGATGATCTCAGGCGTGTTTCAAGGTTTGCAGGGGAGGAGATGAGAGCTGGGATAGTGCACAGGTGTGTTTGTGCAGGATGAATAATATGTGATATGCAGTTAATGCTGTGCTGGGATGAGATGATACGTCTGCGTACTGGATGTGTAGATTGTGTGCGTGTGTGTGTGTGTGTGTGTGTGTGTGTGAACTTGAGTGTGTTGCCTGCTGGCAGCTTCATTACTGCCTCTTTAAGTAAGGATAAAGTGTTTTTGCTGACCCGAAACAGATGTAATTTCTCTCTCACTCGCTCCCACTCTGCCCTCCCCTCCATCTATAATACACACACACCCCCCTACACACACGTCTCCTGAGATGCCTTCATAGCAGATGAAGGTTTTTTATAATTAGTGGAACGGCCTACCTAAGCAGTGCAGTGAATTTTCACACAAAACCCAATTTTTATTTTTAATCATTTTTGACAAATCTTTGATTCATCTGTTTGTTTACTTTCAGCAGCAAAGAAAAGTTGATAAGAAACAGGAAGGTTGAAACATATTTTATCTGTCTGCCTATAATCTAAACTATACAGACTATAATAATCCATATAGAATCTGGATAATCTGATATAGTTAGTGTATCTATTGTTCATCCTCAATAGATACATTATATATATGGTTTTCAAGTTTCTTATGCTTTTTAATGTATTTTACTCTCCACAATATTAAGTGAGTCGCCCCCCTGCACTCACTGTCTGTCTTCTCTCTTTGTATAGTTGCCTTTGTGTGCGCTCCTCTCTGTGAGTCAGGCTAAATGGCTTTCTATTCAGGAGTGAGAAATGTCATCACTTTGTGTGCGTGCATGGGTGTGTGCAAAGGAAGAGAGTGTATTTTTTTTTTGAGAAATGACTTTGTAAAGGGTCACTTCATTTTCCCACTTACACATGCTGGAATCTAGCCATGCAAAAAGTTTGAGTTTTATTCATCTAAAATTTGATCAAATGTAATTTTTTCACGATTTTTCATCTCCTTTGTCAGTTGGTGTCTGGTGATATTCTATTTTTTTTTTTTTTTTTTTTTTCTCTAAAGGCGGACGAGTTGGCGTAATGAAATTCTGTAGTCTCATTTAGCCACTTGTTAGCAACCACCTTTTTTTAAGACAAAGTATAAGACGTAGAACAAAACGCTAAATTCTCTTAAGCTTGTGTTAAACCACAGACCTTATTTCCGGCATCTAACTAAAATCCCATTCAAAAAGACCCATTGACTTCCAGAGGAGGGAACTGGAAGTGCTAAGATGCAAACTCATTTCCGTGTTTTAGGACTCATTCCTGCTATGGAGCTTCATTGTTGTCCAAAAACTATTAAAAACACATCAATGAGCCACACAGTTGCACTGGGTGACATGTTCCTTTATTACAATGAGCATGGATGCTGTAGCTTATTTTGAGTTAATACCACCTACACCATCCTGCTGCTCTAAATACTCACTAATACACCAAATGTGTATTAATCCGCAGCGGATAATAGCACAAATTTACACAATTTACTCCTGTTTAAGTGGCGTTTGCTAGTGCCTGGCTGGCTTAGAAATAACTAAACCACATACACACACACACACACACACACACACACACTGATAATGTCACAGATTAAGCTGCTCCCCGAGTGTCAAAGGTCAGACAGGAAGAGCCGTTAACTCCTCTCAAAGTCAACTCTCACTTCTTCCCTCTGCCTCCTTCTCCTCCCTTTGCTGCTGTCATTTAGTTTTTCACCCGCGGTAACATCCCTCTCTCTTTACCCCCCCTCCTCCAGCCTCCTCCCTTGGCTTCCATATTGATTTACTCGGCATCCCGTGGTCACATTCTTGTGGCGAAGGTTTCCGGCTGAAAACCGATGACATTTACCTCCCAGTCACCACACGGTTCATTTAAAACCCCACTAAACAGCGCTCTAGCTTTCACAGCACATGCCGGTGCTGTGGAACTTAAAGGGCGATTGCCGATGTTTTTGAACATCTACTGGTGTAATGAACCACTTTGCTGTATGTGAGAAGTGTGAAGGCCTGATGCACATGTTGGTTGATCTTTGTTCCTAAACTTCTCCTATTATTCTCACGCCAACTCTACTTTCCCATACCTCTACTGGTCCTTGTTACCATGGAGATTGAAAGAGTGAGACAATGAAAGGTCATGAGAAAGACTGCTTTTTTAAGGTCAAATAAGTAGAGTGCACTGCAAGCACGCACGCACACACACACACACACGCACACACACACACACATACACACACACACACACACACACACACACACACACACACACACACACACATAAAGCATATCTGAGGGCAGGATGGGAACACCTGTGGAGAGGAAAGTGGGGACCCAAAGGCTGCACCCTGCTTTCACCCAGTGGTGCTGGAAGGAAGGAACCCAAATTTACCCAACGTGGGTGGGAGGCATCACACACACACCGCACACACACACACACACACACACACACACACACACACGCTCATGAGACGCAGGTGTGCACAACTGGGAGGGGCTCGCCACAGCAGGACCACCGGCAGTGAGGCTTAGAGGGATGTGCGGTGATCTCAGTCGTGCATGTGAAATTACACAAGCAGGGTTCAGCTCTCTTTCCCCTGTAAATGCCTCTTATTGGATTAGATTATAACAAACAACATTAATTCAAATATCTATACTTAGGAATCACTTCATCTCCATCGAGGAAATGCATGTACATAATTTAAGGATTTGAGTCAAGGATGCAGCGCAACAGCTCGAAACAATCAATTCACAAGTGGCTCTATTATAAACTTCAAATGTCACTCAGACGCCTCTATTTGCAGACTGTGATTGTATTCAGTCTAATAAAACTAACTTAATGTTCTCTTCCTGGTGAGCAGATTAACTCATTTTATTCCTCATGTTAATTGACTTGAGCGCTTACATAAACACTTTCTAATACCATTGCCTACTGATGATGAAGTCAGTGTGAAATTGCATTAACATTCTCTCATTTCCCTCCTCTCTCCTGTTTAGCGACTCGCTCGCGTCACTACGGACTTACAACTGGCTCTCTAACTGAGGGAGTTAATGTGTTCAAGAGCCAGCTGTCCCTCAAATAACACACTCAATAATTCATATTGCACAAACACACACATGCTGATAAGTTTGTGTGTGTGTGTGTGTGTGTGTGTTGAGATCCAGGTCACATCAACACTTTTTGTGTAAACTCGGCAAAGGAAGTAGCAACATAAGTGCTGACAAGTCTTGGATGCGGAATTGTTGCTAGCTAAGGAGGCAATAAAACAATGTGTGTGTGTGTCAGAGAGATAGATTCGCAGTAGGTGTGTGTGTGTGTGTGTGTGTGTGTGTGTGTGTGTATGGAAAGCAATAGGAGGGAGGCTGTGAATGTGTGTATGCCCTCTTTACTAATGGAAATCAGATCTCTCATGTGTTGAGCCAGCAGAAGCAGAGAAGTAGATCCATCATGTCAGACTGGGGTCAAAATCGCAGGGCGACCTTACTCACACACTAAAAGTAATTTCCCCAAAACATTTAGCTTGAGCCCAAACCTGTCCTGCTCTTTAATTAACGAAATGCAAATGCATCCAGGGATCAGATATCAGAGAGTTTGACAGTCAAGAAAACAGGTGGGTGGGGTTATGGGAGCACTTCAATATCTAGATTTGCAACGTTGTGTTTGGTGGGACGGAGACTTGCTCGGGCTTGTTGTCTCTAAATGGTTTCTTGCTCCCACAGCTCAACAGCTCATCTGCTTATTTTAGCTGTTTTTGGGTCAAGTCGATTCTCAATCTAAAGTCTTTTCTAAGCAAGTCTGGAACAAAGTCCTGGGCAAGACAAAGGTCTACATAAATCATAAGCAAATTAACGTCAGTTCATGTATCTGAATGCCGGCCATTAAAATGGCACACTATTTGGCCTGTTTCAAAGCCGTGCTAACACTGTTTTGTTATACGTTCGTTAATGTTAAAACAATGTCAATTAATTGATCAGTTGATCATCTGAAAATGTTCAACAATTTTGATAATGGATAAAAATGATCACCAAAAATACCTCAAATTCTCTGGTTCCAACCTCTCAAATGTGAATAATTGCTGTTTTTTTCTTATTGTTCAAATAAATTTCTGGGTTTTGGACTGTTGGTCGGACAAAATAAGCATTTTGAAAATGTCAACTTGGGCTCTGGAAACTTGTGATAGGCATTTTTCCCTATTTACTGACATTTTGTCGACTAGAAAGGTGCACTCCATAGAGTGCAGATCTCCACCAGGTGTGTCTGCGACGACCACTGCCCGGTTAAGAGGAGTGAGGAGTCAGCAGTAAACAGTTAATAAAATATGTTTTTCAAAAAGTGTGAATCACAGCAACGACAAGAGGTCCTTGAGCATACAGTCATAAATGAGTACAACAAATATTAGGCTGATGGAGGAAGTAGTATGTGATATTAGCCGTGGACAGACAGACGCACACACACGACCGAACACATAATCTCCTCCCAGGTTTACGCCTGGTGGAGATAATTAATAAAGAGAAAATAATCAGCAGATTAATCAATCATGAAAACAACTGCTAGTTGCAGCCCTAGCCCTGAGACCAAGTCAATGCATAGGCCTAATATTTTAAATATTTAATGTGTGGCTATGCAAGGATCGTGTCTAGAAGGTAACCCGCAAATTGTGAAAACTTGCAAAAACTCTCCTGAGTCTCGCTGCCCGACAACCACCTTATCTTAACCATGCGAGGTCAATGCCTAACCTTTACCATTTCGCGCGAGTTTCGCAATTTGCGTGTTACCTTCTAGACACGACCCTATGCAAGGCCTGCTCGACACTTTTATCATTTACTTTTTTATTGTTCCGGGGTTTTACCAGGTCACAACCCGACACTAAAATCTTTTTGCTCTCCAGCCTCATTTCAAATCCTATTTCTAGAGCCCTCATTACCAAAACTGTAGAAAAAAAAAAGGCTGTTGGCAGAACATTCTGTGTTTATTTAGTGACCCCATTAGTCATATTAAGAGGCTAATAGCAAAAATGGGTTTTCAAGGCAATTAATTGATCTCAAGTCTCTCCTGCGTACATCTGCAGTCTGGAAGTGAGATTCATGCAGGTAAATCTGAAGGCAAGGTAAAATGTTTTGGCCTTATGACCCTGAGGTTAGTGTGTGAAAGCACTGTAATGGAGGAAACCAGTGGTTACAGTCTAGCAACTGATATCACAGCACATTTATTGATCCCTCTAAATACACTGTTATATGCTATAGATAGGGTGCTTGAATCCATCCAGATTTTCAGGCGCTTTTTTCTTTAATCAGGTCATTAGTTCATTGGGTGGAGTACCACACTGAAAACTGACTAACCTACTGGTCTTCCACGCACACAAACACACCAGGCTGGAGTTCATCGTCTTCTCTTTCTGCTCTGCTGCTTTAACAGGCAGCGACCCCCCCCTCACCCCTCCTCACCCTCTCTCCTCTCGTCCACCCCCACAAGAGCCTGATGATGTGCAGGCTCCACAGAGCAGGACTTTCAAACGATATCATTACCATTTCAAAGAACCTGCTGCTGCCTTATGGACCTACAAGCTGTGGCATGTTATCTGGAGCGGGACGTTGTTTGCCACAAACCAAATCACCACCTTGCATCCATTTTATCTAAATGACAAGCAGCTCTAACTGTGTGTTACGCGTCTCTGACTTCTGCCGGTTGTGTGTGTCGTTTCAATTAGGGAAAAGGCATCAACGCCAGTGTGTGCATCCGCAGTTGTTGCAGGGTATCCTGTGAGGCATCACTACCACTTGTCAGTGTTTCAAAACAAAAGCCTCGCTTTCGCTGCCGTCAATTACACGGCAGATATGGAGCAACGGAGAGAGGGACTGACTGAATCGCATGCAGGCCTCTGAGGATACATTTACACTAAACAGGAGTCCAACACTTTGGAGGACATGATTCTCATATGATTATTTTATTGCCCAAAAAGGCAAAACGGTGCAGGACGGAATCTGTCAGCCACACCAGCTTGACGTTTTCTAATTTTAATACTGCTGAACACAAACACTCAGACTTAAGCGCCCAGCGGTTCCTGCTGCAACATTAATGTCCTCATTTATCCTCTTGTGCACAAATGTCAACCTTTGTCAGCTTCCATCCCTGCCTCTCCTTTTCACGCCCTCCACACCTTCGCCGACTCCCTCTCCCACCCTTAGCTGTTTCAACTCCTTTGTATTTCCTTCCATAACTTCCACCCCTACCCACACAGACCCTGTGCCTCCTCAGTCTGTATTCCTCTCACTCTTTCACTCTGCTTTGTGCAACTCATTGTATCCAGCTCACCCTCCTCCTCCTCCTCCTCCCTTCCCTTCCCTTATCCTGCGTCCTGCATAGATATTGCACATTTCTCCACCACATCTGCTTCTCTTTTGTTTTGTTTCACTGTCTTTTTTTTTTTTTTTTTTCCTCCTCTCTCTGCTTGGGGATCCTCTAGTGACATCATCACTCCTACAGTTACCATGGTTTCGGGGGAAAGGGAACGTAATAACTGTTTGGATCAAACAGACTGGCTCAGTGCTGTTGCATCTCACTCTAAAAAAAAAAAAAAAATAATAGAGGGGCTCAAGACATTCAAAGCAATTACTCTTTATTACAGGATACAGATATAGTTTGTGGGTTTAGATGAAAACATGATGCGTGTGTGTGTTCAGGTCAGTGTTAATGACGGGTCTGTGTGAATGAACAAGTTATCGTCGTACAGGTCTTCATCCAGGTCGCCTTCCTCTTCTGTGAAATAGGTGGGGAAAGGAGGGCTGAGCAGGGTGGAGCTCCTGGTTGGCAGTACAGTGTCTCTTAGCTGGAACACACACAATCACACACACTTTTTGTAATAGCTGTGAGGATGCTCTTTTCTTAATTAGTACTGAAACAATTAAGTGATAGAAACTGTTTTTGGCTGTTAAAGCTGCAGTAGGTAGAATTGGAGCAAATATGATTTAAAAAAAAAGAAGTTATTTTTTATAAAATGGTCACTATATCCTGACAGTAGTGCATGAGACAGGTCATCTGAAAAAAAGTCATGTGCTTCTGTGTCCTCCGGTACTCCTAACGGCATCTGCAAGATTTCACAGACCGGAGGAAAACAACCAATCAGAGCCGAGCTTGAGCCTGCCGTCTCTGAGCAGCTGTCAATCACTCGCGAACTCCGGTCAAACGGTCAAACTAGGCAGCGCTGATCAAATATGAATCAATATTCTGTTACTGTAATGCCTATTTCTCGCCTCAAATGTTTTCAGAAACATTTTGTAGTGCACTGTTTAGCTGTAAAATGAGAAGTTTGAGTTTGCGGAGTGATTGACAGCTGCCTCTGTTGAATGAACAGCCAATAGGAACGCTCTCTCTTTCTCTGAAATGACCTGGGATCGGCCTAAGTCTCCCGTCACGGGCTAGATTTTTTAAAGCCTGAAAACAGAGCCAAGAGGAGGTGCAGAAGTCTAGTTATCTCTCAGAACACTTGAATTACAATATGCTGAAAGGTTATTATGGAATTTTTGCCCAATGATGCCAGAAACATTCTGCCGCTTTAACTTCATTAGCCAAAGCAAAAAAAATGCCTGCATCTCAAATGTGAGGATTTATTGCTTTTCTGTGTTTTATTTAATTTTAAATAGAATATCGTTGGGTTTTGGACTGTTGGTAGAACAAAACAAGCACTTTGGAAATGTCACCTTGGGGACTGGAAAATGTGTTACAGGCATTTGCCACTAATTTCGAACATTTTTTAAAGCTAATCAGCAGTTCTCAAACTTTTTTCTGTCATGCCCCACTTCAGAAACAGAAAAACTTTCATGCTCCCCCCCATCCAACATAAATGGAGAGAAAGTTATAATCCTTAAACGTGCTAAATTCGATCTCCAGAGCATTAATTATAGTAGCAAACAACTATTAGCTATGTAAAGATATTGTAGTAATGTCTACCTGAGCAGAGAATGAAGTCACTCTCCCTCTGTGTGTGTTGTAATTAGAGGTCGACCGATATGAGTTTTTTATGGCCGATGCCGATGCCGATGCCGATTTTTTACAGAATCAGGACAGCCGATGGCCGATATATGATGCCGATTTTTTTTTTGCCTTTATGTTTGGCTGGTTTTCTTTTTTTCCTCCATCTGATAAAATATAACAGCTTGATAATAACAAATAATACACAAAATGTCTTAATTTAAGTAAACATTTATTGAACAACACTTATGGTCTGTCTCTCCAATTTGCACTTTGTGTCTGCACTGCAGTGCATATTTTATTTGTGCATGATGGTTAATAGTAGTAATAGTACAGGGCTCAAAACCTTTTAAGCAACTTGCCAAAACTGTCCTAAAGCATGTTTTTTATTTATGTTTGTTGACAGACACTGTTACAAGCTATATGGCCATAATCTAAGTGATCAAAACATAATAATAACTTTGTTCACTCGTATTACACAGCCTGCTGCTCATATCTGCTGCGGACTACAAACAGGCCAGTGACGTCATAGACGCTATGAAGGACCCGTAGAGACGTTTAATGAGGAAGTGAACTTTTTGCTAAATGTTTCGACAAATTGCTCGTGTTTCCGCCCTCACACGCAAACTTGTACTTATGACAAGCATTGTCAGCATCAACTCTAGTAAAGTGTAATCACGCTTTATAAGTTTAGTTTTCTCCGCCATAGTTACTAAGAGCAGAAGCTCTGTGTGTGTGTCTGCGCTGCAGCAGCGTGTCTGTGAGAGCTGCTCCGCCCCGCACACAGCTAACGTCACCTACGGAGAGAAATTCTCCGTTACCAAAAACAGAATTGATAACGTCGGAGCATTTCATATCTAACCAATTGAATATATAGGGCTTTGAAAGAGAAGTATGTAAGCCTACCGGTTTCTCCCGGTAGAATGGCAATTTGATTGACACAAGGGGCGGTGTCACACGTGTTCCACAGCAACAACAACACCGGGCTGCCCGCAGATGTGCCTGCTTGATAATCGGCCTAATATGCTCAGGCATCGGCCGATGCCGATTATGAAAAAATGTCAAATAATCGGCCCGATTAATCGGCCGACCGATAAATCGGTCGACCTCTAGTTGTAATCAGAGCTTCTCACGCTTTGTTGACATAGCCGAGCCGGCCGAGCGTGCCTTTTTGTGCATATGAGCGTGACCCACTGGCTAGCTCACGGCCGCCGCTCTGCACTGTGCTCATACGGCGGTTACAGCTGATAATGCCGTCCCCTCCTCTCCTGTTCCCCCTCAGGTTAACACTGTGAACTCTGTTTGACCTCCAAATCAGTATTCGAATGCTTCTTTTTTTTTTTTTTTTAAATATATAGTATGTAATAAGTATGTAATAATAATGTAGAAATCCCAAAATAGCCCATGAAATAAGGAATAATCCCACAACGTTATTCATTATCCATATTTAACATAATTATTATAAGTTATTCTCAGACGGATATCGCTGTTTGTTGTTGTTCACATTAAAAACGTTCAACTGTCGAAACACCACAAAGCAGGGTGACTTTAATTGTGAAAAAGCCACAGGAAACGGAATTTCACAATATGTGTCACAGCACAGAGGTTAGCAGTGATTTTTTTTTTGTCAGCAGATCTTTACATTTTTGCAAAAGAAGGAGCAGCCACAGTGAGCAGTAAGGTGAAGATTTGCAGGCGACAGCTTAACTTTTCTGCGCCCTTCTGCCGTGTGCAGCATGAAATCAGATCGCGGTTGCAACTGCTATTGACTGATTCTTTATTACAACAACCCGAGTTTGTTTGGCTGCACTGTAAACAGACCAGCTGCTCTTCTGCTCTATTTCTGACAAACTAGCTGCTCTGGGAGAGTTTGCTGGAAACCTCTCTTGCTGTTACCATGGCCACCACAGGTGTCGCCAAATCAAACAGGATTACAACTTTACATTTTAATCAATCATTAATTATTGGGGAAACTACAAATAAAGCCAGCCAATTTTTATTGAAACAAAACAAAAAAGATTTATGTTAGCAAGATTAGTGTTTGTTTAGTGTTCCCACGTGAATCACCTCCAGTCTGAGAACCACTGGACTAATCGATTAACCATATATTTTGTTTTTTTCTAATTAAAGAAAATCAATAATGAATGTTATTACTGGTTGCAGCCCTTAGTCTTAATTTTAATCAATAAAACATTCCTCATTTACATATGGACATTAGGGCCGCACAGAATAATAAAAACAAACTATAATGAACAAACATTATTAACCTGCTTGTGTGCCCTTTAGCGTAATGTAATATAAGTGGATCCAGGTATGTGTGTGTATGTGTGTGTGTGTGTGTGTGTGTGTGCACGCGCATGAGTGTGTGTAAGAGAGCTGAGCTGTTGAAATACAATGCACATTTGTATTCATTATCGCTTGTCTGCAAAACAAATAATAGCACACACAAAAGGCGAACACAAAATGCAGCGTATGGAGATGGATGCTGTGGATATTATTAACATCATTAAGGTGCGCGCTCCCATTCCCTCACTGAAAAACACACACACACAAGCAGACACACACACACACACACACACACACACACACACACACACACACACACACCCACACACACTGCTGCTGATCCAGCACAGTGTCAATGAAGATGGATCACACTGTCTTGCAGGTGTGACGCTGTTTCACAGGTGCAAGGTCACACGTTTCTGCCAGAACACTGAGCATGCTGGGATTGACCTTAGACTTCACGACTTCACAAGTGTGTACGTACAGTATATGATTATTCTTACCTTCAAAACGCAGTTCCTGTGGCCGGGGACGGAGCCGTTAACATACAGCACATTATACTTGGTATTGACCCTCCATATCTGGAAGAGAGACGAGGCAGATGAGAGAGTATTGAACTGAAATTGCAGTCAAGGACAAACAAGTTCAAAACGACGACCGTGTACGTGTGTCCCTGTGAGTGTGTGTGTGTGTGTACCTTCAGTCCGTAAGCTGTGATGAAGATGTTGCCCATCCTGCCGGGCATCTTTTTCCCTTTGAAAACTTTGCCTGGATCCTAGACGCAGATAATAAAGGACACGCGCGCTCACTTGACTGGATTATGGGAAGCCAACTGTTCATGTCTGGCATGGATGAGCATTTTACACACATTGTGTGTGTGTGTGTGTGTGTGTGTGTGTGTGTTTGTGTGTGTGTGTGTGTGTGTGTCTTACCCCTCCAGGTCCAGAAGCTCCAGGTCTGCGATGAGTTTTGGTTTGTCCGTGGGTGGCTGGTTGACCTTTGAACCCCCATCGCTTCATTACGCCTTGAAAACCCTTACCGATGCTACGCACACAAACACAAGGAAATTCATATTTTTACTTTCAAGTGTGTTGACTTGTTGCCTCAGAGGATAATGATGAGAAATTTGGACTTTTCTTGTAAAGTCAAAAGCTGACATATCTTCTATCAAAACGTGATGCTGGAGATGAAAGAGGACACGAAGTAGGAGAGGAAAGCCAAGAGGAAGCGCCAGCGAGTTCTGGCAGAACAGAACTTACGATTTGGCCGTGACGTCCACATATTGGCCCGGACGGAAATGTGCTGCAAACAGGGGAGTTCCTGAACACACCACAAACAAGATTATATGACAAAATGTGTACAAAACTGCCAAAAAAAGATATTAGGTTCTATTGTGTGATGTGTGAAAATGTAGTGAATGACTAGTTCTTTATTTATAATAAGGGCTGTCAATCGATTAGAATATTTAATCGCTTGATTGTACATAGTTGATCGCGATTAATTGCAAATTAATTGCACATTTTTTATCTGTCCAAGGGAGATTTGTCAAGTATTTAATACTCTTATCAACATGTGAGTGGATAAATATGCTTGCTTTATTCAAATGTATGTATATATATTCATTATTGGAAATCAATCAACAACACAAAACAATGACAAATATTGTCCAGAAACCCTCACAGGTACTGCATTTAGCATAAAAAATATGCTCAAATCATAACATGGCAAAATGCAGCCCAACAGGCAACAACAGCTGTCAGTGTGTCAGTGTGCTGACTTGACTATGACTTGCCCCCAAACTGCATGTGATTATCATAAAGTTGGCATGTCTGTAAAGTGGAGACTTGTGGGTACCCATAGAACCCATTTTCATTCACATATCTTGAGGTCAGAGGTCAAGGGACCCCTTGGAAAATGGCCATGTCGGTTTTTCAAATTTTGCGCAAGTTTAGAGCGTTATTTAACCTCCTTCGCGACAAGCTAGTATGTCATGGCTGGTACCGATGGATTCCACAGGTTTTTCTAGTTTCATATGATATCTGTATCTTCACTTTAAAACTGAGCCCGCTACAACCTAAAAAAATCGCAAGTTGCGTTAATGCGTTAAAGAAATTAGTGGCGTTAAAAACAAATTCAAGTTAACGTGTTATTATCGCGTTAACTTTGACAGCACTAATTATAAGCTAATGCACGTGTATACCTGGCTTGATGATGGCGTCGTCCGAGACTTTGAAGGTGGTGACTTTCTGTTTCGGAGGCACCCCTGCATTCCTGAACTTCTCCATTTCCTCTTCAGACCTCTGTCGGTCAGAAAGATGGAGAGAGAGAGAGATAATTGTGAGGATGGAGGGAAGGAAATAAAGTGGTAAAAGAAGAACGAACAGCAGTTGGACTTTGGCATATTAAAATAAACCGTGGGCCTGTTATGACTGTACGGGAGCCAAACGCACGCACGCACACTTGGCAGCGAGCGTCTCTGACATTTGCTTTCACTCGGCTCGCTCTCATCTCCTCCAGCCCCTCCAGTCACTCTAAAACTCTCTCTCTCTCTCCCTTTCAACAGAAGGGTGAAAATCAGCCTGCCAATGCTTCTCACTCCGACTCTTCTGACTGAAGAGTGATGCGTGTGTGTGAGAGGGTTTCTAAACAGCTTCACATTTGACACCGGCCCATCAATCTGTCAAGACTCAAGGGAAAAAAAATCACACGTTGATCTATTCAGCCTAGTTCATCTGTTTTTAACCTTACAAAGATGGGTGCAACATTTAAAGGGCCAGTGTGTCGCATTTTGGGGGGATCTATTAGCAGAAAGGGAATAAAATAGTCATTATGATGTTATCATTAGTGTATAATCACCTGAAACTAAGAATCGTTGTGTTTTCGTTAGCTTAGAATGAGCCCTTCATATCTACATAGGGAGTGGGTCCTCTTCACGGAGTCCGCCATGTTTCTACACTAGAATAACTAATAATAATTAATGTTGAATATGAATAGTGTTGTGTAATAATTCCTTATTTAATGGGCTATTTTAGGATTTATACATTGTCATTACATACTTATGTATAAAAAAAGAAGTAGCAAAAAACGATTACTGTGGCAACAGTCGAAGCTTCGAAGCATTCAGTTCAGCCCTACACGATGCATTAAAAAATGACTTCTTTAAAACCGTCTATCCTTTTTGAGAAGGAAGTATTGGTTCGCGGAGTAAACTGAAGAGCCAGTGTTGTGTTGCTGTCCGTCGCCTCAGGTTGCAGTGTTTGAGTTATGGAGGTCAGATATGCAGTATGAGGCAGTGATGGGACTTTAAGAGTTTATTACGAGCATAAAAGACACTTGTCAATGTTAAAAGGGACATAGCAGCAATGAAATCTATTGGATTCCGTTTATTTAGACACCCAAGATGAAATATAGTCACTGATTGTTAGTGGGTGAATATAATTTCCTGACTATGGAGCTGAATTCATAAGCGGTCTTAGAACTGGGAGGCCCGATATGAGCTCAATGCAACGGGGAAATGATAAAATTATGTTATGCTGCCATAAAGCTGTCACACTGATTAGATTTTCTTTTGCATGATTATGAAATGTAGCCAGAACTAAAATGAGCAAAAATGGACATTGTGATGTGATTACTTATTTGGCGCTGGCTGCTCTGCTGGTATGAAGAGCACAGTAACCGTTACGATAAGATATGATATTCTCAAACATTACAATTCAGTACATATTGAACAGCTCAACAAGTCATCAGTTTCAGCCTCATTTGTGATTCATGTACTTAATATTACATGTAAAGTAACTGTCTAAAATGTTGAGGTTTTTAGTGGAGGGGTATTTAATAAATAATTAAAACAAACAAAAAAGGTGAATTTTCAATTTTTTTGCGTTGTGAATTACTGTTTTTTTTAAAGTTGAGTAATTTTGGAAATTTCCCAAACTATTCGAAGGCAAAAATGAATAAGCACATAATAATTAATTCTGTGCCGGGACAGCTGCTGATTATAAATACCGCAGAACACAAAAATGTTTTTTAATTACTATATTTTTCACCCCCCCGAAATTTCATATTTAGAAAGGCATTTTTCCACCTCATTTCAAAACCTTTTATTTTTCTTTAAGCGAGACGATGTAACTTTTGAGAGAAGAAATAACAGATTCTTCCTCTTTTCACAAACGAAAAGGTGAATTTAGTAGCAATTAACACACCGTTGCTGAATTCAATACACTCAGGGTTTCTGCTACAGCCTTACGTGGTCTGGTATGTTGCTCGGGCCTCTCGTGGTGTAACAAAGCAGTGGCATTTCAGTTTGCTATGATTAACTTCACAGGTTTATTACTTCTACCTAAATTGTACTTTTAAAAACCTGCAATAACTATCAACTCCTGAGGGAAATATCTGGCTCTTAAGCTGCTAACTGCTCCACTATGTTCACCAGCAAGTCTCTAACTTTGTCTGTCGGCTGCTTGGTGCAGAGCAGGTAGTGTACAGTGGGGGTTTTTTTTGTGTGAAAACAGCTGCCTGCTGCATCTGAAAACGACGCCATGAGAGCAGTGAGAGTGAACCAGAAGTCAGATAGCTAAACAATGAGCTGAAACTCATTATACAGCTCTGTAAAGCCAAGGGAAGCAGATTCAGGAGATCATTTTCTATGGTATATTTAAAGAAAATTGAGCCTGAAAATCTGGACCGAATGACAGCTTCAATAATTTACTTACCGCATATTTTCTAAGTAACATAATAATATGTCAACACATCACAATTTAACAGCTAATACCCTCTTTACACCTGGCTTTAAAATGCGTTTTGGGTGATGGGACTGCAATCGGATAGTGCTGACCACATGAAAGTACAGCACGCATTGAGGATTTGTGGTTGGGGTCGGGTTCGGGTGGTTGAGTAACGCGTATTTTTGTGGGTTGGGCGGTGCAGATTGGCTCTTATAACGGGTAAAAACCCTGACCCTGATAACTAGTGGGTGGAAATACGTAATCGCCCACTCAACCCGTTCGGTTGTTTGAGCTGTACAGAGCGATTGGATCTCAATCAGATCTCAAAAGTGTGGACACTGGAGACACATATTAGCAGCAGGTGTAATTCAATAAGGTTAAATCATATCTAGATAGAATCTGGATACGAGACGCATTTTAAATTCAAGGTATAAAGGGGGTCTACGATAAAAACCTTACACATGTATTTGTTTAGGATATTAACAGCTGTTTCTTACATGGAATGGTGATACGTTTTTCCCTCCTACCAGGAGGGCAGCGGTGTGTCCATCATATTCTTCCTTGGACAGGTGCTTTATCACATGGCAGTCCTGCACCTGGAAAAAAAAAACAAGAGGCTGGATTAACAATATTCATAGTCTGATTGAAGTGTTCGTTTGCTCCTGACCTACATCATAAACAAATGTGCATCTCGATGAAAGTCCCTGGTGTCAAACATTTTAATACGGGGACCACCGGCTGACTCACTACATCACTACATCTTGGCCAATTGCAACAATAGGATGACATCACAGGCATTTAGCAATACATGATGCAGTGCAAGTGAATCAGAAGATGAGGAGAGAAGAGGAAAACAGTACACAAACACTGCAGCGTGACACGCTTTTCAGCTTTGCTCCAGACAGAACATGTACCACAATGCCAAAGTGGTGGGAGTACTTTCACCCTGAGAAAGTAATTTCAATGCGCTACTTTTCATCTAGCACAGTCAGTTCCTGTATCCGCTGAAAAGAAACAAATGACTAAATGCGACAAAAGTGAATCAGCAGATGGGGATAGAAGTTTCTGTAAGTCCTTGAATCTGATATCAAGCGGAGGTGATGACAAAAATAGAAAAAAAAGTCTGACTATTAACACATTTTACTGAAATTGCTATAGGTGTTTGTTATGCTACCCACTGCAGTATGTCATTATCAATAAAGAGGAGAGTGAACACACACGGACGAGGTTTGACATCAATATACTTCACTGACAGATTAGTCGATGAGATTAAAACGTGATCTGAATAAACAAATATCTCCTCTTTGCACCTCGTATGATCAAAGTCTGCAGGTGAGATTTCAAGGTGTTCAATATTTGCTATTGTTTCCCCGACACTCCACAGAACAATCCAATTTATTTGACTGCTTTTCTGACCTGCTGGTCATTTCATTATGGATCACAAACACACATTATCATTCCTGAAGAAGATGCGGCTGCGGTTGTTTTGATGCAAAGCTAAGGCACAACAGAAAAGGCATCAGGTGTGTGTGTGTTACCTGTAACATGGTGACTGCGTGTCTTTCTCCTGTTTTCGTCCAGACAGGAGCCATCCCCAACTTCACAGCTACTAACCCAACTCTTCGGCTACCTGGGAAGAGGAACAGATGAAAAGACGTTGTGAAAACAGTGTGAGCGAACAGGACGCCGATGTAAACAGCTGTCACTAGTCATGACACCTACCCTCTGTCCACTCATGACGCTGCCAGGGCTCATCTTTGAGTGGGTTGAGCTTTTCAGCTGTTTGTCTCCTGTATTCCTGTCCCATGCTCTTCCTCATGTACTCCTGGTTGTCCTCTGTGAGGTGTTCATCAAACCAGGTTGTGGTCTTTACTGTCCTGACACAACCCACCAAATGGGCAGGACTGACGAAGAAAGAAAATCAGGAGCAGTTATTTACCAGGAACACCATCACTTATGTCCAGAGCTAGACTAATTATGGCCAGACACAGACTCACAACCGTGTCCAATAAATACAAGAGTACAAGGTAGTATACATATATGTGCTTAGGGCTGCAACTAACGATTATTTTTGCCTTGTTGATTACTGTTCCAATTTTTTTTCCAATTCATTTTGAATAAGTGAAATGACAGAAAATAGTTAAATATGCCCATCACAATTTAAAAAGTACGAGGTGACGACTTCGGATGGTTTATTTTGTCTGCCAAACAGCCCCAAACTCAGACATAATATGCAACTTATAATGATGCCAAACACACAAACAATGAGCAGCACATTTTACATTCGAGAAGCTGACTTGGTATTTATATTTTTGACAATCAAATTAAATAACTGATCAAACAAACAAAATTGTTGCTCCTTAATTATCTGAGGATCACCATTCCAGGGCTAATTTATGCATTCACTACATAATCTACACTGACACTTGCCTCGTACTACTCTGTCACTTTAGTTTACTGAGTCAGTTCAGCCACTCACACACAGAATGTCCTTGCTGATGACCAACCAGCAGGTTCACACAGTCACACGGACAGTTTGTGCATTTTAAGTGCATAAATGTCACTGCTAAATGACGATGTGATTTATTGGCACGAGTGTAACAAAGTGCCAAAGCACAAAGACAGAAATAAAAACAGTTACGCAGGACTGAATGGAACCTGGTGACCTTTTAGTCATATTAAAGTCTGCCCACGTCTGCTTGCAGATGGCTATCAACACATCACTCATTTGTTACTGTAGACTGAGGAGTGGTTCATCAGTTTGTCCTTTATAATGTCTCTAAATTAATCATTAAATATTTCGTGTATAACACTGAAAATCTTAATTCTCAAGAGAAATGTCAAAACAGTGAAAACGCGTCACAAATGCCCAGAAAAACCTCTCAGCTGTGCCAAACAATAAAAAAACCCCACAAAAATAGAGAATCCGTAGGAAATATTTACAATTACTTTAACGTTAAATGTTGAAACACTTAGTTATAAGAGCTAAGAGTGAAGCTAGCTTTGGCTTTATAACGAGAATATGATAAAATTGGCTATTTTTTTTGCAAATAAAAGGCTAAAGGTAAAAACAGCAAGGACAGTACAGAATTAAACTGCAAAACTGTACCGCTAATTCGCCACAGAAACCTAGTTTAGCTGAGCTACATGCTTCAGTTCACGTTGCTAAGCTACATGCTTCAGTTCACGTTGCTAAGCTACATGCTTGAGTTCACGTCAGTTCCATTAGCACAACTAGCCAGTTAGCATTAGCATTAGCATTAGCTACCTTTCAGCTGCTGCTCGGGGAGAAATGAGTCGAGTTCCCCGCAGGAGGAGAAGCCGACAGCTCCACGCCGCCATTGCGCTCTTTAATATACACACTTACACATACATATGAAAAACTACACATAAACTAGAGGGCGCATGACGTCTCACAACATATGCACAACCATGCCTTTCGTTGTCGTCCTGTTCTAAATGTCACCCTGGCTACTTCCGGTACACGACAAAAACAGTTCCGCTGCACAGAGGGTCATTAGAAAGGTTCCGAGCAACACATTTTTTCTTAACTTGCTAATTTGCTAAATCTGGGATCCACAAAGGGATCAAACTATTATGTTTATATAAAATATAATGTTGTTGATGGCTTGATACAAATAACCCAACAGAAACGAAAATATTTTTATGTTATTGAGTTTCAAGGTTCATTCTTGACCTTGGAAACAATAATTGACATTAGGTCAATTTAGTAGCCTGGTTTTGGTGGAGCTTTCAATCATATTACATCGCTCTTCATCAACAGATGGATTATCCTCAGTTGTCATGGAAATTTCGATTTCTTAGCGCTATACAATGCATACAAATAATAAAGAACAACGATAAATAAAACAAATAAGCACGATAAATGTATTAAAATCTGAAGTTTATGAAGTAAAACAAGTCCCATTGATTTGGGGATTCTGTGCGATGGTCTCCTGAAGTTTAACAATATACTGTGTAACATGTAAAACTGATTTTTTTTTATTTTTTATTATTAATTATTATTATAGTTGTCTCATAAACATTATAGAACAGAATAAAAGGAATATAGGTAGGTAGTTACAATATGATTTTAACTGTTTTCTCCCAGCCTTTATACAACTGATCCTCTCAGTGTAACGCTTCTGATGCGGGTGGTCTCTGAAACAGATATCAGGAGGCTCCCGTGTTGAATACTGATCTGTCTGTCAGACACCGAGGCACGTATGGAGTATACTCTCAGGACAGCCCAACTTTGGTTTGCCCTAATTAACTATATGGAGATTTGTGAGATAATTTATTCTTGCATTTTAATGTCTGTCTGGGAGACATAGTGAGATGTTGTGGATGAAGGTGTAACGAACCAGCACTCCACAATATTTGAAAGTGACACACACACTTCCTTTACACACACAAATGACACTGTCCATAAGAGAGAGAGAGAGAGAGAGAGAGAGAGAGAGGTGTGTGATATCTAACCTCAGTCTGCATATACAAAGAGTCTGAACACACAAAGTTTGGTGTTTTCGTCACTTAGGAGGAAGTTACATTGTTTTACTTGAATTCATAGGAGACTTAACCTTACACTGACCGTAATCCCTACATGTCTAGCCCATTTCCTACCCATACATTTTACCAAAACCCACAAACATCAGATCACACGAAAATGAGAAAACCAAAGTGTCTTTATTATAATCAACATGCAGAATACAGAAGAAAAAACTAAACAGTTTTCAGCTCACAGATGAGTGTCTACCACACTTTGCTATCCATCCCAAAACTCTTTACAATGTAAGAAGGTTATTAATAAGAAATTATTACAATTATTCAGTTGTTCGTTTCCATTTAGCAAAATCTCAAACACATCTGTAGAAAAGAACCCAAAACACCCAAGGCAACCCTGAATGTCACTCAAATGACAGAGATACTTTATTTCATAACTAGCAAGCTGGGGGGGGGGGGGGGGGGGGGGGGGGACCGGAGATTGGATATTAGCAGGAGCTGAATTATTCATGCATTTATGCAGTACGCTAACAGGGATGCTGCCATTCCCATAAATAACATTTGCAATGCTAATTCTAAGCATTTCAGGCTATGCAGTCACATATTTTGGCCTTACTACCCACAGATCTTTTGGTTTACGTACAGGCTACTTGCTAGTTATCTAAATAAGGTAGGAGTGTCATTTCTTTGGGTGGGCTATGGTCTGAGTCTGCATGCTGGTTCAACTCTTATTTCTATAAACGTCTCTTAGATATACAGTTGATAGTAATCATTTCCCAGGTGATGCCACTGTGGCCAAACATGCAATAGTCATCAATGGAGTAGTTCAAATTGTTTCACCAGAACGAGCTAATTTCTCTGAGCTAGACTACTGTATGCATGTAATATGTGTACATGTTTGTTTGTGTGTGTGTTTGTGCTTTTACATGTGTATATGTATTACAGTACATAAATTTATATATATATGATATATATATGCGTGTATTTGAGTGTGTGTTTGCATGTAGTCCACTGTCAGGGGCTGAAGGTTCTCGTGGACTCATAGTCCGACATACACTTGGGTTTGATGCCTTTTGCGTTGTAGTAATCCACCACCTGGTTCGGGACTTCTGCCAAAACACTCTTAGCCAGAGCGGCTGGGGAGGCCTGGAAACACAGAGACAGACGGAGAGGGAGAGAGAGAGGAAGAGACACACATCACCGGCCATGCATGATTGTAGGATGCTCAGATTTACTGTTGAGATTGCCTGATGCTGTCAAAGGTCTGGAATAGTGAGACTGATGTGATCAGACAGGCTCATTTGACGAGCACAGAAACACCCCTGCTTTCACCTTTTTGACCTCTGGTAACATAGCTTGGTTGCTATTCATGTGCTCAACAAAATGGCACATGAGATCCTGTCCATTCATAAAAAAACAACTCTTTACACTATGCAAAAGTAAATGATCACCTGGGTACAGTTTATGCTGGAAGGTAGTTTAGTTGTGTTTGTTCCTATTTTGCTATTATTTGAAGATTTGTGATAAGTTATGGGCAAAGAACGTATATTGCCAAGAAGTGAAAGTCAATTGAACGTTCCATTGCAACATCAGCGCCCAGCAGCAAAGCTACGCTTCCACCATTTTGGACTGAAAGCGACAACTGGACGCCAGTAGAACGTCCGCCTAAAATGTGCAGTACAAACGTAAAACTAAATTATTTCTATTTTATTGTCATATTCTACCGAAATGGTCTGTGTTGAACAATAAAATATTATAAATATATAAGCGTTTTAAGTCCAAAATGGCGGCAGCAGCTGTTGTCAAAAAACACCAGAGTTTCGTCTCTTTGCTTCTCTACTCTTCGGTAATCCAGGAAACCCAATCAAAATAGGAAAAAGGTATATTTTCCTATCAGGAACTATTGCAGCCAAAAAACGTCCATAGTGAATTAGAAAAACGCTTTCCTTGACATCATTAATTGGAGCTATCCGTAGCCAGGACGCATGTTGTAAAATTGAGATAATTTTAGCCTAATAAGAAAGAGTTGGTGACAAAAAAAGCCCTTTCAAAATCCAAAGGATGATGTCAAGAATCTATTGTTAAAAGCAGATTTTTGTCAGTTCATAAAAAGTTCAATGTTTTATTCCATCAAAGGACTTGAGGAGTAAATGAAGACTATTCCAGTTAAATGTACAGTAAAAGTATAAAATATTCCGATAACGCAAAACACAAAAGATCTTAAATTCAGCACGGAAAAGGAGTAAAATATTCCTATGCGTACATGAACACACACACATAATTACACACATACAGGTCAGCCACTTGTCTGCCTGAGCACACACACACACACGCTCCCACGCAGCACACACTTCCGAATCCTCAAAGTCAGAGAGTCTGTCGTACTCCGTCTCACATAATTCCCCGAGACAATGCACCATCAAAGTGCACCCCCCAGCCCTCCTCTTCCTCCTCTCATTTCCACCCTCCCTCCCACTCTCTCTCTCCCCTGCTCCTATCTACCTGTTATCCCCCCACTCTGCCTGTCTCACAGCAGCTCCGTCCTGCTAATCCCTTCTGAAAAGAAACGACAGAGCAGAAAATCACCTCTCCACCTCTGTCACACACTCCCTCGCTCCCTTTTGTCTTTAGCGCCGGTCTGCTGTTGACCCCCGTTCAGCACCACCACCACCGCCGGGCGCTGCCTCTCTCTCTCCACCTTCCTCCTCTCTTCCTCCAGACTCATTCTTCACCTCTCCTCTCTGACTGACTCTCTGTGCACTTTTAGGTGTTTCTACTCCTTCCTACATCTCCCCCCTCTCTCTTTCTGTTTAGCTGTAATTTGTTGATGTCTCAACCTGTCACAGACCAAACTCACCATAACAGACCCGGCCAAATAGGCCCTGTCAAAGTCAGGCAAAATGAATGCCACCCGAGAGACACACACACACACACACACACACACACACACACACACACACACCACACACACATGCACGCACATGCAGTGAACAGATAGCTGATGTGTTTTGACGAGAACGCCAAGCTTATTACGCCCACACACTCACACTGCGTTACCCACTGAATACAGCAATTCTTGCCACCCAACACGCACGCACGCACATACGCACGCACGCACACACACACACACACACACACACACACACACACACACACAGATCCCCCTATAAAAATGTCACATGTGAAATTTGCCTTTTCACATGTGAAAACCACAATTTGCCATGTGAATTGAATATTTACACGTGAACTTTACTTTCACATATGAATGAAAATTTCCACATGTGAAATTTATTTACATTTTCACATGTGGAATTACATACGTTCATATGTGATTGTTTTTTTCCCACATGTGGATTACAATTTACACATGTGGAAACAAAATATGGCACATGAAATCACATGAAATTTGTCTCTTCACATGTGAATTCCCCATTTTTACACATCGGTTGGCTACTTTCACATGTGAACTTGAATTTTAACATGTGAAAAGAAAATTATGTCACATGTGAGCTGGACATTTTCACAAGTGATTGGCTTTTTTTTCACATATGCATGGAAATTGCCTCATGTCAAATTTGTCACATGTGAGTTACATACATTCACATGTAAATGTGACACCTGACACATGAAATCACGTGAAAGTTGCTTCTTCACATGTGAATTCCACATTTTCACACATTTTCACATGCGTTTGGCTATTTTCACATGCAAACTTAAATTTTAATATGTGAAATTAAAATAATGTCACATGTGAACTGGACATTTTCACGTCGGTAGAGCCACTGCTGAATTCCAGATATAAAGTCCTTTACAACAAAGGTTAAGTGCTTGCTAAAAGAAAAGCAGAGCTGTATCCAATTTTAGCAAATTGTACTGTAAATTACCAAAGGTGTATTGGCGTATTGTGATCTGCGTATTGTGTTATGTGTATCTTATTGTATTTCCATATTTGTGGTGTATTGTGGTCTTATGATATAGAAAGCTGTATATTTTACTTACACTGTACATGTAAAAGCCCAACTAGGGACAAGAATTGAAAATTAGCAATAGCTATAAACTCTCTGTGCAGCACATCAGTTTCATGCCCTGTACTGGAACTATGTTAAATTGCATCGTCCCTATCAAATAAATAAATAAAATCAAAATCAAAAATGAAGTAGAGCTTTCTAAATGCCCGAAGTCTGTCCTTGACGGCTCGGTATTGAACCTCGATACTTCGAATGTTTACTCACACTTTACTCACACATTTCCACATATTTCCTGTAAATGCTAAAAAATATTTCTTTACTGACACCTAAAGCTATCAGTCGCTGCAACCTTCGGTCATGCAGACAAGTTACGCACGTCATTCCGGCTCAAACCTGAGCTGTCCTTGTTGAAAATGCTTTTAAAGGTTTTGCACTATCATCTTGGTGTGACCTGCAGAGTCACTTTAAACTAGATTATTTTATAAGCATGGAAGATTTTAAAAACAGGATTAAGGACTATTTGACCACTGAATGTACACGTCCTGTTACTGAACAACACTTCTAATTCATTGTTTGATGTTAGTTGTTTTAAGTGTGTTGCTTGTTTCTTTTATGTGAAATTTCTTATGTTGTTTTTTTTTGCTTGTTTTATTAAAACTTTTTTAGTGTTCTGTTATAAGTCTGTTGTTTGTGCTTTTATGTGAAACCTTTTATGCTGCCGTCTTGAAAAGAGAGATTTTAAATCTCAATGGGAATATCCTGGTAAAATAAAGGTAAAATAAAAACAAAAGTAAAATAAATCAGGTCAGCAATTACGTTCAACTATGGGCCAGTTTTTTTCAGCATGTTCATAGGGGAGCCAGTGTTTTACAGGCACGGTGGGGACAAAGGTCAACATGTTTTCAATGTGTTTTGATTTATTTTACAATAATTCTTTTAAGACTAAAATGTATTTATTTGTTTGTTTTAGCATTGTATCCAATAGTAGATGTCATTGTCCCCATTAATAGGCCTAAGTAAAAGCTAACAGCAACTTGCGTTGATACTCATTTGGCAAAAATAGACTCTATGTGAAATGTATGTTGATGTGTTGCAGCACAGACTAGAGAAATACAGTGGGCTGCTTGATTTATGGTTGAATAAAAGTGCTAAACTGTCCACTATTTGTGTTTGTGAGACACAAATCTGTCATGGTCAAATAGGACCTATAGGCCACAGCTGTGCAATCAAACTCAAGGCGATCTTATGTAACTTTTGCTCAACAGCAAAAGTGGCCATTACAAAAAGCAAAAGCACAAGTAGAGAAGTGAGCAAACAAACTCAATAATGTCAGCGACATAGCAATATCTATCAAAGTTTGGCCACCATTAGCTATACCAGACCAAGTGATCCTGTACGGTATTAGCAAAACTCCTCCGTGTGACTTGAACAAGGGTGTGTGTTTTATCACTTATGAATTCCCATTCGTAAGAGGAGGATTGTATGGATTATGGTGGATTATATTTTCTATCTAAATTTACTCGACTTCATTTCAGCTCCACATGCTGTCCAAAATAGCCTGCCGCCGAACGCAGCACAGTAGCCGCGGTTGGTTTGTATGCTTGTCTTCATGTGGGGCATTGATTATTACTAGAGGTTGTGGGGTTTACGTGAGCCTTGTGCTGCTATCTGCAGGAGATGTGTGAAAACTCATGTAAAAAGTATTTTTTTTAATATATATCAGTACATAACCTCAGGTGTTGTTCTGGTAACAGTATTGAATAACACTTAAGGCCACTAAGAGGCTTTTTTAAAGTCTGTGGCCTTGATGTGAAATTCTTTAACGTTTGATGATTAGATACTCTTTTATAACCTCACATTTCTTATGCCCTTTAATGTTGTTATTCAGCTGGAGAAAGCGCTGAAGTTTTAAAGCAAGCAGATCGGTATCCACTACAGTTATGCTGGCTGAGAAGAAGTAACTACACAAGGTAGAAAAATATAGCATCTAGTGCAAAAGCATGTTATGTAGTGCCTCATTTGTATGTGTCTTGGTGTTGCCTGACCTCCCTGCATTTATCAATGATTTTTTCCAGAAACTCCTATCCCTCGCCCTTAACCCCTCCTCCCAGCCGCCACCCACGTGTTTGAAGTCCTTGAAGGGGACGAACTGGACGATGTCGCGGAGGACGGGCTCGCCCTTCGGCGAGCGCAGGATCCCGTCGTCCCCGTCCAATATCTGCATGTCCGTGAAGTCCGCGTTGCCCACGCCGACGATGATGACCGACATGGGCAGGTGGGAGGCGTGCACGATGGCCTCCCGCGTGTCCGCCATGTCGGTGATGACGCCGTCTGTGAGGATCAGCAGGATGAAGTATTCCTGGTGGGAGGGGAGGAGGAAGAGGGGAGGGGGAGGGATAGATGTTCGATGACTTTTATGTTTTTAAAAGTGGCTTCTTGTCAGGGGCTAATTTGAATAAAACTCATTCTAATCCACTAGAGAGCCGGAGAGAAGCGGGAGGCATTAAGGCAGAGGATTTTTTGCTCTAAAATTTATGACTGGAATTAAATTAATATCAATCACTTCCTCCCTCTTTTCTATGCATCTCTTTCCGCCCTTCTTTGTCCCATATTTCACCCGCTCTGATGTCTCACTTTCATTGCCATTTGTCTCTCCCTTGTCACCATGTGTGCCAGTGCAAACACCATCAGTCACAACAACAGGAACAACACTTCTTCTTCTTTAAATCTCTCTCATTCGCTCTCTCACCATGGCCTCTTTGGTGTGCATCTCCTCGGAGGCAGACGAGGCCACTTTCTGGATGATTGGGGCGATGTTGGTGGGACCGTAGAGCTGGATCTTAGGGAGGCAGTTCTGGTAGGCCTCCACCACGCCTTGGATTCCTGCAACACACACACACACACACACACACACACACACAGGTCCTTTTGCTATGCACTTATTTATGTGTGTATTGCACTGCACTGACCTCTCCAAGTCTTAGTTCGGTAACACTTTATAAAAAAAATAATTTATAAATGGTATATTGATAGTTAATTAAACTTAAGTTAATAGTTATTTTACTGTTAAAGTGGAAGTAGGCAGAATATTTTTGGCATCATTGGGCAAAAATTCCATAATAATCTTTCAGCGTATTGTAATTCAAGTGTTCTGAGAGAAAACTAGAACTCTGCACCTCATCGTGGCTCTGTTTTCAGGCTTTAGAAAAATCTAGCCCGTGACGGCAGACTTTGACCAATCACAGGTCATTTCAAAGAGAGAGAGCGTTCCTATTGGCTGTGCTCCATTTCTACCCACTGCAGCTTTAACTAAAGTTTAATTAGCTAAAAGTTTGCCATTTATAAATGATGTTTATTATAATGTGTGACCCAAAATGCTAAAATAAATCAGACTCTGCAAATGTGATTACACTCCAAGGTGACTGGGCAAAGACAAAGAAAAGCATTCCTATATAGTCTACCACACACACACACACACACACACACACACACACACACACACACACACACACACACCACAGACCTTCACGGCAGGAACGCAGCTATGTGGGGAGAAGAGCGCAGAAGCCCATTTCACACATACAGATTAGTGTTGTTTGTCTCTGTATCTTAGAGCCTGAAATACTTCCTGCAGCATAGTGACAAATCTCCCAGCTGCATGTGTGTGTGTTTAAAGTGTGTGAGGGGGAGAACCAGGGAGTGGGGATAGATATAGAGGGAGAA
This sequence comes from Sebastolobus alascanus, assembly GCA_916701645.2. NCBI lineage: Eukaryota > Metazoa > Chordata > Actinopteri > Perciformes > Sebastidae > Sebastolobus > Sebastolobus alascanus. Next base: position 9,076,342 of record CAKAOJ020000009.1, read on the forward strand.
ATATGGGGCTGACGGCGAGGGAGAGATGAGAGGCGTGCAGCAGTGCGACTGTTTTGGTCCTGTGGTGCAAGAATACAAGTTACTGTGAGTCAAGAAGTCTGTGTGAATGAATGAAGTGTGTGTGTGTTTGATAGCTCACCGGCACATTCAGGATTGTCTTCGTCAAAGTTCACGGCGAAATCGTGCGAAACCTTCATGTGGGGGGAAGAAAACACAGGGCCTTTTTTTCTTTTTCGCCACGTAACGCTCAGCACAAAATATTCAGTCCAATTTACAGGTTGGCAGATGCATTCTCTTTTCATGTCGATCAAAAGCAAGCTGTGCCTCGGAGAGAGATCTAAAAAAAAAACTAAATCTAAGGTAACCAGAACTCCCTCCTGCTACTGCAAACACACATATCAAATGTCCTACCTTGAAGTCAGGTGGTATCAGTGCTCCGAAACCAAACGCAGGGAACATTTTATCACTGGAGAAAGAGAAAGGCACATGATTCACTGAAAAGGTACAGAGGCAAGGACACATACTGTAAGGACGAAAGCCTTGAGAGGGAGAAGCTAGTGTGTATTATGTGTGTGTGTGTGTGTGTGTGTCAGGATTAGACAAATGATGATTGATGGAGTGGCGTCTACCTGTCGTAGTCTTGGCAGATCTCCCCCACAGCCACCAGCGCTTTGAGGTACTCGTTGGGCTGGTAGGGGTGGATGTAGTGGAGGGAGCAGCTGTTTCTGGGATCCCCATTGGATGCTGTGAAGTCTATTGCCACCTGAGACAGAAACAGCATGAATGGGCACGGACGGACAAATGACATGCTGCTGCTGCTGCTGCTGCCGCTATAAATATTGAAGAGATTATATGTGACAAAACTTACTGTGAACTGAATTTGGCAGCCTCCCATGATGTAATCCAGGAAGGAATACATTTTGATGATCTGTCAGGGGGGAGGTGGAGATTCATGGATGTCACGGAGTCAAGATCAGATTTAATAAAAGCTGAATGGGGTGGTTGTGGCTGTGCGTGATGCGCGGTGATGCTCAACGTTATTGTGGAAATAATTAATCGATTAGATAATACCGAAATTTTATAATTGATGAATAGTTTTAGTTACATCAAGCAAAAAAGCCAAACATTTACTGGTTCCAGTTCAAATATGAACATTGGCTGCTAGCCTCTGTTTTATTTCATTGTAAATTCAATATCTTTGGTTTTGTACAGGCAATTTGAAGACGTAACCTTGGGCTCTGAGAAATGTGAGATGGGTATTTTTCACAGTTATGTGACATTTAAACAGTAAACAACTAATCGGCTAAACAACTAACTGGCAGATTAAAGTTACCCTGTGAAGTTTTCTGTCCACTTAAAGTGCTATAGAGCAATGATTTTTCGTCACGTCCATAGACTGTATATAAGAAGTGGACGTAGTCACTCGTGATGTCACCCATTGGTTTTTGTACTGCCCTTTTGAAGCCTCGAGTTCGACATTTTGTTTTTTTGCAAACAGAAGTGACACGAGAAGATGGAGCTAAGTCCAGACCGGACAATCCTATTTTAGTGTCCTTTTAGCATCTTTTAAACCATAGACTGTACATAAAAAGTGGACGTAGTCGCCGCGAGATCACCCATTGGTTTGTGCTATGGTTTTGAAGCCTCGAGTTCAGCATTTTGGCCGTCGCCATGTTTTTTGGGAACCAGAAGTGACAGGAGAGGGAGGAGCTAAGTACAACTGAACACTGAATAAGACATTATTTAGGTGACACAAGGCTGCTTTATGGTCTATTTGACTCTAAATGGGACCATAATTTACTAAATGAACTTCATGCTGTATTGAAGAAGACTTGAAACTAGCGATTGAGACCATAAACTCATGTTTACAATGTTTACTCATGTAATAAATCAAGAGAGAAGTATGGTCATTTTCTCATAGACTTCTATACAATCTGACTTCTTTTGCAACCAGAGGAGTCGCCCCCTGCTGGCTATTAGAAAGAATGCAAGTTTAAGGCACTTCAGCATTGGCTTCACTTTTCAGATCCGGACGTTGCCCACTGGTCAAGTCTGAGGATGCACATGCATGCAAACACGCAGGCTACACGCACCCAGCTCAATAAAGGCAGGGAAGAAGAAGACAAACATTCCAGGAAGCACACCATGCGTGTTGGTGAGAATCACTGAATATAAATATAACTTTTGTTTGTTTATAACAAAACTCCACAGGGCATCTTTAATCAATAATGAAAAGAATCATTATTTGACCTGTGAGACCGATGCAGGGGGGGATGGCAGGGAAGTAGAAGGATGTGATGTTGTTTTACTTCACCTTGCAGTGGTTGAGAATGACAACACCAGAGTTTCTGTAATTCTTCTTCTTCATCTGGTATTTAGGGTTGATGCACTCCCACTGAAGTTTGGCAAACACACACACACACATTCATGTCAACGTCATGTCAGCCGACAGGTCTGAACCATTTATTTAGCTGCTTGTTGATGGCCGTCCACAATTTTGATTATAATTTACATGTCAGAATCGCTTTATTTGCCAATGTTTAACACAGGAATTTGAATTAGATATACAGCGCAGTAAAAAACAAGAAAGGTAAAAGTTAAAAGGTTAAGTTAGAAAGATAAATACAAGAATCAAATAAGAATGATAAAATGCCACATTATGCTATGTTGTATGTTAGCGTTTGTTAACAGATGCAAGTGTGGACATTTTCCTGTCAAAATATACCTTTACAGCTTTTTCACATGCACAATATTTAATCTTTTTTAAAAATATTTTTATTTAGTTTTGATTTTGTACATGTTAAATTGTTAATCATCGGTGATGTTTATCACCCTGGAGGTTGGATGGTCGTCATAGAGCCGATTAGCTTATTGGTATATATACTAGGGGTGTAAGAAAATATTGATACACACGAGTATCGCGATATTATGTGCTGTGATATTGTATCAGTTCTCAAAAACACTGTCACGCTTTTTAATTAACCTCTTAAAAAAATCTGACAGCCCTCCATGAAACTACTGGCATCATATGAAACTAGAAAAAACCTAAGGAAGCAATGGGTACAAACCATGTCATACTAGCTTGCTCGAGAAGGAGGCTAAATTACGCTTCAAATTATGCTAAATATTGGCATAAAACATGCCTACTTTATGCCAATCACATGCAGTTTTGGGCAAAAATCATGCATTTTTTTGTATGCTGTATAAATGTGTTATTTTTGCCTATTCTAAAATGGTGTGTTTCTGGTGTTTTTTTTATACGATGACAATTTCCCTAAAATCAGATTTTTAAAATCGCAATATATTGAATCCTTACCCCTGTATCGTGATACGTATCGTATCGCCAGATTCTTGCCAATACACACCCAGGTGTTACAATGATCCAACTATTATCCAACCGTCCATCTAAATAGTTTTGTGGTGAGTTGATGTGCAGTCTTTCCGTCCCTTTGCGTGTGCTTTTGCTCACCTGTTTGCCCTCCTGCTCCGTTCTCGTCTCCTTAAAGGTGGTCTGAAACTCCCCAATAAAGTCGTGTTTCCCATTAGAGTCCCAGTCCCAAACTGTGCACTGCAACAGACACAAAGAGATACACACACACACAGACACACACACAATCATTCAGTTAGAGCGCAGCTGCAACACTGTCTAAACACACACACACACACACACACACACACACACACACACACACACACACATGCGCTCATGGCATGCAGGGAAATGCCATGCTGAATGATTGATAAGGCCGTGTTGGTGGGGGGGCAGTGGAGCGGTGAAATATTAATCTGAAGATGCTGAGAGGGACGTGGCTTAAGAGACCGCTTTATGTGTGTGTTTATGTGTGTTTCGGCGTAATAGTTTGTTTCTCTCTAAGGAGCTGCCAGATGAGATAAATGACCTCAATCACCGGTGAATGCTGGGGTCAGCAGGCCAAGGCTCGGAACATTATAAAGAAACAACCCTATCATTCAAAAAGGTGACAACGTCACCGATATCTGGACTGTTTTACAATCAATACAACTCAATTCGGTTGGTCAGTAGAGACACTTGTTAACAGACACACCGAGAGAGAGAAAGCTTTCACAAAGGCTTTAATGGCTGTGAATGAGTCATTTTACTGTCAAGCTTTGTGACCTTCTTGCCCGAGGTCACTCGAACAACTGGCGTTCAGAACCAATCCAACAACGCTTGATTAAAAACAACGACCGCCAGTAATCCCCTTATTTCCTATCTCCCACTTAAGCTGACAATTGCCTCCACCTGAAGTGTGCCTTTTGCGTCTGTGTATGTGTGTGTGTGTGTGTGTGTGTGTGTGTGTGTGATCATTTGTCTGTGTTTTTGGCAATCATTTTTGCGTGCGAGGGAGCGAGCGTTCCCTTTTTTTGCAGCCTTGCTTCCACTTCAAGTCGCATAGAGAGCGAGAGAGTAAAAATGAAGGATCTCCCGTTCCATTCACTGAATACTAACAGTTGGCGAGACAAACAGAGCGTCGGACGGGAAAAGTAGAGAGGTGGAGGGAAAACAGATGGGGAGAGATTGGACGCGAGAGACAGACAGACGCTGTAGAGGAGGGTTATGCATTTATGCATTGGTCAGTTAAGAGCTCTGTGAAAAGGAAGCACCGGTCTGAATAGAAATCTCTGCCGTGCCATTTCTCACTATAGCTTCTGATGCTTCAAACAGGTAGCCCTGGAAACCATAGCCGATGGCGCGCATGTGTGTGTGTGTGTGTGTGTGTGTGTGTGAGCCCTTTCTCCTGCTGTCAGGAGCCATGCAGAGTTAAGACGCCTCTGAATATTTAATGAACACGCTCATGTTTATTCATGGCGAGAATAACTGTTCGGAGCCGACGTGCGGCCACCGCTTACGGTCGCGCACAACCGCGCACGCACGGATTCATTCTGGCAAGTAAAGGTTGAGAGTTTAGGACGACCACTGAGCTCTTTCACACCCGTCCGGCTCTTCAAATAACACATCCTGGCACCAGGAAAGGACAGCACATGACCTGAACTCCGACTCGTGACTCTGGAAGGAGATGATTGAGGCTGCTTTGTGACTTCTTTCATCCAGTTATATACGTGTGGGCACTTTGCTTTACTTTTTTTTCATTTGTATGCTGCACACAAACGAACCGCCTTGCACAGAAACACCTGCAGGCCTTCGGGTGCTGTTTGGCCTCTCCCTCTAAATGTGCATCCTGGGGGAACTTAAATAATGAAGGGCGCTTTAGCTCAAGGTTTTGCGCGCTCAGATCGTATTATATTAAAGGTTAAATAAAAATGATGTTGCCATTATTATGACCTGCAGAAAAATAATTACAGTTGCAGACTCACCTTTAGCTCCCTGTCATGGTCACCGCTGCAGAGTGTGTTCAAGGAAACTTTGAAGGATTTCCAAACTGGGCTCAGGTTGTTCATGATCGTCTGCAGTGCACACAAAACATCAGTTTTTTGTTAATCACAGGCCCGAAGCAGGAAATAATACTTTGTGTGCGCATGTGATTACCTCAGTTCTGTGTACGAGCGACTCTGTCCCGTCATCATTTATTCTAAAAATCTCCAGGAATGGGTCCGACTTGCTGAAGAAATCCTTTAGAGGGAAAACACGCGTGTCAGGCATTGCCTCAGAACCGCCTTTGATCACCACAAATCATTCATACACTAAAAGAATCATTATTTCACCTCTTATTTCTCCCTTTCTTCCACCCAACACTTTCCTGTCCTCTCCAATTTAACCGCCCCTCCCCTGCTTCCTACCGTCTTTCCCCTAAGGCACAACTTGTTTGGATTAGTCATCCGTGGCTGTGCATGTGTGTGCGTGTGGAGGCTGAAAATTAATACAGTTATCTGTGTGTGTGTGTGTGTGTGTGTGTGTGTGGTGGGGTGGGGTGGCTGAGATAGGAGGGGGCTATTGGGGAGAGGCTGGTGCCAACCTATCTCAGCAGGCCTCCTCTAATGCCAGATTGTACTTTTGTGTATTGTGTGTGGGCTGCTTCATCGCCAATTCCCACAGCCCTCCGCCCACCCACACACACACACACACCTGCCTGATAGCGCGCAAACTCAAATCTCTGAATATTAATTCCTCTTGTATCTAAAGGAAAACCACAGATTTTTTATCTTTTTGAAAGAGCACACACACAATCGCACGAACCTTGTCGTCTAGCTTACGAGCGCTGAAGGAGAGTTCGACGTAATCGTCGTTACCAGACAACTCCTCTGCTGTCACCTTTACAGGGGGAGAGGAGAGGAGAGGAGAGGAGAAGAGAAGAAGGGGGAAGAAGAAGAGGAGGAGGAGGAAGAGGGGGAGAGGACGGAGGTGAGAGAAAATGAGATGGAAATGAGGAACAGAACAGATTGAACAGGCAACATCATCAAATTAATTACCTTCACAGTGTCTGAGTGCACGAGGTGGTGCGTGTGTGTGAGTTGTGCGTGCGTGCAGAGGTGTAGTGGTGCCTGAAGAAGTGGGTTTACTCTTAATTTATGGTCCAATTTTTTTTTTTAAGCGACCCCTCCAGCAAAGGATAAACGCCCTGTGTTATAAACAGTGACGTGTAAGACTACACTTGCATGTCACTGTTGTCCTGATGTTGCATCACAAGGTTGTTTGTAACTCTGAAAAAACGCGACTATTTCACTCGGAGCAGCTGTCAATCACAGCTGTCAATCATGACATCTCACCCCCCTTTTTATAGCATCTAATAACTAATTTAAACCAAACTTATCAGAAAAATGAACAGTTGGAGTTGGAGGAGGCCGGCTTTATGACCAATACTGCAGCCAGCCACCAGGGGGCGATCGAGATGTTTTGGCTCCACTTTTGTCATTCGTCGTCGTCATCTTTATACAGTCGAAGAGGTGAACCAACACAGCAGGTAGGAGAGGGAGGATCTGAAGAAAAGTATAGTTCTGACCGACCAACCAATCAGAGACATTTCAGCCACTACTGAATGATTTGCATCAGAGGGGATTTAGAAGTGGGTATGCGCAATTTTGACTGAAAAATAAATACTCCGTATACCTGCGTATACCCTGCACTACACCACTGCATGCATGTGTGTGTGTAACTGTGATGGGCTGACTCTGGAAATAGTGTCGTACCGTTATGGAGGACTTCCCAGAAGTGTTTCCCTGTTTGAGTAGAGCTTTAATCAGTTTCCTCTGAGAGACGATCTGAAAAAAAACAACAGAAACGAAGACTCCACAAAATCAGCTCACATATTCCAGTGTTTCTCCTCAGAGGGACAAGCTTGCCCTGTTAGTGTCACCTCGGTGTTGCCTCACACGTCTCCTTAATGCTAGCATACAACTGCCAACTTTACACATCCAACGGACAGAACGCAGCATGGTGGAGTCACCTTTCTCACCACCTGTCAAATGTAATTTTCTCAGGTGTTGTATCCCTCGTTTGATCTGCCAGCTCCTTGGCTCTTTTCACCAATATTACTATTTTGGGCCGGCCAGGTGTTACACAAGTGGCTGCTCAAGTTTACATGGGGAGGTCGGTGAGATCCACTGGGATCCAACCACATGGACAGGCGAACCAAAACAATGAGCTAAAAGCATCTAGAAGCGGCAACAGAGCTGCAGAGAGAGGTGTTGATTCTCAGTGGGATCTGTAGTATAATCAATGCTTTTTCAAAGAGCAAAAGTGATACACAGGTGTTTTGTATTGAGGGCTAAACACACTTGTGTTCTTTCATTTTGACTAAACGCTTGTACATAGTGAGAGTGCACAGATCTGAGTCTCAGTTTTGATTTTGAAAATTGGTTTTGAAAGCTCTAAATGTGCTTTATTTTGAAATGAAATATCATTACAAGGTAAACAGACATTACTTGCCTCCAACTTTATTGATTATTAAAACTGCAATAATTTATTTTTGGCCACTCGGGGGCCAGCAGAAGCAAGCTTGTAAACAGAATGCTGACATATTACTTTTAAGTTGATATGGCTAACTTGTTGGCAGTTGCCTTACACATCAATATTAGTATTCATTTGGAATTGCGTTTCTGGCCAACTAACGAATTTAAGCCCAATATTCACTCTCCTTTTGGCTCTGTTTTTCGGTCTCCACCACCATGTTCACCAGTTAATCAAAAAAAAAAATAGTTGAAAGATGCGATGAAGAGGGGCACTGCAGAGTTGGAGGGTAACTCTCTGTGGTTTTATCACATATAAGTAGTCATGTGATCCATTGGTAAAATATAAGTATTGATTGAGACACTTGTAATTATAATCGCTTACATGCTGTCTGTGACACAATGTATCTGTGACATGCCTTCCCCTTGGCTACACTTCCCAGTGATGACACCAGTAACTATGGGGCGAGTCTGCCACTGTACACACAAAAAACAGATCCAAAATTAACACAGTAATGCAACATATAGCAATTATGTAACACACACAATTTTATCACAACTTTTCTGTTATCTGTCTCAATTTTCACAACGTGGATTTCTATAAACAGATCAGCTGCTATCACTTACTGAAATGATCATGATGTGCCTCTGGTGCTTTGCTTCCATATCACACTTGTATAATGCTGTTCTTTTCTTAACAACCCTCTGGATACGCCGCAACATCCAGAATGTTGTTGTTTAGACACGGACAAAATGTTGGCAGCATGTTATCCCATTTCAGTAAACCCCCCTGGCTAAGCCTCCCTTTGTCCATGGCAATTATCTCAGTTCTCCCAACTATTGTAAATCCACCAGCTTTATGTTGCTGATAGCGTCTCTGACAATGGGAAGTGGACACAAACACTTTTGTACTTTTTGGAACTCCTGTCCTCTCTGCTTTCTCTCCGTTTCCGTCTCAGCGTGACTTAGCTGGTGATTTCCTGAAATCGACTTGTTAATTAGTACTACTGCGATTGCAATTGTCTACTTAAATGCTCTTGGCTATTAAGTGAAGCAAGTAAATAAAGCAAATCTTTAAAGATTGATTACAACCAGTAGGTGATCTGAAGGGGGATGAGAGGGGACGCCTTCCCCTTTGTTAACAAAATGCTCTAAATGCAGAGTGGTTGTTTAGTTGAATATGTCTAGTCTGCCTGACTCATTGGTCCTTTATCTGACTGGAGGTTTGTGCAAGTTAGAATCTATGGCCCCAACCATGTCTCTGAAATAGAGTGGTGCAGGAATGAGTCCTAAAACCCGGAAATTAGTTAGCATTTTAGCACTTCTGGTTACCTCGTCTGAAAGTCAATGTTTTTTTTTTAATGGGTTTTCGGTTAGATGCCTAAAATAAGGTCTGTGGTTAATGCGAGCTTAAGAGATTTTAACGTTTTGTTCTACAATATAAAATATGTCAGTAAATATTCCAATTGTGAATTTTGAAGCTCAAACAGAGCATTTCAAACAGAGGGTGAAAAGAGTAAAAAAGCAAAGCGTTTTTTGAACATTAAAGCATGTTGTAGTAGAAACCTAAAATGCAAGTATGCACCTGAAAATAAGCACAATAGGTCCTCTTAAAAAATGAACAAATCGCCTACTGATTACAACTACATCACTTAGAAGAGAAACGTCACCTTTAAGCAAGAAAAAAAGGCCACATGTATATGCACACATGATGCTTTGAAAACAGTTTAAAGCACCGTCAGGGCTTTACGTACTAAGGATTCAAGGACAACGAGAGCTCAGTGTAAATGCAGATAATGACGACCTCAAGTGAAAAGATCACATTAGGATTCCATCCACGGTTGAAGTTGGCTTCTCTAATCTTAAAGTTGCTCTCTCACCCTAATTAGTACACACTACCTGATACAGACGTTTAAAATCCCAACAAGCTCTGTTAACTTTACAAAGGATTATATACTCGAGTCTGTAATTCTTAAACTCAAAGCATGTAGGCTGCATTCATGTATGCATGGGTCTCGCACAGATGTCCATGCTCTGCACTGGTAAACATTACACTTAACTGTCAGTGATATAAAGGAGAAATGCAATTAGCTGGTTGTTAGTACACTCCCTGATGCACATAAATGCACATAAGTTCACCTGCATGCTCTCAACATACGCACTCCTGGCTCTTACGGTGAACTCACTCTTATGCGTGTTCAGATGTGATCTCCGAACTTCACTCACACGCACCACTTGACATGTGCAGCAATCCACCTAACATGATGTTTCATATTCATTCATGTAAGCCTGGCTTCTAGCAGATGTCTGTTTTATTGAATAGTGTACAGTGAGGTAATAGCAAGGAGTGTAACATGGCGTGATTACAACCTGCATGTTTCACACATGCTCCCCATCTGGTCAAGCACAGCTGAGCCGTCAAAGGACACACTGACCTGTCCTAAGGTGCACTCGATGGCTCCCAGGAAGTCAGCGTCACGGAGGCCATTGTTACCAGAGCTGATGTCGTGAAGTTCGAAGCGGAGCCTCTGGACCTCCTCAAAGTAGTAATCCACCAGGAAGATCTTGGAGAAGACCGGGCTGCTACTGCTGCGAATCACCTCAGTACGGTCCACCTGCAGACACACACGTGTGCATGCACGTGCACAGAGGTGCATGGACACACACACACACACAACTCCAGGTTAACCCTCGTACGTCCAATGAAATTTTTGGAATCTAAAAAAGACAACTACTATTACTGTGGGTTTCAAATTTCTCAAAGATCCCACAGTAAAACCCCTCGAGGATCAAATAAATGATAGCAGAGTTGGTAAATGGAAAAGCATCTGGTAGGTGGAAATGCTATAACAAATAATACAATAATAAAATGTCAAATTGATTTCCGTTATTATTTCTGTATGAATCAGCCTGTTTCATTGTTTTATTACTTTTTATGTCCAATTAAATGTAAATTAATGGTTTTATAATGTAATTTATTTGTTGACATATTTATGTATTAACTCACACACTTTAATAGGCAACTCTATCAATAATTAAGCACAACTTCAGGCCAAGTATACCTTTCTGTAGGCCTATAAGGCAAGAATACTTAATTATACTTTTCTTAAGTATATCTTGATCAAAAGATTAAGTACAAGTAGGCCTATAAGCCAAGTATTCTTAGACTTTTCTGTATCCTTGTCAGTATGAGCCAAGTAAACTTAGACTTTTCTGTATACTTGTTAGTATGAGCCAAGTATACTTAGACTTTTCTGTATACTTGTTAGTAGCCAAGTATACTTAGACTTTTCTGTATACTTGTCAGTATGAGCCAAGTATACTTAGACTTTATGTATACTTGTCAGTATGAGCCAAGTATACTTATGTATAATTTTGTTAAGTACATCTCTGATAAGTACATAAAAAGTAAACTGAAAGTATACTCTCCTATTTTAAGTTTAAAAGAAGTATAGAAATAGCACACTTGAATAAACTTCTTTTGGTAAGGGATTTATCTTGTTTTTATTGCCCAATTAAATATCAATTAACTACTTTATAACCATCTGTAAGACCACCAAAGTCCGTCATACATATTGGTCAAAACACCTAATGACAAACAACTAAATCTTACATTATTCTTGTGTTATACAGACTTTACAAATCAATAGATTTTTGTAGAGTTATAGAGTTTTGGATATTTCTAAAGGTCTGGCTATGTGAAAGTGGTGTTTCATAAAACTGTGCTATTATTGAGTTTTTTATGGACTTTCCAAAGTGGACCGAAGTATGAAGATTTCATTCAACACACTGCCACAGCGCATTGGTTGTGAACCCCGGCAGACTTTTCAGCACCGCGGCAATTACCACAAATAGCTATTACCACGTTGTTTACACTTATCAACTTTGAGGACTATGAGGAATATGGATTTTTTTTTTTTTTGTTGGCTAGAATAGCACAAGCTGTTTGATGACACAAAGAAGCGACTTTAACATTGATCTCACATTTTCTTCTCTCTGACTGCCTGACGCAGAGGGGAATAGAAAGCCAAACAAAAGTCTGGCTCAGCGCTGCCAAAAAAAACCTATCCAACACTAGCAGCAACAACTGGGTCCCTTTTATTGTTGATAACCCTTTGACACACACATGCAGACTCAAAAGTGAATGGCACACCAGCAGACTCAACAAACAAACACACACACACACACACACACACACCCACACACACACACACACACACACGCACAAAGAGATTTGGTCTTTTTCTGACACTTACCTCAAGAGGCTGGCATCTCATCAAAGCAAAAAGTATCATGAATACACACACACACACACACACACACACACACACAGCCCAGTGGCGCTCTCTCAACAATTATCCAATTAAGAGACTCTGGATCTGATGGGCAGTGATAACATTTGTCCATTCCCACATTCCCACAAATGGGCTTATTGTAACACACACGCACGCACTCTCACACACAAACGGCACACAAACACACACACACACACACACACACACACACACACACACACACACACACACACACACACACACACACACACACGAACACACACACCCACACAACCCCACACACACCAGTACGCTGTACAAAGTAGCTTTTTGTGGCGTCTCCAAAGACTGAATAATGCTGCACTACTTTCTGAGCACTTGATCTTGAGCCCCTGTGGAAATGGTGTGTGTGTGTGTATGTGTGTGTGTGTGTGTGTGTGTAGTGTAGTGTAGAGCTTGTGCCTGTGACAGCTTGTGTGAATGAGTGATGTGTGTGAATCCAAGTACGTGTGTTAGAGTGGGTCACTGTATGTGTGAGGATGTGCGTGCGTGGGTGGGTGGGTGTGTGTATCTACATATTTAAAAAGGAGGACGGTGCGTTCAGCATATGTCTCTCCTAGAAATAAGGGAAAGAAAAAGACCTAAAGATCTTCCTGAAATTCCTCTAGATTTATCTTTTCCCTCACGCTGTGTTCTTACAAGCTTCGGCTAATACGCGTGCCATCGCCACCGGTGAGACTACAGCGGGAATAAGATGTTTCTTAAAGTAGGAGACTCCATCTGAAGTCCCTGAAAGAGCAAGCAGGTTGAGTCTTGGAGATAAAAGGAGAGGAAGTGGGACACTTACGATCAGAAAGCACCATTTCTTTTTCCAATTTCAAGTGCTAAACAATCTATTCCAAGGAGATAATGTTGCCTTCTATTTGAGACCTTTTATTGTGTACAGTGAGCCCAATAAAAGTGCCCACGATTCCAGGAAAAAGCAGTTTTGGTACATTATTATATAAATCATTATTTTCAATATCGATTGGGGGCAGACAACTTGTTTTGGAAAGCTAAGATGAGCAGAGAAACAAAACCAGCACACAAATCATTTGGATAGATAAATGCAATCTGTACAAAAATCTCCAATGGCGTATGATTTCCGTTGCCTCCTGTGACAATTAGCATCCATAATTTAACCCGCGATTTAGCGTGTTAGCGGTTAGCGACACAATCACAGCTCTGCATCACACCAGCTCCTTGATTGCACACGATCGTTTAGTCAAATGTGAATTCTGCGACTTGCTTGAATAATTCCAAGTGCTGTCTGCAGAGAAAATTCATAAGGAACAGAACATATGAGAGCAGATAAAGACACGTACAGTCTGACTGGTACATCAGGGTCATGGACAAAATGGTCTCTAAAGCACTTCTTTTCCATGAAACACGTAGAGGTTTGTAGTGGAGCCAAAAGACCTACATAACTAGAGATAAATTGTTTATGAAGAGGTTCAAAGGCCATAATGTTATATCATTTATTGGAAAGCTTTTGTCAGTGCCAATCACTTCTATGTGACTCCCACTACACAGGGAAAAAAAGTTCAAATAGCACCCTAATTCATAAAAGAGCAACAACATACAGCATGGGTAGATAGCATCTTATTGAGAATGTCTTACGACGGGTGAATGAGTGTCGCGAGCAAGAACGCTTTGACTGATGTAACCACTTGTTTATGAAACTGTGTCATAAAAATCCCTCCATCCCGTTAAGACCCCATTAAATGTACTGTACCTCAAACCACTGCCCGTGCGACTGCATCTTCAGCACCACGCAAGGGTCGGGTTTGGAGAGAGCGTCGCGGTCCGAGATCCCCCGGCAGGCCACTCTGAGCTCCACTTTGGCCAGGCACGGGGAGCTGATGAAGCCCAGCGTGGCCTCTGCGGACTCGTAGATGTTACTCATGCTGAACACACAATCGCACACTGAAAGGAGAGGGAGAGGTGATAAAAGACAGGGTTACTTATATAGATAGATAGATAGATAGACAGATAGATAGATGGATCACATGCACTGCAGTACATTTGAACTGCTGTTTGCTTTGACGTGAGCAGATGCAGTGGCCCTGACTAAGCAGACAGCACTCAAACTGCTCAAGGTCAGGACTCTGAAGCTACTGAATATCAGACAAGGTCCTCCAAATACACACGTATACCTTACAGCATGAACACAAATACGCACAATTATGCATTTAATGCAAACACGCATTTTAATGTACTATATGTGCACATCCTGTATACACATACACAAGTGCACACACACACGCAATCGAGCTCTGCTGAGTAACCAGAACAAATCGGCAGGGTTTCTCCTCAGGTTTCCACCGAGTGTATAATGTTCACATTCCCTAAATAGAATACCGTCAAGCATCTAATCGCTGCAACACAGGCGTTTTCCTACCATGATAATCACGAAATGAGTTTAAATCACATTTTACAGCAAAAAGCTGCAAGGAAAATGACCCATCGTCACAGCGAGGGCTGAAAAATATCTGCCGCTTTTTTATTGTGTTCAAGGTGAGAGCTCTTGTACTCCCGACACGGAATCGAGTTACTTCTCCCAGGTATTACTGTAACCTAATATAACGCATCTCACAGGAGCTTCTGTATACAGCAGCAGTAATGATGGTCAATATGACACACGCATGGCAATAATGTTTAATGTGTGACAAGGGACTTGATCTTAAAGGCCCCGCTGCACATCAATCCAGCCGCCCACACAGTTGATTTCAATTAGTCGGCTTAATTAGACCTGCGTAGGTGTGTGCAGCCTCAGCTTGATTGGTATCTTCCTCACTCTCCTTGTTGCACCTGTTCGATACACCTTTTTAGTTCTTAACAATACATGGACTCTTGTGACTTGATGTGATTCCCAGCATAACTCCACCCACCTCCAACCCGACCAGAGATGTACTTACTGAAAACACCTGTGTTAAAGCGGGGGTGCCCAAAACAGAGCCTTAATGGTGGGTCCATGGGCCAAATGCAAACACCTATTGTATTGTATTGTATTGTTAAAATGGTGCTAGGATCCCAAGTTCTCATTGAAATGCCTTTTATAAATGTGCATTGTCTCTGACTCTCCATTTTTTTCTTACCTCACTGGCGCCAAATTGACTTCCTGCTCAGATTATGAAAAAGGATTCATAATTAGGGATCCTTCATATTTAAAGAGCATTTTTACCTCACAAATAAATGAAAAAAACAGCGATTTATATTGTCATTTTTTAAATTACTATTATTTTTTTTCCGCTACAAACATCTGGCGGGCCAAATCGGACCTTGCGGACCCCACTTTGGGTCCTGTTTTAAAGGAATAGTCCAAAATTTTGGGATATGCACTTATTCGCTTTCTTGCCGAGAGTTCGACGAGAAGATCGATACCACATTCGGCATGTATGCCTGCTGACGCTACAGCCAAGAGACGGTTAGCTTAGCTTAGCTTCGCATTAAGACTTGAAACAGCTAGCCTGGCTCTGTCTAAAGGTTAAAAAAAAGCTCATTAATTTACATGTTATATAAAAACTTTGAGTGTGCTTTAGGTGGATTTTGTTACTTTTAGACAAAGCCAGGTTACGGTATATAGTATATAGTACAGATACAGCTGTATCTGTTCCCCTGCTTCCAGGCTAAGCTAAGCTAACCATCTCCTGACTGTAGCTTCACATGTAATGGAAAGATATGACACTGGTATCAATCAGTACAGTACAGAACAGTACACTTAGTACGGTACAGTAGGTAGTACACTTAACGCATTGTAGCATAATCAATAACACTTTAATGACCTCCCACGTTGTGCTCCTTACTCAAAGCCTACAAATCCAGTTGACACTAGCTATAAATCTATTTCTATAACATTGGAAAATCTTTATACATTGCGTGCATAATTAATCTCAAAATGCATGGATCCATATATATATATTTCCCAGCCCATAATGTACACGGAGTACTGGGCTGAACCCTTGGGTGGCATCAAGTCCAGTTGGTCCCCACTAAAGGATAACCGCAGGTCTGATGTGCTAGACTGTACAAACTGAATAATAATGCAGCGGTCTCGTATAGTATCATCCTTAGGGAGCGAAGCTCTTGGAACTGGGTCTGAATCTGACCTCAATGTCTCTCTCTCTCTCTCTCTCTCCCTCTCTGTGTCCTCCATAATTCATGGTCCATGTGTGCGTTGGCTGCTGGTGATTATTTTTAGCTAAGCTCGCTGAATGTGTTGTATACTGTACAGAAGACAAAGGGGCGTGGACAGAGCCACAGGGCAGGTGTGTGACACACACAAGACCTGTGTGTAGGTGGCGTGTAGCTGTTTCTGTATGTGCACGGTGGTGACATGTCTGCACGTGTGTGTGTGTGTGTGTGTGTGTGGGAAGCAGCAGATGCCTGTCTGTTCCGGGTGACAGCAGATGACACCGATAAGTGACGGAGGATGTGGACGGTTTCTGGAGCATACTGTATAAGAGCTGTGTGCGGGATCGGCCTTTTACAGCACAGCTAAGCATAAGCTGTCATATGCTGTGTTGCACATTGCCAGAGGTGACAATGAATTTTCACATTCACACTTCGTCACGGGATCTTGCAATAGCTTAATAGGGGGGGGAAAAGTCCCAAAAGTGCTTTTGTCAAAGCTGACAACTGGTTTAATTTGTATCTAAGCACCAATCAAATGCATTAGTGAGGAGGGTTTAAGTATCAGGAGCTGTACTTTGACTTAATGTTGGTGTTTTTTAATGAAATATGACTGCAGAAAATTGCCATGTTTCACTGCTTTACTGTTGATAGAAGCTACCGTCAATAACAAAGCCGTGCAAATTGCAGAATGAGAGGCTTTGTAACAAAGTGGTTTCGAAATTTGTGTGCAAATCAAAAAATAATGCCCAGACAAAAACCAGAAGCGTAGTGATTGATTGCCAGGCGGTGTAAGATGTCTAAAAGTCATTCGAAGGCTCCTCACTGTCAGCTCTCCACACTGTGACAATCAATCACGGCTCAGAGCTCGATTGCCATGACCCTTGACTGTGTGTGTGTTTGTGCAAAATGTGTATATAACGGTGTGACCGTTCACCTTCACCAGGTGTGTGCATGTGGCAGATGTGACATTAATGATTCAGCCACAGGAAGGTCCATACTGTAATTGCTCGGCCACATATTGATTATCAGACACAGAGGAGTGACATTGCCATCCGGACACAGTGCAGGCAGCAAAAGCTAAAAGAACTATGGGGGCAATGTCATGCACATAGTCACGACAGGTGACATGCTCGGCTCAAAGAGTGGACACAGGGAAGAAAAAAAGACAGAGTATCAGTGAAGTGAAGCAGTCTGCTGAACTCGCAGTGTTATTAGAGCTGACACAGAGAGAGAAGCAATGGGAGTGAGGCAGACAGAGGTTGTGAGAGGGGGGGATTAGAGAGAGAAAAAAAACTGGAGAAAGGCAGGCAAGTGAGAGTGAATGGGGATGGTGAGGAAAAAGAGAGATAGAGAATGAAGCAGATCTTCCCCTCCCATAGGGCTTATCTTGTTTTATAGCACTCCAGCTGAAATAAATTAAAGCAGAGGCTTTCCAAGAAGGTTTCCTCAAAGAAAAAAATCTCTCAAGACACTGTGGATTTCTTTAAAATAATGTGCCGTTGCCTCATAGGTGGTTTATTTCATTCTAAGTAATATTAATAAAGTCTCACAAGCTGTTAACAAATATGACATGTCAGGCTATACACATCATCTTTCACTTATAATACAGAACATGTCCAGTTTGGAGTATAGCCTCTGCTACAAATCTCATGCAGCGTGGTAAAACATGCACCATCAGGGTTGCTGTTATCTCCTGCGGAGAGAAAACTCACCTCAACGACCTGGAGAAAAAGATCCGAGCGGAGCCGAACAACTTCACCGCCGTTTAGCCCACTTGACAATCACGGATGCCTCACCGCCACTGCCGGACCCATCTCCCTCTCCTCACTCTTTTGTCTATATGTGATGTTCTCCTCAGTCCTCCACTCCACTCTACACTGCAGAGCTCGGCCGGTTTCGGCGCTGACAGCCAAACAGAGCTGGCTCTCTAATTCCCACAGGGCGAGCACGGCGAGGCTGCGCTCCCGGTTTTACTCTGGGTGAAAGATGGAGAGGAGGAGGAGGAGGAGGAGGACGGTGCGCCACTTAACTGGAGTTTGTAATCCGCTGGCTCCACCGGGGGGCCCGCAGAGAGCGCCGCGCTGCCCGGGGACCGGCGGCGCTCCGAGCGCGGTGCGTCAGCGCCATCTCGTGGTTTGTTACCGTGAACTGACGCGTATATATAGGTGCAAAACTGATTTTCCGGTTCTCAGCTTTGATTGGCCGCGATGTGCTTCAGCGGTTTCATAATAAGCGATGACCGCACACCTGAGACCACTCGGTGGTTAAATTAAAGTTCACGCTGTGCCCGCCAGATTCATTGGTTCAGATGAATTTAAATCGTTTGAGCAGAGTGTGTGAAGCGTTTTTGCTGCAGAAATAAAGAGGAAAATGTAAATAATCAAACAATATTAGGTTCTATAGGTGCTTTTTAAATGTTTTTAATCATGTTTTGTTGGTTTTATCATTTAGATTTTCATGTAGGATTGGCACTACATTGGTTTCCAATCATCAGCTTATCAGCCACCTGTAAAGAACTTCTGCACTAAACTGTATGAAGGGTGCTATACAAATATATATTGATTGATTTTTCTATCTGTGCTATAGGTGCTCTTTTTAATGTTTTTAATCCATGTTGTTGGTTTTATCATTTCTATTTTCATATTCATTGGTTTCCGATCATCATCAGCCACCTGAAAAGTACTTGGAATTGCACTAACCTGTATGAAGGGTACTATACAAATATATATTGATTGTTTTTTTTCTATCTGTGGTGAACGTGCACTGCATATACTCAAATCTAAATGAGTGTATTTAACTGTAGGCCTTTAGATTTTTAATAGGGCTGCATTACTTACTTTGGATTTTTAACTTCTTTTACTTGTGTTATCATATCATCATATTCTCTAACTCTGTTGTAAAATCACTATGCATTGTCTATGCATAATAGTCAATTTGAAGTGCATCCAATTCCTGCATGGTATTACAGTTTTATCTCCATCCTGTAGGCTTAGGCTCGGTGCCATAATATTCACAAATCAAGGCATTGACTTATGAGGCAACGATTTTAAGAGGATATTTAGTCTGAAACGGATTTGTAAACCCATTTATCCTGATAATTTACTCTGATAAATCGACGAGGACAAGCATATACTGTAGCAAAATATTTTATAATAGCCTATAATTGTCATAATAGCCTGGGATTTGTACCACCAGATTAGTTGGTTAATGCAGCCCCAATTTACACAAACATTATACATAATCATGTGAAAGGTCCCATATTGTAAAGTGAGATTTTCATTTTCTTTATTATTATAAAGCAGGTTTAAGTGCCCTATAAATACTGTGAAAGTATCGAAACGCTCAATCCAAGGAGAAATACACACAGCCCATATTCAGAAACCGCGCCTTTGAAACAAGCTGTCGGGATATCTGTAACTTTGTGATGTCACAACTGTGCAATATGAAGACATTTCACAGTTTTAAATGTAAATATTCTGAATGTGTCCCAGATTATTTCCAGTTGCAGGCTTCGTCCGAAATCTCATACTATGCATTACATGCTCAATATGTGTACTATCGTTCAACATACTTTTGTGGGAATAAGCAGCATGTATCTTTTCGGATGCACTGAGCAGTAATTTACGTCGTCACTTCCTGAGAGCCTTATTGCCGGTTGAAGAAGTGTAACCATGGTAACCCGTGCCAACCTCATGTGACCAAAACAACAGTTAGTGAGAATCAAAGTCTGAATTAATTTAAAATATATATTACGCCCAGCAAAGTGAAATCTTATACTTACAGTTAAATTGAAGCGTTATTGATGTTACAGAGCTGTCCGCCAATGTCCATTATAAACGTTGTCGTCCCTACCGCATTGCATTGTGGGATATTTATGTTGCTGTAGTGTCCAGCGTTGCATACTGTAATATTTCACTGGGCTAGTCTGCAATTTGCGTACTATGGTTTCATACTAATGTTTCGGACATACTGAAATATCTCACATACTGTTTTAGCGTACTAAATAGCATCAGTTGACAGGAAGTAAACATGGACCCAAGCTGTTGCCTAGCAACACAATGCCGTTAAAACGGAGCGTTTCAGATAGATGGTAAACACAGGCTTATTCAGGCAGACAGTATGAGGAAAATAAAGGATTTTTTTTTAACATTACAGAATCTAAACATGTTCTAGTAGAAACACAAAATGCAAATATGAACTTAAAAATGAGCATGATATGGGACCTTTAACAGGCCTAAATTAATTCACCCCTATAGCCTATTTATCACTGATTTAATTTGATACATTCATAATAGAATATAATATATCTTTATTGTCATTGTACAAGTACAACGAAATTAAAATGCAATCCTTAAAAAGTGCAAGAAACATAAACAGTAACGTGCCTCTAAAAACTATAAAAAAAATAAATAATAATAAATAATAATAAAAAACACACATACCACACACACAAGGCATTCACATTCTGCAGGTATTGCACGACTCATATCATTATTGCACAGTGGTGTTTACAAGATGTTCAGGTTTTGCTGTGCTTAGTGCAGTTATGGCTCTGGCAAAAAAACTGTTCTTAACATACTCAGTTGCGGACTCTCTTCCTGTGCATAACTTTATGTGGATGGTCAGTCCAGGTTCTGTCACTTTGCTGAGATGAGATCATGTCATATGGGAAGCAGAGACCCCAGCTTTGTGCGGGTTGGACCACGCCCCGGCCGTGCGGTGCGGTTCTGTGCACCAGGCTAGGGTTAGCACACAACAGCTACATCCGGGCGCTCTGTTCGGGTTTTTTACAAGCCCTGCGAAGATGGCGACTTCAGGGAGGAGTGCATTATTATCCTCCACCTCGACTGGACCTAAGAGCACACTGGAGAACTCCAACCCGGAGGAGGATGACGGACAGGACTTATGGTGGGGCGATATGTTATTTGAGACGTGTTATTGTGATGTGGTTTGCGGACTTAGAGGATCCTTTGTGCTGGGGATGAGGATGGTTTGACAGCTAGCTTTGCTAACGAGGCTAGGTTAGCATCAGCACCAGACTGTCTGAGCAGCAGCAGCAGCAGCAGCAGCAGCACTAGCTCACTGCCTTTAGCTGTCACTCCTTGTTTTTATTAATGAATGAATGAAGAAGCCTCTCGGTTTGGCCGTGTTGTAACAGGGGGCTGTTTTTTCTGTCCTGCAGGTCCACCATCCTGAGTGAAGTGTCGACCCATTCAAGATCTAAGCTACCGTCTGGGAGAAATGTCCTGGTCATGGGTGGGTATCTGTGTGTGTCTGGGCTAGCCAATGAGCATCGTTAGCTTCATCTCCCTGGTAACGCTTAATATTGCTAATATAAGCTAAGCTATCTTTGCTCTGGAACTGATGGTGCTTTTGTGTTCGAGCCTGCTAGCAGAGAGAGACAAGTGTGTTTCACTGAGCAACACCACACACACACACGCGTACACACACACTCCCTCATCATGTTATGAGAGAGAGAATCGGGCCGCTTTGAAACACTGCAAGTCATTCTAGCATCCAGTGATGCTAGTAGCAGCTAGGAGGAGATGATGCTGAGGGGACCAGACAAACCATCAGCCTGTGTGTTTTTTCTAACCGAAGCAGAGAGAGGGTGCCTCCCAGTCCCACAGACACACACACACACACACACACACACACACACACACACACACACACACACACACTCACTCTGTCTACACTACACGTCCGCCCGGGATAATCCGCAGCCTGCTACCCATTCCAGCTAATCAGCGATTTGGTTACTGACGTGTGTGGCTTTAACAGCCATTTGTCTGTGTGTGCTATCCATGACAACAACAACATAGAGCAAGCTCTGCTTTATGATGCATTGATTCCCCCCCCCCTGTCGACATAATATGGCATGGTGCAGGAATGGATGCAGCCTTGACCTTTTATCACATGCACAATAACAATAATAATGTCATGCTATCAGGGTGGAGGTTTGCAGTAATGCCAGGACAGATGCAGAAACAGTCCATTGTCAATAGATATACAGTATATTAGAGCTATAGGGCTGTGTTTTGGCAAGAATATGGCGATACGATAGGTATCATGATACCGGGGTAACGATTGAATATATTGCGATACTGTAAGCAAGGCGATATATTGTGATTTAAAAAAAATAATAATCATTTAGGAAAACTGTCATAGTATATAGAACACACCAGAAATACACTATTTTACAATAGGCAAAAATAACACATTTATACTGCTAGCAAAAAAACCGCAGTTTTTGCCCCAAACTGCATGTGATTATCATAAAGTGGGCATGTATGTAAAGGGGAGACTCGTGGGTACTCATAGAACCCATTTTCATTCACATATCTTGAAATGAGAGGCCAAGGGACTCCTGTGAATATCGCCATGCCAGTTTGTCCTCGCCAAAATTTAGC
This sequence comes from Sebastolobus alascanus, assembly GCA_916701645.2. Classification (NCBI taxonomy): domain Eukaryota; kingdom Metazoa; phylum Chordata; class Actinopteri; order Perciformes; family Sebastidae; genus Sebastolobus; species Sebastolobus alascanus. The sequence continues at coordinate 9,099,065 of CAKAOJ020000009.1, forward strand.
CCGCTACAACCTCTACAACCTTTTTAAGAGGTTAATTAAAAAGTGATAGTGTTTTGGAGAATCGATACAGTATCGCACAGTGTAATATCGCGATACTCACGTGTATCGATATTTTCTTACACCCCTAATTAGGGCTTATAGTCACTCTATAATGAAACTGTGTTGCTCTAGTCAAGTGGATTGTTTACAGCACATGTGTGCTACACATGTATTTGTTTAGTGCTGATTAGCTGATTAATCAATTAGGTAATTATCAGAAAATATATCTATCTAACTATTTTGCTAATCAATTAAGTCATTTTTCAAGCAAAAATGCCAAACATTTCCGAGTTCCAGCTTGACATGATGCTATTCTTTGTCCCTTGTGACAGTAAACTGAATATCTTTGGGTTTTGTACTGTTGGTTGAGGTTTAGGAAAGTGTGATGGGCAATTGTTACTATTTTATAAACCAAATGATTAATAAATGAATCAACAAAGTAGAGGTGTCAGAAAATACTGTAAATATTACATGCAAAGATTAACTCAATCAGTATTTTATTTAATTTGCAAAGAGATGCACCCTCTCATTGTATGTGCCCTCTCAAAGTAGTGCTATGATGTTGGATGTTACAGGCACTGTGAAAAAATGCCAATGCAGATCCCACTGTTGTGATTACTCAGATTTTATGCATATGGTGGTTTCTTCTTTATACTATGACAGTTTTCCTAAAATCAGATTAAAAAAATCATAATTTATCGCCTTGCTTACAGTATCGCAATATATTGAATCGTAACCCCTGTATCATGATACGTATCGCCAGATTCTTGCCAATATACAGCCCTACAACGAAGTAATGGGCAGATTAATCATTATAGAAAATAACTGTAAGTTGTAGCCCTCTATTTGTGCAGTTTTGTTCAATCCTAATTTTGGATGGTGTGTGGTGCACAATTTTGCACACCATATCCTTTCTGTTAACCCTGCAGTGTGTTACTAGTACAGCTCATACAGCATAGATAGCAGATTGTAAACCTTCAGCAGTTGTGTGGTTGGTTGACTTCAGTTAGTACATGTATGCCACTTAACATGCTTTTGCCAAGTTTGAATTCTTGCTCCCTCTTATTCAAACCTAAGTACTAAACTGCAATATTATTTTCATTATAGCAGTGGATGCTGGCATGGATGAGGCTACTAGCCATAATTGGTCTACTATTCATAATTGTGTTTTGTACTGATTTTGTGTGTGTGTGTGTTTAGGTGAGGTGGGTTCGGGGAAGACCGCCTTGGTTGCGAAGCTGCAGGGGGTTGAAGAGTTCATGAAAGGGCGTGGCCTGGAATACCTCTACTTCAGTGTCCATGACGACGACATCGATGGTAACCAGTTGCAGTTCATAAATCAATAAATGTCCATCTAATCTTGTCTTTTTTTTTTCCACTACAGAGTACCTCTAAAATAATGTATTTATCTTGATGTGTTGTGTGTGTGTGTGTGTGTGTGTGTATTTAGACCAAACTAGGTGTAACGCCTGGGTGTTAGACGGAGACCTTTACCACAAAGGTCTGCAGGGAGTAGCTGTGCCAGTGGACTCCATCGGCAACACGTTGCTGCTGATAACGGTTGACATGTCGCGGCCGTGGAACGCCCTGGACTCTCTCCAGAAGTGGGCGGCCGTCGCTAGGGAACACATCGACAAACTCCGGGTCGCCCCGGAAACGCTGCGGGAGCTTGAGCACAGAAGTGAGTCATACACTGACAGCAGTCAGCCAGTCAAGTATATCCAGTGTCTCTTCGCGGAAATGCTCTCAGCAGTATGACAACACTTCTTGAATATTATCAAAGCCTTTTTGTTAAAAGCTTTACATCGGAGCACTAACCCTTCAAGGGTTTTTTTTAATTAGGCCAAGTTATGAGAAAGGATAATGCCACACGTTTGAAATTGTAACCCATGTCATTTGGTCATCATTGTGTGCGTTAATGTTGTTTGTGTGTGTGTGTAGTTGTAAAACAGTTCCAGGAGTACACAGAGCCAGGCAGTGGGGAGGATGGCACCCCGCAGAGGAGGAGTGAAGAGGAGGAGAGTGTGCTGCTGCCGTTAGGAGACAACACACTCACACACAACCTGGGAATACCGATGGTGGTGGTCTGCACTAAGGTACACACACACACACACACACACACACACACACACACACACACACTCACTGCTGGCTCATGAACATAGGCTGTGTCCGAAATCACTCACTACTCACTATATAGTGGACTCTGTCGTGATTTTTGCCATTCTGTAGTGCTGTCCGAATGTATAGTTAGAATTATTATAACCTATATAGCGGAGTCAAAGTATCCCACAATGCCTCGTGAAATGTAGTGGACAACGATGGTCACTGACCGAGCACTATGTACCATCATGCATTGCACTGAGACAAAGTTGCGGCGTGAAAATAATATATTTAATGTGAGCAGAGCAGCGCATCACAACACAAACAGCCGCAAAGTACTTTTTATTTATTCATTTGGGAAAATACGCTTATTGCCTCCACATTGACAACATCAGCGCATCACCGCTTTACTCCTTCCGTTCTTACCTTTCACAATAAAATTTCTATAAAAAAAGTGGAAACCTTGCCCGTGTTTATACATATGGCACACCAATAGGCAAACAAGCTCAATGATGGCAGGTGTGTAGTTCATCCAAAACACCAGCGTGATAACAATAACAATAATACAAAAGCCATACTTACATAAGGCTGATCTGATATTTAGAAGCATGATATTAGAGGTATGGCTTTTGTATTATTGTTTTTATGTACTTCATCAAATTGTGAATTGTTTGTGGATGTTTTTGTCCCGCTGGTGTTTTGGATGAACCGAACCCGCTTCCATCGTAGAGCTTGTTTGCCTATTGGTGTGCTTTATGTATAAATATGAGTGTGGTTTCCACGTTTTAATTTTGCGACACCAACGACGTAATTAACGGCGTAGAGAAAATGACCCGAGTAGAGTCTGAAAGTGTTTTCATCTTGCGAATGAGCTCACTATATAGTCCTCTACATAGAACTCCCTGATTAGTGAATGATTTCGGACACAGCCGTAGCTTGTATGTGTGGAAGCATATTTTACTTTTACCTTAAAATCTTAAGTATACTCAGTTCTGTACATTATTCTGGGACTTAGGAGACCTATGTAGAATTGTTAAATAATTTCAAAATAGAATGGTCTTTGTTTTTTTTCTGCATTGCATCTACTTACATGCATTCACCTGCGTCGGACCTTTCTGTCCCCAGTGTGACGCCATCAGCACATTGGAGAAGGAGCACGACTACAGAGACGAACACCTGGACCTCATCCAGTCTCACATCAGACGTTTCTGCCTGCAGTGTATCCTTCGCTGAACATTGTCTCTGGTGCGAGCCAAGAAGTGCACAAACAAAATATTAATAACAGTGTCAGAAAACAAAACGAAAGCACTGCTCACCGAACCGTATACGCAGGGGTTTTTAATGGGGGCTGTAGATCAATACCGCTGACTCTGCACTTTTCCCGTCAGATGCTGAAATTTAAGGCGTCCATTCACATTTTAGGCCCTGCACTCCTCCTATCTGTCCAGCGATGAAGGATGGCGATACAGTACAAGGTGTTTTGTTCTCAGGCCAAAAAGGCAAGGTTCCCAGCCGTATTGTTATTGCAGTAGTTTGGCCACTGTGAGCTGTTCATGAACCCTTGTTGTTGTTGATAATTGCTTTGGTGCGATGAGAGTTCCATAAAAGTCACACAGTAGATTATCCTAGTACTGCTTGAAATAGTTTGTTTTTCAGAATCATTTCTCCAGTCAGCGCTGCGTGGAAATGCTATTAGATTTCCGAGGGTTATTGCGTTCGAAATAGACAAGATTGCACACTGCGTTAGTTCTTTAATCCATTTGTGCCCAAAGACTATATTTAGTATGATAAGGAAAAATGCCACAACATTTTGTACTGATTGGTCAAAAGTCTTGAAATTTGGTACGGGCATACTTTGGACAAGTGTCTAACAGTACAACTTTGAAATATTGAATGTTTTTCATATGATATATTTTTTTTTTACACTGCCTATGTGTGCTTATCTTTGATATTCAACTTGTTATGAGCTCATAGATACCAGATACTTGATTGTGCTCCTTGTAGTTTCTGAGATACAGACATTTTCTTATCTTACTATATCTAGTATTTGGGCACATGGTACTACTGTTTTTTTCCCCTAAAATATAATGGAGTCTATTGCAAAAACAGTAGTAGAGAAAGAAAAAGTAACTTTTCAGCCAAACGGTTTGACTGATATTGAAAATTTCTTCGCATTTGTGCTTAGGCAAGCTCAGAGTCCATCAAAGGAAATGAAAAATTTCAGTTGTGGGCACCAATGGGTAAATCTCTTTGTGTGCTGGTCGCAATTAGTCAAAGCTAGAATGTGTATTTCTGTAGTGCTACTGTTATTGAGAGGTTTTCTGTCGCCGTGCTGTTAGTTTTATTTTGGCTCCTGTATTTAGAAACGTTGGCGTTGAAAACACCCTTGACAGCCACGTCAGACGGTGCGTCTCTGGTTTACACGTCAGTGAAGGAGATGAAAAACCTGGACATCCTGTACAAATATCTGGTCCACAGACTCTACGGCTTTCCGTTCCACTGCCCGGCACAAGTGGTGGAAAGAGACGCCGTCTTCATGTAAGCACTGCCTCTGTGTGTGTGTGTGTGTACGTACTACTAGAACTGTGGGTACACCTGTCTGTAACCCTTCCTCTGCTCTCTCAGTCCATCAGGATGGGACAACGAGAAGAAGATCGCCATACTCCACGAGAACTTCCAGACAGTAAAAGCAGACGACAGCTTCGAGGAAGTAATAGTCAAACCGCCAGTCAGAAAGGTACCGGCTCCCCGCTAAAAACACATCTAACTTCGAAAGATCTCCTTAAGCTAAGCTAAGCTTACAGATTGATTACTGCTGTAATTACCCAATATCCCCGCAGGCATCATGAGAGTTTTATCCAATCTAATTTATTAGCTGCTGTAGCGCTATAAGGAAGGACTTGAGTCGGTTTGAAAAAATATTTATTTTTTTCTCGCTTGTCACCAGATTGTACACGAAAAGGAGATTCAAGCAGAAGATGACCAAGTGTTCCTGGTAAAACTGCAGGTCAGAAAACATTCCCCGTTGTGTTAATGCCAGTCGCTTTGCCGCTCGTCGGTACACCCAATTAAATCCGACTTGAGGGTCCTAATGTGTTAATTAAATACTAATTGGAGCGAGTGTGCATATTGTGCTCTAATTTGCAGTCGCTGCTCGCCAAACAGCCCGCTGTGACAGCAGGGCGGCCAGTGGTGAGTGCTCCTTTTTTTTCTAGTTTTGGCTCATAAGATAAATGAAAAAGCTCCCTCCAGCGTCCGTGTGTGTGTGTGTGAAACAAACTGTCGTCGTTCACAGGACACCACCAGCAGAGCGCCCACGGGGTCCCCCAGGACGAGTAACCGCTCCGCAGCGGCCAACGTAGCAAACGCGATGCCACAGTCGGGTACGTCACGCATTCCATCGCCCCCACCCACGTGACCTCTGCTCGGTCGGTGCATGTTTTTAACTGTAGTCTGTGTGTGTGCTGCAGGTCAGACCAGCGAGGGTGTGTTGGCCAACTTCTTCAACAGCCTACTGACAAAGAAAGCAGGGACGGGGGGGCCCGGGACGCCAGGCGGCGGTAACAACACTCCGGGAACAGTACGCAAGTCAGGTGAGATCACGCCACGCACAGGTGGTAGAGGTTGTTACGACGGAGGAAAAAAAGTGCTCATTTATTCAATCATTTTTCAGTTACTCCTCATCACTCGGCTTCTTTTTTGGTTTCCACCTCCCGTCTGCCATCCTTCATTTTTCTCACGTCTTTACTCTCCTGTCCTCTGCTCCAGACATGATCATAACACATGGTAAAGAAAGTCATAAAACGGTCTGAGTCTAAAACAAACACCTTCAATCATCTTTTATGCCCGTCTGTAGCTCTGTGTGACATTCATTAACTTGTGTTGTGCAATCTCACTGTTAACATCACTCATAATGTGTGTGTGTGTGTGTGTGTGTACGCACTAGTCAGAGGATGCTGGCCACGTTAAGGTGTGTGTGAGAGAGATATTCCTCGTTTATTATTGCTTGCGTATGTCACTGTTCGTGTCTATATTTCCTTTGACCCTTTCCCTCCCCCCCACCCCCGAGCCGCCAGCTTTCTCCAGCATCCGAGGAGGAACATTGCCAGGATCAAACTTCCCTGTATCACCCATTTTTATTTTACTTCTTGTAGCAAAACACATGGACTTCGCTGTGGGCTATAACTTATGTTAAAGGGAAACTTTGCAGATTTTACAACCGGCTTTTGTATCATTGCATTGCGGTTGGTGGTATGTGCAAAGGAAAGATGTTCGGCTTCACTTCTGGCGTCCGGAGCTCAAATGAGCGGCGGGTGAGCGGGGGAGCTCCGGGCGCTGGTAATTGCCGGTTGAAAATCTGCAAAGTTTAACTTTTTGTTATTTAGATTATTGGATTAGGTTATGTTAAATCAGGAACTTCTGAGAACTGAAATGTGGTTCAGGAGGTGATCCCCATTGCTATTGAATTACTTTTGCCCCGTTTGCCTGAATTTTGCTGTCAACACGAGTGTTTCAGTTCTTATATGTTTCAGAATCGGTGTATTTATTTCATATTAGTGGCAATATCCAGAACTATGTAAAAAAAAAAAAAAATCATCCACAGAAAGGCCAACATGTCTCAGAGCTGCACTCTTTTCTTTTCACCTATTTGGCCGGGGAAAGTGCCAGTCATGCCAGGATCATTTTATTTGATTGACTGATGATTTAATGATATTTGCACCCCTAATGTTTCCCTCTCCTAACACCCTGTCTCCATTCTGCTCCTCCACATTTTGTTTTTGGGCATGCTGCATTGCATTTCTCATAACTAACATCTGCCACAAACATTACACATGATTCTAACTAAGACTGGATGATATGGGACAAATATATATCTTGATACCTTTCAATGTATTGGCCATATACTATATGCTGTATATCCAATATTAATTTATACTCTGTGAAGTGGTGAATTAAGGTTTTTTGTTGGAACCCTATTTTTTTTAATATTTTTAACAATGCAACTTTAAAACTCCATCAGACACACTCAAAATTACAGTAAATACAGTAAAATCTGTCTTCCACCTTTGTCTGTTTTTAAATTAGGTAACTACAAAAAAAAATATAGATCATATTGGTAATATTAAATGAAACCTACAGCATACTGGTTAATTTGCAGGCCTGTCATACAGCGGTTAACAGACACAACATTTGTCTCTCGCAATAAGGACAATTTTAAAGGTATATTTGACGTATTTAGTGCAATAACAGCTAATGTGCAAATAAATGAAAATACATTCAGTATTACCAAAGGTCTAAACATCATATGACATTAATAAACATTTACAAAAACTAATCCATTCAACAAGGTAGACTATTTTACCACAGCTGTTCTTCCTCTTTCAAATGAGATGAGTTTGCTGAAACCAGTCGAGAGACTTTTAATATTAGATTGAAAAGATCGCCTAATTAACGATACTAAAACCCTGTTAATATTACCCCAATGATATTATTGCCAATGTTTGGCTAATATTCTTATTTCACCCAGCTCTTATTTTAACCATGTGTAATTGTCTTTGTGCTTATTGCATTGTGCCTTAACCACTCAGAGCTGTGTCCTTTATTGCACTGGTTAAAATGCTTTGCTTTGCTTTGATATAGTTACTAATTTGCGCGTATCTACTGTACCCACACCTGATGCAGGTTCGAAGCTGGGTCTGAGCGACGTACAGGCGGAGCTGGACCGCATATCCAGCCGAGAGGCTGACTCGGACTTGCCCAACGCCAACGACACCCCTGCCACCGACGGCCAGGACACATGAAGACCAACACACGTCACCCTGCTCTCCTTCCCCCCCTCCGCCCCCCCCTTTCCACCTCAGTCACCCTCCAACCTCCCTTGTCCCTCCTCCTCTCCACTCCATCGCAAAGATGCGGGGAGAAAGAGGGATGTTGACACACAGTTTTCCCCTCCCCATCGTCTTTCACTTTCTCCTCGAGGAGAAGAACTCACCCTCTCTCTTCCCTTAACCCTTTCTCCCGCACCTATTTCTCTCCCTCCCCCCCACTCCTCTCTCTTTTCTCCTCCTGGCTGTTGCGCTGCGGGCGAGTATCTGTCACTGTTACATACGAGACTGTCTGTTACATGAGAGTAAATGGGTACGGGGGGACCAACTGGGGGGTGTGTGGAGGTCGAGACGAGAAGAAGCGAGAGAGGTGGGTTGAACGAGATTGATTACAGGGATGAAAGCGAGGGTGTTTTATCCATCCATTTCTTGTGATGGTACAGTTGGTGTTTTTACTGTAGGAACTGCTGAAGGGTGCATGTTGAAGAAACGGCACTTAGGCTACTATAGGGATGATTGTGCGTTAATGTGTGTGGGGGCAAGTCACGCTTGGCCAGAGGAAGAGATTGAGAACAAAAAAAATGCCTGAAACAAAATTGCTAAGAGTCTTGTTTTTTTGTTTTTTTTTAAGATGAAGGGACAAACATACCAGTATTTGTGTGTGTGTGTGTGTGACTGTGTGTGTGTGTGTGTGTGAGAGAGTGAGAGGCAGACTGAGAGAATTAAGGACGTTACTTCAACATAGACCTGTATGTCGAGAGATTTTTGGCTGTTTGCATTTCAACCAAAAGGCAAAAACATTACTATGCTTTTACACTACAAGCTCTTTAAACAGTGCATACACTATTGTTACGGCAGCACTGTCTGCTCGACTACACAAACCAAACATGACAAAAAAAAAAAAAAACCTACTTCAGAATCAAACTCGAGCACTAGTCCTGTGTAGAGGGCACCTAAGGTCCATCATGGCACCCAGTTCTACAATTGGCAAAACTTCCCCTCTTCATGGTAGATACTGCTCAGACCTGTAGATAACAGACAGTGCACTGAAAAGGGAGGGGGTAGAGGGTTGTAGAGGGTAGGTGGGTGGGGGGGTGGGGGGGTAGCTTTGCTTTACTTGTACAGAAAAAAGCACTAGTGATTCAGTTCCATAGTTACCGCGGGCGGGGTGGTGGGTGGGCAAAGGGGGGGGGGGGGGGTCAGAACAAGGGAGGGTCACACCACGAATGTACAGTCATTGTCTCGCTGATTGGTCCTGTTATTTCAGAGCTCTGTGTTGGCGTTTGTATAATCAGATCTGTTAATCAGTCAAATAAAAGGTGTATTTATTCGGATTCATCCACCTGGCTTCTCTCTGTTGTTGTTTTTTTTACCAGTCATTCCTCACTTTGAATAAAAAGTTATATGTTGTGATGGGAAATTGTTACGAAGCACAAAAACTGGCTTACACAGTTGATGTTCCTTCAGTTAAATCAGTTATTCTCAACCTCGGGGTCAGGACCCCCGAGAGGGTTGTGAAGAACATATTTAAAATAGAATAACTTTTTAAACTGGGAAATGTTTCTTACCGTACCAGTGATATAATTTGCCTCCGAATAGATTTTATTGAGTGTGTTTGTGAGAGTCAAAGTGTGCGCGCACACTAGTTTCTGATGGAGGATTTCACGCAGGTCGGGGAGAGAAGAAGTCACGAAACGCATCAAAAATCCACAGCGTCTGCAGCATATTGGACAACGCCTATAGGTGCTAGCCGTTCAAACTAAACAAAACTGTCATCACAAATGAAACATTCGTTATTTAGCCTACATTTATTACTCAGAACATTCACAATAATCACTCAAAATCAGCAGGGAGAGGCACGGAGAAACGAGGGGTCGCGACCCGAGAAGGTTGAGAAGCGCCGAGTTAGATAACTGGGGGTTGAGCCCATGTTGGTAAGCATCCACCTGCTGTCGTGACCCTGTGCAAGACGCTGAATTTTCTTGTTTTTTGCAAAGAATAAATAAGAAAATGGACACATAAATTGCTGAAATATAGCAAGCAGATAGTGTCGTGGGCACTTGAGTAGAGTGCTCTTCCTCAGGCGGAAACAAAAGGGCAATGGAGGACAAGACTTTGGGGGCACAAAGTAACAGAAAAACCTTAAAATACAGTTGTTCTGCGTGGTTGCTCATGTTTTTTAATTGACTCTTGATTCAATTAAATTGCCATTTTTGAGGCTATTAAGTGTCTTGATCAGTGTTGGCGAGGGCCTTCTTAAAGATAACTCAAATTTATGAGCCTCACCACTGAGGTACAGTATTTGCTGCAGGGTTATTGCATTGTAAGTGGTTAAAGTTATTTCGTCCACCCTGTGTAGGTACCGTGGCTGCTGCTGTCTAGCAGATTCTAATCTCTACCCGGGGCTGGGCGGATATATATTATTCATATGTACAGTACATTTATACAATCATCCAGTGTCTTGTATCTGAGTGATTTCTCATGATATCTTCATAAGAATATTGTTTATGGGCAGCTTCCTTTAAAGCATCATTCTGTATGTCTTTTTATGAGCTCTAAGCAGATAAAATTTCAGATCATTATCATTAGATTGCAAGGAATAAGTGCGACTAAAGATAAATACAATTATGTTGTAAGAAAAGGTTTGCATCACTATTTTTTATGAATAAATCTGGATATGTGATTTGTAGGAGACGTTTCTGATGGCCAGTCTCATTTTCTGATGGTACCTTGCAGACATACAGTATAGCTGTGCTTTATATTGTCTCTTGTATTTACATGCTGTATGTGTCATTACTTGGGTAAATGAAATAGCTCCTCTGTCCGCCACAGTTGGAACCAGCGGATGAGCTCCTTATAGTTTTGTTCCGAGGGTTTGATGTTAGTCCTACATACTGACAAAAGAAGCAGAAAATAATGGAAATCCATAAGCAGTCGCTGAAATAAATGTCATCACCTTATGATAGATTCGGTTCAAGCAGCGTAAGAACAAAATATATTGTCACACTTCCATTTTCCCTGGTAGCATGTGGTCTATGTTATTACTCTTCCTCATTCTGATATTATTCATACCCCTTGCAGGCATGTGACTGGATATTTTTTTATTAGCCTGCTACACATTTCTGTCACAGTTTGAGAGATGATATGAATAGAAAATGTTCCAGTTGATTATTGTGGTAAAACCACCGATCTTTTCCTTTTCCAGTTCCCGCAGTGACACCGACATGCTTCCCTGTGACACTTTGGACTTTGACCTTTTCCACTCTATGGCACGTATCAGACACATGAACACGCACTCTACTATGTGTGACGCTTTCTCTTTTGATTGTTTTCATTTAATAGCAATGCATTTTCTTTTCATATAGCTATAATAATAAGTCAAATCGAGCTTTCCTATCGGTTAACTGGGATTGTTGCGACGCTTGTGTGTATTTAATACAAAGAGGATTAACCCTGGCTGTAGCAGGTTCAGTTTTAGAGCTAGAGTGAAGGTACTGGTATCATATGAAACTAGAAACCTAAGGAATCCATTGGTACCTACCATGTTATGTTTTGTCAGGAAGGAGACTAAATAACGCTCCAAACTTGGGCTAAATTTTGGTGAGGAAAAACTGGCATGGCCATTTTCAAAGGGGTCTCTTGACCTCTGACCTCAAGATTTATGAATGTAAATGGGTTCTGTGGGTACCCACGAGTCTCCCCTTTACAGACATACCCACTTTATGATAATCACATGCAGTTTTGGGCAAAAACCATGCAGTTTTTTTTTCATGCAGTATAAATGTGTAATTTTTATTTTATATTTCTAAAATGATGTATTTGAATATTTCTGCATACTGGCGTCCCTAAGCAGTCTTGGAATTGCATAAATTGGGTATCACTGTAAAGATGAGACTCTTGTGGATGCAATGCATATTGTATTCATGTGTGATGATGTTAGTCCCCATAGTAGCCATTTGATTGTATTGAGACCATTTTTTTGAAACTTGAGCTCACTGTATAAAATGACCTCTTGTGACCTCTAGGATAATCACAGCCTCATGAAACTTTACAGCCACAAACTAGAGACCTAGAGCATTCAGAGGAGGTTTCCCATATGTCGATTGACAATAAGGGGGTTTCTGAGCAGTTTCCAGAACAGAAGTTGCTCGTCATCTAATCGCAGAAAAATGCATGCCTACATATAGCTGAGTATGTCTGAGTTGTACTGTCCGCCTTCAATCAGTTAGTGATGGATTGTACTCATCAGTTGTCACAAGTTGTGCAGTTCATGTCACCACAAAAACAACTCTGGAGACAAATGATCAAATGCCATTGCATCCACACAGCACAGCATTACGTTATTGTGGCCATTGCATGTTTTTTTCTTGGGCACTTGATGTGTCATGGGATCAGATTATGGGTTTCTATAAAAAAAAAAATGAAATTCAATCATTACATGGTTTAATTTTGTGGTCTACATATGATTTTTCATCTTCTTCCTTTAACCACTGCAGTTTATCATTTGCAAAATAAGTCCCAGTTAAACTGCATGTTAATTAACTCCCTCTATCATATCACAGCAGCTCATGAATCACATTCCAGTCTAATGAATGCTCCTCCCCACCACTACTACTATGACACATCTTTCATTTACGTGGCTGAAAAAATGTCAAAACTGAAATTGATATTTTAAAAGATGTCAAATAGCAGTAAAATAACAGTTTTTTTGTGCTGAAACTTTGTTTAAAATGGCGACCTATTTTTCCAAAGTGCGGCAGAATACTGTGTTTTTTCCCCCTCGCCATCTTGATGTTCGATCTCGCACCAGGCGGAAGCAACATCTTCGGCGGAGCAACAGCGGGTGTGGTTCGGACTTTCTACGGGTGGTTCACCTAGCAGCCCCTTTTTTCCTATTTCCAGCCAAGAGAAAGGACAACATTTCCCCCGACAGGAACAACGGAGGAGCCGCTCGACTCTGGTAAAGACAGTATGTTTACTACAGCTATTATATCAATGTTTGCTTCACCAAGGGAAAACCATCTTTAGCTCGGGGAGGAGGAGGAGGGGGCTCCGGTGGGGTTTTCTGATTCGGCTGGCAGCACGGCAGGTTTTTGTATGGTGGCGCTTGGATCTACTTTTCATACGTCCTGGTGTAGCTAGCTAAAGCTAATCGAAACCTGAATTAAACATTTTGGGGGGGGGGGGGGGTTTCTATTGAAAGTCACGATTCTAATAATGAACCGTTTTGTAACGATAATGAAGTCGAGTACTGGCTCCATTTCAGGATAAGTCTAAACAATTTCAGCATTGTGAGTGAAGCCCTAAACTGTGTTTGTTTATGTTAGCTAGTGAGCTAACCAGCGGAGGGGTTTAGCTACGCACGTTAGGCTAACTCAGCGAGGTAACCTAGCCAACCAGTTACCTAGCAGCGGTGGCTACACGCTAGCGCTTCGGTCTTGACTTATACGTCCTTAAAAATGTGTTTGGTGCAACCTAACAGTTATTTTCTTAATAAGTAGCTCCTTAGTTAGAGCCACCAGGAGAGGAGGAGTCGTGGAAGTGATTGCGGGGCGGAGGAGGGGGTGAGTTTCTCTCTCATTGGAAACCCAAGCTGCGAGGTCGGAACTTGGCCGTGGTAGGGGGAGGGGGAGAGAAATATGCCTTTGATGTTTCCTCGCCGCTGAATGGTGAATTGTGTTCGTGCTGGCCCTGGAAATACCCACCAGCTTTGCTCTGGAGGTGGAGGCTCGGCATTTCCCCCTCTCCTAGCTACGTTAGCAAGCCAAACACAAGCGTCTGAATCACAGGGGAGCTTGGTACATACAGGTAACGTTAGCGCAGCAAGACAGCGGGTTTTTATTATTATTGAGACCACGTAGGAGAGACGCATAAACATAACGATTTAGGTTTTGGCTTTGGCAAACAAGAACTCAAGGTTGAGTGCAAGTTTTTCCCCCTGTGTAACGTTACTTGCTTCCTTTTTACTCAGACATATCTGCTGTGCGGGCTGAGGGCAGGCAAGAACAATGGCTACCCAGTGTAAGTATGGAAAAACTTTCATTTAAAGTAGCTTTATGTTTACGTACACTGCCCCTTCGTGTTTGATCCTTTTACGTACATAAGAGTTTACATAAGAGTTTCTCTGTACATACATATGTTAAATACCATAGGCCTCGAGGCACTGTGGAATTTTGAGAAATGGGAGCTAGGTGAGCACATGTCACAGTATCCCAAGTAATTATACTTCGTCTTTTGTTGCATCTGAGTTTCTTCTCCAGGAAAAAAAAAAACGTGCTTGGGGATTTAAAGAGGACTATGATGTTTACATAGGCCTACTTCAATTTATGATCATTACCTGAGGGCATAGGTTGACAATCTTTTTCTTTGTTTATTTCTATTTGCTTAAACAGGATATTTTTTTTGGTCATTGACTCAAGATAGCGAATGTTATAGGGCTGACCCGAATGCTTCGACCGTGGCCATGGTATTCAATCTCCAAATCACTATTCCGATGCTTCATTTTTAATTTTTTTTTGTATACATAAATATGAAATAATAATGAATAAATCCCCAAATAGCCCATGAAATAAGGAATAATCCCACAACATTATTCATAGTTAACATTAATTATTATTAGTTATTCTCAGACGGATATCACTGTTTGTTGTACATAGAGGTGCGTGTGTGTACAGTAGTGCGGCAGCAGCCCTGTCCCAGGCACCGAAACTCTGCTCTGCTAAGCTTTGAGTATTTCTCATCGAAGCTTCGAAGCCCAACAAATGGTATTTGGGATGGCCCAAGCATGTTATGATATCACTTATAAGATAACTGAATCCTTTAAGATCACTTTTAATAATTATTCTTGGATTAAAGCGAGAAACTAAGTTAAAGGACCAGTGTGTAACAATTAGGGGGATCTATTGGCAGAAATGGAATATAAAATCGATAAGTATGTTTTCATTAGTGTATAATCACCTGAAAATAAGAATTATGTTTTCGTTACCTTAGAATGAGCCGTTTATATCTACATAGGGAGCGGGTCCTCTCCATGGAATCCGCCATGTTGTACCGTCATGTTTTCTACAGTAGCCCAGAATGGACAAACCAAGCTCGGTTCAATTTTCGTGCTTGGGCCACCGTAGCTCTCCAACACGCTTGGCACACAAGAAAGGCTTCAGTTGGTTGTAATCTCACGTCACCGCTAGATACCGCTAGATCATACACACTGTTCCTTTTAAAGCAAAGTGAAGTGGGTAAAGTAAAGATTACTCTTCTCCTAATCTGTCATTGCTTGTGTTTTTCCCCTTTTGTGTAGCTGATCTGATGGAGTTGGACATGGCAATGGGGGACAGCAAGGTTGCAGTGAGCCAGTGGCAGCAGCAGTCCTACCTGGATTCAGGCATTCAGTCTGGAGTCACCACCACAGCACCATCTCTGAGCGGCAAGGGAAACCCTGATGCTGAGGAGGATGACCCAACTCTCTACGACTGGGAGTTCAACCAGCCCTTCACTCCTGAGCCTACAGGTATACGAGATACTGATACATAAGGATATTTGCAACATCGGGATAGCTACTGCGGCATAAATTGTATAAATATCTGACCAATGACAAATTTCTATAATCTCATGATATTAATCGCCATATCGCAATACTTACAGACATGGAGGGGTATGCCATGACCCGGGCCCAGCGTGTGCGTGCCGCCATGTTCCCCGAGACCTTGGAGGAGGGCATCCAGATCCCACCCACCCAGCTGGATGCTGCCCACCCCACAGCAGTGCAGCGCCTGGCAGAGCCCTCTCAGATGCTGAAGCACGCTGTGGTCAACCTCATTAACTATCAAGATGACGCTGAGCTGGCCACTCGTGCCATCCCTGAGCTTACCAAACTGCTCAACGATGAGGACCAGGTACGTGTACTAATGAGTGAACTATCACATGAACACACTCAAATGCCGAAATGGTGCCTGCTGAGTAACATATGGTATCGTGTAAGTTATTGGTAACGCAGTTTACATCCCTAACAAACTTTGTCTCTGTCCTAGGTTGTTGTGAATAAAGCAGCCGTAATGGTGCATCAGTTGTCAAAGAAGGAGGCATCGCGCCACGCCCTGATGCGCTCCCCGCAAATGGTGTCGGCCGTTGTTCGTGCCATGCAGAACACTGGTGATGTGGAGACGGCTCGCTGCTCTGCTGGCACCTTGCACAACCTTTCCCACCATCGTGAGGGGCTCCTTGCAATCTTCAAGTCTGGAGGCATTCCTGCCCTGGTCAAGATGCTGGGGTAAGAAACTGGAGGAATTGTGGCGCTCTCTTCACTGCATGTATGCAATATCAGTGTCCACACATCCAAATGGTCTGAGGCCAGTAACAAGAATACAGGGAAGCCAACTTAAAGTGGTTTGTGTTGTTGTTGTTTTTTTGCAGCGAGTGCAGAAGAGTAGCAGAGACTTGTTTGTTAGATTTCCTTGCAGCTCAAATTTGTGTAAATGAAAGAATGAATGGTAGCTCATAAGGCAGGCTCTAATACGGTTTTACAGGCTTTGACTATTGACTCCGTCCCATTGGCCACTAATTGTCAAGATATGTTAATTTTAGGCTTAAATATAAAAGGCAAAAGAGGGTCGTTTGGCCACTCAGACCCACCGGCTGTGCTCCTCCCAGCACAAAGCACTTTACGATAAAGAAATAAAAGAATACAGAGATTTTAAAGACAGATTGTGGCGGGTGATCACAGAGCAGCTTAGAATCTGGGATGGTTGCAAAACAAAAGATGTAGAAGATTAGGCTGTGGTGATTGTGCTCTAGGCAGCTAAACGATAGCTTCTTGTTAATGTCATTCAGTCAATAGCCCCGGTTTGGACCAGCGCTATCCATTGCACCCACGTAATTCATTCAGTTTTGTCTTGTATTCCAAATTTTCGCAACAAGTAGAATAATAAAACGCATCGGTTTCTGTGCGTAACGTCTTTGACGGATTAACAAAAACATATATGAAAAATACGGACTTGGTGTGCAAAGATCTTAACAGTTTGAAATAAAAAATGACTCATCACTTTGCTTTGATGTGAGAAAAGCTCTGACAAATCGTGGCCGTATCCTTAAATAACCAACTGCAACAATCATCACCAACCAGCTACATTCCCAAAGAAAAGAATACTTCACAACGACGCATTTGAAACTGTTAAAATGTCTTCCTTCCTTACTTTACTCTTTGTAATCTCCATGAAAAGCCAAAACACACAGCCACAACAGTTAGCTGGCTGGCAAGTTGCGACCTGTTGGATGTCACATGTGTGTGTGTGTGTTTGAAGTTGGAATCATATTACCACCACACTTTAAATGCAGGATGGAAAAGTTGCGTGAGAGTGGATGAAGAACTACAGGTGATCACCAAATAGATTTGAATGCAGGTAGCAATTTGGATTATCCACACGCCATGAGTGAAAAATGATCATCTTTTTAATTATACTGACGGTTTACATTATAAAGTCACTTTATAGTTTCCATCAAATTTGCGGTAATTTAAGTTTCTTTGTTGTGCTTTGAGTACTAAATTTTGTCCATGTTAATTGTTCCTTGAATGTTGTATTATTAGCGCAGATGTACCGCAAACAAAAATGTGGTTTTGCCATGGGACACGGGGGGGGGGGGGGGACGGGGACGGACGGGACTAAAGATGTAATTTCAAGCTAATTTTCTTGCAATACTTTATGTAAAATGTGAGTTCATCCTGACAACGCTGTTGCACCCACATCAGATGACCGTGATGAATTGAACCAGTTGTTTCCAACACTCGCGATTCCCAAAAAAAATAATGTATTTGATAATTGTGTGTATTTGTATCTGAAACGCTATTTTTTTTTAAAGGTGTTTTGGACTGTTGTCTGATTTATTTTTGTTTGGATATTTTTCCAGCTCTCCAGTGGACAGTGTGTTATTCTACGCCATCACCACGCTCCACAACCTGTTGTTGCATCAGGAGGGGGCGAAGATGGCGGTGCGCCTGGCTGGAGGACTGCAGAAGATGGTGGCCCTCTTGTCCAATACCAACGTCAAGTTCCTGGCAATCACTACTGACTGCCTGCAGATCCTTGCATATGGCAACCAGGAAAGCAAGGTATTGGAAGATAAACATTTATGCATGCATTCATTTATTCATTCATTCTATCCAGGTTTTAAGAGCCAGCAGGTTGTAGCATGTATAAACACAAACCTGTCTTTGTTTTAGTTGATCATTCTGGCCAGCGGCGGTCCCCAGGCCCTGGTCAACATCATGAGGACCTTCACATATGAGAAACTGCTGTGGACCACAAGCAGAGTGCTCAAGGTGCTCTCTGTTTGCTCAAGCAACAAGCCTGCCATCGTAGAGGCCGGTACGTACAGAAACAAAATAGAAACACAGTACAATGAAAAAATACAGAAATGTTCTGGTCTACATTTTCTTGTTGTGGTTTGCTTCTAAGGTGAAATCCTCTGATGTGATGAATATGTTTGTTGTACTTTGGCTTGTGTGTGTGTGTGTGTAGGAGGCATGCAGGCCTTGGGGCTTCACCTGACAGACCCCAGCCAGCGTCTGGTCCAGAACTGCCTCTGGACTCTGAGGAATCTTTCAGATGCTGCAACCAAACAGGTAAAACACACTTGTCAGTAGTCACAAATGCTAGCTTCTTATGAGCTCCCAGGTTCAATGTTAAGAAGTGTTGCTCAGTAAACAGTGTTAAATAACCGTAGCGTGTTACCAAAAAATACCAATACATAGGATACCGATTTCTTGTTAATGACGACTGCATGCATACAGGAGCCTCCACTTGGGTTTGGACAGTTTAACTCCTCACCCACTCATAGAATTCCATTTAATATAAAGTATTAGATTAAACAAAATTGGATTATTTAGGATCTATCAATTCCTTTCTCCTCATTTGTTTTCTTTTGTCCCATCCAACCCGTCCGTCCTCTGCTCTCTCCAGGAGGGAATGGAGGGTCTCCTGGGGACCCTGGTCCAGCTGCTGGGCAGTGATGACATCAATGTAGTGACATGTGCTGCTGGCATCCTCTCCAACCTGACCTGCAACAACTACAGTAACAAACTCATGGTCTGCCAGGTACGTGGTATACACACACAACCTTTGAACATAACTTTGCATCTCTGCGGAGCGTAGATTGTTTATTCTGGTTTAAAAAAAAAATTCTGCTGCCTTATTTTTGTAAAGATGTAACAACATGTATTCCACTGATTAGGTTGGAGGCATTGAGGCTCTGGTGCGAACGGTGCTCAGGGCCGGCGACAGAGAGGACATCACAGAGCCAGCGGTCTGCGCCCTGCGTCACCTGACCTCCCGCCACCAGGATGCTGAGATGGCCCAGAATGCTGTGCGCCTTCATTACGGCCTGCCTGTGGTGGTCAAACTACTGCACCCTCCGTCCCACTGGCCACTAATCAAGGTCATTGGCCATCTCAGTTTCTTTGCACCTACACGTTTTCACCAGAACATACTGTTGGATCAACCTTGCTTATCGCCGTCATTGATTAAAAAGATTTAATTCCAACTAACTAAAATATCTTTAACATCCCCCTATCTAGGCCACAGTTGGTCTGATCCGCAACCTGGCTCTTTGCCCAGCCAACCACAGTGCTCTGCGGGAGCAGGGAGCCATCCCCCGACTGGTCCAACTGCTCGTCAGGGCTCACCAGGACACCCAGAGGCGCACCAGCATGGGAGGCAACCAGCAGCAGTTTGTGGTGTGTAACCAGGCCAACTAGGGCTGCAAATAACTATTATTTTCATTGTCGATTAACCTGTCTATTAATTTCTCGATTAGTTGTTTGGTCTTTAAAATGTCAGAAAATGGTGAAAAATGTTGATCAGTGTTTCCCAAAGCCCAAAATGACATCCTCGAATGTCTTGTTTTGTCTACAACTCAAAGATATTCAGTTTACTGTCACAGAGGAGTAAAGAAACCAGAAAATATTCACATTTAAGAAGCTGCAATTAGAGAATTTTTGCCTTTTTTTCGTGATAAATTACTCAAACAAATGTATCGATAATCAAAGTAGTAGGAGATTAATTTAATAGTTGACAACTAATCGATTCACTGTTGCAGCTTAAAAGCCAACAACCCTTCAAGCTTTCTTTATTAGAACATTTAGAAGTTTTTGTGTATTTAATGTCCCTTTCCCCCCCCCCACTCAAACACACACAGGAGGGTGTGCGTATGGAGGAAATAGTGGAAGGCTGCACAGGAGCTCTGCACATCCTGGCCCGGGACGTGCACAACAGAATTGTCATCAGAGGGCTCAACACCATTCCACTCTTTGTCCAGGTAAAACTTAAACCTCTATCTTACTGCAGACAAACAGCGACTGTCCCACAGCCATGTAAATTTCTTTGTTTCAAACCATCAATTAAATGGTTTAGCGTTGAATACCAAATCTCTTAATTAGCAACTTTGACTCTCCTCTCTCCCTCACTCTTATGTTTCCACTACATGCATGTCGCCGACTCTCTTTTGTCTTTATCAAACAATCGTCTCTGTCTCTCTGCTATCCGCTGTCTCCAGTTGCTGTATTCTCCAGTGGAGAATATCCAGCGCGTGGCAGCAGGTGTGCTGTGTGAACTGGCTCAGGACAAGGAGGCTGCCGAGGCAATCGAAGCCGAAGGAGCCACTGCACCCCTCACTGAGCTGCTGCACTCCCGTAACGAGGGCGTTGGTGAGTATACGTGCACAAATACAGGCTGTGCACACACTTCTGATTGTCGGTGTACATGTGTACACATAGTGACTTGTGTTTCTGTGCATTGTGTCCTGTAGCAACCTATGCTGCAGCTGTCCTGTTCCGCATGTCTGAGGACAAGCCCCAGGACTACAAGAAACGTCTGTCAGTGGAGCTGACCAGCTCTTTGTTCAGAACTGAGCCTATGGCCTGGAACGAGGTACGTACATGTGCACACAAACAAATAAGTTATGGTCCGGTACAACATAGACTTCTGTCAGTATTTTATAGTGCATACTGTTTACAGTTAGTAATGTACTATAGAATTGGGACAAAGACCTCCACTCCTCTACGTAGGCTGACTCATGTCAGGCTTTACTCATTACTCTTTTGCCTTTTTATAGACTGGAGACCTGGGACTGGACTTGGGAACTCAGGGAGACCCTCTGGCCTACAGGCAGGATGGTGAGTGCCTGTATTATCTCTAATGAAATCCCCACTCTGTTTCTCGCCTCTTATTTCATCATCCTTTCGGTTTATGTAATTTGATCTTTAAAAGATTTATTTTGTGGTTTCTATTGATAGAAATATATGTCGTAACAGTATTGAATGTTATGCGAGTTGAAAAAAACAATATTGTATTTCCGCATAGCGGCCCCTTTGTCGCTTTTCAGTTGAGAATTACTTAGGAGAAAACCACAAGTTCATAAAAACCACAAATATTTCATGGAACATGAAACTTAATTGTATGTCACCATGCCTCTTCCGTCCAATATAGACGAATCCGGCGACCGCTTTGTGTGTTCCGCCATCTAGCATTGCCGCCATTACTGCGGTGGCAAGTCATAGTGACTGTACTGTCTGCTAACAGTATTAACTGGGGACTTTCAGCCGAATGCAACTATGATGCATTCGGCTAAGAGCCACCAGGTAACACAGTTCGCAGACACTTTGTACGTGTTCTGTTTGTGATGCCCACCGCTTAATGATGTTTACTTTGTGGTCATTAGGATGCCCAAGTTAGAGCAATTTACGTTATATTTCACAATAACGCCACAGTTAATAGAATTAATTTATTCTGTGGGACCACCGCAGCCCCTAGACAGTGTCTTTAGCCTGCTAAAGTTAGCTACGCTAGCTAAGCGGTGTTAACTTAGCTGGCGTTACTTGTTTCACCATGTTAGGCTAACGTCAGGCAGCTGAGAACTGCTCAGGTTCTTCCCGATCTCCCAGACATTGTTGTCCAAAGTAACATTGCATAGAAAGTAAAGGTCAAATTTGAAAATTGTACACTTCTTAGGACAGCTCGCATTCAAACGCGCACGTATTGAAGGGAGACGCCACCGCAGTAAAGGCGACTTGTTTACTTCCGGTACTTCCCCGGATTTGTTTTGTATATCACTTATCACCAAGCAAAGACAGCTGATCACATGAATTTGTTAACAATAAAACAAAATATATGCTAGTGTCTATGTGATTTGAACCTTTTGCACCAATTTATTGTTTATTTTTTTTAATTTTTTTTGCCTCTCCAGACGGAGCCTACCGGGCCTACCCAGCAGCCTACGGCCAGGACTCTCTGTTGGACCCCATGATGGAAGGTGCTGACTACCATGCTGACACTCTGCCCGACCTGGGCCACCACACTGATCCGTTGCCAGACCTTGGTCACACCCAAGACCTGATGGACAGCAACCAGCTGGCCTGGTTTGACACGGACCTGTAGGATTGGTAAGGCAGACTCCCACAGAAAAACGTAACTTTCACATTAAAAGCAATATTTTGGTATAAATAGCAACACACTGATTTGAAAACTGTCCTGTGCTCTTTTGCAGTCGTATTCTGCTAGAACCTGCATTGTGATTGGCCTGTGTTGTCTGAAGCAGCATTATGATTGGCCTGTAGAGTGGTTGAGGGTAAAGAGAGGAATAAGAAGTCTTGGAAAGTGCCTGACACAAGAAAACAAAGAAGATGGTTGCCATGGGAATGTTTAAGCAAGTTGAAGCGAGGGGGGGATAAAGAAAGGGTTAACGTATCAGAGAGATGTGGAATCACACAACGGAGCAGGTTACCTGTATGGATGAGTGCACATGAGGTGGATCTTAAAAAGTTTGAAACACATATGTTTTAGCCTTGCCTGTATTCTTATCAGTTTTTTTGTTTCTATTTTTCTTATTCTATTTTTTTATTTCTTTTTGTATTACTCATTCTCTGTTATGGTACTGACCCAGCTTGCCTTCGCACTAGCCATCTTCATTTTCTCTTCAATGCTAATCATTTGTAATTTTTTTTTTTTAAAAACGTATATTACATGTAGTGTTAAGTTATAGTGATATTATACAATGTTCCTTTGGTTTATGGCCGAATGTGTAGAACACTAATAATCAGTTGAATTGTACTCTGACTTAAAGTGTAACATTGTGTAGTTTTTTTTATAATCTCAAAAATGGAGAATTATGCATTCTTAATATGTGCTTGTTTAAGCATAAAATATGTCAGTGTCACAAATGTTCTAAAGAGGGAGATGGGTGAAATTGAGGGAGGGTCGGGGATAAATCTAGAGACAAGTGTTTTATATCCAGTATCACTGGTAGGTTAACAACTATTTTGTATGCTATCATTGGATGTCTGATAGAAAAGTCTTTAACGCTATCGTTGGTGGTCTAATAAAACCCGGTTTTATGTGCTATCAAGGGTAGCTAGGTTGATGAACCAGTTGTAGTCCTGCTGTGCTTATTTTGGAGACGAGGTTATGACACGGCTGAACAATAAAATGGCATTTTATTTCATTTAGTCTCTGTCCCGTGTCTTCTGTCCTTCTATGTGATGTATGATTGTTTATTTCTTTGATAGACGGGTCTGTGTTTTCGCCGTGTCTATAGAAGGTAACCCATGAGATAGTTAAGGTTAGGATAGGTCGTCGGGCAGTGGTGAATGCTTTTGCCAGATTTCGCAATTTGCGGGTTACCTTCTAGACACGACCTGTGTTTTCAAGCGTTTACAGTATGAAGGGGAAATTAATGAATTTATGGCATTTGAAATTACCATAAATTTGTGTTGCACTATCTCGACATTAAAGCTGCAGGGGGTAGAAATGGTGCAAATATTTAAAAAAAGTTATTTTTACAAAACGGTCACTATGTTGTGACAGTAGTGCATGAGACAGGTAATCTAAAAAAAACAAAAACTCATGTGCCTCTGTGTCCTCCGGTGCTCTTAATGGCATCTGCAGGATTTCACAGACCGGAGGAAAACAACCAATCAGAGCCGAGCCTGAGCCTGCCATCTCTGAGCAGCTGTCAATTACTCACAAACTCCGATCAAACGGTCAAACTAGGCAGCTCTGATCAAATTTGAATCATATTCTGTTACTGTAATGCCTATTTCTCGCATGAATTGTGTTCAGAAACATCTTGTAGTGTACTGTTTAGCTGTAAAATGTTTTAATTTATATAGCACATTTACAAATAAAGCAAAATCAGAAGGTGCTTCACATAAAGGATAAAAACAATCATAATACAACGTTAAAACAATTTCCACAAAAGAACCATGCGATTAAAAGTGTTCAAATAGGATAAATAAAATGATATACTAAATATTTCAAGACTCAAGTTTGAAAGTAAATAAAATTAGAGGCAGAATATTTAGAGACCCAAGTTTAAAAGGAAAACATGAAACCAGGACCCTAAAGGCAAACTCATTCCTGTCAGTATCTCAACTAAAACTCAAATAGACATTTTTTATTCATCATTGCACCTCCAGTCATTGTATAGACTGTTGTGGTTGCGAGCTTTTTTGTAAGTCAGGAGAAGAGCTCAGTACGGTGACAATACTGTGGTCACGGTTCCTGTCGTTTTTTTGTATTCAGACACATTTATACAGCATATGACTGAGACAAGCAGTCTAAAGGTACTTGATTTGTTGAATGCATGGAGAGCATACTGTACCTTCAAAAAAACACTTCAACTCAAAGCTTTTCCATCCTCAAAGGAGCTTTCACATTTATTCAAGGTAAAATCTCAGATGGACAATTACCACAATCTATCCAGACATTGTGTGAGCTTACGTGTTTGACATTTAGCTGACACTCCTATACGAAGTGAAGATGAGTGAGCGTGATAGAAAAGGAAATATTTAGATTTCTAAAACCCCAAACAGTTACAAGCAAGAGTCACGGCCACAGAGCTTCAACAATATTTCCAGTGCTCGTATAAGAGGGAGGGGTAACAAAGACGTGATGACGAAAAAGTTTAAGGTGGTTTATGAGAGCAATTCAAGGACGAAAAGATAGAAGTTCACTTTATCATAGTATGGTGGAAGTTGGGTAAGGCTGATCTGACACGACTGAGAGACACACTTTTTTTTTCTGTAATAGCAGGAAGAAGAGTTTTCCTTTCAGTGAAGAGATAATTCTTTTTATTTTGCTCCACAAACAAATTTAAACCATTTAGAGTTGTCTAACCCAAAGCGTTTTGGTCTGTCAGTGATATGTCCATAGTTGTTAGCGAATAATTTAGGGATGTCGAAGTTAACGCGATAATAATGTGTTACGCAAATTTGTTTTAAGGCCACTAATTTCTTGATTTGAATTTGTGATTTTTAAGTTGTAGTGGGCTCCATTTTAAAGCTAGAGTGAAGATACTGGCATCATATGAAACTAGAAAACACAAGGGATCCGTTTTAGCGAGGAAAAACCAGCATGGCCATTTTCAAAGGGGTTTCTTGACCTCTGACCTCAAGATATGTGAATGAAAATGGGTTCTATGGGTACCCACGAGTCTCCCCTTTACAGACATGCCCACTTTATGATAATCACATACAGTTTGGGGCAAGTCATAGTCAAGTCAGCAAACTGACACACTGACAGCTGTTGTTGCCTGTTGGGCTTAAGATATTTTTTATACTAAATGCAGTACCTGTGAGGGTTTTGTGTTGTTAATTGACTTCCATTAATAAATATATACATACATTTGCATAAAGCAAGCATATTTGTCCACTCCCATGTTGATAAGAGTATTAAATACTTGACAAATCTCCCTTTAAGGTAAATTTTGAACAGAAAAAAATTGAACAACTATGGACAATCATACGATTAATCGCCATTAAATATTTTAATCGATTGACAGCCCTAGAATAATTGTTTCTTGCTTTTAAAAAAGTGTCAAAAAGAAATACAAAAAAAAAGGAGTTGTTGTTAAAGTGTAGAGCCTCACAGCTTCTTTAGAAATGATCCATCGTTACAGGCCTTTCAGATCAACAGAACATTAGAGGGAGGGAGAGTGTGTATTCCATGTTAATGAGGTCCCTTTCATGGGTGAATGGGGTCTGAATCCTCCTGTAGGGTCGCGTACATGATAATGGATCTGGGTCACCCGGATGTTCAATAATAGTTTTGTGAATGTAACTGTTTGTATACGTATGATGCATATATCTACAGATTTAAATGATACATTGTGGATCTACCTTCAACCAGCAGGTTTTAAGAACTTGTGACAGAGTTACTTTTATCCTGGGTTGGTAGTCTTTCATCTGCCATATAATCACAACATACAAATACAAACATTGAGTCCTATAATAGTATGAATGTGTTTATGCACAATATTACACAAAATATATGCTGGAGAATAATACTCAACAACTATTAAACTTATTTTATATTTATGTATGTTAATATTTAAGCCCTATATTTTAACTTGCACTATTTTGTGTCTCTGATTCTCATTTTACTTTTACTTGTGTGATTTAACTTTTTTATATATACATTTTTAATGAGCATTGCTGAAGGGTACCTGAGATTCATTCAGACTCATTGCCATCGACTGCTTGCTGTAATTGTTGTGCATATGACCGATAAAGAAACTTGAAACTTGGGAATGGAAAGAACATTTCTGAGACTAAATCATGAACTATTTTCTCCCTTTACTCATGTCATCAAAAGTCATGTTAGTTTTATTGTACTGAAATGTAATGAATGATTCTGTTCATATCAGTAAAAGGAGGTGAAACGTATGCACAAATCAAATTCTTTATATCTTCAGAGATTACAGTTAAATTGACCTCCAAAAGAGTAGAAATTACATTGACATATAGTTGACGACCTGTGGTCAGTGGTCCACTGGCCCCAACCGGCTGTTTCCACCTCATTAGAGGAACTAAAGGTCCTCATTAACCCCCTAATGTCCTAATGTCCCAGCAGGACTTAAGCCTCTCCTCCATTATGCTGCAGCTGGTAGTTCCCCCATCTGCTCAACAGGGGGCAGCGCACACCATGGACTCACTGCTACACCCCATCACTGAGTCCTCATTCAGCTCCTTATTTCACCAGCCCACACAGCAGTTACATCACTTACACACATTTACCCATGATGCTCTCTGGCTGTAATGTGTCTGGTACCTGACATACCAGCCTTCCGCAGCACTTTATGTTTGACTTGTCATAGTGAAAAAAGCAGAGGTGTCACTAATAACACTAACGATGGCTCTGATCTATTCAGTAAGTCATGACAGAGTGACAGCGAGTCAGTAGTATGCACAGTAAACTCACACTTCGTTACCATCATTATTTTCACCAGTGCTTTTCTTACTGTGACATGTCAAACTGTCATCTGTGAAAAAAGCCAATTAGTGTCAATCATGAAAGTCTTAAAACGTAAATGACATCTTATTTTGACTGACTTGAGACTGATCTGTTCTGAAAGACACATCTTTTCTTCACTACAACCTGTGACTGTTCAGCCTCTTACTTTCTGTTCACACATTCGGTGGAGGGATTCAGTAAATCCACACATCACATCTTATCACACAACTATTGAGATTCTTTAGTTAAGTGAAAGTACAAACATGCACACACAGTTTCCATAGTGTATAATATATACAATACATACAATATGTATTTAATTTAATTTAATTTAATTGTATGTAATTTTATGTAATTTTATGTAATTTTATGTAATTTTATGTAATTTTTTTACACGGCTTTGTTGAATCTTGCCATTCTACAATCTGTTATTTCTTTATAACAGACCGTTGCCATGGGAGCTGTCATTGTGTTTTTATTGATTTCTTAAGTAAGTAGCCGTGTAATAAGCGGGATAATGTACAGCTAGCAGTTCATTATATTATATTATATTATATTATATTATATTATATTATATTATATTATATTATATTATATTATATTATATACTTCTAATTATTAATGAGAGTAGAGTTGAGAATAGAGAGTAGTAGTTGCTTTACGTTAAATCTTCATCTGTAAAGTATCAAGTATCAACTGGTGGGGTAAAAAGTCCAATATTTCCCTCTGAAGTGTCGTGGAGTAGAAGTATAAAGTAGCTCAAAGTGGAAATACTCAAGTTAAGTACAAATACCTTGAATGATGAATGAATGAACCCACAGAGCATAGTTTCACACACGTTTACTGTGTATCAGTGAGATGCTGTCTGAACGACACATCTCACTCTCTCTCAGACGAGGTGAGAATCACTGGAAGGTTACCAAAAGCTTTCCACCTAAAAGCACCATTGTTCTCCTTTAATCAACCCAATTCAGCCGGTGTTTGTCACCTCATTATGACACCTGTGGTCTATAGCTTAGGGGAGGGACAAACTCGTTTTGCATCTAATAAATATGTATTAAGTTTCCTCGTCTTAAACAGACAGTAAACTGGAATGTAGTGAAGTGCAAACATGCTTGCTTTGGCCTCCTGAATGTGCGCGGTTTTGGACACAAATAAAGGCTTATAATAACACACCTCAGTGTTTTTTTTTACTTATTATCCTTAGTATAAAATCAACTTTTGTGTGACAATAACTTCCACAGATATGCTTTTACAAAAATGTACCCAATTTTTAATTTTAACTGATTAACTTTTCAAATTGTGCAAACCTGACGAGTGATAGCGACCTACTGCCATGTTTTTTCTTGTAACAGGAAAGGTAACGTTTCATTTGTCTAACAGAACTTCATTAGATAATACAATTGTCTTGAGTCTTTTTTTCCATTTAAATTTTAAATATTTTTCACACCAGTTGAAGACGATGAACATGCATTTTATTATTTTTTTCCTTAGTCTGCTAATGAATGATTAATTTGCATCAGTTAATATGTGTGTGTGTGTGTGTTTGTTTGCATGCTGTGTTGCACACTTACTGATAAAAACAACAACACACAAATCATTTGTTTTTATATTTTATTATGGAAGCGCTGCAGAAAGTTGGTATGTCAGGTACCAAACGCATTACAGCCAGAAACGGAGAGCATCATGGGTAAATGTGTGTCCAGAGTAAGTGATGTAACTGCTGTAACATAAAAAAAAGTGCAAGTAGGAAGTAGGGAAAATACTTTTACAAACAGAAACGGAGAGCACCATGGTTAAATGTGGGCACGGTGACGTAACTGCTGTGTGGGCTGGTGAAATAAGGAGCTCCTGAGTAGACAGGGAATGAGGACTGAGTGCACACCTGCGGCCTCTGAGCAGTGAGGCCATGGTATGTGCTGCCCCCTGTTGGGCAGATGGGGAAACCTCCAGCTGCAGCCTGAAGGAGGAGAGGCTCCTCAGAGCCCCAGCTGAGGCTCCTCTTTGTGGGCCAAGGCTGCTGCTCCTCTCTGACCGGCACGCTGGACAGAGGAGAAGCTCCGGAGGCCTGAGCGGAGGGACTGTCTGTCTCCAGGAGGGACTCGATGGAGAAAGGGCCGCTGAACTTCACCTTGGGTATGATCTGATCAGCTCTGCAGGCTGCAGGTTCAGGAGAGCGGAGAGCTGGGAAGTGCCCCGATGGTCTGCTCATGTCCTCCGGCTTCACTTTGGAGGCCAGCTCAGGGAAGAGCTGCAGGATCCCTTTGAAGTGACGACGCACCATCTTTGCTGTGATCTGACCGGGGTCCAGTTTCCAGTAGTTTCTCTTACTGTCCAGTGACTTTGGGACCACTGGGGTCTGAAAAACACAACACAGGGTTGTTAGACACAGAGGTTAAGTTGTTTAATACAATAATGAATGTGTTCAGTTGAAATATCACAAGGTTTTGGAATAAAGACTCACCTTGACAAAACATTTGTTGGTTGACAAACAAACTCTGGTGATGTTCTCAACAGATTTTCTGTCTTCAGAGATTGAAGGTGCCAGTCTGTCCATCAACTACAAAACATCAGATGGAAATTAAAAGTTTAAAAATGACAATCTGTGTTTCATATGATAATATTCTTGAACAGTCATAACAAAATGCCTCGACTCTTTCTTACCTGAGCGAAAGTGAGCATCTTGCCTGGAGCGCCTTGGAGGACGACAGCGATCTTAGCCAGGTAGGTGGTGCTCTTCCTGAACGGAGCTCCTCGCTGAGAGCTGCTGGCTGCAACAAAGCGAGGCAGCTGAGGTCCAAACATCTCCATCCTGCTCTGCATCTTGTTTGTTGAAGAATCAGAGGAGTCAGGTCCCACACACAGAGAGAGAGAGTGGTAGTGTGATCACAACCTAACTGAGAGAGCAGAGGTTGGCAGCTCTGGATATAAGTCCTGTTGGGACAATAGGACAGTAGAGGTGGTGCCATGCATTGATGAGGGCCTTTTCATAAGTAGATGAGCCGTTACTGCTGGAGGTGGAGCCACCGTTCACTGTCATATGGTCTATGTCTACATGGATGCTCTGAGACTTTGATATTTCTCCAATTACTCCCTTGAAATGAAACAACACAAAGTCCAAAGTTGTTGTAAATCATATTTTTTTTACTATTTTGTA
Source organism: Sebastolobus alascanus (assembly GCA_916701645.2). Taxonomy (NCBI): domain Eukaryota; kingdom Metazoa; phylum Chordata; class Actinopteri; order Perciformes; family Sebastidae; genus Sebastolobus; species Sebastolobus alascanus. The sequence continues at coordinate 9,129,463 of CAKAOJ020000009.1, forward strand.
TTGTAGATTCTCCATTCAGAAAACATTTAGGTGTCATTTACTGATATTAAACCTGCTTCACATCAGGTGAATAGGGTAACATTTTTACATTACATGACATTACCTTACATTAAGGTAATTCTTTTTTGTATTACAAGTTTTCTGAAATTGTATGTTTAAATATGCAAATGAGGCATTATCTTATTAAATATGTGGTCATTTGCAAACATTTCCAGAACAGAAATCGGAACATTGGATAAAGCCAAGTTAGAAAATGATTGAATCATTTTTTTGACATATTAGAGTCAATGGTTTTTACAGAGGGGATATCTCTTTTTTTCAATCCATAAATGAGAAAATAATGTAAAAAAAAAACAGCCATAACAAAAAAAAATCCATTTTCACCATGTTTTTAGGAATGAAATGTTGTATAAATCAGGATATGAATATGTGAACAAATCCCTCAGTATCAACCTACAGAATATAGATAGGAACGAAACTGGGAAGTTTGGTGAATGTAAGTTGCTACTGAAGTGGAGATTTTCTGGCTCAGAGTGAGCAAATGGCCTTTAAAGATATATGTATTATAAAATTCCATACATGCTGCAAGACACTACAGGTGAATAGAGCAAAATCTTTAACATATATATATCACTCTGAAAATTCCCCAGTTGATTACTTACATTTAGACAATCATTTTTTGCATCAAAAGTTTTCTGACATTTTATGTTTAAATTTGTAAAAGAGGCATTATCTAATGGTAACTCTTGGTGAATTTAGGCAAAGTCTACAGACGCAAATAGACAAAGTAGTAAAATAAACACTTAAATGTGTATTTTGGATGTTTTCTTTCAACAAGTCTGAAAGAAGACATGTTATAAAAGCAAAATAGCCCAAAATCTAAAAATTGACCAGTGCATGAAAAGCAAAGTTTTTGCCTGGAGTGTCTCGCCTAAAACCAAGAATTAATGCTCTCTGTCTAAAAATTTGTAAAAAAAAAAAAAAAAAGCTTAAATATCCAAAGGTTTTTGTTATTAGTTTCTGAAAAGTTAAGCTAGGTACTGGCAAGATGGTGGGTATTCTTTATCAAATACTGGCTACTTAGACAGTCTAATATTATAAAACACTAAGATCGGTAAAAGCTATTATTCATAGACTATAGCATTTAATTTATCAAGCAATATTTTGACTTTGTGTAGGTAAATTATGCTTGATATTTGAATATGCTTAAAGAAAAAAAAAACTCCTACATCACAACTTTCCATTAATGGGTTTTCATTTATTTTGTTATAAAAAGCGTTGGCAGCTCATTCTCAAAACAGCAGCCTGAGATTGCTTTTTAGTCAGGATGGTGATCCTGACTGAATTCTGTCATAAGAGATGTGATGACAGACACATTTCCCCTTTTAAGCAGAAAGGTTGGCCTCTGGAAAAGCAACTTTGATTTCGGACAGCTTGGGGAAGTGCGGAACAGTGAAGTTGCGTAGTTGTGTGTGTCTCAAAGAGACGAAGCTTCGCACGGATTTCTTTCATGTGTGCGTAAAGTTGTGGTACAAGCTGGTCTTTGCTTTGCAGGCTCTTGTTCAGTATGTTGAGATGATCAGTAAGATCAACTAGAAATGCCGAAGAGGTCGGTCTTTCTCTTTCAAAAACTGGTCAATTTCTGATCTCAGGGAATAAAACCGCTGCTGCACGGAGGCGCGACTGAGCCAGCGCACATCAGAATGATAAGGAGATGAGTAGTTCCCTGTATTCAGCATTAACATCAGATAGGAAAGCTTGAAATTATCTGTGGTGGAGCCCTGGTGCTCGACATTAAGTTAAAACTAAGAAGTACAATACACTCAAGTTAAAGTTTCATGTGTGGGCCATATTTCATTATATTTTTTGAATTTGCTGCGGGCCAATTAAAAATGGACCACGGGCCGCAGTTGGCCCGCGGGCCGTAGTTTGGACACCCCTGAACTAAACCCAACAGACAACTGGAGTATTTCACTAACACACAGTAACCACGTACGCAGTGTGAGTTTTCGGTTTCAAGATAGATATTATGTCAAACATGTTCATTTAAACCACACTAAATGGATTGAAATGTGATATATTTGTATTGTTTACTGAGCTTATATTAGACATACACACTATATTTACTGATTTACTACTGAAAAATGTCTGGCCTTCGATAATCAGAATCAAGCTGGGGAGAGAAACAGTTGCACCCCAATTTACATGAGACTCGGGGTGATTTCTGAGCTGAATAGATATTATAATGTGTGAGCACTGGGTCTTTTTGGAGGTACTTTCAATTCAGGAGCAGGACCACACCTCAGACACACATTAAACACACTGTCAGTCTATAGACGCCTTCCTGTCAAGCACACCCGTTTCTTTTTGTTTTCCGTACCCCACCCTTCATCCCTCTGTTTGTCCTCTTGTCATCTCTCCCAGGGTCCCCCACAACACAGCCATCCCCATCCCATACGTTACATATTCAATAAACAATTTATTATTTGATGGTCAGTGCCTGTGAATTACCTGGGTGGTCTGGGTTAGTCCTAATGTAATAGTGGCATTTTCATTCATCTGACAACTTTCCTGACTAGAGCTGCAACAGTTAATCAATTAATCGAGTAGTTGTCAACTATTAAATTAATCGCACAACTGTTTTGATAATCATTAATCAGTTTGAGTCATTTTTTTAAGCAGCTTCTTAAATGTGAATATTTTCTGGTTTCTTTACTCCTCTATGACAGTAAACTGAATATATTTGAGTTGAGGACAAAACAAGACATTTGAGGTCGTCATCTTGGGCTTTGGGAAAACACTGATCGACATTTTTTCACCATTTTCTGACATTTTATAGACCAAACAACTAATCGATCAATGGAGAAAATAATCAACAGATTAATCGACAATGAAAATAATCGTTCGTTGCAGCCCTAGTCCTGAGTAAAACCGGGAACCCACTAAAATCTGGATTGACCCACTCCAACAGGTTCAGCTATATGTTATCCAGATACTTTACTAAACCTGCTTCTTGGAACAGACCCCCGAGCAGCTGAGCTTCAATCAAAAACAAGTGAAATCAGCCTGTTGGTCAAAATGGGAGACAGCATCCTCCCAGCCCCTCCATCAGAGGTGTAAACTGTTTTTTTAAAGCATTCAGCACGGGTAATGTGTTGATGCATCTGAATGGGGATCCCTGATGTAAATGACCTTCATCATTAGTGGGGGACAATGGGCAAGAGGTTTGACTTTAAAGGTGTGATTAGGGACACTGAGGGCAAACTGCTGCAATGTCATTAGATTGCTCATTGGAATGTCAATCAGCTTTGTGTATTATCGGACTCTGAAAGGCTGGAAAACAACATCTCTATGTTGCCTCTTGTTACAACTTAAGACACAAGGCTGGACAAAATGTAAGATGGAACCATGTAGTTTCAGGTTTATGTGGTAATTACTGCAGTTAAAATGTCCACAGTGGCACAGATTGAAAGAGGAACAACACACACCTGCAACAGTTAATCAATTAATCGAGTAGTTGTCAACTATTAAATTAATCGCACAACTATTTTGATAATCATTAATCAGTTTGAGTCATTTTTTTAAGCAGCTTCTTAAATGTGAATATTTTCTGGTTTCTTTACTCCTCTATGACAGTAAACTGAATATATTTGAGTTGAGGACAAAACAAGACATTTGAGGTCGTCATCTTGGGCTTTGGGAAAACACTGATCGACATTTTTTCACCATTTTCTGACATTTTATAGACCAAACAACTAATCGATCAATGGAGAAAATAATCAACAGATTAATCGACAATGAAAATAATCGTTCGTTGCAGCCCTAGTCCTGAGTAAAACCGGGAACCCACTAAAATCTGGATTGACCCACTCCAACAGGTTCAGCTATATGTTATCCAGATACTTTACTAAACCTGCTTCTTGGAACAGACCCCCGAGCAGCTGAGCTTCAATCAAAAACAAGTGAAATCAGCCTGTTTGTCAAAATGGGAGACAGCATCCTCCCAGCCCCTCCATCAGAGGTGTAAACTTTTTTTTTAAAGCATTCAGCACAGGTAATGTGTTGATGCATCTGAATGGGGATCCCTGATGTAAATGACCTTCATCATTAGTGGGGGACAATGGGCAAGAGGTTTGACCTTAAAGGAGTGATGAGGGACACTGAGGGCAAACTGCTGCAATGTCATTAGATTGCTCATTGGAATGTCACTCAGCTTTGTGTATTATCGGACTCTGAAAGGCTGGAAAACAACATCTCTATTTTGCCTCTTGTTACAACTTAAGACACAAGGCTGGACAAAATGTAAGATGGAACCATGTAGTTTCAGGTTTATGTGGTAATTACTGCAGTTAAAATGTCCACAGTGGCACAGATTGAAAGAGGAACAACACACACCATTGTTCTTCTTTAATCAACCCCATTCAGCCAGTGTTTGTCACCTCATTATGACAGCTGTGGTCTATAGCTTTGTGGAGGGACAAACTCGTTTTGCATCTAATAAATATGTATTAAGTTTCCTCGTCTTAAACAGACAGTAAACTGGAATGTAGTGAAGTGCAAACATGCTTGCTTTGGCCTCCTGAATGTGCGCGGTTTTGGACACAAATAAAGGCTTATAATAATACACACCTCAGTGTTTTTTTTTACTTATTATCCTTAGTATAAAATCAACTTTTGTGTGACAATAACTTCCACAGATATGCTTTTACAAAAATGTACCCAATTTTTAATTTTAACTGATTAACTTTTCAAATTGTGCAAACATGACGAGTGATAGCGACCTACTGCCATGTTTTTTCTTGTAACAGGAAAGGTAACGTTTCATTTGTCTAACAGAACTTCATTAGATAATACAATTGTTTTGAGTCTTTTTTTCCATTTAAATTTTAAATATTTTCCACACCAGTTGAAGACGATGAACATGCATTTTATTATTTTTTTCCTTAGTCTGCTAATGAATGATTAATTTGCATCAGTTAATATGTGTGTGTGTGTGTTTGTTTGCATGCTGTGTTGCACACTTACTGATAAAAACAACACAAAAATCATGTTTTTACATTTTATTATAAAAGTGCTGCAGAAAGTTGGTATGTCAGGTACCAAACGCATTACAGCCAGAAACGGAGAGCATCATGGGTAAATGTGTGTGCAGAGTAAGTGATGTAACTGCTGTAACATAAAAAAAAGTGCAAGTAGGAAGTAGGGAAAATACTTTTACAAACAGAAACGGAGAGCACCATGGTTAAATGTGGGCACGGTGACGTAACTGCTGTGTGGGCTGGTGAAATAAGGAGCTCCTGAGTAGACAGGGAATGAGGACTGAGTGCACACCTGCGGCCTCTGAGCAGTGAGTCCATGGTATGTGCTGCCCCCTGTTGAGCAGATGGGGAAACCTCCAGCTGCAGCCTGAAGGAGGAGAGGCTCCTCAGAGCCCCAGCTGAGGATCCTCTTTGTGGGCCAAGGCTGCTGCTCCTCTCTGACCGGCACGCTGGACAGAGGAGAAGCTCCGGAGGCCTGAGCGGAGGGACCGTCTGTCTCCAGGAGGGACTCGATGGAGAAAGGGCCGCTGAACTTCACCTTGGGTATGATCTGATCAGCTCTGCAGGCTGCAGGTTCAGGAGAGCGGAGAGCTGGGAAGTGCCCCGATGGTCTGCTCATGTCCTCCGGCTTCACTTTGGAGGCCAGCTCAGGGAAGAGCTGCAGGATCCCTTTGAAGTGACGACGCACCATCTTTGCTGTGATCTGACCGGGGTCCAGTTTCCAGTAGTTTCTCTTACTGTCCAGTGACTTTGGGACCACTGGGGTCTGAAAAGCACAACACAGGGTTGTTAGACACAGAGGTTAAGTTGTTTAATACAATAATGAATGTGTTCAGTTGAAATATCACAAGGTTTTGGAATGAAGACTCACCATGTGGTAATTACTGCAGTTAAAATGTCCACAGTGGCACAGATTGAAAGAGGAACAACACACACCTGCAGATAGCTGAGAATCAGCTGCTCCACTGTGAAAACAACTTTAATGTGAGTACAGCACATTACTCCAGAGTTCACTTTAAGATTATTCAAAAGTACTGAAATATAGTCTAAAACTGATTTAAGTTAATAATTTGAAATGTTCGGTTTTTAGAATTTGTTTAAATAATGTCATTATAGCTTCAAAAGTTGACAATACTTTATATATATTTTTGGGGGATATTTGTATGTAGTTTGTTGATTTACTGTGGCCTGGATTGTACTTAATTTGTACATTGCTTTGGACAAAAGCTTCATCTATTTTAATAGGGGTGAGAACCAGAGGGATGTAAGTGATATTTTGGGTTAACATTAGTTATATATATAAAATGAAAGCTCTCGGTGAGCTCTTTCTACTGCCAAAAGGTCACATGTGAAGTCTAAAAAATAATAATCAAAAACCAAAAGACCTACCACTGAACACAACTACTTGGGGCCAAGAGTGCATAAATGCACTTAAGAAAAAAAGTACATTTTAAATAAATGTAAAAATATTGATCATTAAGTACATTGTCATTCACATGTTAAAGATTTTTTTAATATTAAAGATTGAATTTAATAAACAAAGTCAGCACAACGTACAGTCATTTTTTTCTTTTGGCTCTCCTGTAAAGTTGGTCAAATGTCACTTACGCCCCTCTGGTTCTCACCCCTTCATCTGTAAAGTATCAAGTATCAACTGGTGGGGTAAAAAGTCCAATATTTCCCTCTGAAGTGTCGTGGAGTAGAAGTATAAAGTAGCTCAAAGTGGAAATACTCAAGTTAAGTACAAATACCTTGAATGATGAATGAATGAACCCACAGAGCATAGTTTCACACACGTTTACTGTGTTTCAGTGAGATGCTGTCTGAACGACACAGTCAGTGGCGGCGCCAGAGTATTTTTTCTGGTTCAACTACGGTGGGGCTAACCCATATGGTGGCGGGGCTCAAATAAATGCCAGAATTTCAATGTGAATATACATTTAATAAAACCCTCCCACCACAGCTAGAAACACGCACGCACACACAGAGAGGGAGAGAGAGACGCTAATAGTTTGGTTAACAGCACAGCAGGTGGATCGGAGTGAAAATAAGGCATAGATAGGAGGCGATGAGACCAATATAAGATCATAGGGGCCGGTGTGTCAGTAGTTGTATCCAACACACCCGCCACCGCCATCTGTTGTTCCGTCCGGCGACGTTTAAAAACAAATTTATCCATGATAAATTTTGACCAGCTTACTAACGTTAACTTAATAACATGAGTGACTATAAGCGGTCAACGCTAATTACTAGAGCCAGGTTGTTACTACTGTCTGTCTGAAAAGCGCGCGCGCTCACAAGAGTGACGTACGCACCGCAGTGGCGTTGTTGGACTCCGCACTTTTCTTTTTTCTTTTTCTTGGTTGGCTTATGGTAGGGCTAACACAATTCTTGGTGGGGCTATAGCCTAACCAAGCCCCACCCTGGCGCCGCCTATGGACACAGTGGAGCTCAGACGAGGTGAGAATCACTGGAAGGTTACCAAAAGCTTTCCACCTAAAAGCACCATTGTTCTCCTTTAATCAACCCAATTCAGCCGGTGTTTGTCACCTCATTATGACACCTGTGGTCTATAGCTTAGGGGAGGGACAAACTCGTTTTGCATCTAATAAATATGTATTAAGTTTCCTCGTCTTAAACAGACAGTAAACTGGAATGTAGTGAAGTGCAAACATGCTTGCTTTGGCCTCCTGAATGTGCGCGGTTTTGGACACAAATAAAGGCTTATAATAACACACCTCAGTGTTTTTTTTTACTTATTATCCTTAGTATAAAATCAACTTTTGTGTGACAATAACTTCCACAGATATGCTTTTACAAAAATGTACCCAATTTTTAATTTTAACTGATTAACTTTTCAAATTGTGCAAACCTGACGAGTGATAGCGACCTACTGCCATGTTTTTTCTTGTAACAGGAAAGGTAACGTTTCATTTGTCTAACAGAACTTCATTAGATAATACAATTGTCTTGAGTCTTTTTTTCCATTTAAATTTTAAATATTTTTCACACCAGTTGAAGACGATGAACATGCATTTTATTATTTTTTTCCTTAGTCTGCTAATGAATGATTAATTTGCATCAGTTAATATGTGTGTGTGTGTGTTTGTTTGCATGCTGTGTTGCACACTTACTGATAAAAACAACAACACACAAATCATTTGTTTTTATATTTTATTATGGAAGTGCTGCAGAAAGTTGGTATGTCAGGTACCAAACGCATTACAGCCAGAAACGGAGAGCATCATGGGTAAATGTGTGTCCAGAGTAAGTGATGTAAATGCTGTAACATAAAAAAAAGTGCAAGTAGGAAGTAGGGAAAATACTTTTACAAACAGAAACGGAGAGCACCATGGTTAAATGTGGGCACGGTGACGTAACTGCTGTGTGGGCTGGTGAAATAAGGAGCTCCTGAGTAGACAGGGAATGAGGACTGAGTGCACACCTGCGGCCTCTGAGCAGTGAGGCCATGGTATGTGCTGCCCCCTGTTGGGCAGATGGGGAAACCTCCAGCTGCAGCCTGAAGGAGGAGAGGCTCCTCAGAGCCCCAGCTGAGGCTCCTCTTTGTGGGCCAAGGCTGCTGCTCCTCTCTGACCGGCACGCTGGACAGAGGAGAAGCTCCGGAGGCCTGAGCGGAGGGACCGTCTGTCTCCAGGAGGGACTCGATGGAGAAAGGGCCGCTGAACTTCACCTTGGGTATGATCTGATCAGCTCTGCAGGCTGCAGGTTCAGGAGAGCGGAGAGCTGGGAAGTGCCCCGATGGTCTGCTCATGTCCTCCGGCTTCACTTTGGAGGCCAGCTCAGGGAAGAGCTGCAGGATCCCTTTGAAGTGACGACGCACCATCTTTGCTGTGATCTGACCGGGGTCCAGTTTCCAGTAGTTTCTCTTACTGTCCAGTGACTTTGGGACCACTGGGGTCTGAAAAACACAACACAGGGTTGTTAGACACAGAGGTTAAGTTGTTTAATACAATAATGAATGTGTTCAGTTGAAATATCACAAGGTTTTGGAATGAAGACTCACCTTGACAAAACATTTGTTGGTTGACAAACAAACTCTGGTGATGTTCTCAACAGATTTTCTGTCTTCAGAGATTGAAGGTGCCAGTCTGTCCATCAACTACAAAACATCAGATGGAAATTAAAAGTTTAAAAATGACAATCTGTGTTTCATATGATAATATTCTTGAACAGTCATAACAAAATGCCTCGACTCTTTCTTACCTGAGCGAAAGTGAGCATCTTGCCTGGAGCGCCTTGGAGGACGACAGCGATCTTAGCCAGGTAGGTGGTGCTCTTCCTGAACGGAGCTCCTCGCTGAGAGCTGCTGGCTGCAACAAAGCGAGGCAGCTGAGGTCCAAACTTCTCCATCCTGCTCTGCATCTTGTTTGTTGAAGAATCAGAGGAGTCAGGTCCCACACACAGAGAGAGAGAGTGGTAGTGTGATCACAACCTAACTGAGAGAGCAGAGGTTGACAGCTCTGGATATAAGTCCTGTTGGGACAATAGGACAGTAGAGGTGGTGCCATGCATTGATGAGGGCCTTTTCATAAGTAGATGAGCCGTTACTGCTGGAGGTGGAGCCACCGTTCACTGTCATATGGTCTATGTCTACATGGATGCTCTGAGACTTTGATATTTCTCCAATTACTCCCTTGAAATGAAACAACACAAAGTCCAAAGTTGTTGTAAATCATATTTTTTTTACTATTTTGTATTGTAGATTCTCCATTCAGAAAACATTTAGGTGTCATTTACTGATATTAAACCTGCTTCACATCAGGTGAATAGGGTAACATTTTTACATTACATGACATTACCTTACATTAAGGTAATTCTTTTTTGTATTACAAGTTTTCTGAAATTGTATGTTTAAATATGCAAATGAGGCATTATCTTATTAAATATGTGGTCATTTGCAAACATTTCCAGAACAGAAATCAGAACATTGGATAAAGCCAAGTTAGAAAATGATTGAATCATTTTTTTGACATATTAGAGTCAATGGTTTTTACAGAGGGGATATCTCTTTTTTTCAATCCATAAATGAGAAAATAATGTAAAAAAAAAACAGCCATAACAAAAAAAAATCCATTTTCACCATGTTTTTAGGAATGAAATGTTGTATAAATCAGGATATGAATGATATGTGAACAAATCCCTCAGTATCAACCTACAGAATATAGATAGGAACGAAACTGGGAAGTTTGGTGAATGTAAGTTGCTACTGAAGTGGAGATTTTCTGGCTCAGAGTGAGCAAATGGCCTTTAAAGATATATGTATTATAAAATTCCATACATGCTGCAAGACACTACAGGTGAATAGAGCAAAATCTTTAACATATATATATCACTCTGAAAATTCCCCAGTTGATTACTTACATTTAGACAATCATTTTTTGCATCAAAAGTTTTCTGACATTTTATGTTTAAATTTGTAAAAGAGGCATTATCTAATGGTAACTCTTGGTGAATTTAGGCAAAGTCTACAGACGCAAATAGACAAAGTAGTAAAATAAACACTTAAATGTGTATTTTGGATGTTTTCTTTCAACAAGTCTGAAAGAAGACATGTTATAAAAGCAAAATAGCCCAAAATCTAAAAATTGACCAGTGCATGAAAAGCAAAGTTTTTGCCTGGAGTGTCTCGCCTAAAACCAAGAATTAATGCTCTCTGTCTAAAAATTTGTAAAAAAAAAAAAAAAAAGCTTAAATATCCAAAGGTTTTTGTTATTAGTTTCTGAAAAGTTAAGCTAGGTACTGGCAAGATGGTGGGTATTCTTTATCAAATACTGGCTACTTAGACAGTCTAATATTATAAAACACTAAGATCGGTAAAAGCTATTATTCATAGACTATAGCATTTAATTTATCAAGCAATATTTTGACTTTGTGTAGGTAAATTATGCTTGATATTTGAATATGCTTAAAGAAAAAAAAAACTCCTATAAATCCATTAGGGTTTCATTTATTTTTAAGAAAGGTTGGAGCTAATTTAAAGTGCGAGTTGCTTTTGCAGAGGTGTTTGATTCTTCAAAGAGAGAGTAGCACATTTCCTTTTAGCAGAAAGTTGCCTGGAAAAGCACTTTATTTGGAATTGGGGAAGTGAACAGTGAAGTTCAGTATTTGTGCAAAGGAGAACTTGCACGATCTTTATTGGAAAGTTGGTACAAGGTTGCTTTGCAGCTCTTATTCAGTATTAATATAGAAGTCAATAATGCCGAAGGTGTCTTATTAAGAAATGTCAATTTTGACCAGGGATAAAACGGCTGCACGGGGACTACGGGCACAATTTAAGGTAGATTGATTACGGCATAAAGGTGCCGTTGACCCGGTACATATAAACCAAAACAATGAGTTATTTAACATTTACATAGATATCTAAATTTATTAATATAAAGAAAGTAATATGTATGATACTTATTAATAACAGTATTTACATATAAATGGTTCATATGATATCAGAGAACATTCACCACACAGTGACAGGTTTTTGGCTTATAGATACACAATGAGGGTCAACTCAATTCGAAAATGTAAACTGCGACGCAAACCTGGTCATAGGGAGCTAAGCATTGGAGGCAAAAATGTAAATTTTAAGGAATAATTAGGAGCACCACATAGAAACGCTTTCATGTTAACAACACGTGTGGCACCCATATGGGGCGGGGCAAATAAAGCCAAATATCAATTAAACATTTAAAAACCCTCCACCACAGCAAACAGCAGCACCTGACGAATAAACGCTAATAGTTTGTTCACAGACACTGTGACGATAAATAATAAATAGAGTCAAGCCAATAAGATCAAGGGCCGGTGTGGATGTTCACAGCCGCCCCGCCATCTGTGTTCGCCGGCGCGTTTAAAAAAAATTATCCATTAATTTTGCCGCTTTAACGTTACTTAATAATGAGTGACTATAAGCGGTCACGCAATTCTAGGCCAGTTGTACACTTGTAAAAGCCGCGGACAAGAGTACACGGCGTGAGTTTGGACCCACTTTCTTTTTCTTTTTTGTTGGCTTATGTAGGCTAACACAATTTGTGGGACAAGCTAACAGCTCTTTCTGCGCCGTCTAGCAGTGTTGTCAGACAGTAGAATATGGAAGTTACCAAAAGCTTCTCTGAAGCACATTGTTTTACAACCTTGCCAGTGTTTTCACTCATAAAGGTGTTAAATTTGAGGTCAAACTCTTTTGTTTTAATAAATATTATAATTTGTTTAAAAGACAATTGATTATAATGAAATTTCTTTGCCCTAAATGTCCGTTTTGCAAAAAGCTTATAATAATAACACCTCATTTTTTTTACTATTATCTTAGAAAATAACTTTTTGTATAACTTCCAATATTTTTAAAAATTTCCCAATTTTTAATTTTATATTAATTTTCAATTGTGCAAACATAGATGATAGACCTTCATATTTTTTGTAAGAAGGTAAGTTTATTTGTTAGAACTTCATAGAAATACAATTTTTGAGTTTTTTTTCATTTAAATTTAAATTTTTCCACAGTTGAAACTGACAGCATTTTATTAAATATCTAGTCTGTAATGATGATATTTCAAGTAAATGTGGTTGGTTAATTGACTGTGTTGCAATAGATAAAAAAAACAAAAGCATTGTTTTTAATAGATAGGAAGTGCAAGATGGTTGCAGGACCAAACTTAGCCAGAAACGGAGAGACGGGTAAATGTGGACCGAGAGGAATGGTAACAAAAAGAGCCAGTGAGTGGGAAACTTTCAACGAACGGAGCCTGGAAGGGGCACGGTGCGACCTGGAGGGCTGGTGAACTAAGGAGCCTGAGAGGGGAAGGACTGAGTGAACCGGGCTCTGCAGTGAGCTGGTAGTGCTGCCCCAGTTGGGAGAGGGAACCCGCAGCCTGAGGGAAGGTCCAGCCCAGTGAGGTCCCTTGTGGGCCAAGGCTGCTGCTCCTCTTGACGGCAGCTGCGAGGAAGCTCGGAGGCCGAGCGGAGGCCGCCCTCTGGAGCTGGAAAGGCGTGAATTCCCTAGGTAATGTCGTCGCAGCTGAGGTTCGAGACGGAAGCTGGGAGTCCTGAGCTCATCCGTCCAGTTGGAGCACTCAGGAGTGAGATCCTTTGAAGTTCAGCACTGTTGCTAGAACTCGGGTCCAGTTTCAGTATCTACTTACTGCAGTGAATTGGACCACTGGGGTTGAAAACATAACAGGTTTTAGACACAAGGTATGTTTAACATATAATGTGTCATTAATAAGCGTTGGAAGAAACTATCTTACAAAAATTCTTGCTACAAGGAACTCTGTATGTACTTTTCTCTCAGAGATTGAAGGGCCATCTTCCACACTGAAAAATCAGTGGACTAAAGTTTAAAAGAAATCGTCTTCAAGATAAATCTTGACGTATACAAAACCGACTTCTCCTAGAAAGTGAGTTTGCTGACCCATGGAGAGAGTTGCAGTAGGTGGTGATTCCTGAACGAGTCCTCGAAGGCGGTGACAAGAGCACTGAGGTCCAAATCTCCATCGCTTGATTTATTGTTGAATGACGTCAGGTCACACACAGAGGAGAGGTGGTATTGATCACACTATGCAAGGTTGACATCTCAATTAAGTCCTTTGAACAATAGAAGTAGTGTGCCATAATAATGAGCTTTTATAATATACAATCTGAGTGACCCTTTGTCATATGTTTCACTGATTCTGAATTTGAATTTCAATTTCATTAAATGAAACAAAGTCAATTTTTTAAATATTTTTTTAATATTTTATTAATTTCATTTAAAATTAGTGCATTATATATAACTGTTACATCAGATAAAGGTAAATTTTTCATTAAACATTACTAAAAGTATCTTTTTTATCAAGTTTTTGAAATTTATGTTTAAATATGAAAGAGGCATTACTTATTAAAATTGGCATTTCAAAATTTCAGAAAGAAATGAAAATGGATAACAAGTTAAAAATGATGAATCTTTTTTTACTATAGAGAATGTTTTAAGAGGGATATTTTAATCATAAATGAAATCTGAAAAAACAGCATACAAAAAAACATTTTACATGTTTAGAATAAGTTTATAAACAGATTAATGATATTAAAACTATATAATAAAATTAAGATATACAAACTGGAATTTGAATTAATTGTATATGAATTTTCTGCAAATAGAAATCTTAAAGTAATGTATTTGAATCATAATCTAAGAATAGTGAATATAGAAAATCTTAAATATATATACATCTGAAAATCACAGTTTATTCATTAGACAATATTTTTTGCATAAAAGTTTTGAAATTATGTTTAAATTTGTAAAAAAAATAAGTAATTGTATTTAAGCAAATCTAAAGCAATAAAAAGTATAAAAAAAATTAATGTTTTAAGAGTTTTAAAATCTAAAAAAATTTAAAAAGCAAATAGCCAAACTAAAAATCAGTTTAGAAGCAAGTTTTTAGATGTTAGCTAAACAAGATTATATTGTTAAAAATTGTAAAAAAAAAAAAAAAAATTAATTAAGTTTTGTTATTTATTTAAAAGTTAGCTAGTACTGCAAATGTGGTATTTTTACAAATATGCTACTAAATCTATATTAAAAAACAGAAGATAAACTTTATAAGCGATGCTTTAATTTTCAAAATTTGTTTGTGGAAATTAGCTTGATATTTGATTGCTTAAAGAAAAAAAAAACTCTATACAACTTTCATTAAGGTTTCAATATTTTGTATAAAAAGCTTGGCAGTATTCTAAAAAGACTGAGATTTTATGCAGGAAGTTCGCGATTAGTGTAGGTTTAAAGCAATTTCCCTTTAAGAAAGTTGCCTGGAAAGCTTTGATTCGCAGTTGGGAAGTCGGAATGATAGTTGTTGTTCTCAAGAAAAGTTCGCAAGGATTTCTTCTGGTGCTAAGTTTGTACAACGGATTGCATGCAGCCTTGTTAGATGATGTGACATAATAAAATGAAGAGGTCCTTTCTTATAAATGGAATTCTGACCGGAATAAAATCTGTAGGCGCGCATACACAATCAGAATCATAAGAAGTCCTGTGCAGCTTATATGAGTAGAATTAATTCTTGGTGAACCCTGGACCAATGAGTAAATTAAGAGTATCACTCAAGTTAATTTATGTTGGCATATTTATAAATTTTTTAAATTGCTGGGCAATTAAAATGGACAGGCCAAGTTCGGAGTGTAGTTTGACACCCTAATAAACCAACGAATGGTATTTACTAACAAATAACAGCGGTGATTTTGTTTCAATAGTATATTCAACTGTCAGTTACGAAATGGATTAAATTTATTGATTTTACCGGTTATTGCATAAACATATTACTATTTGCGAAAATTTGGGCGAATCAACAAGTGGGGAAAACGTGCACCCAATGCAGAGATGGGTGTTTAACGAATAGAATTAATTAGCACTGGGCTTTGGAGGCTTCAATTCAGGGCAGGACCACACCTAGCCAATGGGGCGCCAGAGATTTTTTGGTCAAACGGGGGGCTAACCATAGGTGGCGGGGTAAATAAATCCAATTCATGATTATTTAATAAAACCTCCCACACAGCTTAAACGCAACAAGGAGTAAGACTAATGTTGAAAACACCAGTGATCGATGAAAAAAGCATAGATAGCGTGACCAATTATAAGGCGGTTGTGTGTCCAACCCCGCCGCATCTGTCCGCCCGAGTTAAACAATTTATCTATAAATTTTCAGTTACTAAGTTAGCAAAACTTGGCACAACTTCACGTAATCTAGCCAGGTTTTATTCGTTGAAAAGCTCCGCTCAAAGGTGACTAGGCCCATGGCTTTGTCATCTTATTTCTTTTTTCTGCTTTAGCTAAACAATTCTTGGTGGGCTATCTTAACAAGTCCCCTTGGCCGCTTGGACAATGAGTTAATGTAAATCTGAAGTTCAAAGATTTCCCTTAACAAAATGTTTTAATAACCCCATTACCAGTTTACTATATAAACTTATTTACTTTTGAGGTAATGTTTTCATTAAAAAATGTAAATTCTTTTAAAAACTAAATGGAATGTATAGTGCAAAACTTCATTCTATTTGTTTGACACAAATAAACTTTAATAATTCCACCAGTATTTTTATATTTCTTAGTTATATTTTTGACAATAATTCAAGTTTTTTAAAAATTACAATTTTAATTTTATATAATTTCAATTTTAATGAAAGGACTATTCATGTTTTTTTTGTAAAGGAAAGGTAAGTTTATTTGTTAACAATTCATTGTAAACAAATTGAGCTTTTTCTTTATTTTAAATTTTCCACAGTTGAAGATAACAGATTAAATTTTTTTCCTTAGTTGAAGAATTTAATTGCAAGTAAATGGTAGATGTGGTAGTTCAAATGGTTGCAAAGGAAAAACAAACAGAATATGGATGTTAATTTATATGGAAGTGGAAAATGGTTGCGGTACAAAGGAAGGAGAAGGAAGCCTGGAAGGTGCAGATGCCTTAGCGTGAGAAAAAAAGTGAGAAGTAGGGAACTTTGAAACGAACGGAGCCAGGAAGGGGCGGCACGTCGTCTGGTGGTGAAAAAGGGCCCTGAAAGGAAGGGACTGAGCACCTGCGGCCCGGCAGTGAGGCGGAGGCTGCCCCCGTGGCAGATGGGGAAACCTCCAGGCCCGTAGGAGGCGGCCTCGCCCCAGCTGGCTCCCTTTGAGGCAGCTGCTCCTCTGCCGGACCTGACAGGAACTCCGGAGCCGAGCGGAGGCCGTGTCTCAGAGGGATTGGAAGGCGCTGATCACCTTGGTATACTGAAGTCTGCAGCTCAGTCAGGGTCGGAGGGGAATTGCCAGTGTTGCACGACCCGTTGATGCCAAAGAGTGGACCTTTGAATGAGACCACCATTTTGTGTGATACGCTCAGATGCAGTAGTTTTAATCAGATTGGAATAGTCTAAAAAAACAGTTTTAAACGGTTAATTGTTTATAAATAATATTGTCATTGAATATCAAAGTTGAATGAACACTACAAAACTTTGTGTTAACAAATTGTGATTTCTAAAGCTTGAGTTCAGAATGAAGCCATCTTCACGTCAAAAATGAGGAATTAAGTCAAAAGACAATGTGTTAGTATATATCAACTAACAAATGCTCCTTTTTTCCTGGACAAAGGACATGCTGGGAGCTTGGTGCGACACTCTAGCAGGTAGTGTCTTCTGGACGGGCCCTCCTGAGAGTCTGGCTACAACGAGGCACTGAGGCTAATCCTGTGAGTCTTGTTTGTAAGAATCAGGAGTAGGTGCCACATTAAGAGATTTTGATCCACTATGGAAGAGAGGTTGACATCTGATATAATCCTGTGACAATAGAAGTAAGTTTTCCATATTATAGGCCTTTTTAAGTTAACGTTAGTGAGGTGAGCACATTTTTTAAATTAATTACATGGTACTAGAAATTTTTATTTCAATTCTCTTAATGAAACAAAAGTCAAAGTTTTAAATTAAATTTATTTCTTTTGAATTAGATTTCATTAAAATGGTTCATTTAATTTAACATAGACAGTGAATAACAATTTTACATAATGAATCTTTTACAGTAATTTTTTTGAATCAATTTTTAAAATATTAATATAAATGAGCATTATTAAAATGTCATTCAAAATTTCAAACAGAAATGGAACATTGTAAACAATTAGAAAATGATTGAACATTTTTTTGACAATTAGGTAAATTAAAGGAATAATTTTCACAAATGAGAAATATTAAAAAAAACGCCAAAAAAAAATATCCATTTACATATTTAGAAAAATTTTAAAATAGGTTGAATGATATTGAAAATCCTATATACTACAATTAATATGACGAAATGGAATTGAATGAAATTTACAATGAATTTTAGGTAATTGGAAATGCTTTAAGAATTTTTAAAATTCAAATTGAAACATAAGTAAAGGCAAAATTTTAACAATATAAAGTAAATTTCCGTATTCCAAATTAAAATATTTTTTCAAAAAAGTTTTCTAATTTTAATTAATTTGTAAAAAGCATAATTTTGTAAAGTTATAGCAAATCTAAGACGAAAAGCAATATAAAATTTTAAAAAAAGTTAATTTGAGTTTTTCAAAAGTTTAAGAAGACATTATAAAGCAAAATGCCAAAATTAAAATTCAGTAGAAAATTAATTTTTGCTAGATGTTCGCTAAAACAAAATTAATTCTTCTAAATTTGTAAAATAAAAATTTAAATACAAAGTTTTTATATTTCTAAAATTAGCTTGTACTTGCAAATGGTGGAATTGTTTCAATACTTGCTCTTAAATTAAATTAAACTTTAGGAAAGTATTTAAGATATTTATTTATAAAATTTGATTTTGTGGAAATATCTTTATAATTTAAAAAAAAAAAACTGAATCAATTTATTGGTTTCATTTGTGTTATAAAAAGTTGGACTATTCAAAAAAAGCTGAATTGCTTTTATGGATGGTTCCTTAATTGTCAAAGGATTACGAACTTTCCTTTAGCAGAAAGGTTGGCTTGAAAGCAATTATTTCGGCATGGGAATCGACTGTAAGTTTATGTGTGGCTAAATAGAGAGTTGCCGGTTCTTATAGTCAAATGGACAATAGTAATGTTTCGGTTGTCATGTTACATGATAGTAAATGCTAGAAATCAAAGTCGGCTTCCTTTCAAAACGGTCAATTTCGATCAGATAAAACCGCTGGCGGGGGCTACTACACATACAAGGAAGAATGGAGTTCCCTGTTTACCATACTAGATAGGAAACTAAATATCTAAAGCCCGTGTCGATTATAACTAAAATCAATCACTAAGTTAAGTTTCATTGGCATATTTCATATATTTTATTGTCGGTCAATTAAAAATGGACATGAGTGCCTGGCTGTTTGGACACCCTGAACTAAACCATAAACTGGATTCTTACAGTAACACTCGATTGAGTTTTAGATTTCAAGAAAATTGCAAACTGTTATTTAAAGCCACTAATGGATTGAAGTGATAATTTATTGTTTACGAGCTTTATTGCAACATTTCTTTTACCATAATGCTCCTTAATCAGACCAACGGAAACATTTCACTTATTTCTGAGACCGGTGATTTCTGAGCGATTTTTAATTTGCCCAATCTCTTGGTACTTCAATTCAGGAGCGGCCACACTAACACATTAACCTGTCCTATACCCTTCCTGTAAGCACGTTTTTTTTATTTCCGTCCCCCTTATCCCTGTACCTTTTCTTCCAAGTCCCTCAACAACACCCCACCATTTTTAATTTCAATAAACATTTATTTTATGTCAGTCTTAATAACGGGTAATCTGGTTGCTATTAATTGCATTTAATATTAAAATTTCTGACAACGAGAATTAATATCAGAGTTTAACTAAATAACACAACTGTTTTATAATATTAATTTGACTATCTTAAGCATTCTAATGTAATTTCGTTTTTAACTCCTTTGACAATAACGTAGATACTGAGTTAGACAAAACAAGACATTGACTTGCACAGTTGGAAAACACTGACACTTTTTTCACATTTAAATTTTTAGACCAACACAACGTATGTCAATATAACAGATAATGATAAAAACTTCTTCACCCATCGGTAAAACGGGACCACTAAATTGGAATGCCACTCCAACAGGTTGGTAATGTTTCAGACTTTTAAACGCTTATTGACAACCTCGGAACTGGTTAATCAAAAAGTGAATGCCTTGGTCAAAATGGAGACATGCTCAACGCTATAAGTGAATGGTTTTTGAACATTAAGGTAAATGTTACATGATGGGGATCTGATTAATACTTATATATGGGGGACAAGGGCAAAGGTTATTTAAAGTGTTTGGTACACTAGGTCAAACTGTGCAAGTAATGCTATTGGAATAATCAGCTTTGTTATTTGAATTAAAGCTGAAACAAATTTCTATTACAGTAACTATGCATGGTGGACAAACTAATTGACCATTATTAGTATAGTGTAATTATGAGTTAAATGTCACGTGCAAATAAAAGGACAATAACATTGTTCATTAATACCCATTGCTAGTTTGTATTATATAAGTATGTATGATTTGTGAGGGGCAAACTCGTTTCATCTAAAATTGTATAAGTTGAATAAGGTTGTTGTCACGTTTACAGATGTGGTGAAATGTAAAGTGCGTGTACAGGATAGAAGTTACATAGTTAAGTTAAGAAACTGGGCATGGCTTTTCATGAAGGGGTTTATACGAATACTGAATAAAGTTGGTGTTGGCGTGTGTTTCATGTAGGCCTTGTGTGTGAACTGTTGTGAGGGGATGGTAGGTAAGTCAATCTGTGGCCTGGGAAAAACTCGTCCAGTTCTTGTTTTTAGTGCTGCGAGCTTCCTACGTGACTAAACTCCGTTGTTGGAAAGTAGTCTTATGACTAAGCTCTGTTTTCCTTTAAACAACAGTAAACTGAATTTGTGAATGAACATTTTTTGGCTAAAATGTACCGTTTTGACAATTAAGCTTATATAAACACAGTGTTTTTTTTACTTATATCCTTAGATAAATAATTTTGTGTGAAATATTTTCAGTTTTAATATAAAAATACCCAATTTTTTACATTTTAATTTTTTTTTTGCAATGAGATGCCTTGCATGTTTTTTATTAAGGAATGTAACGTTTTTTGCAACGAATTCATTAGATAAACAATTTTTAGTCTTTTTTTCCATTTAAATTTTAAATATTTTCACACCAGTTGAAGACGATGAACATGCATTTTATTATTTTTTTCCTTAGTCTGCTAATGAATGATTAATTTGCATCAGTTAATATGTGTGTGTGTGTGTTTGTTTGCATGCTGTGTTGCACACTTACTGATAAAAACAACAACACAAAAATCATGTTTTTACATTTTATTATAAAAGTGCTGCAGAAAGTTGGTATGTCAGGTACCAAACGCATTACAGCCAGAAACGGAGAGCATCATGGGTAAATGTGTGTGCAGAGTAAGTGATGTAACTGCTGTAACATAAAAAAAAGTGCAAGTAGGAAGTAGGGAAAATACTTTTACAAACAGAAACGGAGAGCACCATGGTTAAATGTGGGCACGGTGACGTAACTGCTGTGTGGGCTGGTGAAATAAGGAGCTCCTGAGTAGACAGGGAATGAGGACTGAGTGCACACCTGCGGCCTCTGAGCAGTGAGGCCATGGTATGTGCTGCCCCCTGTTGAGCAGATGGGGAAACCTCCAGCTGCAGCCTGAAGGAGGAGAGGCTCCTCAGAGCCCCAGCTGAGGCTCCTCTTTGTGGGCCAAGGCTGCTGCTCCTCTCTGACCGGCACGCTGGACAGAGGAGAAGCTCCGGAGGCCCGAGCGGAGGGACCGTCTGTCTCCAGGAGGGACTCGATGGAGAAAGGGCCGCTGAACTTCACCTCGCGTCTGATCTGATCAGCTCTGCAGGCTGCAGGTTCAGGAGAGCGGAGAGCTGAGAAGTTCCCCGATGGTCTGCTCATGTCCTCCGGCTTCACTTTGGAGGCCAGCTCAGGGAAGAGCTGCAGGATCCCTTTGAAGTGACGACGCACCATCTTTTCTGTGATCTGACCGGGGTCCAGTTTCCAGTAGTTTCTCTTACTGTCCAGTGACTTTGGGACCACTGGGGTCTGAAAAACACAACACAGGGTTGTTAGACACAGAGGTTAAGTTGTTTAATAAAATAATGAATGTGTTCAGTTGAAATATCACAAGGTTTTGGAATGAAGACTCACCATGTGGTAATTACTGCAGTTAAAATGTCCACAGTGGCACAGATTGAAAGAGGAACAACACACACCTGCAGATAGCTGAGAATCAGCTGCTCCACTGTGAAAACAACTTTAATGTGAGTGCAGCACATTACTCCAGAGTTCACTTTAAGATTATTCAAAAGTACTGAAATATAGTCTAAAACTGATTTAAGTTAATAATTTTAAATGTTCGGTTTTTAGAATTTGTTTAAATAATGTCATTATAGCTTCAAAAGTTGACAATACTTTATATATATTTTTGGGGGATATTTGTATGTAGTTTGTTGATTTACTGTGGCCTGGATTGTACTTAATTTGTACATTGCTTTGGACAAAAGCTTCATCTATTTTAATAGGGGTGAGAACCAGAGGGATGTAAGTGATATTTTGGGTTAACATTAGTTATATATATAAAATGAAAGCTCTCGGTGAGCTCTTTCTACTGCCAAAAGGTCACATGTGAAGTCTAAAAAATAATAATCAAAAACCAAAAGACCTACCACTGAACACAACTACTTGGGGCCAAGAGTGCATAAATGCACTTAAGAAAAAAAGTACATTTTAAATAAATGTAAAAATATTGATCATTAAGTACATTGTCATTCACATGTTAAAGATTTTTTTAATATTAAAGATTGAATTTAATAAACAAAGTCAGCACAACGTACAGTCATTTTTTTCTTTTGGCTCTCCTGTAAAGTTGGTCAAATGTCACTTACGCCCCTCTGGTTCTCACCCCTTTAAATGTAAATGTATATTTCTGTATATGGTGTGTTACTTTGAAGCAGAGTGCCATCAGAATGTCTTCTAATAAATACATGTTTCTAATATTAGTGTGTATGTAATGTTAAGAATTCTGTTACCGTTTTTACAGTTTAGATATAAAGTCTGAAAATGTGACTGCTAATGAACAAAGAGGCAGGTCAGATATAGACATGCTGATGACCTTCTGGGAATAGACTATATTACGGTGGCTCCACCTCCAGCAGTAACGGCTCATCTACTTATCAAAAGGCCCTCATCAATGCATGGCACAACCTCTTGTGTCCTATTGTCCCAACAGGACTTATATCCAGAGCTGTCAACTTCTGGTTCACGTCTGCTCTCTCAGTGGGGTTGTGATCACACTACTACTCTCTCTCTCTGTGTGTGGGACCTGACTCCTCTGATTCTTCAACAAACAAGATGCAGAGCAGGATGGAGAAGTTTGGAGCTCAGCTGCCTCGCTTTGTTGCAGCCAGCAGCTCTCAGCGAGGAGGTCCGTTCAGGAAGAGCACCACCTACCTGGTTAAGATTGCTGTCGTCCTCCAAGGCGCTCCAGGCAAGATGCTCACTTTCGCTCAGGTAAGAAAGAGTCGAGGCATTTTGTTATGACTGTTCAAGAATATTATCATATGAAACACAGATTGTCATTTTTAAACCTTTAATTTCCACCTGATGTTTTGTAGTTGATGGACAGACTGGCACCTTCAATCTCTGAAGACAGAAAATCTGTTGAGAACATCATCAGAGTTTGTTTGTCAACCAACAAATGTTTTGTCAAGGTGAGTTTTCATTCCTAAACCTTATGATATTTCAACTGAACACATTCATTATCGTATTAGACAACTTAACCTCTGTGTCTAACAACCCTGTGTTGTCGTTTTCAGACCCCAGTGGTCCCAAAGTCACTGGACAGTAAGAGAAACTACTGGAAACTGGACCCCGGTCAGATCACAGCAAAGATGGTGCGTCGTCACTTCAAAGGGATCCTGCAGCTCTTCCCTGAGCTGGCCTCCAAAGTGGAGCCGGAGACCATGAGCAGACCATCGGGGAACTTCTCAGCTCTCCGCTCTCCTGAACCTGCAGCCTGCAGAGCTGATCAGATCAGAAGCGAGGTGAAGTTCAGCGGCCCTTTCTCCATCGAGTCCCTCCTGAAGAGAGACGGTTCCTCCGCTCGGGCCTCCGGAGCTTCTCCTCTGTCCAGCGTGCCGGTCAGAGAGGAGCAGCAGCCTCGGCCCACAAAGAGGATCCTCAGCTGGGGCTCTGAGGAGCCTCTCCTCCTTCAGGCTGCAGCTGGAGGTTCCCCCATCTGCTCAACAGGGGGCAGCACATACCATGGCCTCACTGCTCAGAGGCCGCAGGTGTGCACTCAGTCCTCATTCCCTGTCTACTCAGGAGCTCCTTATTTCACCAGCCCACACAGCAGTTACGTCACCGTGCCCACATTTAACCATGGTGCTCTCCGTTTCTGTTTGTAAAAGTATTTTCCCTACTTCCTACTTGCACTTTTTTTTATGTTACACGTTTTTGAGTGGACCGAACACTTTCAGAGATTTTTCTTCGAAATCAGACACACACTTTCAACTCACACAAGGCCCATAAATGGTGTCATGTGTGTCTCATTGTGTCATATTTCTTTTTTTGTGGCTGTGTTTTGTTGGCAGATAACTCACAGTTAAAATCTCCTGAAGCTTTACTTGATTAGCGGTCTATGTGTAATAAGGTTACTGGGGCATTTCATACTTTTTTTTTTTACATTTCTTTTGTGTTTGAGGTGAGCATCTGACCACAAGAGGGTAGCATAGTATTTCAAAGTTTAGCCTGAAATGCAATAATGTCAACACACTCCTTTTGTATCAAATGAACAATTAAAGGGGTTTCTTCTGCATCCTGGTACTTTAAATTTGATTTTGTTGATGATCTTTATTAGATAGCTCCTCCTAAACTCACATGAAAGTCTTGGTCGTTCCATGTTTAGGGTTTAAAACATCTAATGGTGCATGCCGTTAGTAACCACACCAAAAACCACAAACCATATGAACCATGCAAGTTGGTGCATTTGTTAGATTTGAAATTTGAACCCTGCTCTCTGAGGCTGCAGTCACCCTATTTAGTCCTTGACATTATACTGAGTTGACTGACCACCGTGGCAAGGTTAAGGTGAGCAAATATGTAACCGATGAAATCTGTTTGCTTTTCTTTTTGCGGTACATCTGCGCTGCAATGTACATCGTCTGGACCATAACCTACTTAGTTTTTCTGAACATCGTTCTAATTATAGGAGGTAGAAGTTGCATAATGATAGATTAAGGAAAGCAGAATGATTTCTTTATTTTTAGTAAGAACATCAAATACTGGTATATAGGTTGAGTCAGATAAGTTGACCATTCAGCCATATAGGATTTAGTCAGGACACAAAGGCCCAGAGTCAGGGATTATGAAAAAACAAACAAACCCTACATTAATATCTGCTTGCACAGTAGCTCTTCACATACCGTACTGGCACTTTCACATAAGAGAATGGGAGGCCACTCTCCATCACCACGCCTTGCAGTCAGGTCACAGGGAAATCCTGAATACAGGCAAGACAGGTATTCATTTAAGGTCCACTCACTCGACACAAGGCTTCACAAACAGGCTTGGTGGTAAGGAAGACTGTAAATAGTGTGCAAGTGTCAGGGATTACCTGAGGTGTTTAAAGAAGAAAAAGAAGAATGAACAGAGTTTAAACCGGCATTCGGAGTTATGTTGTCCAGCACGTCAAACCACGGGTTCACGTCAGTTTGTCCAACTCTCCTTAATCCAAGCGTAGAAATCAAACATTAGATTGGTCTATGGTTGGTGGTCTGAGGCTCAACTTGGATTTAAGAGATTTAAAGAGGACCTATTGTGCTCATATTCAGGTGCATACTTGTATTTTGGATTTCTACGAGAACACGTTCACATGCTTTAATGTTCAAAAAACGCTTTATTAGCCTCATACTGGCTGTGCTACAGCGCCTATTTTCACCCTCTGTCTGAAACGCTCTGTTTGAGCTCCTGACCCCCTCCCCCCCCCCCCCCGGTCTGCTCTGATTGGTCAGCTGACCCCCTCTGTTGTGATGGTCAACCAAACCAAACTCTTCAGATTCCGCTCTAACTAGCTTTGTTTGAGGGCGTGCCAAACTAGTCGCTAGGCAGGTATTATGCACATGTGTTACTTGGTGACATCACCACTTTACGGTGTTTTAGGAAGTTCAGGAGCAGTGTTTCTGTGGGGGAGAGTAACTCCCTTTGGCGTGGACTTTGGGCTTCGTAACTTTGCAGACCTTTTACATGCACAAAAAAAATATCTAACACACTAAAGAAAAGGGAAAAAGCACAAAAGCATAATAGGTCCTATTCAAATTATAAGCCCCCACATAAAATAATGTTAACAAGAGGATACAGTGCAAAATCTCCACCACCATGTTGAATCTCATCGCCACAGCTCATTGGTGGTAAATAGGCTTTATCTCATATTTCCAAATTTGAAATGCTGAGTGTCTTAGTGTTTGAGTTATAAAGCAAATAACTCAATAGATCTGAGGTCAAGTTTGGATATTCATTCTTATTAATTTTATCTCCCTACTTGGTAGCCCTTGTCAAGGTCAGGAATTTCTCGCAGATAACATCAGAGCATGTGAGTCTTGCGGTCGAACTGAAGGTGGTCTGTCATGAGACGAGAACTTGGCTGGACCGAGGGCAAGGAAGAGGAGTTGGGTGAGCTCAGCATTTGGCACCGTATGCCCACGACATACTTCCACCCTGTGGGATTACTGGTGGACGACCTAGATTGTGACGCAGCCCTCCTGCCCTCCATCTTTTTTTCCCCTCCCTCCCTCCCTTCCTCCGCTGACTGGTCATCAGAGATTACACTCAGAGAGCAGAGACAGTCAGACAGAGCGGCTGAGCATGTGACTGACTGAGTGACACGCTGAGGGACGGGAGACAAAAGAAACACTTCTCTTTCCTTTTCTTCACTGGTTCTCATTTTCCTGTCCTCTGCTTTATTCACTCATGCCTTTGTACAATTTACATATCGCCTTTCATCCTCCAGAGCAGCTTCTTTAGGGATATTTTATGAAGAAAAAGGCCTCATAGCTGCATGCACAGCTTTGTTTTGAATGTTTACAAGCCCCAGATTTTACATACAAGTGTTAAACTTAAAATGATTCCAGGAGATCGAGCTGACAAGATTTCCGTTAATTGCACAATCAGAGGAAACTGGAGCTCGTCTGCCTGTCTGTCTGTCTGTCTGTCTATCTGTCTGTCTGTCTGTCTGTCTGTCTGTCTGTCTGTCTGTCTGCCTGTCTGTCTGTCTACTGTTAAGGATTAACTTCAGTTGCTGGTTTGTGTTTACTGATTGAGTAAACTGGTTCAAGCATTAATCCGCTTGGATGCTGTATTGTGCAGAGGATCCTCCCTGTATTTGCTGTACGGGCCATGTATTGCTCTGGATGTCACAGATATCCTGACCTCGACCTGTGTACAAGTATCTCTGCATGTTTTTGTGTGTTTTTATGTTACTGTTTGTAAACTGGTCTCACAAATCCATAACCCAGAATTTAACCTTCACCCAACTGCAACCAAAATAAGCCTCTCCCCTCCTTTCAAATAAGTATTGACCCTCGCTTTAGCATGACCTATTGTATGAGCGTGCATGTGTGTGCGCATATGTGTGTGTGTGTAGGCTTCAGGCTAATCTCTCGACAGCTCGTCTGCAGCTTGTTTACATGTAGGCAGGGAGACACCATGGGAACCTGCTGCACTGAGGACAAATGCACTAATATTAGCGCTCAAACTTCCATTTCCTCTCATTTGACAGTGGTGTCTCTAGAGTAATGAAAAAAAGGCCTTACTGCCATTGTTACTAAATGACTCATGCTTTGTACTATTATAGAAAATACTTGTAAAAAAAATACTACAATTTAATAAATGTAATACATAAGGAATATTGCAGCAAACCCAATTGTGGAAGAAGTATCCAGAAGTAAAAGAAGCAATATCAAAACATACTCAACTACAAGTTCTGCTTTTAAAGTATTACTCAGGTAAAAGTATCAAAAGTATATGTATCATTATGCAGCAGAATGACCCCTGTCAGTGTTACACTCAGCGGTGGAAGAAATACTCAGATAATTTACTTAAGTAAAAGCAGAAATATCAGTCTAAAAATACTCCATATTAAAAGTCCTAAATTATAAATGTTTTTATCACTAGCGAATACACGTAAGAGCAATTTAATTTTGTAGGTTGTCAATGTGGAGCCAATTTGAGTTACTATGGGATAGATAAGTAGTACTGCATCATATCCTATAAGCATATTTTTATATGTAAAAAGAAACTATCAATAAGTGTCAAATAAATGTAGTGGATTAAAAAGTAGAATATTTATCTCTGAAATGTAGTGGAGTAGAAGAATAAAGTGGTGTAAAATGGGAATACAAGTAAAGTACAAGTATCTCAAAATTGTAATTGTTATTTCTGTTCTAACTACTTTATATAGGCCTACTGTTGAGTGGTTTGACCTGTAACAATGCATCATATCTTTTATGTTGATCATATATTTGTCTGTAAAATCTTAATCTGTAAATTATCTGTAATAACTATCGCTGTCTGATGTATGTCCCGGACTAATATGTAGAATATTTGCCTCTGAAATGTAAAGTGGAATAAAGTAACAGTAGCCTATCCCTGAAATACCACACAGAACCTGCCTATAATAGCAGTACACTACCACAGGTATGTTGTGTTGATGTTTTCTTAAAGGTACAGTAGATTATAAATTCTCAGCTCATTGTACTGCGTGTACTCGTGTCGCAATGTCCTGAGTAGTAGTCTGAGTACTGGAGGTGTCCTAAAGGTGTGGCACTCCTCGGACGTAAGAGGATAAACACGCTGCTGCACGTCGACATCCGTTCACACAAACAACAATCGGGGCAGTCACGTCCCGCTCGTCTTCCTCGTCCCGGGTCTCGGCCTGCACCGCCCACAGCAGCTGCTCTTCCTCCTGAAACTACTGGATCATCATTACAGCCTGTTCATTCAGCCTGAGGGCGTTGCTGCGTTCAAGGGACTGGGCATAAAAACGACATATCATACATGCAGGTCTTTTAGGGATGACCCTGCTGTTGTTGTTTTTTAATGCTGCAGGAAGCTAATTTTATTGTGTTAAATGCATAGATTTTTTAAATAGTATATACATTTAGCTTAGTATATAATATAATATATAATATATAAATTTAGTTTAGTATTATTATATTTATACACCCTTCATTGTCTGTTATATTTGGCCAATGAACATCACATTTGTCCATCACAAATGTCCTAATTTTCCAGTGGTGGAATGTAGCCTATAAGTACTTTTACAGTAAAAAGCTCCTTAAAGATTTACTTCTGAGGTAAACAGACACTGTCTGTGCCACAACATTAATGTTGTCCTGCGTGACCTTCATGTCATGTGTGTCTGAATCACACGCTCCTGTTACAAACCTGTTGCATCATGACTGGTTGACTCTACCTGAGAGGAGGAGGGCCACACACACACACACACACACACACACACACACACACACACACACACACACACACACACACACACGCACACACTCTGGGATGGGCGTGTGTATTGAATAAAAGGAAACAGACCACAATAGTATTTTATTTTACTTTTGCTGTACAGGGTTCGGCAGTTGAATGGATGAGCTTTGACCTTCAATACTTCATCGTCTGTCTGTCTTTTATTATGCCTATGCCTTTATGACATCCTCAGCAATACCATGGGCCCTTTTTTCTGCATTGACCACTTTTACTTTTGATATTTTAAGTACATTTTGATAATAATAATAATTATACATTTCATTTTGAATGCAGGGCTTTGTCTTGTAATGGAGTATTTTAACAGTTTGAATAATTCCTTCACCACTGTCCATTTCCTACTTCATTGAATTTTACGTCTAATCACTAAAGCAGTATTTACAACAGCCCCTGAAGGCAGCACTACACACAATGAATAAACCCACGTGGTGTTTACTTGAATCTACACACAGGGATTCATCAAGGAGAACATGGTCTATAAAAACCTAATTATACTATATAGAATATTTAGTCATTTATCTGTGTCTTTATGTAACATGATTTTACTGAGATTTATCAAAATAAAAAAAATAAAAAAAGAGCAGCTTATCTCAGTAGAAAAATATTGATGGCCCCTTTAAATATGCCAATCATAATTTACAATACTATTCACTTTATAGTGCATTTATTGACTTTTATCAACAGTACTGAGGAGAGTTTTATCTTCAGTCGGTGTAGCACTGACCTTTGGTTTAGGGCAGTGATATTGTAGGGTTATATTATCTGCTTATGAAGAGTGTGCTGTTTGTTTATCCTCTCTATTAGGTTAATAAGGAATAATTAACAGCTGGGCTATCTGGGTCACCAACTAATTCTTCACCAACAACAACAACAACTCAGACAGCGAAGCGGGCAGCGCAATGTCACAGTGCTCCAACTTTTTCCCCCAAAACAAACTGTCAATCATTGAAACGGTATTCACTCCTTGGAGCGGTGCAGTACGGTTTTTAATGTTATCTGAGTTAATCAACTGTAAGTTTTCCTTGGCCGCGAATGAATCTGTAACTTTGAGGACACGCGGTCAGTCAAAACATCCTTCACACACACACACACGCAGTTATGCATTAGTCTCCCTCCAAAGCAATAGTTAAACATTTTGGGAAATATGTTAATTTGCTTTAATGGCAAGAGTTATCTGTCCCTGTGTTTCTTACCCAAGTCCATAATCCCTGCTCATTCCCACTGTGTGTGCCCTCCTCTCCTTCCCATTCTTATTTCTACTGATTACCCCTCATCCACAACATCCCTTATCTATTTCATCACACACACCCTCATCCCTACCCAAATAATCCAAACAGCTGTGTCCATTGTTTATATATAAACCTTGTTGCTCCACAGTGGATCAACTAATTTTCCTGACGAGTGAAAACACAGTCCCACCAGCGACGCAGCACGGGCTCACAGTTTCCCCTCTGCCGCTCCTTTAATACATCCAGGAAGAGGCCAACATGACCAGGATTAGTTTTTTTTTTTTATTTAGGCTCCAATAATTCCAATCAACTTGATAGGAAGTGAGTCAAGCTGTGGATTGAATGTCAGCTCGATATTGCACCGAGTTTGAACCTAACACGATGCGGCCTCGCCCACCAGCTAACGTCCTGTCATCCTGACCTCACATATTTTCCTTCAGGAATCAAAACAGAGGCTGGTGGAGAGGTGCAACTTCCACATCAGTAACCGGTCCAACTTTATCTGCTGCTGCTGCTGGAATGTGCTGCTCCTGCCAAGTGTTTAATGCAGAAAAGTAACTTTGAAAGTAGGAGGGATTTCCACATGCATGAAAAAATAAACAATATGGAAGGGAAGCAGCTTGTTAAAGTTACTCAAGTACTGCCAGTGTAACCAAATAATATTTTCATCTCATCGTATTCATCTAAGCCTTGAGGGACCCCTTTTCTATCACTGAGTAAACTGACTAAGTGACATATTTTATAGATATTAAAGTTTGGATTATAGATACAATCCAAACTTTAAAAATAACAATTTCATTTAGTTTTCTTCATATAAATGAATGAAATGCTGAGATATAGGCCAACAATATATATTTTTTTAAAAGTTGTCTTACACTGCTAACCCCAGGTTGGTAACCAGTGATTTAAGCGATTCCTGGGTAGCGCCAATGCTAAGCCTGTACACGACTACAGTAGAGTATTTACACATGGCCCCCTGGAGAGTGCTACTCCGGCTTTCTTTGAGTGTGTCATCAGTGCCCACTGTGCCTTGGCATGAGTACTGTGTCTAAATTGGTGCTGGTGATAAAGATATTAGCGCTATGAACAGTGACTGTGGCTCAGGGAGGATTATGTTAGCTCACTGTTTGTTTATCTTCTTTTCTTATGCAACACAGAATGCGCTCAGTCATATGCATGCTGGTCATTCATACTCTACAACCACCATCATCCCCTTTGTAGCTGCATGGTGACTATTCCCTTTCACCCTAATGATTTACTGGATTTTGGAGTGGCATTAAAGGGCAACTATGCATATCAGATTGTCACTTGACTGCATTGTAGATAATAATTAGCATGTAATCAGTTAGGCAGTGTGAACACTAGAATGAACACACTTTGTGCCTTCGATTTTTCCTAGAACAGACCGTAGGTTGTTCATGCTTTTTGTAAGATACGGTAATAATTACAGACTTGTTTGTCTTACTGCTTTGTCAGCTGACTGTCCCTGTGGTGGGAAGGCATATAAATAGCATGACATTACAAGGACATACCGCGTTTCATGAGGACGCATTTTAGGCTTTTCATGTGTTATTTGTATACCGCTTTTCGCGTGGTAACGTCTGCAGTTAGGTTTAGGCAAAAAAACACTGACTTAGATTTAGGAAAAACGTCATGGTTAGGCTTAAAATTAGTACGTAAACTTAAAATACGTACGGAAACAACGTAACATAAGTACAGAAAACACGTCCCAAACGTCACTAAAAAAAACATGTGACAAACGTCACTAATGCAACTTACAAAACAAAACATCGGTCTCAAACACTGAAAGTCCATAAAGGCCTCTCTCACTTTTTATTCTACATCACTTACTCTGAGTGTAGCACATTTATGCGTCAGCACAGACTAGATGGCGAACAGATGACACGCCAAAAGCAAGAACAGCGTTCTTATTGCACGCTAAATGCCTTGCGAATTATCATGTCATTCATTTTGGTGTGACCCGGCTGGGTTATGTGACTCTAAACTGCTTTCTTCAAAACAACAAGTCTGATTTCCTTTCTTTATCCTGGTTGCCATATTTTCCAAGATTATACCACCTGCATTAGACGGGAGAACTCCGCCATGGCCTGGCCCAAGCCCAGATGAGAAAGGAGGACTGTTGGGCGTGGGGCCAACAGCACCACCCCGTTAAAAAAACATCTTTGCTACAGAAACAGCAGAAGACAGACTCCAAGGAGACTCTGGTGAACTGTGGGAGTAGAAACTCAGTCCAAGACCTGAGGAGTGCGTTCACATTTTGTTGGTGTTTGTCGGTTAGTTTAACCTTTGACCTCAGGAGCTCGCAGACCAAACAAACAAAGTATTATTAAGGCTTTACTGTTTAATGATGATACATCAGTAACATGGCTAGTCACTCAGTAACAACCTTATCAACATCAAGAGAAAACAGGACAGTCTTATCACAGCAGTTACTGCACCTTACAGAGATAATCAATATAGGCCAGGCTGAGGAAACCGTGCAGGAGCTCACACACCATCACAACTCACTTTATGGCCAAATAAAAATCCACAGGGTTTGTTTGTCTGTTGGCCTATAATAAGGTGCAATAATTACATGCTGCATAAATTTCATAAAAGGCCTGGCTGTTAGGGAGTAAAAAGATCTCTTTCTAAGATAGAAAACCACAAAAAACAAGCCGAAGTGGTTTACAGTAATTATAATCTGTGAAAGCAAAGAGATGCGTCTATGAAATAAAATCGACGTGATAGAAAACGTGGTGTATATTTGTCACATTTTCTTTCGTTTTTAAAGGAATAGTTTGACATTTTGGGCTTCTTCGCTTTCTTGCTGAAGGTTAGAAGAGAAGATCGATACCATCCGTTAAATGTGAGGCTGGAAACTTTGTTTTTTTGTATGTTAAAATGAGATATGGCGTGTTCATCAGCGAGCTTATTGGTGGATTTTGTTACCTTCAGACAGAGCCAAGCTAGCTGTTTCCCCCTGTTTGCAGTGTTTATGCTAAGCTAAGCTAACCAGCTGCTCACTGTCATGTTTAACAGTGTCAAGAACTAACACACACAAACTGCATGTAATGATTTATCTGGACACCGCAGGCGACTTTGGAAAGTAACTTTTCAACTTCTTTGTTAATTTTACAAAAGAAAGTTTGTAAAGATTTACCACGGAGGTCAACAGACACTGTCAGTGCCACAACATTAATGTTTACTGAGGCTTACAGACCATTTACTACGTGACTTACAGACACATTTCATGTCATGTGTGTCTGAATCACACGTTACAAGCCTGTTGCATCACTGTGGTTGAATCATACCGTAGAGGAGGAGGAGGAGGGCCACTCAAAGACTCTGGGAAGGGCGTGTGTATTGAGTTGAACAAGCAGTTGTCAGGAAACAGCCCATAGAAGTGTTTTATTTAATCTAAATACTTTTTTCTGAACAGGATTCAGCAGTATAGTAGTCAGTGGAATGGAGCTTTGACCTCCCGCGCTTCATAACCTGTCTGTCTTTTATTATCTGCTCTGTTTGCCGTGAACATTGTGTGGTCATGAACTTGGTGATCAAACACATTTCAACTTGGTGACCCCTGACTGGCTGAGAGGAGATACAGAGAGGGCAGGAGATGGTTTCAGCTGGTGTAGCTACCACTGGATGTACAGTAGTTATGGGCCGGCTGTGTTAGAGGAAGAGGCAGAGGGAGCAGAAGAAAAGAGGAACAAGACACAAAAATCAGGATCCAGTATTCAAAAGTTATGCAGTATATTCCTGCTTTAGTCTTTCTGTTAGTACGACAGGTCTTACATGCCGTGTCCTTACACCACCTCGTCTCATGATTTATTTCTCTTTACATAAGCTCCCAGCACTCACTCTACATAATATTACCAAGATAAGAGTAATAGCTTAGTTTGCATAGCACTTTTTGAAAATTATGTCAACAAAGTGCTTCACAGGATGAAAATGAGAGAACACAATGAGACTAAATCAATAAGAAGTTATAAGGGCATACAATCAATACAGAAGAATAAAGGCAGATAAGAATAGTAATAAATAGAGCTGGCAATCAATTCAAATTTTGTATGATTGTCCGTAGTTAATGCGATTAATTGCAAATGAATCGCACATTTTTTTATCTGTTCAAAATTAACCTTAAAGGGAGATTTGTCACTTATTTAATACTCTTATCAACATGGGAGTGGACAAATATGCTTGCTTTATGCAAATGTATGTATATATTTATTATTGGAAATCAATTAACAACACAAAACAATGAAAAATGTTGTAAAGAAACCCTCACAGGTACTGCATTTAGCATAAAAAATATGCTCAAATGATAAAATGGGAAACTCAAGCCCAACAGGCAACAACAGCTGTCAGTGTGTCAGTGTGTCAGTGTGCTGACTTGACTATGATTTGCCCCAAACTGCATGTGATTATCATAAAGTGGGCATGTCTGTAAAGGGGAGACTCGTGGGTACCCATAGAACCCATTTTCATTCACATATCTTGAGGTCAGAGGTCAAGGGACCCCTTTCAATGTTTTAACAGCACAGGAGCTGTAGAGTATCAGTATGAGGACCTGAGGAGCTCTGGCCTTATTTAATGTGCCTTGTAAATGCTGCCAGCTGCTCCCACGAACGCTGCAATCAGCCAGGTGAAAGTCCGCCGGCTTTATCAGGTATTGAGACACTCTGCGACCCACATGTGCTGCACTAAATCTATCTCAGTTGGCAGCCCTGCGAATGCTATCTTGGTGTCACAATGATAGCTGGACAGGAGCTGTAGGGTCGGACGCACAAACTCATTCACACACAGATGTCACTGTAGTGTTTAAATTAATGGCCAGATATGTAAGAATGTTTGACTTTTATCCATCAGTGTTGCTCCCCATGTCCTGCAATGTACTAAATGACTGACTGTGAAATTAGCATAGCGGTTATATTTTTCCCCCACAAACGCGCCCATTGTCTGTTTTGTTCCTATCGTGGGCCTCACATTACAAGCCCACAGTGCGGCTATTGTATCTTGACAAGGACCTTTCACACACTCATTGCCAATACTAGAACTTATTGGCAGATTCACAACGTAACAGTCAGCCTCTCGCAGGTGTGGAAATTTCCACTGCACTGTAGTACATTGCTTAGTAAGTGAAACGAAGGGATCTGAAATCACAAACAACGTGCTTAGAAGATGCTGAGGCCTGCAATTACACACACACACACACACACACACACACACACACACACACACACACACACACACCTCAGCACTCAGATTACATGTGCTGTCTGCTGTTAGGTGGTGTCAACCTACAAAGTGGCCGCTCGACACAAGCATTATTTCAGATTAGATATCTATTTGAGGTCACTTGTAGAGGGGATTGTTGAAGATGGTTTCCATGCTTTCCCTCAATGTAACATCTGTACAGCAGCTCACACAGGAGCTAACCCTGTATGTCAGTGGCGGGCTCAGGCTGTCTGAGGGGCAGGGGCGAAAAAATGTAAAAAGGGCACCAGCACGCAGAAAAATTTCAAGCATGGAGGGCAGCCTTCATGGCACTACATCACATCTTCTCAATTTTAAAGGCACTTCATCACGTTTTCTCCACTGGAAGGGCACCCTAGAGGGCACCTTATCATGTTTTCTCCACTGGAAGGGCACCCTAAAGGTCACCTTATCACATATTTCTTCACTGGAAGGGCACCCTAGAGGGCACTTATTCACATTTCCTTCACTGGAAGAGCACCTGAAAGTCACTTTATCATATTTTATCACTGGAACGGTACCCTAGAGGGCACTTTATCATGTTTATCGACTGGAACGGTACCCTAGAGGGCACTTTATCACGTTTTCTCCACTGGAAGGGCACCCTGGAGGTCACTTTATCATGTTTTATCCACTGGAAGGGCACCCTGGAGGTCACTTTATCATGTTTTATCCACTGGAAGGGCACCCTAGAGGGCACTTTATCATGTTTTATCTACCAAAGGGGCATCCAAGAGGGCACTTTTTGCTGTGATTCGTTCGAACACGGGGGCACCAAGGGGGGGTGCTCTCTGTTATGGTATTGATTATTGCTTCAGTAGGACAAGCTAACTTTGATTAGACAATAGCAGCGTTGCTATCAAGGAAAAGCGGCTTGATCCAAGGAGAGGGAAGGGCTTCCCTTTGTACAGACTTTATCTCCTCTTGGCCGGTAATCAAGGTTGCAGGCCTGGCTGCATTCCTAACTCCTCGGCCTCGTGCAGCCACAGCAGAAAATGGCTCAAACCCATCTTTAAAAATGCTGCTTGGATAGTGTAAAAATACCATTACGACTTTACAGTCCTCAGTTAGAGTGTGGTGTGAATTATAGTTTACACTACGCCGAGTCTTGCCAAGATTTCTGGTGTACCAAACTAATAAGCACCTAACCATGAAAGTAAACAATCAGATGTGTCACATGGGAAGGTGTAGTGATGACACAGTGGAAGGGGGAGAATAATGAAATATGACACATCTTACTCCCAGTTAAACTGATTTGTCAGCACCCTTGCGAAACAACAACCACCAAACTCCATCTGAAAAATGACAAAAAAAAAAAAATAGAAAGTGAGTGCTTATATGGAATATTACAGGAGATTAAGAAGTCACTATGAATCCACAGGCAGGTTTGGGTACTACTGTGAGAGTTCTGGTGATATATATCATGGAGCATTTCCACCCGTGAGTCGCCGACTGTCATCAGCTTCCTCATCATGCAACCGCTGGAAAGAGTCAAGCTGCGTTATCAATCCCACAGCTGCTGTTGCCCAATAGAGAGAGAGAGCAGCGGGGGAAAGTGGGCCGGGCTGCACACCCCCAAGGCTTTATAACATTCCCTCATACATCCGCCTTCATGCGCCGCACGTTATAAACAAAGCAACGCTTCTGTCACTGCTACAATCCGCTGCTGTTTGAGAAGACACAGAAAGTTTTTGTGGACTTTTTTTTTCTCATCTCGGGAGTGTTCATCTCAGGACAATCACAAAGTTTAATCCGCAGGTAGGTTTCTGCTCCAAAATGATTTTTCGTTATTTTTTTTTTTTTTTTTTTTTTTTTTTTTTTAATAAGAAACTGGGCGCGTTTACTTACCCAGTTGTTTTGTTAGTTTCGCAGCGTGCCTGAGCACGTTGTTATTCCTGTTTGGCAGTGCGACTCCGCTGTAAAAACACTTTAAAATGTTTCAGTTATATGTTGCCAATTTTATTCGACCACAAGTTGAGCAACGGAGCAAAACATTTCACACGTATTTCGGAGTTTTTGTGCATATTAAGGAAATGCAAAACACGAGTTATTACATGTAGATTTTGGGAGGACACTTTCATGTGTTTTGTATATTTCTAAAAGCGTGCATTTTGATAGCAGGCCTAAGGTAGGGCACACCTGTGTGCAGCATGTGAGCAGGTAGGCCTACAGGAGCTTCATCAACATGCTTTTCACACTTGTGACAATGTGGATGCACACGGACACACAAGCAGGACCTTTTTATGGTTGCAAATATTGTGAGAGCCATAATTACATAACAAAACCTCTTTGCTTTAGCCTTGGTAGAAAGAAAACAAACAAAAACATGCATGAGGATGTTGGCGGGGGGGAGGGAGGGGATAGAGTTCAGTTCAAAATATGAAAAATAGTTTTGTGCCAAAATATAAAGCATGTCTTCCATTGGTTGCTACCAAAACAACACTGTATCCTGACCTGTTTTTAAGGTTGTGTTTAGTTTTCCCAGCCAATTCTAATGTCTTCAATCGTGGCTAAAATATTGTGAACCTGATCTCAGGAGGATACAGAATAAACAGCAGCAGCTGCTTGAACCCCTCGAAACCGCGCCGACCCCCCACTCACAAACTCACCGGAGACACCCACATTTTGATATCTTTTACAATCTGAAAATGTAGGTCCGTGACAGCTTAGTCCAGCGGGCCTGCTGCCACCACGCTGATATTTCAGAACCAGGGATTTGACAGATTAAGCGAGTTCCCAAAGATTAGGGAAGCAATCGTTGTTTGTGCAGATGGAAGCCGCCCGTGCTCGTGGATTTAAAACTACATGGAGGCGATGGATGGATGGATGGAGGGAGGATGGCCTGGCCTTGATTCTGGCTCCCTAATATTGAGCCTCCCTGTCCAAATCTAATCAGTACATATGTTTCTCTCTCTCACTCGGCGGACAGAGAAAGAGTTTGAGCTCATGCTGTTTTGTAACTTGGATGTTCTGGCTTAACTAGTGTGGCATATCTCTGGATTTGCTTTGGCAAAACACAAGCACTAATGTGTTATGTGGGCCAGCATCAGTGTTGTTGTTTTCCTCTAAAAGGTCAAACCACATTATCTCGCTCTCAAGTGAAAACATTGGATTTTCCCAAAAAGTCTGCTTTTCAGGAATGAACATATAAAACCTAATCACGAGAGTTGTGGAAAGAGTAATGGATTATCAATTGGATGGTAAAAGCATTATAGTCATGTAAACGCTTCATTAAAGAGGACATATTATGCTCATATTGAAGTTCATACTTGTATTTAGTTTTTTTACTAGAACATGTTTACATGCTTTAAAGTTAAAAGAAAGGCTTTGTTTCCCATACCAGCTTCCCTGATTGGTCAGCTGTAACACTCCGTGATTGGTTAATTGAACCAAACTCTTCGCGCTCTGCTCTAACTAGCTGTGTTTGAGGGCATGCCAAACTAGCCTCTAGGCAGGTATTGTGCAAATGTGTTACTTGGTGACATCACTATGTTACGGAAGAAAAGGCGGGGCTTCAAGCGAGGCGTTTCAGGCAGTTCAGGAGCAGTGTTTCTCCCTTTGGCGTGGACTTTGGGCTTTGTAACTTTGCAGACTTTTTACTTGCACAAAAAACTATACAACACACTAAAAGAAAGAAAAAGCAAAAAAAAAAACATCCTCTTTAATAATGCATGTTGTCGTGGGACTTTCAGTCAACAAATGATGCTTATTTCCAAATCTTGTTTCAGAAATAGTGAAACCGTATCGGCCAGTATTTCACTGAAAAGTATAGAGCTTGTGTTCTCTGTTATGCAGCTGATTTTGGGCTACACATTTCGGATGGTCCCGAGCCTATATCCTCCCACTGTTTCCTGTCCATGATTGCATAACACAGTCTCACTTCTGCCAGGCCAAAGCTGCTTCACTGAATAGTTGCTTTTCTTCCTCACAGCCTGACATTTTCTAAAAAAAAAAAAAAAACCCACACAAGTTTCAAAAGGGAATGTGCATTTATGAACTGGTTTGACTTGGTTAAAGACCGACTGTTGCCAATGACACCAAGCCGGTTTTGGAGTGAAGCCAGTTTAAAGAGAGCCCCCTGCTGCAGCAACAACATAAAAACCCCTGTGAGAAAAAGATGCAC
Source organism: Sebastolobus alascanus (assembly GCA_916701645.2). Taxonomy (NCBI): domain Eukaryota; kingdom Metazoa; phylum Chordata; class Actinopteri; order Perciformes; family Sebastidae; genus Sebastolobus; species Sebastolobus alascanus. The sequence goes on from CAKAOJ020000009.1 coordinate 9,169,187, forward strand.
TGCAAAAACATCACTCTTCTTTTAATATACTGTTATGTAGCAGTGATTTTCCATTTTCCAAACATTTGACATGACATATCTCTACATCATCTATGACATTAATTTGACAAATCATTACATGAGAAGTGTCAAGACGGCAGCGCTCGCTTGTCATTGCTTAGGATTAGGATCCTGTGGGGTTAAATTTAAAACGCCTGTCTCCCTCTGCTCATCTTGGCCAGGTGAAACATTAGCTCAGCGAGGCGAACAGTTGGAGGCACACCGCTGGTGTAAACAGCAGGTGACCTAGTTGTCTCAGCCAGGTTCTCTCTCTGTGCTGCCAACCTGCTGTAACAGGTGGTGATGGTGGCCAAGTACAGAGGAAGTCTGCACTCTGCTTTTCTCTCTCGTCTGCTTTTAGGTAGCGACGTTTGAAAATAGGCTTGAAAATAAGCTTAGAGGATTTCCCCCCCCCCCCCCCCATGTTGATGCGTGTGCTGACTTTTCCCCCATTTTCTCATTTGAAGTTCGCTTTTCAACATCGTGAACGTGACTTCTCTCACATGGCTTTGGAATCTCAACGGGGGCTGATCTCTTGTTGTCCTCCTCAACAAAGCGCCTGCAGTGCGGCGGCGGCCATGTTTTTCAAGGCCTCGGCAGAAAAATGAACCTGTTGTTTGATACTCCTCTTCCTCTGAGCTATTGTGAGATCCGGCTGGCTCCGGTCTCTCCCAGTCAGAGGAGCATGTGTGCACTTGTGTGTGTGTGTGTGTCTAGGGCGTGTTCTGCCGGACATCTCCACATTTGAAATGTAATGAATCACTTCCTCTAACAGACCACCTCGCTCGGACAAGCACACTGCAGTCCTGTCCTGTGGGTCGATGTTGATTAGTTGTGGCTGTATACAAAGACAAACGGAAAGACGGAGAGCACAAAACAGATGGACCGAGTCTGGAAAGAGCAAACATAGCAACCGAGCAGAAACCAAGACAAACACAGAAAAGGGCACAGAAAGCCAGCAGAGGGATGAAAAGAGGCTGGGGAATGTATCGATGGAAACCGGGGTGTCCGTTGCTTCCTGTGTGTGAGGGTCAGTGAAGGGGGCAAGCCCCTGGCTCCCAGGAGCCACCGGTGCCAGTGGACAAAGAGGCCTTTTTAAACTGGCTAATTTAATTTGCATGCAAAGCCGCAGCCTGGCTGCTCTCCTTCCAAAACACAGCATCATGACCAACAGATTCTCTTCACACTCCCCCTTTCCTTTCTTTATTTTTTCTCCCTGCCTTTCTCAGTCTTTTTCTTTCTTTTGTCTATCCCTCTTTTCTTTTTTTTTCTTTTTTTTTTAAATACACTCCCATATCTTGAAGCTATTATGAGGGAGGGACTGCTTCAGTTTTCAGTTCTGCGAGTCATCAAAAAGCATGTGTAGACGATTTGGGCCACAGCACAGTATTTTAGGCATGTTTCAGTAGGGTGAGAATTACTCAGAAATCCCATTTCTTCTAGTTGTCCCCCTCTACTAGACCGTCCTGTCTGCCAGGTTGTCTGACACTTTCTCTCAGTGTGTCCTCATAAGACTGTCTTCTGTGGGCGGTTCACAGGTGTGGCCCTTTACGTGGCCCACATGTTAGTGCAGATTGCAGCACCAGTCTCTGCATGTTCTCGTGTCTGTACACCTGTATGGGTGTGTGTGTGTGTGTGTACGTGAGTGAGATCAGGTCCATAGTAGTTTCTTTTTATGAGCTTTGTGTAAATAGGAAACACGCCCGCCAGAAAGTTCCACTATCTGTCATTTGATTGTCTGCAAGTCAGCCTGCTATTACGACAACCTTTACCACCACACCTTTCTTTAAAAGAGGTTTGAGTAAAATGATGACAGTCCATTGAAAAGAACACGCCTAAGTTTGGGAAACCTTTTTCCACCACACATTATCCAATGTAACCTGAAGCGTCTCAAACACAGGTCGAACCAGTCGCTCTCTAACTACTCCGATCTCTCTGACACACAGGCTCCGCAGCTCTCTGAAATGGATGACATCCAGGTTGTTGAGTCCAAACCCCTGCTGGTCGACAGGGAACTGCCGGTATGTATTCTGAACCGAGGCCAAGACAAACAGTGTTTGAGGAGAATTCTCAGAAACCTGCTCTAGTACTATACATCGCTCAGCTTTATTTGAGTTGTACCTGATGAAGTTTGTTGTGTGGTTCATTAGTACTTCTGGGGTTAAGCAAGCAACAATATATATATGAGCGCAAGAATACAGTTTGAGCAGAAGCAGAGCTAATCCAAGCACAAGCGGGGGTTATTTGAGGGTGAGGATGGGGTTTTGAGGGAAAGCATGCAAAATGTGAATGTGAAATCAATAAGTCATGCTCAAACATGATTATAAATTACTTTAATTTCTGTTGAAAAAATCTGAGCCACCAAGGTAGTAGAAAACATTCTCTGTGGATGAATCATTTTGGTAATTAAAAATAACTGAACCATAGTGAAAGGGTATTTTTTTGAAGGAGAATATACTAATAAGAACTCAGAGAGCACTCGGTAATAGACAGGTTTAATCTCCATCTGGATTTGCATTAAGATACAAACCGTGATATTAAATCATGTGTGCCAGGTTTGTTTTGTTCGAGTAAGTGTAGCAGTTCATTAGAAAATAAAAAATAAAATGCATAATCTCACAATTAGCTATTAATTGTGGACCTGGATTTGGATCTGCACCAAAATACTGATAATATTAAATATCACACTAACTAATAAACTTAAACCATAATCTCCTTGTCAAAAGTGGAAAAAAAGCCATATCAGCCACAGGGTAAAGATATGAATCTCTCTACTACTGTACATTTCTTATGTTCGTTATCAGATTAGTGTTCACTTAAATGATTGGACCTATAGGTAGGTTTGTGTGAAGTTTCCATGCAGCACGAGTTCTGAAGGTTTGCTGACCTTTTGTCCACAACTGCAAAGTTGTGCAGTTGTAATTATCCTCGGTGTCTCGTGTGACAGAGGTCGTATGGATGTGAAAATACATTCGGTGACAGGATGGCGCCCTCAGGATATTAGATTATAGCATACTACAATGTAATTGCATTAGTTTTGTATTTTCTTGACTCTGTTCTTTCCTTGCAGGGCCTGAGAGAGGCTGTGCAGCAGCTCGTTATCAAGGTATGAAATGAGATCCAGCATGCATCATTCCCAACCCAGCTTTGTTATTTGAAGCTTGTGTCTGACAGATGATAGCAATTACTGGTTGTATATACAGATGGTTTTATTCTATATCTTATTATTTGAGCTTGTTTGGTTCCATCTAGTGGCGGATAAAAAAAAGAAACCCTAATCAACATAGTTGTTTCAGTGGCTCATCCATCATGGCGATGACCTTTCATCCGCTGGGATTTTATTAGGACTGAAATCTAATTGGGCCTTAATTCAGTCGGCTACCGAGGGTGATGAAACACACTTTGGACGGATATATAACAGTGCATCAACCCTTTCACTTCACACACGCATTTTGAAAGGTATATGGATGCTGCTGAGTCTGGGGGGGCCTCTCAGCACCTCGGACAGCGCTCAGACCCTCACGGTCAGAAAAAGAAGTGTGTGAGGTTATGTGTCTACTGGTCAGGCAAGTCAGTGGGCGGAGATCCTTCACCAAGCTTTTTACAAGAGCCCTTAAAGCTGTGCGACAGGTTAGACGACCTGAATCCAGAGCAAGTGTTATGATATATCTCTGTGGCGGCTAATTCTCCAACAATTAGTGACGTAGGATTAGTCGAGGGTGACGATATTGCGGGTTTACTGCCTGACATTCACAGCAAATGCATAGGCACTCGCACGCACGCATGTCATGTCGCAGGATTATCTCGCCTGTGTGGCCTACGTACTTGAATGTGCTCAGTTGAGGGGGAGGGTGGGTGGAGCGAGGCACGCGGTAGATGTTTTTACGTCCAGTAAATAGGTTATACGCCTCCTTTGGTTGTCCCAACAGGTCATCTTATACAGTGTGCTAGACGTACAGGTCAGGTCACCATAGGGCAGACCTTTTTTTATGATCCAATCTGCACACAAACAGTTTGATTTTCAAATGTTAGTTTGGTGAAAATATAGAAAGGTATGGCCGTATAAAAGCTATAATAACGCTGTTCTGACATATTCACCAGTTTATTTTCATAAGAGCAATATCTTTGAGACAGGAAGTTGCACCTCATTTTGGAATATAATTCTTCAAATACACACAAATCTTGAGAATTAACAGCATTTAGAGTTTATGCTTTTATTTTGAAATACATAGTATTGTCTGTATTGTATAAGCCTATTAAATCAGTCAGTCACGGACTGTTTATGGACTACTATTAGGAAATATTTATGACTGTCATTATTAGCAGAAAAGGCTAGAAATAGCTTAACAAAGACTGTGTTCAATTTTTGGGATTTTAGTTAATGGTTCCTCACTTAAGATATTACTTTGGAACTGTTTTTCTGAATGTCTTCCCATCCCTCATTCATCCAGCACGGATCACACACACCCATACGTACTCATCATGTCAACACCGTAGCCGATGCCCCTCTGTCTGACATTGGTTGATCCAATTTAGGGATCTCACCATCTAGAGTTAGCTTGTTTTGACCAGCCTGCAAGGCACCATGGGAGGCCGGGAGCTTAGGCCGACTGGTAAGCAGCGGGGGTATAAAACGCAGCTCCGAGAGCAGCGCTACACAACTTCATAGGCTTAATAGCAACGTTTGGATCTATAGCTCAGGGAGCCACTGCGACTACACTTTTTTTTTAAAACTTTTGAACTCGTCTCCTTCAAACATGGTTCTGGAGGATTCTGATGTGGAAATGATTGTTGCTGAGATTGAAGTCAGCGTGAGTAAAGGCTTTATTGAAATGTTTGAGCAGTTTCCAGTGAATTATGGGATTATGCTCCCATGCTGGAGTTGTAGAACAGGTGTCAGCACTGAATAGAGTTAGTTTAATGTTTGTGTGATTTGTGGCTTATTAAGGAATGGACTGGATTTGAATAAGTGGATAATCTTTTAAATGGTTTGGCAGTTTTGCAGTAATTAAAAATGACTAAATAAAAAATTATTAAAAAATACTCCGGTTTCCTCCCACAGTCCAAAGACATGCAGGTTAGGTTAATTGTTGACCCTGAACAGGATAAGCGGTTACAGATAATGGATGAATGGGTGTTGTAAAAAAAATTGAAATAAAAATGAAAATTGATGCCATTAAGAAAATTCATACAACTAAATGGGGCAATAATGAAACATTTTGTGAATGAACATGAAGATCCTTTGTGGTTAATTTGGTCATTTTCTGCAATTTGTATTTAACAGATGCATTTTAATTGCAATGGTAGTGGAGTAGTTACTGGATATAATGTTGAGGTGCAACATTTTCCTCATCTTTTTAGCTTAAATCTGAATTCTTTGATATGTTTACTTCGTATGTTGTTAAATTGTTTTTTTTTCCCCACATTTTTTATGCTAAGTGTGGTCATTTTTTTTTGCATCTATAGGAGCACGATGTGGAGACTCCTTATGGAAGAATCCACTGTACAATGAAGGGGGTTCCCAAGGGTGACAGACCAGTCATCCTCACCTTCCATGACATTGGACTGAACCGTAAGCCCGGCTCCTTATTCAGCTCAATCTACGTGAAACATCTGTTGTTGTGCCTAAAGCCTGGGGGGTGTTTGTCAATTACCACACCACGTGGGACCAGATTAGGTTCCCCGAGCTAACTTTACAGTATCTAAACTCTTCCAAAGCTTACTGACAGATTTTTTTTGATAGTGTCAAATATTGTAAGACGATGAGGCACCTGCATGTTATACGGAAACAAACAAGCCTTGCGCTTATTCTCCGGTTACTGAAGGTCATTTCTACTTATCTGCCAAGTATCGCTCACCCACCTCCTTTTTTTTCCCCTCTGACATTTTTTCCCAGACAAAACCTGCTGGGACACGCTCTTCAACCACGAGGACATGTCGGAGATCATGCAGCACTTTGCCGTGTGTCACGTTGACGCCCCCGGGCAGCATGAGGGAGCTAACACCTTTTCCACTGGGTGAGCCACACACACACGTACACACGTACACACGTACACACGTACACACGTACACACGTACACACGTACACACACACACACACACACACACACACACACACACACACACACACACACACACACACACAAGCACTTAATGTATGTCAAGCAGTCTGTGACCTTTGACTCGACACAGGTAGATCACTGCGGATGTACTTAAGACGACCTAATTTGACAAGTGCGTTGCGGGGGACAGGTGTTTATCTCGTTCAGCCTAATCTCTGCTTTGATGGTGGTGGGACTTTGCTTCATGTTACCTGAGCTGAACATGATATGAAAACAGATGGCTGATATATCAGCGATACGGAGCAATATAGATCAATGATTAGATAGCGGTTATTATTAAAATGTTAACTATTAATTTGCAACAATATGCTCTTTGTTTTCCAGATACGAGTACCCTTCCATGGACCAGCTCTCCGAGACCCTCCCACTGGTGCTGAAGCACTTTGGGTAAATTGAGCTGCAGTTTTCAAGCTCACTCTTAACACTCATATTTAAGATATTTTCTAACCTGTTGTTCTAACAGTATCCCCGTATGTCTGACCGCAGGCTGAAGAGTGTTCTCGGTATTGGCATCGGAGCCGGGGCCTACATTCTGACCAGATTCTCTGTAAGTTTGGCCCCTTCCCCTCTCAATCAGGCTTAATCATTATAAGATTTGTAATCATTTTAGGATTAACAGAGCCAGCTAATGTGTTTATTCTTTTTGCTGACTTTGGCAATATAACGCTGCTTATTGCTTGAGCCTGCTGAGCCATAAAAGCCTCAGGAATGTTCCAGATCAGCTCAACACTAACACTGTGCCCAGTAGGAAGTCACACTCTGTTGACACAAGGCTGACAGAGATACAACTTTTAACTCCTTATCGCAGCCGCCTCTGTAACTAAGTGTGCATCATTGCACAATATATATATATTTTTTAATTTAAAATGTATTTAACCAGGAAAGCCTGCAGAATATATCACGAAAGATAAAAGATTTAATCCTAATAATAACCTAAACAACCCGAGAGCTATCTAAAACCATGAAAATAACTAAGACTGATCCAACATATAACATTGTTAGCCTGAAGAGACATGAAACCCAGTTTTTGCACATATATTTAGCTCAATGCAGCATTTTGTGTTACAGTAATAAATCACTAATTTCATACTATGTGTGTGCTTTAGCTGGATTACCCGAACATGGTGGAGGGGGTGATGCTCATCAACATCAACCCATGTGCTGAGGGATGGATGGACTGGGCTGCACACAAGGTAACACTCACATTAATACTGTAGCTCAAACATACACACACATAAAGAACCTTTTAAATAGTTGTCTGAAACATCACCAGTATGGAGGACGGGACCTGGCAAAATAAAAAAATAGATGATGCAGCAGGCTGACGACCCGCTGTACGGAGCTGGGAACGAAGACTGGAGTTGATAAGCAGCTATCTGGCTAGCATATAGTCAATCTATGTACTTTATCCCCATGACGTTGAATGACAGCACCCTCATTTGCATAATGAAAGAAGAAATGTAAAAAGAAATGTATACAGAAAAGAATGCAGAAATAAATAAGTTTGGGGGAAATAAATAGGGGGTAAATGCAAAGAGAAAATCATGCAGAAATAAATAAATACATAAATAAATACAATTGAATGAATAAATACATTTAAAAATAAATGTAAAATAAATAAAAATAATAAAAAAAAAAAAGCCAAAATAATAATAAAAATAGATAAATAAAAAAGGGAAAATTAAATAGAATAGTAGATGGATAGGAGAAGTAATACAAAGATACATAAATAAATAAAGAAGCAATTTAAAACAGAAATATCAATTTATGTCTCATTCTATCAATTAATTGGCATGTTCCGTCCTCCATACCACCAGAAGCTAACTGGAAACTGAGAATGTTGGACTGGCAGAGCCAACTAAAACACATTAATGCTGCATTTAAGCTAAATGTAGTTTTTATGTCTAATTTCAGATCAGCGGCTGGACCCACGCCATACCCGACTTGCTCATCTCCCACCTCTTTGGAAAGGTACAGATTCAAATTCTCTGTATGTTGTTAGCTCACTTTTCTAGGTCTTTAGCTCTCGGTGAGTTCAACAGGTTTTGTCTTTGGTCACCACAGGAGGAGATCCACCACAACCAGGACCTGGTCGGAACATACCGCCACCACATCCTAAATGACATGAACCAGTTTAACCTGCAACTCTTTGTCAAGGCCTACGAAAGGTAAAGAATAAGTCAGTCGGCTAGAAATCCACTAAATAAATCGCAACCTACGATGCAACAGGTTGCAAGAATCTTAACTTTGAATTAACAAACATATGAAGATTATCTATAACACATGTCTGTCTCTGCAGTCGGAGGGATCTGGAGATTGAGAGGCCGATCCCTGGAAGCAACGTCAGAACCCTCAAGTGAGTCGGCATCATCACCTGCTGGATATTTTATTTAAATCGTTATATTAATAATATTATATTATAATATTTCACCAACGCTGATTCACCATTGTATGCGTCTCCTTTGTCCAGGTGCCCTTCACTGCTGGTGGTTGGTGACAGCTCTCCTGCTGTGGAGGCCGTGGTGAGTTGAAGCGCCACCCTGTCGTTCACACAGCCGTTAAAAACAAGGCTCCAATGCTAATGATCAGATAGACTTCCCACCACTGTTAACCCAACAAACTGGACCCCTGGACGTGTTTTCTATTCACTCCAGTCGCCTGTCCCATTTGTGACTGTAACTGAAATCTTTTCTCATCATACTATATCTAGTATTTGGGCACATTTGACTGCCATTTTTGCAATAGACTAGAAAAAAACAGTAGTCCCACGTGCCCAAATACTAGATATAGTATGATAAGAAAAATGGCTGTATCTCAGAAACTACAAGGAGCACAATCAAGTATTTGGTATCTATGAACTCATAACAAGTTGAATATCAAAGATATGCACACATATGCAGTGTAAAAAAAATATTTCACATGGAAAACATTTAATAAACACAATGTTAGCGTTTTTCCTCATTTTTCCAAAAGCCTGACTATTAATAAAAATGTTTTTTTTTTTTTTCATGTGATCTAAAAATGTCAATGTTATTCGTGTTAGATACTTGACCAAAGTATGTCTGTACTAAATTTCAAGACTTTTCACCAATCAGAACAAATGTTGGGGCACTTTTCCTTCTCATACTAAATATAGTCTTTGGGCACAAATGGGTTAAGCCCAAGAGATATGCAACATTACATGCTAAAAGGACAACAGTTTAACATGATTTAGGCAAGAGCAAAGTTGGGAACAGAAAGCAAGTGATGCAGAGTAGATTTAATCTGTAAAAGGTGAGAGACTGTTACTGCTTTTAGCTCGACGAGGCGCCCCAAATCCCCCAAACGGCATTAGATTTCTCAGCATTTATGAGCCATAGCCAGCGATTATAGGTGATACATTAAAACCTTATTTTCAAGTTCAACAATTTACATTTTATTTTACATTATTTAAGCCATAGCAATTTATACATTTAACATACTTTACTGAATAGATGTGTTTTCTCTGTACCCGCAGGTTGAGTGCAACACCAAGCTGGACCCAACAAAGACTACCCTGCTTAAGGTAAGCAGGCTCGTTTCCCTCCCTCCTCCACCTCCTGCCCCACATCCCCATTCAGATTATAATAGCCTTGATGGAAACGCATCGGCTGATAAGATTCCAGTGGCTCAGCATTTACCTGGTGACATATTAACCAGGGGTAGGAGAGCTGAAAGCGTCCTCGGAGGCGACGTGCGCATGCATATCGCCTCCGAGGACGCAATCTGCTGCGACTGACCTACTTGTGTTGGCCCGTGGCAGCCTTTTATGATCCACAACTGACGCCAAATGGCTGTTGGAGCTAAAAATGAGTGCCATTTATTGGGGTTAACTGTTCAGGGTGTAGAGCAACACTGATCGGAGGTAGCAGGGACAAGGTGTTCAAATGGGTCGTGTCGAAGTGTAATGGGGGGTAATGGCGCGTGTCCGCCGCCGTGCGAATGTACAACGTTGCTAAATGCTAATGGCCTCTTTCTGTGTTTTCCCTGCTCTCTCTCCAGATGTCTGACTGCGGAGGCATGCCCCAGGTCGACCAGGTGTGTATGTCTGTGTTTGTGTGACAGAAACAGTGCGTGTTGTAGAGCAGGCTGGATAATCGTGCGCAGAGGGTCAGGTTGGACGTGTGAATGGCATAAGGAGGCTGCACTTAAGAGCATTAGCAAGTGGCCAATATGAACCACAGATGTCAGGTTGTAATCCTCCACCGTGTGACGCACCTGCTCATAGCAGCTGTCATATCTCAGACCTGAGCAGTAAGCTGCCGGATGAGAGAATGAGCCTGTCAATATTATGTCAACAAGTGTGATAATTAATGACAAGAGGACTGATTATCTCCCTGTTTGTGTTGTTTTTCTCTCTCTACAGCCTGCCAAACTGACAGAAGCTTTCAAGTACTTCATTCAGGGCATGGGATACAGTAAGTATTCAAGACATGCAGTGGTTTTACTTAACTTGGATTTACACAATATTTGTAAACTATTTTTAAACGTTGTACTTTTTTCCTGGCGCCGTGAGTGTTTGCAGAGTTCACCCACATTCTCCTCTTCACCCCTGAGTTGGTGTTGGTTAATAAATGACCCATGTACTCAGCCTATGAGGTCAACTCCAGATGTTTGTTGGACTGCAAAGTGTGCAGAGGACAGCAGTGGAAGAAGTAGTCAGACTAAAAGTATCACCGCTCAAGTAAAAATCTTGCATTCAAAACTTAATTTAAGAAAAAGCACATCGATATTATCAGTAAAGTTTACTTAAATTATGACAGTAAAAATGCACACTATTCAGGTAAAATGGCCTGTGTCATAGCTATGGTGTTATGTAAGGGATAATGTACAGGGAGCGGGTCATTGTTGGGAAATAAACTCCGACAGGGTGAAGGGGTTTATTTCGGCAACAATGACCCGCTAGCTGTACATTATCCTGCTTATTACACGGCTACTTACTTAACAAATCAATAATTTGACGCAAAAGTGGTCCTCCAGAGTCCGACATCAGAACTACGCCCATAGCAACGGTCTGTTATACATAGCAACGGTCTGCTATAAAGAAATAACAGACCTTAGAAACGTTGTGATTAACCAATCAGAATCAAGAAGCTGTGATAAATAATATATGCTAGTATACCATTGGATATTCATTATTATACATAAACATGTAAATAGCAATTTAATATAGTCGGTGGAGATGGAACTGATTCTAGCTATATTGTATACTGTTGGGTGGTTTATTTCCTCTATAATAATAAATTGTATTTTGTAGGCCCATTATACGTTTTTAAAATCTTAATTTGCGCAGTAACAAGTAAATAAGTACAACATTTCCCTCTCAAAGCTGCAGTGGGTAGAAATGGAGCAACTATGATTTAAAAAAAAGTTTATGATCTATACTGCAGCCAGCCACCAGGGGGCGATCGAGATGTTTTGGCTTCACTTTTGGGGAGCTGTCATCTTGTCCATCGTTATATACAGTCTATGGTTGCTTCACAGTAACACTAGAACAATCTTCAGTCAGACATTTACTAAATCCTCCTGCTCCTCCTCCTCTCAGTTCCCGCCGCCAGCATGACCCGCCTGGTCCGCTCCCGCACCGCCTCTGGCTCCAGTGTCACCTCCTTCGAGGGCAGCCGCTCCCGCTCCCACACCACCGAGGGCAACCGCAGCCGCAGCCACACGGCCGACAACCAGCGCGGCCGCTCCCACACGGGCGGCTCCATGGACGGCAACGCTGACCAAGCCGCGCCCAAGTCCACCGAAGTGTCCTGTTAAAAAGTGAAAACCTTCACTCTCCGGGCACCTAAAACCCTCTCAAGGTCCCTTCGGTCTGTGCTGCGCTGCCTCTAACTGACGCACACACACACACACACACATTCCTACGCGCACACACACACCGATGTGGAGAGGGACACTGAGATAGCATACCTGGTATTGTTTAAAACGCACAATGGACGCTCACCTGCAGACGGTGCAGCTGAGATGCCCCAATTAGAAAATAAGATGTCTTTTGAGATGTCTTTTGAGTGGGAGGTCAGGGTCATTCTGTTGAACATACCTGAACAGAAAACTCTCCTGAGCTCCGTGGTCAGGTGAGTGTGTCGTTGGGGGCAACGCAGCATCTGGGGACACCGAAGCAGAGAATGTCGGAGAAAGCCGTGGCTGCGACTACACCAGCTTGTACATGTATCTCTCATAATCTATCATACGTATAAAAAAAACAAAAACATTTTAATTTCCATTACTGCGTTCCTTCATCCCGTTTTTATCCATTTTTACCATATTGACACAGCTTTCTCAAATATACCTGACTGTAAATGACTGTTTTTCTGTTCTCACTGTAATTGTTTGATCATTTATTCTTTATTTTCCATGTCTGAAGTGTTGTCGTTTGTACGTAGGAGCACATTTTGTAGATGTGGAGAGAGAATGGGGAGGCACTTGGATGAATAAACTTTGTAACTTTGAAAATTAAGGGACAGACTTCAAGTATATCATGTGTATGCAGCAAATAATATTGTTTCACCAAGCAAATATCCATTACCCTTCAGTTTTTTTTCAAAATATTATGTTACTTTAACATTGGTGAACTTATAAATCTTTACAGGAATCAAATGATAATTTTTAGTACATTCCATATGATTTGTCATGAATCAAAAACACTGAAACACAAAATTCAAAAGCTTTTACATTGTATGCTTTATTAATGGATCATGGCTTCAGACAAAAAGTATTTTTTTTATGATGATTTCTATGCAATCAAGCACAATGGAACAAAGATGTGCCATGGAATTGTTCTTTTTTTTTTTTTAAGACGTGATGCTCCTATGTGGTTGTGGATTTCTGGGTGAGTGATAGGTGATAGGTCCACATGTTAACATGAGGATAGCCATAGAACTTACCTACCTGACACCTTCTACTCCCGTATTTTACTTTTGCACTACGGCAACCTTTTTTTGCTTTGTAGAACACATACACAGCTTTGTAAAGATGCGATGCACAACCGTCTAATGCTGTAGAAAAGCATTAAAATGACATAACAGTTTGTATTTATTAAAAAAATGACAATAAAAAAAACTTGTAACTGATCTTCCCTGATCCTGTCATTATTGCATATTTGGACATGTGGTCCTAAAATAAGGCTCTTTAAAGTAAATTTCATGAAATATAAAGGAGAATATCTACAGTAAACACCTTATTATCTAAGTGACTTTAAAGACAGACAATGTTGACTGCTCTTGAAAGCACCTCAAGAACATTGCATATGTTATAACATATGCAAAAAGCTACATAAATAAATTAAGCCTTCAATATTTCACACACACTGGCTGAATATTAGTTGTTTTTTTTTCATTTGCAAAGCAATGCTTCAAATATTCTTCAAAAGCACGTCATGCTTTACACATATATTTCATATTTACAGATTTTTCCAATAGGAAAAAAAAAAGGCCGTAAGAAAATCCCTTGTACATAATCGTCACAAATACAAAACACTGCGTGAGAAAAAGAAGCCAGAAGAAAGTCAGGATCCTCCTGTGACCGCCACCTGCTAGTTCATGACCTCTGAGTAACCGTAGTAACTCTCCAGATCGGCGAAGATGTCGTTGGGGTTTTTGCAGCTGAGGTTGCAGAAGCAGGCCTGGACCCACAGCATTTTCCAGGTGAACCCCGTCCCGTTGGGACACTCGAACTCCACGTCGATGGTTTTGGACTTGTAGGGGATGCAGCAGCGCTCGTCCGTGCAGACGCCGCAGTATTTGGGCCTGTACTGCTTCCTGCTGGTGCAGCCAGAGATGGTGAGGTTGGAGGGCAGCTCTTCTCTGTAGATGTTCAGACATTTCTTTCCTGGCTGATGGTACAAAGGGAGTAGAAAGGTGTCAAAACATCTGGGAACCTTTTTAACATCCAATTATTTATAATGCAGATCATTAAACAGAATTACTACCTTGATGTGTTTGGTGATGTCGACCTGGCAGGGCCGCAGGTTGCAGAGGCGAGACTCTTTGACCATCTCGCACTCGTCGTTGGCGTTGGAGATCCTCAGGGACAGGCCGCGGTCACAGCTCTTTGAGCAGGGGCTCCATGAGGTAGTCTGGGTAATGCAGTTCTTGTGCCAGCTCCTGGTCTCAGCCGGGGCAGCTGGATCAGCATAGAGACCTGAGGTAAAGAGATCATGTCTACAAACTGGCTGCTACACTTCATGTTTGATACGTATTAGTTCTATTTAAATAAAGAACCAAATGTATAAAATCACGTTCAAAGGTAAAAGATAACAACACAGTGATTTAAAAGTGCTATTGATAACATTCAACCACTGGATGTCACATTCTCCCTCCCCCGTTCCATTGCATTTACTTCACAACAAGTTGTTGCCAGGCACTAACCGTCAATCTCAGCTATTAATCCATTTTTTCCACACTAACTGACGACCCAGAGACACCACATGATACTAACGTTGTTTTATAACGTCAGATATCTTCCACAGAGATAAACAAAACATTCATTTTGGACCCGCAATTTTTTTTTAAATGATTAATTTACAATCATCCTTTTTTTTTTTTTCAGGAAAAGACATACTTTTATTCTGCAAAGGCTCTGGATGTATTTTTTTTTTTTTTTTTTTTTTTAAATATTCATCTACATAATGTTTTCAATAATTCCAATACTCTGACAGAGTAAAGTCAAAAGCCCTGAAAACTGTTTAACAGGTTTTGAGAAACTTGCTGATAACACAGATAGGTAGTCTGGGGCCCAGTTGAGCACAGTTCCTACATTTATAATATCTCACCAAGAGAAGCATAGGAACCTTCTGTTGCCTCTGTTTTTAATCTAGATCTTTAAATTGTCTTTCCCTCGTAATCTGGATCTGATTTGAGTCCTTATGCAACACAAAGAGATCTCCGTCCACATTGATCCCTCAACAGCACTGCTGTGATAAATGACTGTAAACTGGACGTGACCCAAAAAACAGTGTGAGGGCTTCCACAGGAAAGGATCGGTCTGTCCCTGCACACACACACACCCTGACCTCACGCTCCTCCTGGACTCACATAACTACAGATGTTTGCACTGCCAATTCCAAACACAGCTGCTGCTGCTTATCAAATCCAATTGTATCCATCCACTATTGAAATAAATTCTTTCTTCTACAAAATATGTACTTGTAGATTAGCACTAATCTACTATCAGAAGAGACCACAGAGGATTTTTTTTTTAAATACTTAGCATTCCCTGGCCTCTTACAATCTTTTTTTTTCCTTTTACATGTACAATGCATTGGACTGTACATATGAAGTCATTCAGAGAACTGCATCTACAATGATATCCTCCAGATCACACAGTCCTTTAAAAAACCTCCTGAACCTAAGAACCTTAGTTACATAACCATGCTTATAAAGCAATGACAATGCTTTCTTTTACTCCATAGTATTAGTTGTTGTGCTCTCTCACAATAGTTGAAGCGTTCCCTTTGATTTAGCTCGCCTTGATGTTTTCAGACTCTGAACTGTGAACTGTGATGCATTTCAGTGGGCTGGAAGGAAATTAGGGGATTTGGCAGAGCTATTGGGAATTGTAAAGAAAAAAAGAAGAGAGTTTGCAAGATAAAGCTCAACTTCACCAAGCAACAGAACACTACCCCTCCTAGTGTGTATATATATATATATATATATATATATCCAAGGTGTATTACCCTCTACTGCGTGCCGCGGCGCCGTCTTGCGCCCTCTTTTGGGTTCATCACAGATCCATTGCTCACAGCATTGTCCCTTGACTTTGACCCTGCGTGGCGTTTGGCACCACACCCGTGGAGGCTGGGACTGTGTGCACAGCGCCACACAGCCGATGGCGCCGTTCACACACACACACTGGTATTTACAGCTGGGCTTGAAGCTCTGCCCGTTACGGTAGATCACGCCGTCGTGCTCGCAGCCCGTTCCCACCATATCTGGCAGAGAGGGACGACAAGCAGTCACATATTATAAAGACATGACACATGAGACATGAGACATGCAATATGGCAAACACTTCAAACACTTTTCACACTTCTGTGTGCAACATGTAGGCAGTGGTGGAATGTAAGAAAGTACATTTACTCAAGTACTGTACATAAGTAAAATTTTGAGGTACTCACACTTTACTTGAGTATTTCCATTTTATGCAACTTTATACTTCTACCCTACTACATTTCAGAGAGAAATATTGTACTTTTTTTTCCTCTACTACATTCATGTGACAGCTTTAATTACCAGTTTATTTTTACAGATTTAGATTAATACAACATATAACTAATATTCAACAGTGATCAACTAATAAATTATGATTTATTATCATAGAGCGTCAATAATTATAATCCAATAATATAAATTGGACATTCTTCATAATGAGTACTTCTACTTTTGGTACTTTAAGTATATTCGATGCTAATACTTATGTACTTTTACTGAAGTAAAATTTTGAATGCAGGACAGGAGGGAGTATTCTTACAATGTGGTATTAGTACTTTTACTTAAGTAAACATTCTGTACTTAGTACTTCAGTACTACAACAGAAAGTGTCAAACCAGAAAGTAATTTATCCTACATGCTGTGGTGGAACAGCATGTAGGATAAATTACTTTCTGGTTTGACACTTTCTGTTTCAGACTGATATCACACAATAGCAATGATGTAAATGATAAAATAATAAAATATAAAATACATTTTGCAAGTGACGACATTATAATGTACAACCCAACATTCTCTATTTCTGTCATGTCCCGCTCTCCTCTAAGGTTGTTTTCCTTTTTCCAGTTTTCAGTTCTTATTTCCTGTTATATTTCCCACCTGTGTGATTATCTGCCCCTCGTCCTGATTGTTTTCACCTGTCCCTCATTATCACCATGCTTTCATTGTGTCTGTGTGCTCCCCTTTGTCTGTGACAGTTCGTCTTAGTGTTTACCGTTCCAGCCTGGTTTCCTCGAGTATTCCTAGTGTGATTTAGGCTTTTCTTCTGTGTATTTAGACTCTGCTTTTGCCTTGCGTTTTTGGATACCTTTGCCTGTTTATGGACTGACTTCCTGTGTACCGTCACCTGTTTCTGGTAAGTAAAGATTGTGTTTTTTTCAATTTCAATTGCAATCCCCTCTCTGTGTCACACGTTTGAGTCCAGTTCCTTGTGATTTCACCTGATGTTACAATTTTAGTGTGAAAATTGAAACATTAGATTAGGGGCTAAGTCTGGGGCCAGCAACCATAGACTGTATATAAGAAGTGGACATAGTCACTGTGACATCACCCGTTGGTTTGTGGACTATGGTTTTCTAACCTCGAGTTCGGCATTTTTGCCGTCGCCATCTTGGTTTTTTGTAACCAGAAGTGACACGAGAGGATGGAGCTAAGTACAACCGAATGCTGAATAAGACATTTTTAGACAACCAAAATGTTACAATTAACTTTCATTAACTGAAAACACACTGTGAAAGGGTTAAAGTTGTAAGACAAAAACGTGTGGTAGCGACCTGTCAATTACAAGGTAGCCACGCCCTAAAGCATACCCTGCTTTATGGTCTATTTGACTCTAAATGGGACCATAATTTACTAAATGAACATCATGCTGTATTGAAGAAGACTTGAAACTAGCGATTGAGACCATAAACTCATGTTTACAATGTTTACTGACGTAATAAATCAAGTGAGGGGTAGGGACATTTTCTCATAGACTTATATACAATCAGACTTCTTTTTGCAAAGAGAGGAGTCGCCCCCTGCTGGCTGTTAGAAAGAATGCAAGTTTAAGGCACTTCAGCATTTTTTGCATGTCCAGGAGTTGGATATCATTTCCCATGTGTAAACAACCCCAAAACATATGGAAACAGGCGTTTGATGTCTACAAGTCACTTCCATAGGTGGTTTGTAATACGGACCACATCACATCTTTTGTGGACATGCAACTGTTGTCATTGTGTTTGCGGTTTAATTCTGCAGGATATCACAGGGATGGCGGCAAACAGAGCTCTGCACATAAATATATGCTGTCAAAATGCCAAAACTACTGAAATAACACAAAAACCAGAGCTTGCATGCTGCTGCCTGTGGTACCTAGCAGACAATATTAAAACTGCATCAGTATTCTGGTCAAGTGAAACCTGTGTTGTTGCTATGACAACCAGTGTTGATATGGCAGCAAACACCTACTCCAAAATCTGGACACCTGCAGTCTGTGCTGCGGTGTGGACAGTAAGCCTGAAATACATCAGAATATAAACTACAACCCGCTGTGTAAAATCTGTTGTTTGTTTTGTCGGTTTCGGTGAGTGACACTTACATGCACACACTCCTTTTTCGTACCTCGGCTTGTCCGAGCTGTAGTCACAGTACAGTCCCTTGTGGTAGTCGCATGTGTCGGCCTCGTTGCACACCTCGCCCACCTGCCGGGCGCAGGCCTTGCAGCAGTCACAGCCGTCCATGAGGAGGCTCGTGCCCGGCGGACAGGCGGGGGGGACCTTGGGGCACTCGCAGGGCCACTTGCAGTACTGCGTGCGGTTGTACTGGTCCACGGCTGGGGATGTGACAGCTGTGGCGGGCGGCATGGCAGTGGAATTCTGGGAGTAGGCCTGAAGAGAGGAAAGAGGGCAAATTAAGCCTAAAAGAAAACAAGACTTGGAGTATATGGCTGGAGCCATTATGGTCAGTCTGTGAATTTGTGGTTGAGTTGTGACACAAATAGTCAGTGGTCATTTCTATAATGTTAAATCCAGCGGTACATGTCCACCAGGTCCGGCGAGGACACTAAAGGACGCGCTGCTCCACTCAACTGGCCATTCAACAGTGACGTACCCTATCATGGAAAGCACCTGATTGGTCCCTGGTTTTCAGCTTACCGTTTCAAACAGGAAACAACATGGCGGCCTGCTCATAAACTTATTCCGTCTGAACAATCCACCAAAATCTACTAAGAATCTTGTTTCATTTTAGAAGTAGATCGCCTAGTTTCACAGCTTGGTACAAGTTTCGTGAGCCGGACATTCGTGCTGGACGGGCTCATTTGCAGAAAGTTGAGATTTTTCAACTTTATGCAAATACAGACCCTCTCCGACTCGCCGCAACACTCCCACCATGCACTGGGCGACTGCTTCTCCTGCTTTCCACAGGAAACAAATGGAAAGCGTTGAGATGCCCTCCGTCACCGGATCTGGTGGAAATGCGCCGATAGAGGAGCACTCGCGGTCCAGCCAAAAATAAATCCAGTTTAACCAGCCAATTTCACTAAAATATGTTGTTGTTCACATTATGACCAATGGCCTTCTCAGTATGCAATCAATTATTCTCTGTACCATCATGAATGAACCCTCAAACCTTTTAGCTTTGATCACATAAAGTCATCGGCTTCAGTAGCAAAATCAAAATGCCATCTTTTATTACATGAAAGGTATTTGACCCCATGTGGCGAGGCAATATTCTTAATATCCTTAATCCTGAATTCCTTCACATCCTGCCCTCTTTCGTCTCAAACACCTCACTG
This sequence comes from Sebastolobus alascanus, assembly GCA_916701645.2. Classification (NCBI taxonomy): domain Eukaryota; kingdom Metazoa; phylum Chordata; class Actinopteri; order Perciformes; family Sebastidae; genus Sebastolobus; species Sebastolobus alascanus. Next base: position 9,188,854 of record CAKAOJ020000009.1, read on the forward strand.
CCTACATGGTGAAACACATGGCAGCCCGCTGACGTCTGCTCATGCTGTGTAATAAATCAAGTAAGCCTATAAAAATGAATAAAATAAAATAAACACCCAGTGGAGATAATCTTATTAAAGCAATGACATAGCCTAGTCGTGTATGTACTTAACACTTTGGAAGTGTTCCATAATCATATTTAAAATCTGCAACTGTGCTGAACAGAGACATGAAACTTCTTCATCTTAACTTTTGACTCTTACAAGCTGCTCTGTGGAGCCAAGATCACCCAGTAAACAGCTCTGCGGCTCTTAAAAGCAGATGTTCTCACTGAAACAGGCCACATGAGCCCTATTAACAGCTTAGCACTTTAGTGGAGGTTAGCTTTGGACAGTGAATGCACGAGTCTCAGCAGAGGAAGCTTGTCTTTTTTTTTGATTCAGTGTTTTTATGACAACAGAAATCACTTTTTAGAGGCCAAATTCCATTTGAGAACACAGTGTGCTTGAGAAAAAAGGGTCATTGTTCAGTGAGGGAGACAGTGAGGTTTGCTTCTTAGACAAAACTATACATCCTTAAAACTAATATGGAACTTGGAGTGTGTTCATTTTCACTCAACTCTCAATGTTAATGATTGAGACACATTGAAGCTGTAGCAGACATCATAATTGCCACACTGGTCTAGACAGGGAGGCAAACATTGATGTCCTATATTGTCTGCATACTCATAAATCATAATATCATCCATGTGCTCAGAGCGCTGCACTTTAGTGAGGAGCTTCTGGTCCACATGCACACTTAATCTGCAATTAATTGTGAGGAAACATGCTTAATCATCTTACCCCATGTCACATCCCTGAGCTTTTACTCTGCACTTTATGAATTATGGTCATATTAATAACGCTAATGCAGATAAATGAGTTTTAGTCGCGGCCGTGCCACTAAGCCATTCCTCAGAGGAGTTAATTTAGCCTGCAGTTAGCAGGCTAATTTACAGAGAAGGGGGGGGGAATAAACAAACACAGCTCCAAAGCTGTTCATCACTCTAACACAGACAGGAGAGCAGAGGTGGGAGTTTCATAAGTTAATCATGAAAACATGGGGCAAGCCTAATGCAATCATCAGCCTGAAATCATTTATCTTTGCTGGCTAAATTCAGCATGATTTTATTTGAAAAGTATTTAATCGCTGTCGGAAAAAGGGTAGAGTAACAGAGCATTAAATGAATTAGAGATATTTAAGAAAACTTTAGCAAAACAACAAGCAGAGAAAGACACTCCAATAAGTTGGAGATCTTAAAATATTCAGATTTTATACATTTAGATATATGTGACACAACCCTTCAATATCGTCATCTCTGAATGTTTTCCTGTGTGGCTTCAAATAGCTGGCATATTTTGGTGATGGCCAGTTAATGATAAAGGTGTTTAATTTTAAGTACAGATGACCTTTTTCCTCCTGTCAGATCAGATGACCTCTGACCTTACTGTTTTCTTAAATTTCCCTCAAAAAGATTGTGACACTTAAAGGGACTATTTGTAACTTATCACGCGCATAAATCTTAACGGGTCGGTATCCCATGCGCGCTCGCGTGTGGGTACGCGAGCGCGCAGCAGCTCTGCTCCTGCCTGTTTGCACACCGCGCTCGTTCTCACCCGTCCGGCTCGCTCCACCTCCACGTGAACGCGCGCACACTACACACTGCAGAAGAGTTAGTTTAGCTCTGAGAATATCTGGTGAATGTGCAGTGGACGTTTTTGCAGAAACAACTGCTGCAGCTCCTCCAGACCAGCAGAGGTTTCCCGTGTCTTGTGAAGTGACGGGGCTCCGCAGAGAGTTACGTTATCGTCTCGACCGGGTGTCGGTGTCCCCCTCCCCCCGACCAGGTGTCGCTGTCTCCCCCCCCCCCCCCGACCGTCTCCCCCCCCCCCCGGGCCGAGACAGGAAAAGCCAGCACTAGAATCAGCATTGATTCATGGAGAGACCCTCGTCTGGTCAGCTAACATTACTGCCAAGCAGGGGAAATATAGAGTGATATTGTGGTTTTAGCTGACGTGTGTCGTCTCACTGTTTTGACGGACGCTCGCTCACATTCAGGTAGTGCGTTCACACGGGCGAGCGCGAGCAACAGGACGCTGACTTTCGTTGACATTGCGGCCACAGGTGTCGCTGTGAACAAGCAATTTCTGACTCTTACATATAGCCCCTTTAAAGGAGGAAACATAGGAACAGTTTAGAACATGTTTAAAAGAAGCTATAGGGCTGCAGCGATACGGCCAAAATCACGATATAGCATGTTTTCTGGTAATTCAATAAATAAATATTCTATATGAAATAAATACAAAAATAATATAAAATAAATATAAAATAATATTTGAATTAAATACTTGACAAATGAAAAGTATTTTCTAATTTTAAGAGCTTCAGTGCAAAATGAACATTACAGTTTTAAGGGAAATTCTAAAGAAAAAATAAATAGATATATACAATAGACATTTTTGTATTGTTTTGACATTATATATCGTCATATTGCCCAGCCCTACTATGAAAATAAGAAGAATGTGAAAAAAATGCATTATACATTAAATTATCAGCTAAAATTATAGTAATAACATCCCATATGAAATGATATATGACTTTTAATTTTTTTTTTTTTTTTTTACAGAATATCACCATTTGGACCATTTTCAGTCTATTTTGACAAACATAAATTACTTTTCCAGTTGCTAAATAGCTTTAAAACTGTCAAAACTGAGAAGTCTGCAATATTTTGTAATAAATCATAGTTTTTTTTTCTTTTACCCAAACATCCAATACCCAAAAGCTGAGCCACAGACTACATAGTTTCATGGGGGACTGTGGAAGTAAGCTGTTTCCTTTATAACCACGAGGTGTCACTAAAATATAACAAACGGTGGGAAGTGAAGCTGCAGTGTGGCAACTGCCAGCATCTCACACACTGCAAGTTTAACCCGGTGAAGAGATGATTGATGACTAAACCACTTCTAGAGGGAATAAAGGGGTTCAGGTTAGTCAGTCCATTCAGTCAAGCTTATTACTCACAAAGTCACAAGTCAAGAAAACTTGCCATAGGCAGCACTGACTTTAATTGGGGCCACATCTACAGATCTACTGCCAGCTACTTAATTCAGTCATGACATTAATTTGTTACCCTGAAGGACGTGGTTATTATAAACTTGCCACTGAGTAGACCACCACAAAAATCCCTATATGGATATAAGCAAATACTCTATAGTCATAATAGCAAGAGTTAAATAAAATAAAAACTATCAGAAGTCACTAAAACGTACTGTGAAGAACTAGAAACACACTGTGAGTCCCCATGGTGTAGCCTAACACTGACACTATATAAATGGGCAATAGAGATGCATATTTTCAGAATAATGTTAACCTCACAACTCCTCAGCATCCTGAAAGTGAGCTGCAGATTGCTCATTAAAAAAGGATTTAAAAAAACAAACATCTCTATCCTCCATCCCACCTGTTGAATCCCGGCTGCAGTTAGAATCCACAACAGGAGCCAACTCATCACTGGTGCGGAACTGCAAATGCATCGAGTCCAGAACTAGTCCCGTTTTAAACGCGCGGCACGCTGCCGTCCGCAGGTGAGCTACATCCTCCTCCTCCTCGTCCCGTGGCTGTCATCTCCGTGCTCCTCTTGTCTGTCTGTCTGTGTGTCTGTCTGTATGTGTTTGTGCGTCCGGACCGGGGCTGACAGCCTGTTAAACAGTCCGGGCTGACGTAAGGTCTGAGAGGAGGACGAGCCCCGCATACTTCTGACAGACAGGGGACGGTTCCCTCTCTTTCCCTCCGCTCCACTTTCACCCGATCCTCCTCCTCAGCGCTGGCGGCCCCGGTGGTTACAGGGCGGGTCTGGAAACCAGGAGACACTCAGAGGTCCCTCTGATACATGAGTTACTCACATAGTCCCACATGTAGCCTACATTAAAAGCTAATTCAGCCTCTCCATGCTGGCCGTAGGAGGTCCTTCCCTAAGTGATGGGTGGCACAATCCACAATCCTCATTCTGTGCAAAAATACATTAAAAAAAAATCATCAATCTTTAAATTTGCAGAAGCCTATAGGGGAGAGTGGACATTTTCAACCTCAAAGTTGAGACCTTCTGATTATTCCTTACATTTTATTCCAGCCCAGGCTCACAGCAGTTTGTGAAATAATCCCGAAATCTAATGTATTGATTTGTGTACAAAGACACAAATTTCACATTTTTTTCGTGATGGTCAGCACAAAATCAATTTGTATGTAATCCATGTAATTGTGAACTATGAAGTATAAAGAGCGGCGAACAATGCATAGTGAGGAGGTTGGGGTGGATGGGTCGGTCAAAAACAAGACAACAAGACAAGATTTTTACCCAGGAGACCGGTGTTCGTGTCCCGTGTGAAACCACAAGTCAAAGTTGATTTATTTGCCACGTAACTTCAGTACTTAAGTTACGCCACTTCCGGTGTTATTTGAACCCAAACCACGATCTTTTCCTAAACCTAACTAAGTAGTTTTGTGTCTAAGCCTAACCAAGTTGATCTATTCCTAAACCTAACTAAGTAGTTTTATTTTGAAAAGACTATAGCGGAAATTGACACGTGCGTCATGTGCTGTTGAAAGTCGTGCTGAGCGTCAAGAAAAAAAAGGGAAATTTATGTCTTTGTACACAAATCAAATAGATTCAATTTCGTGACTATTTCACTAACTGCCGTGAGACTGTGTTGTTGGCACAGTGCCTTTTTAGCAATTTAGAAAGCAACTATGCTATTCACCATGCTCATACTCATCCACACCCTCTTCACTTTCAACCTCAAAGTGGAGACCCTATGATTATTCCTCACATTTTATTCACAGTTTTCAAATATACTGCATCTAGGTAAACTTTTGTCTCTTGTTGTTATTTGTCTTCTACCATACCGCTTTTAGTTATGCCACATACAAATACGGCATTGTTGGAAAGCTTATAATGCTAGTGTTAGCTGTGTGAATGTTTGCTGGTAGCTAGCATATGAGTCCAAAGTGTGTCTGCTCTCCCTGGATGGTTGGGACAGTATTGTTAATAGTTCCTACCTTGTTACAAATCAACAAAAAGCAGACAAAGACAAGAACAAGATAAATTGTTACACTTGCAACTGTTCAGGGATCGAGTTATTTGTATTAGTGTTCAAGTAGTTTGTGAGTAATGGAAGGTTATTTGGTGTTGATACAAAAGTGTCCCAACCAACCCTGCATATGGACATGTTTGAAGACAAACCAGAATAAATTCAGTGTACACTGGACGCACATCTGCACATCTTTTACACCACCATTTAGCTCATATTGTCATAGTGGGCTTGATTGTTGACGATGGTCTTGCAGATGTTGTACATTTGGTTTAGATGCCCCTATGCTTGATATAACTGTAGCCTAAAAAAGATGCCACTTCTTCCACTTTCATTCATTCAATCATTGCACTGAATTACAATCTACATATTGTTGATTTGGGATTGTTACTCTCCAATCAAGCCCCAAAGTGTCACTGACGTTTCATTTAACATCAGATGCTCATCTGTACGCAATTTAAGGCCACACTTCCTCTACCACGGACCACTCAGCAGCTGTAGCCGTTCCAAGAATTATCTGACCTGCAGACAAATTGTTGAAACAAAGCGAATAAATATACCCTGCAGGTCGCCTACCTATTTTAAGGCTGGGTCCTTGTCTGGCCCACAGATGTTCAGTTTGAATCAATGATGTCATCTATCTCTGAGTCTGCTACTTTGCTTTCCTTTCATTTTCCAGGAAATTTGAATGTTTCTCTTTGGGATGACGCAGAGGATTTCCAAGATAATTCCGCTTTACACTGCTGTTAAACCATACGGAAAATGTCTATTATTTCAGTTATGCTAGACCTCTCATGTCACTGATGAAAATATCACTGAAAATAATCTAAACTCTGCGAGAATTATAGGCACCGTAGGCAACAGAGAGAGATGAGAAATGAGCACTTTGTCAAGGAGCAAGGTGCCCCAGGTCTGAACCCCTATTATTTACAGTCGGTCCTCTAAATCCCTGTCAGAGAGCTGTCAGCCTCTGAGCTGATCTGAGCGGCGCTGATCTCTCCGCTCTGACCGGGACGACCTGATCCGACTCCACAGCACAATGTGGCCACTCTCTCTGTCTCCGGTGCTCTCTTTCTCTCACGCTCAATTTCTCTCCATCTCTACTTTTCCATCTCTGTCACTTTCTACTGCTCTCTTCCATTCTGCCCCTTCAGTCCATTTCCATCCACCTCAGTTCAGTTCAGTTCAGTTCATTGGTTTATTTGTCACATTTTTCCTCCCATGTAGCCTATTCTGTGTCATCTAGACACAGAAATCTCATACAAATCCCTTGTTTACTGTAGTTAAGACAGCATTAGTTTTCGAAATTTATACTACTATGTGTTGTCTAAGGATTTCATTAAAGCTGCAGTAGGTAACTTTGACAGAATAAGAAGTTATTTTAATAAAACATATGACAGCAGTGCATGAGACAGATAATCTGTAAAACAAAAAAGGTTCCTCTGTGTCCCCCTTCTGCTCCTTATGGCATTTGCAAGTTTTCTCCGCGCCTAAAGGAAAACAGCCAATCAGAGCCGAGCAGTCTCTCTGAACTCCGATCAAACGGCCAAACTAGGCAGCGCTGATCAAATATGAATCATTCTGTTACTGTAATGTCTATTTCTCGCCTCAAATGTTTTCAGAAACATCTTGTAGTGTACTGTTTAGCTGTAAAATGAGAACGTTTGTGACCCGGCCGCCATGTTGAAAACAGTCGAGCCAAAGCAAAGCACCGCCCACCAGCCAGAGCAAACTTTCTCATTTACAGCTAAACAGTACACTACAAGATGTTTCTGAAAACATTGAGGTGAGTAATAGGCATTACAGTCCAGAGTGCCTATATCAAAAGTTTGATCGGAGTTTGCTAATTTCGTGAGCAGGGATTGACAGCTGCTGTAGAGACCGCTCGGCTCTGATTGAAAAATAACTTTTTATCATATTTGCTCAAAGTAACTGTCTGCAGCTTTAACCCTGTTTCATTCCCTTTCCCATAAATATTAAAAGCAACAAGCTAAAATTGGGAAAATTTGTTATTTACAAGTGGCGAAAATGAAAAACAAACAAATTAAGACGGACAGGGAGATAGATAACTAACTAACAAATCAGTTTAAAGGTCAGTGAGCTCATTTTGTGACAAACAGAAATGAAAGAATTCCAAAATGAGCAGTTCTGTCATTCATTAAGGGAAACTTTTTTTTTTTATAAATCTTGAAAGATTTCTCAGTGTGTCTCTCTGTAATCCTAACCTCTCTCTACTTGTCTGTCACAAACTGGCTCCGTCACACACCGAAGGCCTTGCCATCCTCCACTGAAACAATACAGAGACAGGAAAGAAAAGTTTCAAACCACAGGTGGTATCATTCACGCTCATGTCAGCATCTGTACCCCATTTTCTGGTCTGATACGATGGCGGTAGTTAGTGTTAACTGCGGGGCTTCACGTGGACCTACATGCATCATTAGTTGACGTCAATCAAAGCGGCGCTGCGTGCGTGCATGTGTGCCAGCTCTTCATGTGTCTGTTGTGGTGCATTTGGCAAAAAGTATGTCATAATGAAAGCCAGATCTGAGGCGACGACTGCTTTGTTCTCACATGAAGTGGATATAGGGCTAAGTTTGTCAGCTGACTTGAATTCTGAGTGTTTAATGATTCAGTCGAAGTTTAAAGGTGAAGGTTCTTTCAGGGAAAGGCTTAACAGTCAGGGAGTGAGAGCAGAAACAAAGAGCTCGTTTAGGCCTATTGTCTTAAAGCAATAGTTTGACATTTCAGGAAAAACATTCATTCGCTTTTTTTACCAAAAGTAAAATAAGAAGATTGATACCACTCTCATGTCTGTCCACAAAATATGAAGCTAAACCTAGCAGGGGATTAGTTTAGCTTAGCATAATGACTTGAAACAGGGGGAAACCGCTAGCCTGCTCTGTTGAAAGGTAACAAAATCCACCTAAAGCTAACTGCTGTAATTAAAACAGTATATCTTGTTTGTTTAATCCCTACACACACTATTTCCTGAAGTCTTGTCATCACTGTGAGGTTGCCAGGCAACCAGCGGAGATTCAAGGAATGCACTGCTCCCCGCCAAGAAAGAGTTCCAGCATATTGTTGTTTTAACATTTGGGTTAATGTGTTAATTTGTAAGATTTAGAGGTGCTGGTAGTCGGATTCTTTATATTGGACAGAGCCAGGCTAGCTGTTTCCCCCTGTTTACACTCTTTATCCTAAGCTAAGCTAACAGGCTGCTGCTGTAGCTTCATATTTAGTGTACAGACATGAGAGTGGTAATGATCTTTTCATCTAACTCTCAGCAAGAAATCGAATAAGTGTATTTTCCAAAATGTTTTCCAAAGAACTATTACTTTCACCCTCTTCAGGCCTTGAGGATATCCCAGCATGCATTGGGTGGAGAGCGGGAAACACTGTAGACACGTTTCCGTCACTCATTCATTCAAATTAAAGGAACAGTGTGTAACATTTCGGGGGATCTATTAGCAGAAATGGAAAATAATATTGATAATTATGTTTTCTTGTATAATCACCTGAAACTAAGAATCGTTGTTTTTTTGTTAGCTTAGAATGAGCCCTGCATATCTACATAGGGAGCGGGTCATCTTCACGGAGTACGCCATGTTGCTCCGCCATGTTTCTACAGTAGCCCAGAACGGACAAACCAATCCAAACTCTGGCTCTAGAGAGAGCTTTGTGCATTTTTAGGTTACCTGAAGGCCACCGTAGTTCTCCAACACGCTTATAAAAAACTGCGGTAACGTGAGCCGTAGAGTGCAAAACCGTGGTACCGCCAGCCGCCGTCTGACTTCCGTTGCTCCTAAAGTCGTGTTATTATGGTAAGGATGGCCTCTGAGTGAGGCAAACGGCGTTACCACAGTTTCGCACATGGCGGCTCACGTTACCGCAGTCTTGGTAAGGGAGGAGAAAGCGGAGGGGTACTCAGCTGGTTGCAATCTGCAACCACACCACTAGATGTCGCCAAATCCTACACACTGTACCTTTTAATGGCGAGCTTAAAGCCTCCACTTGATTTGCATAAACTGAAAGACTGTGTCGAAATATGCAATCTGCACACACAATTGGGATCTAGCAGGAGGTCGCTAATCATTGACCCACTGTGTCACCGTATATTAGCATGTGCACCGCTAGACTCTTTGGGTGCATCACATTCCTGTATGTGAGGCAGAATAAAACACAGCACCTCCTGAACACTGTGCAGTATCTGTCCCACGAGAGCAAAGGAGCCAGCAAAGCACCCCAGGTATAAAAGTCTGATAGATGGCCTGATTACGGGAGCCGACCATCTATGACTCGAGTCAAAATCCCCTCATTAAAATCCCCTCAACTCACACAGAAGCCTTGAAGTCCAACCGTGTTTTGGAAATCTTCGAGCTTCAAAGTCAAGTGTAGTCGGTAATCCTCCTCAGAATGGGAGAATGAATTTACAACACCTTGAGGCGACCAAAAACTGCTGAGGTGACACATAAAAAAAAGGCTCCTTCCCAGCACACCACTAGTGTGGGAAAAACTTTCTTTTTCCTCTGCAGCTAGTGGCCTCATAATAGACTGTAAACTTCTTAAAACAGCAGAGTGTATTTTCTCTGCAGCTTTAAATACTTCAAGATCAGAACAATCAGTCTTGCTGCAAAAACATACTGACTGTATAGTGCAGTGCGCTGAAATGATTATAATATCTCCTAAATTAGCACGAATAATTAAAACACAAAACAACGGTAAAATATCCAACAACTGTGATAAAGACATTTTAAAGGAATAGTTTGTCATTTTGGTAAATGTGCTTATTCGTATTTCTGACAGTTGGATGAGAAAGTTGATACCACTCTCCTGTCTGTACAGTAAATATAAGGCTAGTTTAGCTTAGCACAAACTGGAAACGGGGAAACAGCCGGCCTGGCCGTGTTTAATTTTTGATTAAAGATTAAATAAGCTTTAGAGGTGCTGGTTGGCAAACAGAGCCTTTTATTACTTTGAACAGAGCCAGGCTAGATGTCCCCCCCCCCCCCCCCATCATGTGTCCAGTCTGTATTTTAAGCTATATTTACCGTGCAGACATTGCAACCTTCTCATCTAACACTCAGCAAGAAAGCGTGTTTGATTGAACTTTGTGAACCATATGTAGGCCTTCGTGCTTAAACTATATAAGAGTGGCTTGTTTGTTTGTGTGTATGTGTGTGTGTGAGACAGAGAAGGGAATGGCAGGCTGCGCTCAGACCAGTCCAGTAATTATACTCTCTTTATATAGCTGTGGTCTGAGACTCATGGACAGAGAGAAAAACATCTGCTGGGCTCCACAGATATGAGAAACCTACATGAACTTGAAGCGGTTTAATAGCGAGCGATTCCTCATGCAGCTTGCTGTAGGTATTAGTATTTACCATGCAACACTGCATTATAGATAGCTACAGTATATACCTATTATTGGCCGGTACAGGTACAGTTCAAACAAAGCTAAAATAATGCCCCTCAGTCAGCTATTTAAACTTTTGATTTATTACATAAAATGCTCTTAGGGTGTTTTATATGAGTAAGGTTGGGTGAAAATCTATGTTAATAATTGATGTATTATTCCTTTGACGTATTGCGCAACTTGTAAATGATTCTCCACCTTTAGTAAGTTACAGTTCTTAAATAGAGATGTTTATATAAAAATCAAGTTTCCATTCCTGCCTGTGTTTGTTGTTAAGTGGTAAATCTTAACAGACGTCCGGCAAACATTTACTAAGTCGCGACCCTGCCAAAAACAACTTTTATTTTAGTTTCTGGTCCAACGCTGTCGTCTCTCTATAATAGGCTTTGTATGAGAAGTGTTGTGTTATGCAAAATGCACCAGAACACACACCAGGGACTAAAAGCTGAACGATGGTTTGCTTATGATTAAAACGATTTCTACCAAAGGCCTTAAATGTCTAACAGTATTCCGTCCTAGCAGCTTTATTTCCACTAGCTGACCCAGCGGGGCTAGATTTATCACTTTGGTGAAACATTTCCTTTTCCTTTCAAAGACCTGCTTATCTCCTCTCTAACAGTCTGTAGCTACACACTTAGCCAATAACAGATCAATCAGGATAGTTCTGGTCTGACTAAATGGAAATAAGAAGTTTAAGGATGCCATATTTGAAAAAACTTTGTTGTAGTTCTCTCCAGGCTGGTCTCATACACCATCCGTAGCTATACCTACGGAAAAGTACTGCACAGTAATATGTTTATGTCCCATGAAATCAATTGGTGTGTATTTCACGTAATCGTGAAGCATAAAGAGCAGCTAACGCCACATAGGGTGGAGGTCGGGGTGGATGTGTGGGTTTAAAAATATCAGACTTTCGCCCAGGAGACCGGCGTTCGTGTCCGGTCTGAAACCAGAAGTCAACGCTAATTTATTTGTCACGTAACTTACGTACGTAACTAACGCCACGTCAGGAGTTATTTTAAGCCAAACCATGATCTTTTCCTAAACCTAACTAAGTTGTTTTATTGCCTAAGGAAGTTGTTTCCTATGAGAACGGAAGTTTATTTTGTCGGAAAACGAACAAAAAAGGAGGAATAACTTTTTCGTAAGATCCAATACGAACCGTTGCATGAGAATACGTTGTTCTGTCTGGTTTGGCTTATTGGATCACATTTTAAGGCATGTTTGTCCACACATTATCACTAGAAGTTAGCATGGCATTTTCAGTTCTAACTCATTGTTTTTTGATCATGATCAGGTAAAACCTAAGAGAGAGTGAAGAATTCAAACACTTCAATTCATCAATTCAACACCAGCTGACACCGGACTAGATATATGGTTTGCCAACAGGATGGAGTTTAAAGGAATATTTCAGTGTTGCGCTGAGTTTCATTTTATCAAAAACTCAACATCTGTGTGAATATGGCTTTGATGCCCAGGTAACTTGAGCTGAGATTCCTCACCTCATGTCAGCCTTGTTCTGTGATTTAAGTCCAAGCTCAGACATGCCTCATGTGTATGTATTGCACATGCTGGTACTGTGCCAGCCTACAAGCATTATACAGTATTAAAGTGTGTGTGTGATAATGTCAGAAGGCACGTCAGTGCCTATGTGTATGTTTGAACATATGTGCTTTGAACACACACTTCTTCTCCAAAGGTTGCGGTTCACCTCACACAAATTAAGAACCAGCTGTAGTGGAGCTTCTAACACACTGAGCCTGCGTCGAGCTTTTGTGCTGCTTTGTTTAGCTTTGGCAGGCGAGAGGTGACGTGTAGACAAAGCGAGGGGACCTAAGGATGCTGCGAGATCCCAACTGGTCTCAAGATCATGACTTTTATAACAAAAGCTCTCTTTTAGAGCATCTGTGTTTGTTGGGTCAACAATAAGCAGCCAAGTGAGGCGTATACGTTCCAGCTCAGTATGGATTTGGCTGTGATTCAAACCAAACATTGGCTCGAGTTCCTTTAAACTTTGTGTGGACACTGACTTTTTCAAATACACAAATGTGATTGTTTTTGAATATGTCTTGGTTCAGGCTGTTCTCATACACCATTCATAGCTATACGGAAAGTAATTTGTATATATCCCACAAAATCAATTCGTATGTAATCCACGTAATCGTGAATGATAAAGTATAAAGAGCGGCAAGAAGGTCGGGGTGGATGGCAGGGTCAAAAAACACTGGACTTTTACCCAGGGGATCGGTGTTAGTGTCCCTTGTGAAACCAGAAGTCAATGTTGATTTATTTGTCACATAATTTCCGTAATTATGTTACATCACTTCCGGTATTATTTTAACCCAAAAAACGATCTTTTCCTTAACCTAACTAAGTAGTTTTTGTCACGTTACTTCCGTACTTAAGTTACGCCACTTCCGATGTCCCGTAACCACGTCCGGTGTGGCGTAACTTAACTACGATCTTTCCTAAACCTAATTAAGTGGGTTTCTTACCTAAACCTAACAAAGGTTTAGGTAAGATTTGGACATTTGTAGGAAAACGTACGAAAAATGAGGAATAACTTTTCGTAAGATATCGTTGAAACCGTTGTATGAAGATATGTTGGTATCTTGGTTATAAATGGCTGATTTGTCGAGGTCGTTGCATTTCTTGATTGCATGAGCCCAGCCCGCTGTAGGAATGCTTTGTCTTACAGTGTTTAATCTGGCTGGCCTGCTATCTCTACAGGCCTCAGCCTCAGGATGTGTGATTTGAAAAGCTTCCATTTGCAGCCAAGAATCAGCACAAGGTGCTATGTGACATACAGATGGGTACACAGCACAGAGAGCAGATCTCTACTGATGCCTTTCAGCAGCTGTTTATCCCAATCCCTCCGTGCACATCCAAATGACTGACAGGCTAAATGATTTTGAGGCATTCTCAGGCTTTAATGCCAGATCTCTTACATCGACAACTAATCCCCTCAGCATTCGTGGCACTTTTGCAGGTATTTACCTTCATTCTGATACGATCAAGTCGATGGTTGGAAATAACAAAAGTCTTGTTTCCATCGCATGAACTTTCCCCCGGAACTAAGAACCTTTTGAGGAACTCACTGCGTTTCAACTGCAGGGACCAGGGTCTAAAGTAAGTTCTGGGGACATTATACGGGGTCTTTTTACCCCCCCAAAAAGGCCCTGGTCAGGGGGTAGCACTGACTACTAAAAGTACTGGAACTTTCGGGTGCAGGGATGACCGTCGCTGATTGCTTCAACTGTACCGCTTCATTTATAAAACAAGAAAGTACTCTATTATCGGTTTAGCACCATTTTAGGACGAGGAGAGAGCATTTTTCCTTGTTTTATAACATTAAGAGTAAAGTTAGGCTTTGCTGTCGGCTTCCCGACTCATTTAAAAAAAGAGAGAGAAAAAGATTGAGAGATCGTGCGAGCGAGCTTATAGACGTAGCGCGGCCGTGCTGTGAATGAGAGAAAGAAAAGTTATTTTCTGATTGTTTCACGGCGTTAACGTTCTAAAGCACAAATAAATAACACTCAAAAACTCAAAAGATGAGTTACTGTGGAGACAGACGCTCTTTGTTTCATTTTCCTCTGCTGCATTTCATTCATTACATCCAACGTGCATCAGTAAATATAGGCAGCAGTAAATGTCGTTGCAGTGAGACAAAACTTTTTTTTTTCCAGCGTGTTATTTAAATGAAACTGACAGACACACCGAACTGCAGGCTTCAGAGTGCGTTTACCGCTACGACCAGCAGCCACCATGTCATATTGCTTTTTTATTCGTCAGCGGACTAATTTGCTGAATCTAAACACAAACAACAGTGGGCTGAAGGAACCTTTTAGTTCCTTGAAAAGTAGTTCCTGGGACTAAAAGTCAGTTTTGGTGGAAACCTAGCTGAAAGGCTGAAAGAATCACATGTACCATCGGTAGCACGACGAAAAGCAGAAGAGGAAAAAAGATTATAATCAGTGTGAGAGTCCAGGCTGCCTTATCTGCTCCATCTGTTGAGAGATTCAAAGGGTTATAAGGGGAATCTTAGAGCCATCGTGGCTGAAACGGATTTTCTCGAAGTGATGCGAAGCCGTAAACGAGATTTAGAGCTGAGCTTATCCCTGAAGAACCCGCCGCAGTGAAAACCGCACTTTAAACGTCTGTCCAGTTTACGCAATCACATCTCCAATCCTGCAGGGACCAGTTGAAAGTGAGGCGCTATGACAGGGGGACGTCCTTTTATTTCTCGCCCCATCTTCATAAACTTGTATAAATAAGAAGACTGCAAAGCTGTCAGCAATCATTCCAGATCGCTCAAGTCTTTTTCCTTTGTCCTTTCCTGCTTTGTGGAGTTGGTAATGGGAGTGAAAGAGGGGCAATTACACACTGGGATGAAAAACAGCCTGCACACAGTGGAAGTCTCTCCAGTAGCGTCTGCACTCGACCATGAAATATGTAATAGCTAGACACTAAGTGAGTATTCGTGACCTGGGATCAAATTCTCTTCCAAGCATGTGGCTGCTGATAAGTCAAGTGTTTACTGTTTTATCAGTACAAATTGTTCCAGTCAGGGTCTTTGTTACTGAAAACACATCACAGTTTGTACTAGTTTATCCTTGGATGTCTTTTGATGCATCATCTTGGAGATTAAACAAACTACTCGAGTGAAAAGGATGAGGGTAAAGTCGAGAGGAGCATCACAACAAATAAAATACAACCTCTTTTCGACAGCAGAAATAGTTATATGTAATCACCTTATCCTGATGAAGGAAGTTGTGTGGGCGCTGGTCAGTTCTGGCTTGATACCTTGAACTCAGATGACAAGGTGAATTCCAAAGTTAAAAACATCAGGCAGGAATGTCAGGAACGAGGGAAATGACAGGAATCACGTTACACGTATTCAGTTGGTGGTTACATTAGTGGAATGAACACCGGAAAGTATTTGCTCCCTCACAGGAGGAGTGCAGAAATGGAATATTGTTATTATCACTCGTGAAATCAATTGTAAAACCTATCGAGCTTCAGTGTTTAGGTGAATAGTGAATCCTCGCTTGGATTTAAAACTTGATGGCTGTTTCTATCTGCACATTAAAGCTGCTTTATGAGCCTCTATATAAAATATATCACATTTTGGTCAGATAGGTTTTTGTCATTACTGTTGCATTAAGAAAAAGTATGTTGTGAAGGATAACTGAATATTTTATATTTTATGTTGAGATATTCAGACACCAACTAGCTGTTATAGTATAGTATAGTATAGTATAGTACAGTATTTAAGGTCAACTCAAAGCCTAATAGTTAAAGCTATCCTATGTTACTTTTTCTAAACAGCGGCCACTGTGGCCACAAGAGACAATTACAGGATAGCAGAAAGTGCTAATCTAGTAAGTGCAAACATTAGCTGATATTAGCCGCCATAAGCTACTGGTCATACCAGACCAAGTAAGGCTGTAGCCGCAAAACCCTAGATTGTTGAATTACAACGCATCCTCATACAGCAGTTCGTATGCTATCTTACGAAAAGTTATTATTGTTTTTCCGTGCGTTTTCCTATGAATGTCCAGCGCATGTTAATTTCCGCTCCAGTTTTTTTCAAAATAAACTTCCGTCTTCACAGGAAGTTTTAGGAAAAGATCGACTTGGTTAGGTTTAGGCAACAAAACTACTTAGTTAGGTTTGGGAAAAGATCATGGTTTGGTTTAAATTAACTCTGGAAGTTACGTGAGAAATAAATTAACGTTGGCTTTTGGTTCCACACGGGGTACGAGCACCGGTCCTCCTGGGAGAAAGTCTGGTGTTTTTTGACCCACACATCCACCTCGACCTCCTCCCTATGTGGCATTTGTCGCTCTTTATACTTCCTGGTTTACAATTACATGGATTACGTACGAATTTAATGGGATATATATACGAATTACAGTGCATTACTTTTCGTAGGTATAGCTAAGAACGGTGTATGAGAACAGCCTGTCAATTGAACAGGGGTGGGTTTTATTACTTATAAATCCAACTTCTCATTTGTAAGAGGAAGGTTGTGTTATTCATTCTTTCAAAAGTTACATAGTCTCACTTTAAAGAAAAAAGGAAATATGATTTAATTGCTAAGTTGCGCATACAAACAAAAAAAAAAAGACATTTATTTCACACATAAAGGACCTTTCAGTCGATGCCCGGCATCACAGTCTGCATTTCAACCTGTTCTGTCTCGCATCAAACACACCAATGTGTGTGAGGCTTAGCTTTCCTCCACCGACGTCCTGCATTCATGACAATATATTTTAGCCAGCAAGCAGACAATCACAGTTACAGTTAAGAACTGTTGGCAATTAATTTTCACTATTCCATTGTGGGTTGTTTCTCAGAAAGTAATAAAGCAAATGATCGGCCTGGAGTGCCAGCAGTGGAAAAATGAGTTTAAAGAGTGTTTCCTTTTATTATGTAACAGATTTACTTTTCCTGAGAAAGGTACATCAGCTAGTCAGGGCCCAGCTAGTGAAATAGTTCAGCGTGTTTGTGTCACATCTTTACTTTTACTAGAGCTGAATGGGTAAAATATTGATTGAAAATATTACCTTCTGTCATGTGAAATCAGCTAACATGACATCTACATGACATTATCTGCTCAGGACCGTGAACAAATACATTCCACGCAGTTACACGTAACTCAATACATGTTTCCAGTGAGCAAACACATGCTTACACTAAAGCCGACACCATTAAAGTCTTTATCAGATCTGGCTCTGGGGCTTTTTTAGGGATTTACATGTCTTAAAACAGCAGTGTGCCTGTATGTTTGTAGGCGGGGGTGGATGTACTTTCACAGGTGCACAGTGAAAACATGCAACTTGAAAATAGCTTGCTGGTGTATAATGAGTGGGTAATATATGATGACGCAGCGATAAACGGTAAACTCCCATCTGGATCGCTGAAGAGAGCGACTGCGTCCGCAGATGCAGACTCTCATTATGGGCTCGGCAGGGCTGGCTGGCAAGGTAACCGATAGTTACCCTGCCCTGGATGTGAAGCCTGGCATTATCCTTGATGTGTGTGTGTGTGTGTGTGTATGTGTGTGTGTGTAAGCGTGCATGTGTAGGTGGAGGTTGGGGGTGGGGCTGCCAGAATACACAGGTGGCCCACATGAAATCACTGATAACAGGACTTGAATGATGACCTGACATTAGGAACACTTTCCCTCTGCAGCGCACACCTTTGGGGATTTCACTGCAGAGATACTTGTTAGTTTAATGGCACAATTAGTGCAAGTCTACACCTCCTCCACTAATGGATGCATGATGTCAAACCTGTCCTGGAGCAACTTAAGGTAACCTTACTGACTTTGAGAATTAAGGAGGATTTACACATCAAAGTCAGTTTACTTATCATGGGGAGTACTACTCAGCCAAGTAAAACAGTTGTATAATGTCATTATACAATGTACACAGAAGACTTCTCATTTTTCATCTTCATCTCATCTGATCATTCCAATAGATGGATATTTTCACAACGATGTGACCATCTGGAATGAAGTTATATGGCGAGTGAGAGTGGTGTGAAAATGGTTGGCAAACGCCGCTTTGTTTCATGTAGGTATCATAACAACGGCTTGTATGTCCGCCGTCCTAGGTCTTCCGGTTTCCCTTTTTGAATGATGAATACAGACTTCCGCTACCTGCTGGTAGGGAGAGTTATTTCATCTCATGCAGGCGCAGAACGTACGTGGTAGTCGGCCGTGGGCTGTAGTCTTTGCAGTCTGTTTGAGTGCAACATTTTGGCCAAAACAAAGGCGACGTGAGGCGACGCAACGGTCGGCCTTCGTTGCCGCTAGTTCTTTGATGTCGGTTTGGTGTGTCTGGGCCTTAAAGTCAGGATATCTCTGCCTTGTATTGATCAGCAGACTGGACTTTTTCAGGAGGGGAGTCTTAAAGAGACAGACGCTAAAACGGAGCGTTTCAGACAGAGGGTGAATACAGGTATATTCAGACAGACAGTATGAGAAAACTAATGTGTTTTTTGAACATTAAAGCATGTAAACATGTTCTAGTAGAAACCCCAAATACAAGTATGAACCTGAAAATGAGCATGATATGTCCCCTTTAAAGTTGTAATACATTACAGTTGTAATAGTAATGATTTTGGTCCTGGTTGATTTGGCGACAGCCATAGTTACTGTGGTAACAGAAATTGCAGTTTAATACTATACAGAAAACACTCCCTGAGCAACTGTTGTGTCAATAGTTATTGGCGTTATTCGCTTTAGCGCTAAGCACGGTGAAAAACACATTGCTTTTCCTGTGACTGCTTCACAATAAAAGCCACACCATATTTTGCCAGTTGAAGGCTTTTAATGTGAAGCAGCAGCTGTAGGAAATGTTGGGTGTTGTGTACGGCTTTGGGAGAGTGAACAGGCTAATATTGATGAGATAAAATTAAAAACAGTAAAACTGGATTACATGCTGCATCGCTTCCGGTGCATCTCTCATGCGTGTAAGGGCAATTTAAATCTATTGTAGGAATGGCGGACTCCGCCACAAACAATGAAAACTACTATATAGTCACTTAATTACAGACTGTAAATACATTAAATGGCTATTGCTGAAAAAAGGCCGACCATAAATAGTAACAAAAATGGGTTTAATTGTTTGATTTCCCATGAGAAGGAATAGTGGCATCACATGTTAGTTATTTGCCAAGATAGTCCAGCCACAGTTTTCTTAAGGACCTCCACTTAACTAAGTGCCATCACATGTACTGGATTTTTTTAATGGTGGTCGCGGTTCACAGTAATGTCAGTGATGCAATTCTACTGAGTAATATTTTCCTTTACACAAGCTATTAAGTCAAGTCTCATTATTGCAGCAGACTGGAATGAATGTTTCAGGTCTGGAAAGGTTTTCAGGTCTAAACGTTGTTGTTGTTGATTCACTGAGGAACTTTGCTTTTTGCTTCCCTGCCAGAAACGACTAAACCGAGGACAACTTTGCAGCCCTGTGTGCTCTCTCCCCTCACAAACTCTGCTATAATGATGCAGTGGTTAGCAGGCTCAGATTTCTTAATGCCAATTTCATCCAATTATGGTACCATTAAAAACACCCAAATGATTCTGCTGAAGTGTGCTCGAGGATAAGACGCTATGTTATTATTTGAAATCGCGAAATAAGCAAATAGAAATAACACACTCTGTCGAAATTCATCTGAGGATTATTCCCGAGGAATATCTGTGAAAGCTGGGAGGAATGCATTAATGGATGTGAGAAGCAGGGAGGGCTGATTACTTGTGCAGATGGTTTGGTGGATAAGATGCTCCAGATGCCTGAATGACACACATGCGGTGACCACATTATATTAATGATTACAGGCTAACTGGTGGGGGATTTGGGGTTATATATGTATATAATTTTGACTCTTAAAAAGCTGCAGATACATATACGCATGCACATATAGCCGACACACGCCCCGTTCCTGTCAATCCTGTGGTTTGGAGTCCAGCGGGGTCAGCCTTGCTTCTGTATTTAGATACTGCTCATTACAGTGAGAGAACACAACAACCACATAAGGACTAACTACCAGTGTCCGAGCATGTGGAATGTGTATTGTTTTTAGGAAGAGAGGAACTGTGGAGAGATTCATTATAGCAACACTCACCTCCACTCCCTGCAAGAAGAGCCTTAAAGGCATATGAACACGTCTCGATTTAGACGTCTAGAAAAAATAAATTATGAGGGGAATTCCTTACAGTCAGTAATTTTGTAATTTTAGACAGAGGGCGTGGAAGTCACTTCTCCTTGAAATGTTCAAACACATCCAGTCTCCTGCACAGCAGCTACCGGCAAGTGTGGCCAACGTCAGCCACAGAGCAGAGAGCATCTGTCTTTGTATACGAGAGGCAGAGAACCAGTGTGTTGCCCAGAAAAAAAGTGCTTACAAATCACTGACCATCTTCAAAGTTGGTGCTTTAACTTCCCCCCAACATGTGTTATAAACGCGCACTGGGACATCAATCATGTGGAGCTCTTTCACAATTATCTACTTGAGGAAAGTCTCTGACAGCTAAATATCAGCTTTACTGCCAGCGTAACATCTGCAAACACCTGCTGCACTGCTTTTATGAGCATTTTATGAATGAAAACCAGTGGGCTACCTCCGGGTCTGAAAAGTGAAGCCAAAGTGGAGGCGCTTTAAACTTGCATTCTTTCTAATAGCCAGCAGGGGGCGACTCCTCCGGTTGCACTTGATTTATTACCTCAGTAAACATTGTAAACATGAGTTTATGGTCTCAATCGCTAGTTTCAAGTCTTCTTCAATACAGCATGATGTTCATTTAGTAAATTATGGTTCCATTTAGAGTCAAATAGACCATAAAGCAGGGTATGCTTTAGGGCGTGGCTACCTTGTGATTGACAGGTCGCTACCATGGCGTTGTCCAGTCTGGGAGTTGTCCGTGTTTCGTCTTAGAACTTTAACCCTTACACAGTATCTTTTCAGTTCATGAAAGTTAATTATAACATTTTTAGTCGCCTAAAAATGTCTTATTTGGTTGTACTCAGCTCCAACCTCTCGTATCACTTCTGGTTGCAAAAAAACAAGATGGTGACGGCCAAAATGCCGAACTTGAGGCTTCAAAACGGCAGTCCACAAATCAATGGGTGACGTCATGGTGACTACGTCCACTTCTTATATACAGTCTATGATAAAAACATTTGTTACAAGTGTTGTATTCACTCAAGAAGACATGTATCTATAATAAAAAAGATAATGTTTGAATTCATGGTTTTACCTGTAATGGTAATGGTGTGTAGCAGCTTAATGCCCACTCATGGTTTGACTTCTTCCTGTTTCTTAACTGCAGTAGCCTATGAGATGTTATTCATGTCATTTGCCAAATAAACACCTGCCTAATCCAATTTTAAACAAACGTTATTTATAGAGGCAATTTAGACGGGACGGAGTCTCGATCAATTACCTTAACTAGATGGGGAATACGTTCCTCATCCCCGTGTAACAAAGAGTCCATTGAGGTGGAGGTCATTGACGGCCTCGCTGGTTTGGTTTCACCTGTGTTATGTCTGCTATATGACTCATTCAAAGACACACATGGCCCTGGCACTGCCAGCAACATGAGACAGGACCTGAATAGAAAAAGCTTTGTAGTCAAGGAGTAAAATGTTCCAGAGTGAAGCAATAGCCTTGTATGCCTAAATATTTGAAACCGATTGTGTCAAATAGCTTAAAATCCTTTTTCTATACTGTGTCTTTTGCTTGTTATATTTGTACCTATTCCCTTTTTTTTTTTTTTTCCTTTTAAATCCTTGTTATTGTTTTATCATCTAACCGCGAAATGTAACTTAATACATTTTCTCAAGTACTCAGTTTCTCAGTTTTCTCATGTACTTAAATACAATTTTAGTACTTATACTTGAGTATATCTATTTTATGCTACTTAATACTTCTACTCCACAACTATTACTATACTACAGAAATATTGTACTATTTACTCCACTACATTTATCTGACAGCTATAGTTACTTGTTACTTTTTATACACAAACATATGATCAGTTTATTGTTGAAATTAAACTACACAATAGTATGTATAGTTAGAATTAGCTCCACCTTGACAAATTATAAGAGTAAAATGCTGGTTATGCATGAATACATCGCTAAAAATAATGCTATATAGGCCTATATAGAAGGCATTATGCGCCACAAGGCATGGAGAAATAATATATATATATATATACATATATCTCGCAAGCACTATATCTACTGTATATGTATAATATTATTACACTGACAGGTCGCATTCTCTTGCATGATATGTACCTTACTTTTGATTCTTTAAGTATATTGTGCTGATAAGACGTTTGTATGTTTACTTGTGTAAAGTTTTTGTATTTTTACAGTGTGGTAATACTTTTACTTTAGTACAGGATCTGAATACATAATACATTTACTACTTTTACCACTGTCATTTAGATATACTGATTATGAGCTTCGTTGCACCTCCCCATGAGACTTACTCTTCGCTTTGTGATATGATGCATCGGTAGTACACAAAATTACAAATGGAATACACAGAAATAGTTGCATGATACAAACTGTTGACAGTACATTGCTTCTGGAATAATTAAACTTATTATACCACTGGAGGTAAGTGTATGTTCTGTTTTCATTTGTTTCCTTGTTTTGTAATGCGGCTGAACCAACCCTTTAATAATAAACAGTTCCCAAAAGAACATAAAAAGCTTTTCTGCGGTAGCACAATGCTGTTGCGAGAAGCAAAGAAGATGGAGACATCTGCCTGAAACATATCCACCAATAAATACAAGTAAAATCTACTTAGAAACGTTCTAAAAATGAATAAAACTGGCCACAGGAAATGTTGCACATTCTATTCTGTGAGCTTTTTCACACCGTCAACACACAAGCTACACGTTGACCTTGTATTTATTTTCATCTAAAGCTGATGAAGACTTCCTTCCTCCCTTGCAGCCACAACAGTTAGAGTCCTGGCATCTGACACCAGCCACCAGCCACCACCCACCGAGCTACTGCAGCGGCTTTTTTTCTACAATGAGCAGAAAAAAAAGTCTTCGGTACGGCCTAAAATGTAGTTTAGCTGCAGTTAAGTTTGGACATGATTAGACGTACGATTCCTGTGTACTTCCTCTGAGGAATATTTATCACTGAAAACTGACTCTGCGCCTCACACACACACACACACACACACACACACACACACACATACACACACACACACACGCACTGCAGGAAGCCAACAAAAGGAACTGCCAGCTCAGTGTTTTCTGACTACAACTAATATCTGCCAAGACTTTAAAACAGTGAACCCCAATATGAAAAGAGTTTTATTTATTTATCTACTTTTATTTAAAATCCCCAAAGATAACTTTACTTTAACAATGATCTCTCGCTCTGTCTCTGTTTTTGTGTTATTGCATCACCGTCCTGCGTTCAGAGAGGAAAGGTGGCAGGAGAAAGAGGCCTAATGGTCTAGAGCAGACTGGTCCAGCTTTTAATATGGAAAAATACATGAGCTAAGTTGTCTTGAGAATAGTAAAGTGTGGCACAGAGGAATATTCTTATGTAACCAGGGATTTGAGGCTTCAGATATACTCAATCTATCCTTATATAAGGGTTAAAAGTGCAGAAATACTGCGATTCAAGTGAAAAACAATACATCTGTGGAGCTGAGATGAGAAATAATGGGAGTGTTTGCTGTAAAGAATAAAAAAGCTAAATAGATATAAATGGGAGATAATGAATCACAGGGCGAGTAGGAGTGAGACAGGGAGTGAAAGGGAAAAAGGAAAAGATCAGACAGTTTTTTATCATGAGACATAACATTTTTGTTAAATCCGCAGCAGTTTGTCAGAAATCTACGGGCATAATGCATCATGCACATACCATACATTCCTGACATACAGGAACATGAACATATATTTCATACAGAGTGTGATGTGATGACTGTCTTAGAAGGTCAAAGATCTGAAACTGAATGGTTTTGGGTTCACTAATTTGAAACTTCAGTAGTGTCATTCTGGGATACTTTCAGACACCAGATAAACACCATGCTTAAGATAAGACAGACACATTTCCAGTTCCCGTCTGATAGATCAATGAGAGATTCACCAGGGTGATGTTATTTTCCACATTTCTGTTTCTATCACAGAGCTGTATACTTTAAGTATATCTGTAGTTATCACTAAATCTTAATACCAGTAAATTTATTTCAGTATATCAATAACTCCGATGCTATCCCTAAACTTTTTATACATTTCTATGCAGATAACCACAGTGGCAGCCTGTCACATGAAATCTCTGGGTGTCCCACCAAGCATGAAAACTGGTAAATGCTGACTTCCTCTGGGCCAAAAAAGCTACATCACCAACTAAAAATAGCATTACAGTTTATGTAAAACATGTCACGGCAGTTCCAATAAATAGAATTATTTCTATATTTGATCTTTGTCTTTGTCTCTGGTGGCCATTAAGAAAGAGGAATTCAGTTTTGTTCTGTATGACACAAATGATTTTAAAGTTTAAAGCTATAGTTGGTAACTTTGAGCAAATATAATAAAAAGTTATTTTTATAATTGCGTCAGATAATCTGTGAAAAAAATCATGTTCCTCTGTGTCCTCATAGTGCTCCCAATGGCATTTGCGAGATTTCAACATGCCCGAAGGAAACAACCAATCAGAGCCGAGCAGTCTCTACAGCAGCTGTCAATAACTGCAATCAAAACTCACAAACTCCGATCAAACTGTCAAACAACGCAGCGCTGATCAAATATGAATCAATATTCTGTTACTGTAATCACTATTTCTCACCTCAAATGTTTTCAGAAACATCTTGTAGTGTACTGTTTAGCTGTAAAATGAGAACGTTTGTGAACCGGCCGCCATGTTGAAAACATTCGAGACAAAACCAAGCACCGCCCACCGGCTGGCTGGAGCAAATTTTCTAATTTTACAGCTAAACAGTACACTACGAGATGTTTCTGAAAACATTTGAGGCAAGAAATAGGGAGCAGTGAAATCTTGAAAATGCCGTTAGGAGCACTCGGAAGTTCTCAGATTATCTGTCTCATGCACTACTGTCAGGATATGGTGACAGTTTTAACTTTTTAAAAAATTTGCTCAAAGTTACCGACTGCAGCTTTGAGCACAGCCACTAATTACGGGTGTGAAGGACAGTTCTCAAATGACCAAAGAGGTCTCTGAATACTGTTGCTTTTTGCATATGTACTGCAGTGACAGTAACAATGTGCTTATATCTTTATTTTAATTCACTTTAGGGCTGCAACTAAAGATTATTTTCATTTCAGATGAATATGCAAATTGGTTGATTATAGGAATAGTTCAATATTTTGGGAAAAACACTTATTCACTTTTGTGCCGAGTTAGATGAGAAGACTGATTACACTCTCATGTTTGTACGGTGAGTATGAAGCTACAGCCAGAAGCCAGTTAGCTTAGCTTAGCACAAAGCCTGGAGACAAGTGAAAACAGTAACCTCAAGTAGTAAGTCCCAGTAGGAAGTCACTATCTTCCAGGAACCAGTAACTTCCTCTGCTAGTTGTCTAACAACTGGTCCCAGCCAAGAAACACATCACAACAGTCTCCCACACAACACCCCTGTAAAAAATGAAGAAAAATAGTGTTTGTGTTAATCAGTATGTTTTTAGAGGTACTTTTTCTTACTGTTGGACAGAGCCTCCTGTCGAGAGTTTATGTGCTAAGCTAAGCTAACCTTCTGCTGGCTGTAGCTTCATATTTAGTGTACAAACAAGAGAGTGGTGTCAATCTTCTCATCTAACTCTGGCAAGAAAGCAAATAAGTGTATTTACCAAGTAGCTGAACTTTTCCTTTAATTTTTAAGTCTATAAAATGTCAGAAAATAGTGAAAAACATCTGTTAAGCCTAAGGTGGCGTCTTCAGATATTGTGTTCTGTCCGACCAACCAAAACCCAAAGATATTCAATTTACCATCACATAAAAAAAGAGAAAAGCATCAAATATATAGGCTACATTGGAGAAGCTGGAACAAGGTAATGCTTGATAAACGCCTCAAAGGATTAATAGATTATCAAAATAGTTGATAAATATTCTGTCAATGTATTGTAAAGTCTTTCTGCTTTCCATTACAACAGAAATTGACAGTAAATAACTACTTATAGGACAGTAATAAAACAGTTATAAAAGTGAAAGGTTAGAATTAGGGTGATGATCTCTAGTGGAAAATTACCAAACATTATGACATATAATTCAGTAGGTTAACAGAAAACATTGGCCTACATAGTGCTTTCAGTTACTCCAAATAACTACATTCAGAGGGCTGTTGTGTGTCTCTTCTCTCATGATCTGCCGTGTGTCTCAACAACACTTTTTGCGGGTCCTCTTCCTCATTTCATTACAGGAAGTGAGTTTGCAGTCAGATGCAGCGCTGTCGCCACATCTATGACAGGTCATTGCTGTAAACTCTTATGAACATGGTACTTCTCTAGTAGCTACAGGACACGGCTGCTGCCACCATGCCCTGTTTGGGCCATCATCTCTCTCGCCACACTTGATGCCATCACAGCAGACCAGCTACGAGTCCCACAGGTAGGTGTTTACATTTGATCACATCACCTGCTTCTGCTACGTATACGCTCATAGTTTCTGTATCGACGAGACTGTTGTTGTTTCTCCATACTGACCGACTGAACATAAGAGAGTATGGCCACATAGGCAGGATCTGTTGAAACGCATCATATTGTAAATTATGAAATTGTGCCTTGCAGCATGGGAACAGGATTTTGCAATATACAAATTCAATATCATTCATCACTGTGAGTTGCCAGTAGACAGAGCAATAGGTGCTGCAATGGAAAATTGTGTCCGATAACATCTAGCCACAGCTTCCCCATTCTGCAAAAAAAGTGTTTGTGTGTGTGTCAGTTGAGACAGTCCGGTGGTCAGCTTATCGGAAGTTAAAAACAGCAGAGAGAAGTTTGGTGGTATAAAGAAAATACAGGTTGGTACATGAGTGGAAAATTGGTTAGTGCATTCACAGTGTATCTGTCTCTCAGCCCTCTGGAGTCTGGTCCGTGAGGAGGATGGGGAATATGAT
Source organism: Sebastolobus alascanus (assembly GCA_916701645.2). Classification (NCBI taxonomy): domain Eukaryota; kingdom Metazoa; phylum Chordata; class Actinopteri; order Perciformes; family Sebastidae; genus Sebastolobus; species Sebastolobus alascanus. The sequence continues at coordinate 9,216,002 of CAKAOJ020000009.1, forward strand.
GCGAGGCGGGAGTGCCAGGGACAAGGCCAACACAGACAGCTCTGTAAAAGGTAAGATCTCCCTAAGGTTTTTATAAAGATAACATTATAGTATTTTGCATAGTGAAAGCTTTCTCCACCGCTGTCAATAACAGCAGCTATGCACTTTTTTCATATGTTAACAGTCTGATGGTATCAGGGATGTCATGATCTTACACTCAAAGATATTTTAAAACAAAAAATAAGTGTTGGAAGAAGTACTCCGATTTTTTAACTTAAGTAAAAGTACAAATACCACAATCTAAAAATACTCCATTACAAGTAAAAGTCCCAAATTCAGAATGCTACTGTAAAAGTACGCAGTATTATCAGCAAAATGTACTGAAAGTATCAAAAGTAAAAGTACTCATTATGCCGAACAGCTTCTTTCAAAGTGTTGTATTATTATAGAATATTATATTATTTTGTGTTTATCACTATCAAAAACATATTAATTTTCCAGTCATTCGTCAATTTACGTTATATACTGTTTGGTAGATTAGTAGTACTGTACTGCATCATATCATAAAAGCATATCATATGTAGTTTTTTTTTATGTAAAAAGTACTAGAAGCTAAAGTTATCAAATAAATGTAGTGCAGTAAAAAGTACATTTCCCTCTGACATGTAGTGGAGTAGAAATATTAAGTAGCAGAAAATCGAAATACTCAAGTAAAGTACAAGTACCTCAAAATTGTACTTAAGTTCAGTACTGGAATAAATGTACTTAGTTACATTCCACCACTACAAAAACTCAAACAAAATGAATTGGCTATCATGTCCGAGGTTTGGTCTTAAAATTCTTTGGACTTTTCCAAATCATGATGTCTGTGTATCAGTATTTAGCTGTTTGTAAACGCTGTAAATATTGTTCTTGGCAGGTTCGGAGGAGGACATGGTGGTGGTGCTTCAGGACTACCCGTCCCGTGAAATCAGCGAGCCCATCTACATGATGGGGGAGAAGCTCAGACTCGTCGCTCAGTACGTTCATGTTTTTGCACTCTTGATTAAAAACAATCCAGTTTTCACATCCAGAAGTACATTACGTACACAGCCATGAGGAAATAAAGTCTAATTTGTAACTTGATGCTCTAAGTTTGCAGTATAGAGAAGTGTTCTCACAAAGGTCAGTGGTTGATTCCTCTTTGTTTCTTTATGATGATCAGGGAGGCGTACTTTTGGAGAGTACGTTCTGTCCAAACACAAAAGGAGAACTACATACCCCACAGCCATGTGGCCAAAGTGTACCATGGGTAAGTAGAATCACACAGAAATTATCCTCTAGCTGGTCTGTTTGAGCTTGCTTCAGACTAAAAACAGCAAAAAAAATATCTAATGCATCTTTTTCCACTCCATTATCTCTCTCTAAGAACTCTCTGTGGTAGCGGGAGATGTTACTAACGCAAGATATTAGTCATGTGTTGCACGTGTAGATTTCAAGCTAATGAATGGGATTTTTATTTCTAAGGTTTAAACTGCAACAAGTCTTAAATGTGATCTTTGACTCATAGCATGTGTTTTTTGTTGGGTCAGTTGGCTGTTTGAGGGGGTGGAGAGGCAGAAGGCCGAGGAGCTGCTCTGTCTACCCGGGACCAGAGTGGGCTCCTTCCTGGTGCGGGAGAGCGCCACAGAGAGAGGTGAGTACATCTGCTTACAGCAGAGTCCGCAATCAGCTGCGTGAGTTTGGTTTGACTAAATTTGGCTCGATTCTCTGCATAGGGAATTAAAATGCTTGTCAACAAGGAAGTATGTGGTGAGATTAGATCAGCACGATGTTAAGACAAGAGCAGCCAAGACGAGATCCAAATCATGAGTCAAGAAAATGATATTCACTGATGTGTTGAGGATTTGGAAATGGAGAAATTTTGAATATATTTTTGGCATAATTTAAAACAGTTGAGATATTACCACATCGGCTAAAATGAAAAGAATTTCAGACCTGGGGCGTCCACATGGTCAAAGGCCCATACCATCGAATTTCTGGCATGGGGACTTTTGATGCATATCATTACCGTTTGCTCTAACCCCATGTTTTCTGTCTGTAAAGGCAAAATTCTCAAAAATTGTCTTAAAAAACAACAAAAAACAACCTAAAAGGATAGACACACTTATTCACTTTTCTGCCAAATGTTAAAAATAAAGTAGTCAAGAATTCAGGAGTCATAACAGCCCAGAAATAATCTGGCACCTAACCCTTCCTAAAACCACAAATTGATGTGTTTACACTTGTTTCTGTACGGATTAAACAAACAAATAATGCATTAATTATTGAGCTTTATAGGTGTTGGTAAACTGATTTTTTTTAACTTTTGGACTGAGCCAGGCTACCCAACACGTTCCCATCCCAACTTGTTATATACTGACGCTTTGTCAGACCCCTCGGTGTCACTTTTTCGATCGCAGTAAACACGTGCTTAATGTTGTGAATTAAACAAAAACACGTTTACGTTTAGGCAACAAAATCACTTAGTTAGGTTTAGGAAGAAACAACATTTTGGGCTTAAAATTACTACGTTTGTACAGTGAAAATGTGTCTTGGCGTTGTGAACACAGTGTCTCCTGGATGAAAGCCCTGTGTTGGACCCGCCCGCCCTGTGTGTCTCTTTCGCTCTTTAAACTACAGCACCACAGCACTTTCCCTTCGCGTTTACTGTTGCCGTGGATGAGTTTACATTGTAGGTAATGGAAAGCCCAGTGCGTCGCATACCGGCGCTCAAGGGTGCCTTCGTTGGTATCTAACGTTGAAGGCCGTGACAAAGTGTCGGTATTTGATGTTCTGGGAATGAGAACGGGCCGGTATTTCCCAAAAACAATTTCTTTATTAAGGACAGGCATTAGGGGATTCTCCCATGAAACATTTTTTCTTTACTCATGATGCAAAAATCCACAGTGACTAAGCATGGGAGGAGATGGGCTCTACAGCACAGGATTGACATTCATGTTACTTCTGCTTTTTATGAGTGGATCAACAGTTATTGATTTTCTTGGGTTCAGTGACCTGATACTATTATGTGCTTGTTTTCTAGAACAGAGCTTGAGAGGTTATTGCTATAAGTGTGTATGGTGTGTGTCTCATCCTCAGGTCTGTATTCGCTCTCAGTGAAGCACAGGATGGTAAAGCACTATCGTATCTTCAGATTGGACAACAGCTGGTACTACATCTCCCCTCGCCTCACCTTCCAGTGCCTTGAAGATTTGATCAACCACTACTGTGGTGAGTGGATGCTCGATAGCTAAACCGAGAGACGTGGGACTAAAAACAAACAAAAAGGAAACAAGCAGCACAACATGTAGAGTCACACAAAGAGGCAATCACACGCACTTGAGCACTGAAAATAATTTATCATGTTCTAAACATAGGACTGTTCGTTATCAGTTGTCAACTTTCGATGTATACTTCCTGCTCGGACGGAACATTTTTGCAACAAAACAGGAATTGAGATACAATATGCATGCTTGATAGTGACAACTGGTGCGTACTCAGTGAGAAAAGAGTTGGTGTTAATTGTTGTAATAGTGAACTTATTACAACTCACCCCTTTCACAAGTTTGTGTTTTTGCCTAAGCAGCAGAGTGTGAAATAATGCAAATTATGCAAAATGTGTTCTCTTTGTTTATAAGCTTGTGAGCAGTATTTTACTTCCTCTCTCCTCGCTTTATTTTCAGACTTTGCAGATGGCCTATGTTGTGCGTTAACCACCCCCTGTCTGTCGGGCATGATGCCGCCATCAAATGCATCTCCCGCAGCTCCACCTGTAGTAATGCGACGCAACTTTGACTGGAAGAAAATAGACAGGTACAATACGGAGGCTTGGTGATGATATTTACCAGCTTTAATCTGTCGGCATGACAGTGGCATGATGATTCTGTAGCTTATTTGGTGTCATCTGATACCTGGTTTTGTACTGTATGTCCAAATAACAAAGATGTTAGAATATAGATTGGATTTTTCATCGATTAATCTGTTGATTACTTTCTCAAATAATCAATTTATTGCTTCACGTATTAGGCCTAAATGTTGGAAAACTGTGAAAACTGTCCATTATAATTTCCCAGAGCCCTACATGACGTATTCAGATTGCTTGTTTTATCTAACCAAAAGTCTAAAATCGGAAGATATTGAATTTACTATCATATATGACAGAAGAAACGCAGCAAATCCTCCAACTGGAACCAGATATGTTTGGCATTTTCTCTTGAAAAATGTCTGAAACAATTAAGCAATGATCAAAATTGATTAATTTTCTTCTGATTAATTCATTAATTCATTAACTACTCATTATTGAATATAGATAATCAAGCAGATCTGTGGTGGATGGATTCAAAGAAAGTGGCTTGAAATCCATGAGGCGATATACATAATTTTCATAATTTTTCAGCATATTAGACTGTTATCAGGCTATTAAATAGGCGTTATCGGTCGCTATAAGCATCATAGATTTGGGTTAATAGGGGATTACTACACCCAATAGTAGGTTTTATCATCTATTCACATGGTGGATCACCAAAAGAAGGTTACATTCAGTTTTACAATGTGTTAGAATGTCTTGCTTCTATTTTTTGCCTTCACTTTTACAAGATAGTAGGTGTAGTAGGCCCCTAACAACCCACATCTATGGTGCTTATAGCGACTGATAACGCCTATTTAATGACGTGATAACAGTCAAATCGGGTGAAATTTTTTCACAAGCGAAGAAGAAAATCGAAACATTAAAATGCTCTGTTGTCATTTATTTTTTCATCTCCTCCTGCAACAGGGGACAGCTGGTCAGCACAGAGAGCTGCAGCGACAACATGGTGAGCTACGGAGTCAGAAACAGCATCGCCGCCTACCTGTCCTTTTCTGGCACTCAGGACCCTGCACAGACGAGAGCAGACAGCAGGAAGAAAAAGAGTAAATCTATTTATGCCATCCCTGAAAGCGGCCTCGGAAACATTGACTATGAAGATGACTTCTAGAGACAGCAGCGGGGTTCAAAAGACCGTAATACCTTCGAGTGGGAGGCAGTATAGAGGGCATCCTTCTCTCAAATCAACCACATTTCTAATCTCGGCAGTGAACCTCAAGCATCCCAAACATCGACGTGTGATATAGTTATATATATATATATATATTATAGAAGTACTTTAACAATAACGCAAATTGCATGACCACTTACACTTTGACTCAGCTGATAAGACGGAACTTTATGGAGTTGAACTGGAAGATGGCGGCAATTGAACTGTGATGTGTATTCTGCACATGAAATACAAACAGCCCAGCATTATGATAGTAAAATGGAGACTTGAATGCCATGGGTATTGATGGGTAATATTAATGTTTATATGAGTATTCGTTGCATTCAAACTACTTTCCTGTGTTCTTAATAAATGTTATATGGTCAAATGGTTGACACCAACTTATACATGCATGAGGCTAATTGTTGTTGTTTCATGGCCACTTTTTGACATATTTTCACCTTATTAAGTTGATATGGAAAACATGTTAACAAATGGGCTTATTTACAAATCCAGCAAATATGGAGCAACATTAGTAATAACTTTTTTTGTGTCTACCTGATACACAAGTCCAATGTTAATTATCCTTTTACCTCTGTTTTGGTCTCCACCAACTCATTAGGGAAATATTCAACACGTTCTCATCCCAACTCGTCACATACTGACGCCATGTCAGACCCCTCAGCGTCACTTTTTCCGTCACACTAAACACGTGGTTAACAACCCCACGGTGTCACTTTTTGGTCGCAGTAAACACCTGCTTAATGTTATGAATTAAACAAAAACACTTAGGTTCAGGCAACAAAACCCCTTGATTAGGTTTAGGAAAAAAACATCATGGTTGGGCTTAAAATTACTACGTTTGTAAAGTAAAAATAGAACTTAACGCACAGGACACGAACAGCGACCTCCTGGATGAAAGTCTTCTGTTTGTTGGACCGTAGCATCAGTAATTTTAAGCATTCGGGAAACTTTCGTTGTTTTTAATAGAATCCAGGGTTAAAATCTTCAATGATTAAAGTTTGCAAAAGCTCTGAGAGAGTTATGAATTCAAATTTCCTCACAAACATCCAGCCAAACTGTTGATATCTGTTGAACTTCCTCTGTCCGGCTGTGTCTATTCTTGCCAGCATGACGTTCTCACTTATTACACATGGTCGCCATATGACAGGCTGACTGAACAACTGCTATTTAATAAAATGATAAATGACATCATATCTTTAACAAAGGAGTGCAAACATAAAAACATTCATCACCACTGCAGGAGACTTATTTGTGCCAGAAAGCCCTAAAACCAAACTCCCCTCTAACAGTTTCGTGTTTGTGCTTGAGCAACTTCCTCTTCTGTTTTTAAGAGCTTGACCTAAACATTTTTAACTGCTAACCCCAAAGAACAGACTGTGAAGACATAAACACTTGGGTTTAAATAAAGAGAGCAGCATGTGTCGTTATCTATAGCTTTCTGCCCCTTGCTGGTGCATCTGAGTCAGATGATAAAGCATGATAAATACGTCCGAGAATTTCAGCAGAAGCATAGCGGAGTCTGTTAGTCAGTGAGGAAATGTTAACTACATGTTAGGCACTATTGTTGAAACTAGAAAGGTCTCTATAGTTTAAAGCAGGGGGTTCGGGACCCACACTAGTGGTTGTGTAGGGGTCAAGGAAGTTGTGTAGGGCTGTCAAACGATTAAAATATTTAATCACGATTAATCGCATGATTTTCCATGATTAATCGGGATTAATCGCAAATTAATTGCACATTTTTATCTGTTCAAAATGTTCCTTAAAGGGAGATTTGTCGAGTATTTAATACTCTTATCAGCATGGGAGTGGGCAAATATGCTTTCTTTATGCATGTATGTATATATTTACTATTGGAAATCAATTAATGTAGTGACGGAAATGAGGAGACGAGAGCAGTCTGGATTTGGCAACCAGCTGGATCACCATCATTTATTCTTGCAGTTAGACACAAAACAATGACAAATATTGTTCAGAAACCCCCACACGTACTGCATTTAGCATAAAGGAGGTCAATGGACCCCTTTTGAAAATGGTCTTGACAGTTTTTCCTCGCCAAAATTTAGCACAAGTTCGGAGCGTTATTTAACCTCCTTCGCGACAAGCTAGCATGACTAAAACCGAGCCCGCTTCAAGGTCCAAAAGATGTATTGTGTTAATGCGTTAAAGAAAATAGTGGCGTTAAAACTAATTTGCGTTAACTTTGAGTTAACTTTGACAGCCCAAGTTCATTTAAATCTCTAAATGATTCAAATGAATCAGTCTTAGAAGGTTAGGAGGAACTGGTTTAACAGCCTGTGACATTTTCATCAAATTCACAGAATACCTATGATGTGTCTAAGGCCAGTTTCAGGAAGTTGATGCAAATCCCCAAAGTTGGCAACTCTGCAAATCTAATTTACTTGTTTTCATTAAATCCATGAGCCGACTGTGTGTGACTAGTTAAGACGAGGTCAGCACTTTCATCTCAGTTAAAAAGCAGGAACGTTTCCTGGTTTTAAAGTCTCGTAAAATACCTGCAAGTAACAGATTGGGAAGTCAAGCAGTGTGTGTGTGTGTGTGTATGTGTGGAACAATCAGGGATGCAGACACACACACACACATCTGGTAGCTTACTGCTGCACCATGCAGAGACTGCTGTCCAGTCAGCATTACTCACCCCTCACATCAGGCTTCCTCTCTTGAGTCCAGACCACGTGGAACCAGTCTGAAAAAGGCTGAGGATCTGGGTGAATTAGCTGTTGATGAATGACCATATAATTCCTTGACAGATTCATTAGTCAGATGTGCGTCACATCAGGGGTGAAGCAAAGGGTGAAATTTGAGAGTTCATCTCTGAATCAGAAAGAAGGCAAAGTTGTTTTCATCAAAGGCCACTTAAAACACTCCCTCTGACCGATCTGTTCATTCATATTCACATTCAACAAAATAACACCTCTTCCCTGAAATCCTGCGAGCGTTTACTGTAACACCAATGCAGATAAGAAAGGCAATACTCCGTCATCCTGCCAATCATCACACATCTGTGCGTGCACACGGTGAAAACAAAGGCGCTCAGTGGGATGAAGAGCGGAAGAATCACAGCTCAAACTTAACAAAACCAGACACCCGCACGGCGGACGTTGTCTTAAGAGAAAACCCCGGGTTCAAGACGACTTTACGATGACACAAAAGGGATATTCCCTTGTTCTCCATGTGCATTTTGTTTGATGTTACAGTGGATGTAAGCACCAAGGGAAACACTCCAACAGTGCACTCTGGCCTTAGATTTTTTTTTTCCTCCCTGAACGAAAACAAGAAGAGGAAGCAGAGATGAGGCCATGTGTCCATGTGTCTGTCTCTAGGAATGGGATCGAGGCATTGAGAGAGGAGTGGGATAAGTGAAGGAAATTAAGAGATGGAGGGAGATTCCTCTTCCTCCAGTCTGTTTTCTGTTAATCAGGCTCTTCTAATCTCGCCACATCCTCCCTTCTTTCCCGAGGCCCAGCTGTCCAAACCTCTGACTTCACCACTTCTGCGCTGGATGCTCGCCGGTGAGCCGCAACACAGCCAGATAAATGTTTGCTTTGCTCAATCAAATACGCATTCTGTACTTTCCCCCCTTGTTAATTAAAGCGGCTGTTTTCCCTCGTTGCCTTCATCACATGAAACTGTGGCTGATTCTTTAAGATGTCTCGGAGGTCATCTCGTAGGGTTTTTTCGGACCGGCTCTCATATAAAAGTTCACATCAGTTTTTCTCTTTAACTCTGTTTTCAGGAATCATATATATAGTTTGAGTGGTTCCTGTCAGAAAACCTCACACTATGAGCGGTTAATTTTGGTGCAAAACACGACGTTCCACGCTAACTTTAACTCTGACCACTTCCTGCAGGTGTAGAATAGAAATGAGTCTAGATTTCTATCTCGCTCTATATAGGCCCCGAGATGGACACAAATAGGGCGGCTGCAGACTGAAAGATAATTATGATGTTTTACTGAGAACCATCATGATTTTATGAAGTACACTTAAGTAAAGTAAAGTATATTTCCCAAGTATACTTTATGTAGTAAGTACTTAAATCAATGCACTAGTAGTATATGTAAATGTACTACTTTAATACTTCTTGGGACTAAATTGGCCCACTTTGTAGTTTATAAAAGTATACTTGTATTGTAAAATTTGAGTAAACAACTACTTCTAAGTTGTATTTTGTACAGCAACTATACTATGAAATGAACTATACTACAAGTGAACTTATAGGTATACTGTTAGTTTACTATAGTTATATACTTGTAGCTGACTTTTTAGTTTATGAAAGTACACTTTAAAGTATACTCTCAGTAAACTACTAATTTAAAAGTTTTTACTGCAATTATACTTGTAAGTTTTCTTTAACTTATAGTACTTAGCCAATGATTTATGCATTGCATAAGGAGACTTGCTCCTTTTGCTATTTGACTTAATGTTTTGTGATGAGATTAAAAAAATAAATAAAATTAATTTTTCTCGCATGCCTCCATGGTGAACGGAGAATGCAAAAGCATAGAAAATTCTTGAGGATTTGAAGTAAATTAATATCCAAACATACGATTACAAACTGTAATAGGCTACTGTAAAGTAAGCATAAGCCAAGTATACTTAGACTTTTCTGTATACTTGTCAGTAGAAGCCAAGTATACTTAAGTATAATTTTGTTAAGTATATCTCTCTTAAGTATATCTCTGACAAGTACAAAAAGTAAACTGAAAGTATACTCTCTTATTTTAAGTTTAAAAGAAGTATACCAATAGCACACTTGAATAAACTTCTTTTTGGTGAGGGTTACAGTGATCGTAAGACTGCTTTTGACAATTTTCACCAAACCTGTGAAATAATTACTCCCCCCGTAAGAGCACAGTATTGAATGTTCGCCTGAGAAACAGCACATGAGAACATGTCCTTTAATGTCGAACCAAGAGCCTCAGCCAACACACACAACCATGTCCAAGGCTGTCCAGAGAGCCAGGGGAAAACAAACAAAAACCAAACTCGACAAAAAAAAAGCTCCAAATGTCCACATCTTTGCCAGGGAATGGATGTTCTTATGTGACCTGCTAGGAATCTGTGTCAGCTCTCCATTTCTCGTATATGATACTGCGGAATGAGGCGGTGACGTTCGTTGTTCTCATGAAGTCCTTTTTTTTTTTTAAATATTCTGTTATATAAACTAAAAAGTAGGCGAGTAAAACATAGTGACAGTCGCTACAAAACAGTTGCACGAGTATGCAGTGTTGTGCTTTGTGTTCTTTCATTGACATGTTACAGGTTTGTGCAGTGACCTTTGTAATTTCTGCACAAGGAAACGTTTACTTAGCTTGTAACAGCTGCTTTATTATTAAGTTGAACAATACGGGAACGCTGCTGCGCAAATGTATAAAAGATGAGGGAATATTTTTGAAGAAAACAACCGTTTGGATCTGGAGAGCGTCAGTCAGGCAGAGCCGAGGCATAAATTAGTTTTTCTGGGAAGCAGTTGAAGGGTGGATATTTGGATAAAAAAAGGAACAACCTGGCCCCGCTGTCATTCAAACGCCAATTGCAGTTTTAGAGCTCGGAGCATCCTGCCTGCTGCTACGCTACAAGCAAACACAAGAGGTGCACGGAGAGTTCCTCTTGGAGGAAAGTTCACTTTCCACGGAGGAGATTTTCAAAATGTTTGCCACGTGGCTTCTTACAAATAATTACCACAAGCACTGTGCAGGCACGTTCTAATTAGAAATTGTTGGGAAACCTAAATAAACCCAGTTGGTGACTTAATGTATATGCATATATGCCTTTCAGTGTGTCATAAAACGTCTTGTTAAATTTGACTGCTTTGGCAAGAGAAAGCATGTGGCAAGAATCCAAAGCTGATACCTCTTAATACCTGTAAATTATTCCTTGTGTGCGCATGTGGATTTGGCGTCTTATCTGGCAGCATGCATGTTCTTTCCATTGCCCTCAGCTCCTGTTGAACCCCATTCATCTCTGGAGAATGACAAGCAGGATGACAGCTATGAACAAATTAGCGTCAGGAATGAGTCCGATGAACTTTACAGTCAGTGACACGAGAGAGGAAAGAAGGGCAGTAAAGATGGATGTGCCACTAAGAAAGAAAATAATATGTGATTGATGGGACCAGATCTGCTAGAACGTTGACCCTGAATTATTTGAACATTCGTTTTTCTTGTGACCTCTCAGATTGGACATTACAATGATTCAAAATGTTATCCTATAAAAACACAGATTGCCTCGACCGAGTATGAGATGAAAGTGCAGTGTCCAAAACTAACAGGCAGCAGTTACAACAAACCAGTTCAGGCCACTTCCTCTTGTTTTCACACTTCAGAGGTCAAAGTGAAGTGACATCACTGTCGGGTGAAAACCTCGCCTCTCTCAAATGATAACTTTTTTAAGCCACCATGCATTTTTGTGTTATAATGCTTTCACATGACACCAACAGTGATATATGAGCATTTCGGCTCGGGGAGAAGAGTCCTGCTCTGCTGCCAGGGACACCTAATCCCTTTCTCTGTAGACACACACCCATGTTTAAAATACTGATAGCTTTTTGTTTCCTTTATCAGAGGCAGATGTCTACCTTACTGGCTCTGGTCGTGCTCTCTGTCAATCACTGTGTTGCTCATGCAAACTATCTTTACCAGATGCGACAGCGTGCGGCTGGTATTGTTTTTACCTTGTGAGTCTGTTTGTGTAACACAGAGGCGGTTTTGAGTACTTTGCCATGTGTGGACAAGTTTTGTCACCGCGATAGCATCACAACCGTGCAAGAGGCAGTCAAGAAACTTTACAGGTGTGTAGCAGGGTTAATATAGTAAACTAAAACTTAAACTAAAACAAAAATAAGCAGTGAAAAAAATTGTTAGCGAATTGAAACTAAATAAAAACTAAATTCTTTTAGAAAAACTAAAACTAAACTGAAACGATATTGCCTGGTAAAAAAAGAAAAAAAGAATAAAAATAAAATAAAAATGAACGTAAATTCATTTCAGTTTTAGATTTTTAGCTGTAATGTATCACTACCGAAAAACAGCATGAATTTCAGTCAACTCTCGTGACGTTGAACCAGATAAACTGAATGTACTTAACATTCCAGGAGACGGCGCTACACTGCAATTTCTTCACTAAAGTAGGCCATTCCTACACAGTTCTCCATGTATTTATCTACATACTTCTGAGACATTATATCTGGCCCTAACAAAAACTAAACTACTGTAAAACTAAAACTAAATATATAAAAACTAAAACCAAACTTTTCTGAAAAACTGAAACAAAACTAAAACTAGCAAACGCACTCTGAGAACTAAATTAAAATGAAATGAAATCGAAAGTCAAAACTAAAATAAAACAAAAACAAATTGAAAATTCAAAACTTTTATAGCCTTGGTGTGTAGTTGAGATCAAAATGGGGGCTGAGTTTGAAGATGGGTGTGGTCCGAGCAAAGGCGCCGTAAGTAGAGGGGTAGGAAGTTGGGAAGGGGCCGCTGCCCCTCACCACCACTGCATGCCCCGGGCCTGATTGGGTGTCATGGCTTTAGTTTTAATAAGTTTATTAGTATACTACAAACCCATCAGCAGAACAAAAGAGCAAAAAGATCAAGGAAAAATAACAAGCTCAGCTATTAAAGACATCTGTTTTGTTTCCATGGTAACAATAAATACACTGGTGATATAAGCAAGGCAAAGTGAAATGTTGTGATCACTTGCTAAACATTCAGTCTGATCTTTTCAGTTGTATTTATTAGTTGTATTCGACTGAATGCACCACTTCATATAAACAGCTCTGTGATGAAATATGTTTAAACTGAAGTGAATCATGACGTTCACTTACACAAACACATGCGCGCACACACATATTTTCAGAGCCTCAGGACTCGCTGCCTTTGGAGAGAGGCCAGAAATAACAGAAATGAACGTGATTGATTGCACCTTTGGCCGCTGATTACCACAGAGAAAGCTAATAATAACTTGACATGGGCCCAGCTTATCAGAGCGATACCGCTCCTCTGCAAGATATGACATTCATAAAGCTCACAGGACCTCCAAAAGCACCAGATTCAAAGCAGCGGTCAGGAGCTCCGGGGTTTCTGTGCTGTTGCATGTTAGTGCATTCGCTTACTGACAACTTCCCATCTAAACTTTTTAAGGGAGAAAACAGATCAATGTGACACTGTACCTGTTGATCGGGGCATTAAAGTGGCAGTAGGCAGAATATTTTTGGCATCATTGGGCAAAAATTTCATAATAACCTTTCAGCCTATTGTAATTCAAGGGTACTGAGAGATAACGAGACTCATGGCTCTGTGCTCAGGCTTTAAAAAGTCTAGCCTGTGACGGGAGACTTTGGCCAATCACAGGTCATTTCAGAGAGAGAGCGTTCCTACTGGCTGTTCATTCAACGGAGGCAGCTGTCAATCACTCACAAACTCCGATCGAACGGTCAAACTAGGCAGCGCTGATCCAATATGAATCAATATTCTGTTACTGTAATGCCTATTTACACTATTTTAACTCACCGTACATACAGTACCAGTGAATCAAGACGGTTTTAAATGCATATGACTCAATCTGTTAAATGGCAAATGCAGGTGTGTGTGTGCTCTTTGCTTTCCAGGAAAAAGACGTGCAGCATCTCTAACTGCATCGTACCTCTCTATTTTCCTAGATATTTACCAAATGATGAGATACTGAGGGCGAGCCTGGATTGCATGCAACTCTCCTCCAACCTAAACAATGAAAGTGTTACTGATAGCTTGTCTTCATGAACCACTTAAGGAAAAAGAAATCCCCTCTCTCGCAACAATTCTCTCCATCTGCATTACAACACAGAAAGATCTCATCTGTCTCTCTGGCTTAAGACGCAGCGAGCTGAGTGCCACGAACCAGGAAATCCTCAATATTCTGGTCTGGTATGAGTACTGTACAGTCCTAATAATAAAAAGAAACAACTCGAAGCCACGCAGGCATCACCACCCTTGAGCTTCTCTCTTCCCTTATCAGGCTCTCCTCTGGCACTGAAGGCCAGCTACGGAAAGATGTTGGGACAACATCCATATGGAGGGAGAGACTGCTGGAGCCAAACAGACAAACAGCAGGCCAGAGGAGAAGGACTGCTCGCTGTAGCAGCTGACGTGGAGCTAAACGCGTGCATCGCACACACACAGTAGCCTGTTGCCAGCTGGAGACACTCGAAATGCCTGTATGACAGCCAGCCAGTGAACCTCGAAGTTGGGTCTTGAAGATTGAAGAGCGGGAGCAGTGTTTCATTCCAACAATATGTAGTTAAGTCTTGGGGAATGTACACAGACTGACGGATACATATAGGCAATGAACAGACTGCTAAACACAGATGCACACACACTCTTGCAAATAGGAGGTCACCTGCTAATGGGATATACAGGCCCTTTCCCCTCTCACACATCAATCTGATCTACAAGGTGTCCAGCATCTAATAGCCTGGCAGCAGCTTTGGGTTGGAAAAAGACAAATCCCAGGTAAAGCTGCTGATTCATATTAAGGATGGACCTTGTTTATTGGAAATGCCTGACACAAGATTGCATATCCTTGAGATACTCCCTTTGATACCTCCCACTGTTTCCACAATGGTTTTGTGTTTCATCTCTGAATTAATTGCAGACCAAGGCCCACCACAGACAGAGGAGTAATGGAAAAAGTCATTACTATGGGTCTTGACAGCAAAACTTTCCAAGTCTTGGTAGTGGTGACTGAGCACGGAAACCTCATTGTGGCCCCAAATATCAGCCGAGTCGCTCTCTCTGTCTCTTGCGCTCTCTTTCTCTCAATTATGTGAAGTCATCATTACTTAATCTTCCTCGTGCCGATGCCAATCCCTGAGAAATGTTCGCTAAGCATTGTGCAAGTATAGCGCATGGAGCCAGATATGTTTGGTATGTGATTGGTATGGGTCAGAGAGGGGCTACTTCACAGATCCAGGGAAGGGAACAGACCCTCATTCCTGAACCCATTCTCTCTCAGACCTCTTTATTGCATAATTCACCCGTATGTAGACTCAACATACTTATATGTCTATCGGCCATCTGGGAGAATCATTAGAGCCAAGTGAAAGAAAAAAAAAAAAAAAAATGACACGTAGTTCAAAGTACAGAAATTGAGCAGTTGACCACAGACACTGTGAGATGGCATAAAACTACTATATTGTTTAACTGGTTTACACATGAACATATGCATCTTAATCAAATATGAAAATGTTTAGCTGGATATATTACTTTAGTTTAAATTTATGGAGATGTACCCACATTATGCAGAGGATTTGCATTTGAATAAACGTTGACATCATCTGCGGAGTTTGCATGTGTAGAGTTAAATCACATTGACTGTAGAATATACTGCAGTTGTTAGCAGTAGTCTGACATCTAGTGGGCAATATGAGCAATGGCTCTCACAATGTGTCTCAGGTAGCAACACAAAAACATGAGCATGACCACATGACCCTGCTACAGGGCCCAAAAAAAGGCAAAGTACAGAACATTTGCTTTGGGCAGTTATTGACCTCTGTTTGAGGTTGTTTGTTCAAACATATGTTTGTTTTAACAAGATCTTTGAACATAGGAACCCTCTACAAGACAAGTACTAGTCAAGTAATAATGCAGGAGCGGCCTCAAAGCTGCAGTAATTGGAGCAAATATGATTTTAAAAAGTTATTTTTATAAATCGGTCACTATATCCTGACAGTAGTGCATGAGACAGGTAATCTGAAAAAAATCATGGAGGAAAACAACCAATCAGAGCCAAGCTGGAGTCTGTCGTCTCTGAGCAGCTGTCAATCACTAGCAAACTCCAATCAAACGGTCAAACTATGCAGCGCTGATCAATTATGAATCAATATTCTGTTACTGTAATGCCTATTTCCTGCCTCAAATGTTTTCAGAAACATCTTGTAGTGTACTGCTTAGCTGTAAAATGAGAAAGTTTGTGACCCGGCAGCCATGTTGAGATCAGTTCAGGAAATACCAAGCACCGCCAACAAGCCGGAGCAAACATTCTAATTTTACAGCTAAACACTATCAGTACAGAATTAAATTATTCACATGGCGATACTGTTATTAACCAAGGTTTAAATGCGAGTAGCTGTGGCTAGATCAGTCAAACCACTACCATGTCTAATCGACAGATCCCATTCTTCCCCTGTGTATCTATGCTGCTTTCTTTGAAAATTACCAGTTAGTTCATTTTTGTATCACAGGAAGATTTACTTTGATGTACTGTATGTACTTTTCTAAAGTGTCAGTTTGGAAGCCCATAGGGGACCTTATTAAAATGATAATGTAGACTTGAGAATGAAATTCCACAATAGCATTATCATTTCCCACATATGTATGTTTTATTTGAGAAAAAAATTAAAATGCAAATAATCCAATTTTCATTTTCATTTTCACATACTCTTATGGGCGTTCTATGACCATATTGAAATTAAAATGGAAAAGCGGTTTGATTTTTAATTTTCCAAGTTGTAGTGGACAATAGTCAAATGTTAATTCAAATTTGAAAAATTTTCAAAAATGAAAATGCAATATAAACAATGTAACCTGATTTTCCATTTATGCAAGCATTATTTAAGTCCAAACAATTTGAAAATGAAATCAGCATTAGACATTTCATTTTGAAAGACTTAACCTGCTGTACAGTGGACAAATTATTATTCAAATGTTAAATACAATTTTTAAATTTATCTTATTGTAATTATCTTAATTTATCTATTTCTATGGTCAAGCCACCAGGCTGGTTGGGTTAATTATCTCTGAGGAGGGGCAGCTGTGGGAGCCTAATTGTCCCTGATGAGGATCAGGTGTGTGAAGCCTATATCTACCCCTGGTTTCCAATGTTCAGATGCAGGCTCATTGTCTCATTGTGAGAGGTAGTGAGAGCTTCACTCTGTTGCTTGTTCTAGCTGTGTAGGGGTGTGTGAATCGGCAGAAGTTACCACGTGAACCTATCTGCATGATTTGCTCACCGTTTTCTGTTTGCTCTTTGAGCTTAGTCTGTTAGAGTGGAGTAGGTCTGTGTGGCCTGGCTTCTCAGTTTTGACCTGGCATTGCTGCCAGTGTCTTAGTCAACTTCACCCTGTTTCCCAGAGAGTTTATCCTCTAGTCAGCTGCTCGGCAGTGGTGACGCAATTGCGCCCCACTCCCCAATACCCCGACCGAATGAGTCAACCTCTGTCGGACCCGTCCACCAATCGACCCCCAAGCTTCATCAGAGCTTAACAAACAACTGGCCGTGCACGGGCAGAGCTCCTGTGCCATCGCTGAACAACAGGCTTCTCATTACAGCATGTTAAGAAAAATACTGAATCGTTTACTGAAACCCGGACCGACTCCAACCGAAGTCCAAGCACCGAACCTTGTAGTCCAAGCACCCCCAGGTCCGCCCCATGGCCCTATTGCAGTCAATGAACCCAAAATGCAGACACCTGCCCGCTATGATGTAAAGGGTTTATCACCCAATGTAATATGGTGTTACAACCCTCCATGTTTAGCACAGAACAATCCCGAGTAGCATACATAATATCCCTTCTCTAAGATAAGGCTCTTTCATGAGCTTTGGCATTGTGGGAGAAGCAGACTCCTGTCTGTTCTGATGCTGCTCTCTTCGTAGGCAAAATGAGGAGAGTTTTTGACCACGTCATAAGCGGCCAGGAAGCCGGTGTCGAGAAGGGGATGGCCCATTGTCATTCCGAAACACCAATAGTCTGAAAAATGTCCCATAGGAAAGAAAAAAGCCCATTTGTCCGACAGTCCGTTACCCCGAAAACAAACAGCCATTGTTCCAAGACCCCGAAAAATATGCACTCTCCGTGCAACAAACAGAAGCACAAGGTTACTTATTATACAGAATGTTTGCGATCAAAGGATTTCATTGGTCAAACATATATTTCTGCAGGCGGAATTCCGCGGAAGTCAAGGTCCGTCTGAATATTTTTTTCCCTGCACAAATTTTCCGCAGCGGTGTGCAAGCATTCAGAAGAACCCACAAAATCCGTTTTTATAAATTTTCGTGTGTTTTTATTTATTTATTTATCAATTTATTTATTTTTTCCGAAAATCCGTGCTTGGTGTGAAACAACTTTTATCCATGCCTTATCAGAAAAGGTTAAAGATGAGATAGCCTCCCACGACGTTCCTGACCGGCTCGAAGAATTGATTTCCTTGCCGATTTGGATCGATAATCAAATTCGTGAACCAAACAGAGAAAGAAAGCACGTTCACCACCGCCCCTTATTGGGGGTGGAGTTTAGCATCTCTCAGGAAACGCCCAAACTGCTCCGTGGGCCTCCAGACAGTGATAAACCCGTGCAAATAGGGCGGCTCTCTCGGGTAGAGAGGGAGGAGCGTATGAGCAGTGGGTCCTATCTCTACTGAGAGAAGGCGGGCCACATCGTTTGTACGTTCCCAGTAATGCAGAAAAAAAAGAAGTGCAGGAAAAACAAGAACATTGGGAGTTTAATAAATAATCCCCTCCCGGCAGTCAATTATCGTGGGGTAATAAAAAAAAAATACAACCTCACCGCGTTTAGTTTTATTGACTCGACCCTGGCCCGAAATCTTAAGCTGCCCATATCTCCCCTCTCATCACTCAGGGGCTGCTACCTGTAGCCTACTATAGTGAGGCACACTTACCCTTGCCACTCAGCAGGCTGGTTGGGTTAATTATCTCTGAGGAGGGGCAGCTGTGGGAGCCTAATTGTCCCTGATGAGGATCAGGTGTGTGAAGCCTATATCTACCCCTGGTTTCCAATGTTCAGATGCTGGCTCCTTGTCTCATTGTGAGAGGTAGTGAGAGCTTCACTCTGTTGCTTGTTCTGGCTGTGTAGGGGTGTGTGCGTCGGCAGAAGTTACCACGTGAACCTATCTGCATGATTTGCTCACCGTTTTCTGTTTGGTCTTTGAGCTTATTCTGTTAGAGTGGAGTAGGTCTGTGTGGCCTGGCTTCTCAGTTTTGACCTGGCATTGCTGCCAGTGTCTTTTTCTGCCTTATCAGAGAAGGTTAAAGACGAGGTAGCCTCCCACAACGTTCCTGACCCGCTCGAGGAATTGATATCCTTGCCGATTCGGATCGATAATCGAATCCGTGAACCAAACAGAGAGAGAACGCACGTTCACCACCGCCCCTTATTGGGGGTGGAGTTTAGCATCTCTCAGGGAAACGCCCAAACTGCTCCGTGGGCCTCCGAACAGTGATGAACCCATACAAATAGGGCGGCTCTAGAGAGGGAGGAGCGTATGAGTGGGTCCTATCTGTACTGTGGGAAGGCGGGCCACTTCATTTGTAATGCAGAAAAAAAGAAATGCAAGTTTGAGAGCAAGTAGAGTCTCGCAAATTAGTGCCGTGTTTCGTCGGCCCATTCAAGATTATACGGAAGATAAACCCCGGTCACAACCCGTCGCCTGGTCCATGGGAGTCACCCCACATTTCACATTTTGCGCCTCATCCAGTCCGCTCCAGCGAGTTGGCACCAGCTGACAGATTTATATGACTCTTTTATGGCATACTATTCTATGACTCTTTTTTTATGACATACTATAATATGAAATTTGAATTAACATTTGAATATTGCCCACTGTACAGCGGGGTACGACTTTGAAAATTAAATGTCAAACAGCTTTTCCATTTTCATTTTAATATGGTCATAGGACGCCCATACGAGTATGTGAAAATTAAAATGAAAGTCGGTTATTGCATTTTCATTTTCATTTTAACTCAAATAACACATACATATGTGGAAAGTTATAATGCTATTGAATTAAATTTTCATTTTCAAGATTACATTATCATTTCAATAAAGTACCCTATGGGCTTCCAAATATCAAATTCACATCTACAATTCCCCCCCCCCTCCAAAAAAAAACGGAAAGAATCTCCGGAACCTTTTTGCTCTTAAAACGTTCGGGTTCTTTTGAAGGACGGACCACACCAGTGTCACACCATTTACTGTCCGTCATGCAAAGTAGTGGAGAAATTGCTGTAAATTCACGCTGAATTTTCTTCCTACAAACCTGTATTGTGAATACTTCTGATGGACTGCGAGGAGGAGAAAGACGCAGAACCGACGGCGCCTTCAGTTATCGACCGATATTACACACGATGGTTCAGAGCAGGTAAATAAAGTGTTTCATGTTATGTTAGCTGTCCGGTGGCTAACTCAGCTAACGTTAGTCGAAACCTTTTGGGAGAGAGAACACTACATGTTTTGATGTGATTACCCAGCATGATGCATTTAATTCAACGTGTGTTGTGGTTGTTTTATTTAGATATGAAGGGGAAACCGTGTGAGGACCACTGCGTGCTGCAGCATTCAAACAGGTAACAGGACTAATGTTAGAATGGGTGAACGGTGTTACCCAACACCAGGTGGCTACTTTATGACTTGTTTCAATATCGTTTTGTGGCTTTTTTGTGGTAGTTGTACATTATATTGATAGAGATTTCTAAAATATTGTTTATGGGTGAACTAAAATATTAGAAACACCTCCATAAGTATTTAATGCAAACCATTAAAACAACAACACAAAGGGTTGGCGGCTTCAAAAAAAATATAAGCCCCACAAAAAAGGTGATATCATTACAAAGTATCATCATTAGAAAGTAGATTGCATCTTACATATGTACAGGGGTTTCTATTTTTCTGGTCACCCAGTGTATTTAGTTGATGCTTTATTTCCTGAGCCCCATTTGAATATGTTAATAAGTTTGATACTCCCTATTAAATATGTGCATTTTAAATTTACCTCAAAGATTTTTTCACACTGTTTTTAACTTCATTTAAAGGGCCAGTGTGTAGGATTTAGGAGCCATGTTTCTGCAGTAGCACAGAACGTGTTTTTACATTACCCGAAGGCCATCGTAGTTCTCCAACACGCTTCTGAAAGTGCAGTAATGCGAGCCGCGGGGTGCACTCAGTGGCTCACATTACCGCAGTCTTGGAAAGGGAGGAGTGAATGAAGGGGTATTCGGTTGGTTGCAATCTGCAACCGCACCGCTAGACGCCACCAAATCTTACACACTGGCCCTTTAATCCACACTCAATATTAGTGACTTGCATACACTGATATTGTTTTTGAAGGCTTTTGAATTTGTGTTTGTTTGTCTGCAGACTATGTGTTGTCACGTTAGCGGAGACTCACCCGATCCTTCAGAATGGGCGAGCAATCAAAAGCATCAACTACCAGATCAGTAATTGCTGCAGTCGGCTGAACAATAAAGTGTCTGGGAAGTCCAAGCGGGTAAATTCATAATAATTCTTAAAGCTACAGATGATTTTGTGCATAAATTTCAAGCTTAACTTCATTTTTTTTTCTCAGCTTGGCCTTTAATGCCTCTCAATAATTTATTCCCATTATAGGGGGGTCAGTTCCTTACTGATTTCGCACCTCTGTGTAGGATAACATGCACCGATGAAACTGAATACACAATCTACAGGTGAGATAATAGTTTGTTTTTCCACGCATACGTTCCGCATGCTTGTATGTCGTGATCAGTCACACAGATCTATCATCCTTTTAGCTGCATCCGGGGCCGTCTTCTCGAGGTCAACGAGAGTATTTTAGAAACACCTTCTCTCTTGCTGAAAAAGGTAAAACATTTTTACGCTGTTAACATTATCACGCGCACATATGGACACCGTTACCAATTACATGTTCATCCTTCTTTGAATTGAATCATGTCTATTTCAAATAATGAAATGCCCTCTTGAGTTATGATATACTTTTTCATTAATTTAAAAAATACTTCAATATCATTTATGACTGCAAGAGGACAGTTTCGTGACCACAATCGCTGAAGTTTCATCTAATCTTATCAAAACAAGTGTTATAATTGCGCTTTGTCTGTCAAATCTGAACAGCCAGCGACCGAAGGATACATCGCTGTCATCTTGCCGAAGTTTGAGGAGAGCAAGAGCATAACGGAGAACCTTCTGAGCAGAGAGGAGTTTGAGAGCGTCGTCTCCAAACGTACTGTTGCCCAATCTCAACCATCATGACGGAGCTCCACTTTCTTGCCTTATTATTTAAGTCAAAGCTGTTCTGCCTCTCCCACCAGGTTGGGTTAAGACTGAGGACGTTATCCTTGAAAGTGACACTTGTGTGTTTGGTCACTTCAAAGGGACTATTGCATATAATGCAAGCTGTGCACTGTGCCTCTATACTTGTTTTTCATCGTTTCAGTTATTGAGGAAGGTTTCAGGAAGCACTGTGTTCTTTATTTGTTTTTTCTAATTTGAAAAATGAGGAAATGGAGGAAAGCATAACAAATTACTTGAAGGCTTTGTTTAACACCCCAAACTACTATTCAATTTGAATTATTTTTGTAGAATGTCAATAAATGCAACCAACAGAGATTTAAGAAAAATATTGTTTATTTTTTTTTTATGTGTCACTTTTATTAACCTTTCAATTGTCAAAAGAATAGATGGTCCAAAACTAGATCTATGATTTCTTCACATCTGTAGCGCCACTACAATACCCAGCATCCTTAGCTGCTCTCGCGCTGTACAAAGCATCTCTAAAGCTTAATGTATGTTATTCATCTCAGTCATTATCTCACCTCTCACCTAGTACCAAAGTCCTTACCTCAGGATACATACTGTATATATATATATTTATATATCTATGCTTCAAGTACCATATTATAGATACCATACACCATTTACATATTGGCCTACACGGCAGCTTCACAACGATAGTCTTCATAACAAGTACACTTCAAGGCTCCATTTGACACCGGTGCCGGTTCAGAATTATCTTTCATTTCCTTTGTTAAAAAATGTCCGTATAATTATACACACAATATGATTTAATAACAGGACAGCATAAAGTAAGGGTCCTGACATCCCAAAAAGCGTCTTAGTGATAAACTTTATCATCAGACTTTTTTGGAGAAACCAGGCCCAAATAAAATCAAGTCTCCAGTGATGTGCACTGGAGGTGTAAGAGCTTTTATATTTCACACTAGTAGCAAGCTGAAGAGCATAGCGTCTTCATGACGACAATCATATTTGGCATTAAATTGTGATTTTTGTTACTAACATGGCTAACATTCCACGGCAAACTGTACGGAAAGTAGTCATTAATCATATGGTGTGTTTGACTTTTTAAAATACTTATTTATCCAAGTGAGATGAATAGAATACCAGTGATCAAGGACAAAAATGTACCACTACGTCTAATATTACAGTGTTAACATTACAAACCTATGACACATTGACCATAAGAGACTCAAACACGAGGGTTTGGTGGTGATGGCATCATGCATGGTGGGTTTTCAGCCCCATTTTGGCTAACATGTGCAACACGTTTACAGTACACCACAAAGCAAATAGGCTTGTTACACAGAGGCACATTAGTGAAGACAGATGTATGGCTGAGCATTAAGCGCAGTTCTATCCTGATTTCTGATCAGTTTATCAACTCAATATCCAGAGAAGTGATTAAAGTGACTCCGAAATCAGGTTTGTGTCTCTTTAAGGAGGCTCACTGCAAATGGCAAAGTTGTAGTGTTGGCTGATTGTCTCCATCTTGTGGACTGGGGTGGAACTGGTGCTACCCTGGGTTAAAACTGCACCTTGGGCACAGCGAGCATAGATCTGCTTTTTTCCTCTGTAAACCTTACACTTTATCATGCAGACAGCAAATACAAACTGACTGACCCGAGGCAACCATCTTCACCACATACACTGCTCTGGCCCACTCTCTGGTGGGTGCGTGAGGATGAGGGGAGTGAAGTATTTCCTGGATTACATGTTTTCCAGAAAGGTGAAGTTGGCTATGTGCTGCTCCAACGGAGAATAGTGGATAAAGGTGGTGATTGTTTCCTGGATTATTTGCTCTCCAGGATGTTGAGACCGGCCATGTGCTGCTCCAAGGATTTGACACCGAAGCCGTTGCTGTTCTTGCTGTTGAGCGCTCCCTCCTCTTTGACAGGCGTGGATGCGTCCTGCCTTTCTCTCCAGTCCTGTGGGGAACCCAGGCTACTCCTCTCTGACTTGTACTGCAAGTAGACACAGCATAGAGAGGAAATGAAGGGAAATGTGGTTAAAAATTAAGAAAAAAGAATCAAGAGCTTGCCATCTTTTGAACGATTTGGCCTCTCCCGTAACATTTCTTTTATTTGTTTCATATGGTTTTATGCTGTTTTATACATGTGCAAATAAAAAAGGCAACAAAAAAAACTAACAGCGAACAGTTGTTAATCAAGAAGAGCCAGCTTGAGGACTTGGTGAATGAATTACCGCCTAGCGGTTGTATGCCTCCACCAACGAATCAAGTTTCAGTTTACATCCATGTCTGTCCAAAATGTCATCACTTCATCATTTTATCCTGTTTCTTTGGCTACATAAATGTTTCTGAGCCCATTTAGCTTGCCAAGCTACAACAAGTGCCGGTCATTCAGTCGTGAGTCCTGTTTGATCACCTTTCTGTTGAGCTTGTTGCAGAATGGGAGGAGGGAGAGGACCACAGTCAAGATACCTTTGGTTGTCTGAATGGACGAGTCCACCTAGAGACAAAGAAATACAGTTATAAAGAACTAGTTTAAGAGGGGTAGCATTGACACACATTGAAGAACATACAAACACTTCAACCCAGCAGCCCATACCGGCCACACATCAGCATTTAACTTAACATTCGCTGATCGGTGACGGACACGCGCTCTCCCATTAGCGACGAATGATGAAGTGAACATCAGGATGGAGAGACAGAGATGGGAGCCAACACATATCAAAGAGATGCTCATTAATCGGCAGAGGACACGCTATTCTTCATCCCGTCCATTTGATTCCAACCTTTGCCTTTATTACAAGGTGACCCAAGGCGGCTCAAGATGCTCATTAATTCCTCACAGACATTCATTAATCCAGCGCCCTGTGTTCGATAATGGTGTTACTCGCAGATCACTCAAATATTACGCCGTGGCCAGTAATGAAGTAACGCAGTTAGTCATGCTCTATTGTGTGCTCGGTGCTTCACTGACGCCCGTCTGTTGTTGGGGATTTAGTTTTGATGCTTTTTTGAAGCTAATTATCCCTTTTAAGAAAAAAAAAACTACAGTCTGCACACTGTGTGATGTTACTAATTTGATGTCTACTCTACAAAACAGACTCGGGGCATAAACATGTCATTTAAAAAAAAAAAAAGTGTTCACACATGCAAACAAAAAAGACACACAAGCGTAGTATGAGTACCTTCTGGAAGGTGGCAGTCTTGCCCTGTACAGGAGTCTTGGCCCCCATCTGCAGCTGCTGGCATAAAGCCACCAGTTTCTCCATCTCTGTCATCACCGCAGTCTTTTCCTCATCAACCAGCTGGAACAAAGAGAGAGAGGGAGAGAAGCAGAGATGGTTTATGATGGTTTATCCATGGAGCCTGGGTTAATATGTACACACATAGACTGGACTGGATTTACAGTGCTCTTGTTCAAAAGCAAATCACAAAAAATCTAAAAAAAAGTGGGGGGAAATAAATTAAAATTTAGTGTAGCTCGATGTAATCCATCAGCAGCAACAGCCAGGTCATGATCTACAGCTTAAAGTCTGTTATCCAGCTGGGTTAATCCCTCAGTCTCAGTCACGGGGGCCATCAATCTACTTCACTTACATGCCACCAGCTACCTAAAAACACGAGCTCTTTCATTCACACGTAGCAGCACTGCTCCTGGACCTGACTGACAAAAGTACATGAAACCTCAATTACAAATGCTCAAGCTATTTTGCATAAATAGCCTCATAATTTCAATGAGGGCAGGTGCGCTACAAGTGTGTTTGGTGGCAAAAGAACTGTGGGAGTGGAGGGTGATAAAACAGAGGGACTCCATTAGCGCCAGTTTTGTTTGATGTAATTAATCAGAAAGCGTGAGGCAAGTTGAAGAGCCGGGCCTCCTGCTTATGAATTAGCCCTGCGCGGTCACAGTCAACTCCCCCCCACCCTCGTCCCCTCCGCGCAAACACAGACGCAGTGGTGACGAATGGCGGTCGTTAACGGCTGTCAAAATGAGCCATTTAATTACACTTGGAGGACCTGTGGAAGAAGTTGGTGGAGGGCACGGGGACCGAGTCTACGTTTGTTTGCTGGATCTCAACTCGTGGAGAGGGAAAGAGGACGGCGAAAGTGTGTGACAGCCTTAATTTCCTGCTCCCGCTGTATGATTTATAAGGCGGACCTGGCACCGTGGCGTGCCAGAATAGGTGATACGGGTGTGTGTGTGAGAGGCATATCGTGGGTGGGGGCACAGGTGCCATTGTGTGTTTCTGCATACAGATGGGTTCGCAGCTCAAGTTTTCTTTGGCTTTAGTTTTCGCTTCATAACACTATATTATTGTCAGATTCCACCAGAGAAGCAAGAACTTATATATTTCTTGATTTTCTTTTTCTTTTTTAATATTCTGCTGCACTCATTTTATTGCTACTTTTACAAAAAAAAGTCTTCTGTCTTTTATACAACATATAGATTTCTTTTTATAGAGTGCTTAATGTGCAAAAATATTTGGAAATGGTTTTATGTGAGCCCATTGTGATTTAATATTCAGCCTTAATCTGTGTGTGTGTGTGTGTGTGTGTGTGTGTGTGTGTGTGTGTGTGTGTGTGTGTGTGTTAAAGAGAGAGAGAGAGATTTATGGCATTGGTATTTACCTGAGTGGAAAAAGTGCGGAGAGATGAGCACAGCTGGAGTCCCTCTTCAGAGAGAACCTTAACAATGAATCAGAAAAAAAGGACACAAATCAAAAAACGTACACAAATACAAGCAAAACCATAATTCTTTTAACTTCCACCTGGAAGCCGTTCGATAGTCAAAAACGCAGAGCTGGTAAATATTATGCGATTCTACTTTTTCTCGGCTCTCCTTATCAGCATGCCTTCCCGTCTCCTTCCCCTCTCGTTCCTCTTCCTCTTATCTCCTTCGCTCGCCAACCAAATGGAATAAATCCTGCCTGACATTTTGGGCCCTGATCTACAAACTGCTGCACATTATTGGCAACGATCCCAATTCAATAGAAGCACTCCTCCGTGCAACCTTGTTTGTTATCACCTCGCGTGTCCGACACACAGCACTATATTTCCATCGTAATGATAAGTCCTACTAGTATCAGATGCGAGAGGGAAGTGAATGAAGGTGGTGCCGGCATTTACTAATCTATTGATCTGCCAGCCACAGTACGTCTTTGGTTTAATGAAACAACAGATGCATTCATTTGCAACTTTGATAAAAACAGGAAGGAGAAAAAAAAGAAGAGAAGGTGGAGAGAGAGGGAGAGATTAGCGGATGTGGACGCACATACCTCGGCTTGATGAAAAAGGTCTAGTGTTGTTTTCAGCAGCCCCTCCCCTCTGAGGAATCAATATGGGAAACAGAGAAAACGAGGAGAGGAAACACAGATGAGAAAGATGGATGACGGCAAAATACATCCACAGCAATCAACAGAAACCGCAACTTTGATGAATGAAAACGATTTTATTATCAGAATGAGGCATAGTCGCGTCAACTTTTGTCAGCGCCTCTAACTACCCCTGGTGAATATCGATAGCTGGGGGGCTCGAGAATCTCATTAACAGTAAGCCTCTAAAGAGATTCATGCGGATGCTTAAGAGGCTTTACAGTATTGAGCTCTGAAATGAATGCAACATGTTCAGTCGGAGCGTGTGTTTGGTGCCGTTCAGTCACCTGGTGAACAGGTACATGTTGTAGGCCATGCTGGCCAGGCTCTGGCTCTGTCGGACGATGTCGTGCTCCTGCTCCTCCCATTTCTCCACCTCCGTGTCCACGTCTGACGACAGCAGACGGAGCTCCAGACCCAGCTTGGCCATGCTCGTCTGCTCCTGAAAAAAAAAAGAATAAGAAAAAGACACACTGAAATATGATATTGTATATAAGCAAACAGGGTTATTTTCATTTGTTAACACCATAATAAGTTCTATAATCAGCATAATCCCGCTTCCTAAGGGTGGTGCAGCGTGTGGGGAAAAAACGCCG
The DNA here is from genome assembly GCA_916701645.2 of Sebastolobus alascanus. NCBI lineage: Eukaryota > Metazoa > Chordata > Actinopteri > Perciformes > Sebastidae > Sebastolobus > Sebastolobus alascanus. The sequence continues at coordinate 9,244,059 of CAKAOJ020000009.1, forward strand.
GCCCAGCGAAATCGCAGCCTATTAGCATACGAACGCCTTCAATTCTTCAAGCAAGTGACACAAAGTTTTCCGGGAGATGAATATGCTGCTGTCAGAAGGCGGCGCGAGACGTGTCGTGATGTATTGTGCTGAAAGCCAGAGGAGTTTATGGTGTACGCTACCTCTGCATCCAACTTGACAGCCTTGGCAGTCTTCAAGTTAGCCGAGTGTTTCTGTGGGAAGAGAGAGTTGCATCAATCAGAGGATTACAAACCATTGGATCAATGGAATATTCATGAGGATGGATGGTGGTGATACTCACCCCGGGTCTGGGAAGTGACAAATAAGATCTTTTGTCTCCTAGGAGAAGAAAAGTTATTGTGATTATCTGAACACATGGTAAACAAAAACATGAAATAACCACGTTATATTTCCCTTTGAATAACTGTGTGTGGATATCGACACAGATAATTAGGGCGGCAATTATGGTTATTCAGTAATTATGGAGCTGAAATTGTTTTGCTTTTGTCACCCTTGACACATTTTTATCTTCCCATCATAAACACGAGCAGCATGGTTCGTTTCAATCGACTTACGGGGACCATAAACTCTACTGTCGTGATTACGAGAAAAATAATAAAAGCAAATCTCTCCACAGTGTCAATATAACACTTTAACACAGCGTTTTGGCTTCATGTGAATACAAACGTGTGATGGATGTGATCCTCTCACCCGCTGAGCAGCACTTCAAAAATATTTACTGCGTTTTATGTGGAAGTCACATTCTGGAGGGCGACCACGTCTTGGAAATATGCCGAAACATCTTTAACCTGTCTTTGAGATTTCTCAGGCTTACAATGTGTCAAAGCACAGACGTAGATCTGTGTGTACACGGAGAAATAGTATAGTAGATGCAAATATACACACAGTCACACGGGCCTGTAAGTGAGGACACAAACAGCTGATTTAGACACTTCAGGTAACTGGCACAATAATGAATAAAAAGAGAGAGAGTACAGAGAAGGGATGAATGCATCGGTGTTTAATGGCATTGATGTTGTTCCTTTTATAAAATGCTTCCCACAGTCTATGATGATACATTTCTAAAAGATATGTGCTTGCTTTGCTTTGACTTTCATTAAGGCCTATTGAAGTGCTCAGGGGCAAAATGATTCACCAAGGTTTTATCGGAGAATTTCATTCTTTAAGGTTAAAATGCCATTGACTGTTTGTCTGTATTCGCCTCTGCCTCCCACTCTCCCTCAAAGACTCTCTGATCCTCATGTACAGACAGGTATGTGCTGCTGACCCACCCAAATCCACACAAGTACCTCGCCTGCCTTCAAAGACGTCGTTGATCTCTCTCAGCAGCAGGGCCATGTCGCAGAGCTGCGACTCCCAGGCCTCGCAGAACACCTCCAGGTTCTCCTTAGCGATCTTACTGGACGGGTGGAGGGCCAGCGTCTGGGCTGCCGAGATGATCTGAGTGGGAGTGTGAAGAGAAAAGTTTTATTAAAATAATAAGTTGATCTGTAACCAGGGAGAGAAACTATGCGAGTACAGTAAAAGACAGAGGAACAAAATGTGATGCAATTCTTGTCCAGACCTGAGACACTCACTGTGGTGATTACCAATTGAATCAGCTGCCACTATTAATCTAAACCTAAACCAAAGGGTCGTCCTACCTGAAATTTAAAACACAAGATTGGAAGCTGTTATCCCTTTCAAACTGTTCTTTAATAAAGGAACTAACCAGTGGGCAACCTGCGGAAGCGCCTTAAACTTGCATTATTTCTAATAGCCAGCAGGGGGCGACTCCTCTGGTTGCAAAAAGAAGTCTGATTGTATAGAAGTCTATGAGAAAATGACCCTACTTCTCACTTGACTTATTACCTCAGTAAACATTGTAAACACAAGTTTATGGTCTAAATCGCTAGTTTCAAGTCTCCTTCAATACAGCATGATGTTCATTTAGTAAATTATGGTCCCATTTAGAGTAGACCATAAAGCAGGGTATGCTTTAGGGCGTGGCGACCTTGTGATTGACAGGTCGCTACCACGGCGTTGTCAGGTCCGGGAGTTGTCCTTGTTGTACAACTTTAACCCTTTCACAGTGTGTTTTCAGTTAATGAAAGTTAATATTAACATTTTGGTCACCTAACAACCTCTTATTCAGCGTTCGGTTGGATTTAGATCCACCCTCTCGTGTCAAGTCTGGTTGCAAAATACCAAGATGGCGACGGCCAAAATGCCGAACTTAAGGCTTCAAAACGGCGATCTACAAACCAATGGGTGATGTCACGGTGACTACGTCCACTTCTTATATACAGTCTATGGAACTAACACTAGAAAATAACTAAATCAAGTCATTAAAGGAACAGTGTGTACCAAATAGGGGGATGTATTGGCAGAAATTGAATATAATATTAATAAGTGTGTTTTCATTAGCGTATAATCACCTGAAACTAAGAATCATTGTGTTTTCGTTACCTTAGAATCAGCCATATATAGTATATATGGCGCTATAATATATGTAGCCCAGAACGGACAAACACTGGCTCTAGAGAGGAACATTTGCATTTTCACAGTTTCGCGTCGGCCACCGTAGTTCTCCTACACGCTTGGCAAATGGACGAAGTTTAATTTGGTTGCAATCTGCAACCTCACCGCTAGGTGGCACACTGCATATTAATGTTTTAACAATGCCAAAGCTTCTATTTACTTGATGGGTAGCATTCTCCCATCTCTCTGGGCTGTGGGTTATATAAGTGGGCTACCGGTCCTCTCGGAATACGATAATCTTCTTTAATCAACACTGACACGGCAAGACAGTAAAACAACGACATCAGTCTCTCTGGGTTCACATCAGAGCCTCGATTCTACTGCTGCACTCATGCAGGTAGGAAATGAAGTTACCCAGAGGAAGCAACCTAAATGTTACACATAAACAATAATATTAATAGTGCTGTAAATTATAATGAAATAATACCTATCGGTGTAGTAATAATAATAATAAAATGTATCTCTGCAACTCTGAGGCCAAAAATAATATAGTGGATAAAATATATAAATATAATTTACCGTAGTCATTTATCATACAGCTTAATTACGCAACATAAATTAGACAAATACACTGAAGTCATTAAAGTAACCAAAAAAACAATGTGTACGGTAACTAAGGTTACAGCTTGTTTACACCAGTTAAGTTTATGTTTATGGTCAAAAGAATTAAAACGATTGGGCCTTTTATTAAGGCTTTATCATCAACCTTGTGTTTTACAAAATAAAAGGATTAAGGTTGACAAGTATAGTTCAGCACATCTTTGATGCAATATGTTTGAAAACACATGTAACCATTTATAATATCTGCAATAAAATCTGGTTTATATCTACATTTGACAAGTACAAAAATATAAAAAAAGCAACACACAAAAACATGTGGGAGCGCACACACACACACACACACACACACACACACACCCCACGCCCGTCCCCTACAGTGTAGTATTTAATAGCCAATTACCCTCTGGGCCACCCCTCTATTACTTTGGGCAGACACAGAGACATATCACCACCACCGCCCCGTACTGCAGCGTTATTGATTGGTTGACCTTTGAACTGGGAGTGCTGCGGAGTCATGCGGGGCCTGACATTCGCACCGCAGGACGGGAACATTCTACATTGCTGGATAATTACTGGCATGGATGGTTTCCAAGAGCAAACATAATTAGATGTGGGATAGGGGGACGAGGGGGGACAGCATGTTCTCAGGTGTGGGAGGCAGACTGAGGAGACAATGTGAGGTCATTTGTCTATTTTCCCTCCTCACTGCGTCTAAGTAGAATATTACTATCGTTCTTAGGTTTCATTAAGGTCTTTCTAGACTGATCCTGTCTCCCCTGTTTGTCAATGGGGTCTAATATCAAACTAACAAAAACAAAAATGCAAACAGAAAATGTTTGGAGGGCTAATGTTACCTGTGGACCAATGACATGGAAGGTCTCCTCAGCATGTATACAGGTAATCTCCAGAGGCTCTGTCCCCGACACATGGCACAGCAGCCGACACGTCTGGAGTCAGAGACACATGATTGTTTGCAGGAGAAGGATAAATGTTCACATGGGTGCTGTATATGCTACCTTGCTACCAATGTAACTCTTACTGGCAAAAACACATCATAGGTGATCATACCTAATTGTATCACAGCATATATTTAGAGGTTTATGCAGTAACCTTATCACTGCATTGTTATTTTTTTTCTGGTTACTGACTAAACAAAAGAAACTGTAGAAATGTATGTTTTTCATTTGTGGTTTCAGCATGAAACTTTAATGGTGTTTTAGCTTTTCTTTAGTGTGCGTGGATACTGAAGCTGCATTGTTAAGAAAAGGTCTTATTACTTTCCAAAAAGGAGTACCTTACTCTTATACAATGTCTCTTTTCAAACTATACTGAGTGTTCTGTTTGTTAGGTTCCACTAACAAAGACATGACAAAGCCTGCATGGCATTTTTCTGCTCAGTGTTTGCATAACAAAGCCACATATCGACTTTCATTTGGTTGAGGATTTAACAGTGCCGTCTACAATTCCATTCATCTCAAGCCGCTTGTGTTTACTTGCACAGCAATTTCGATATGTTTTTATCAACTTTGCAACTCATGGCCAACTAGTTTATCATCTAAAGTCAGCTATTTTGCCTAAGAAGGTAGATGTGGATGAAAGAAGTCAAATCTAAACTTCACTAAAAATTTCCACTGGTGTATTTTTTTTACCAGTCTCCCTGCTCCCTTCGCCCCTGCCCCCCCGCCTACCTCCACCAGCTGCTCCTTCTGCTCGGTGAGCGTGCGCGAATACTCCGCCACTGCCTCCAGGTTCCCCTCGGCGCCTGCAGCTTTGAGAGCCCGCAGAGGCAACTGCTCCCCGTGAACTTTGAGCAAGTCAGAGGCGCGAACGATTGCCACCTTATGGAGCTGGAAGTGGAAATCACAGATTAAATTGCAGAATAAGAAGAGGAGGGAGTTAACGGAGGCTTGAGAACACACAGGAGAAAGAAGGATGAGTGAGAGGCATGAATGAGCTAGGATTTTGAGAGAGCAAGGAAAAAAAGAAGAGGAGCAGTGACATAGTTGAGTTGACAGAGCGACGGCAGATAAGCTGAAGAGTGATGTGAAAATGGAAAGTGGGAAACCAGCTAGAGAGGCAGAGACATCCCAGTCGTGTCTGTGTCTCTCCGTGTTCAGACTCAGAGGGCAGACGAGCCGAGCGGAGAGAGACGGCCGCTCACCTCACGTCGGAGGTCACTGACGCTCTGGCATGTCTTCAGGATGGCCACCTCCATGTCCTCTGTGGCTTCTTTGGCATGGGCAGACTGCTGCTCCAGTGAGACAGAGAGAGTAAGAGGGGAATAAAAACATGAGACCCAACACACAAAACCTGCATTATTACCTGGAAGACTATGGCAATAGAAAGTAACTGGGTTGGAAAATTAACTTGGGGTCTTAATAGCGTGGTTTTTGACTTCCAATTGCATTTGTGACCTATTATGCTCTGAATCATAGTCTGTATAGAAAGATGGACGACATGACAGCTCCCCAAAAGTGAAGCCAAAACATCTCGATCGCCCCCCTGATGGCTGGCTGCAGTATAGGTCATAAGTCCCGCCCCCTCCATGTTAGCGGATGGGACATGAGCCAAACTAAAAAGTCAAAGTACACGTCAGATAATTTTTCCCAAAGATGGTTTCTGTCATTTTAGGTAGTTTTTTTCATTTTTCCGATAAGTTTGGTTTAAATTAGTTATTTGATGCTATAAAAGGGGGAGAAACATCATGATTGACAGCTGGGAGTCTCTCTCACTAACAGGCTGCGCCCGGGCTTGGTTCGCGCAGTGACCTCGATACCGCGGCTCCACCGCCCGATCACTACTGCGGAGACTCTGGCTCCAAATTACGTCAAAATCTCAAGATGGCAGCTCCCGTATCCGGGATATTTTGTCTTCACTTCTGTACAGTGAGAAGAAGTGGAGACGCGTCGTCCATCTTTATATACAGTCTATGGTCTGAATATGCAAAAAAAAGTTGGGCATTTACACATGCAATTTTGTGTAATCAAACTGCAATGATTAAAACTAATTATTTCATTTAAATACTTTAGAACAATTTTCAGAATGTCATACTTTCAGAGACCCACAACTCCAATTTGAATGAAAACTGTATATTCTACTAAAATTTCCACAACAAGAATCGAAACCACAAATTGATGCAGAACACCCGAGAGTATTTACACATTCAGAAGCGCTCTCGGCAATTTCAAAACATCACTGTGTCTTTTCAGTTCTCCAGATGACCTTCGATTGCAGAGACTAGATGAGGCACTACTGTACAATTATTGTATGTGGCAGCAGTCTCTCTGTCTACTCTGAGCACACTGAAAAAAAAAGACTTTACAATGAGAACCTGAAACATAACGACTTGTGTTTCATAAGTCCATCAATTTTCGAAGGCCAAGGAGACTCTGCTGCTGAATGGCAGCGAGAAACTGAACACTACGTGATGTTTCTCTCTCTCGGCTGAACGAGCCTCGATGAAAGCGGTTATTCAGGTTAGTTATCACGCTCCGTTGTTCCAGGAGGGATGTATGAAAAGAAGAGTGGGTAGGCAAAAAGAATGACTGGGTGAGTCGGGGAGGGAGTCTTAATCTGCGTGGGTCTGTGTGTGTTGAACAGACACTGCCTGCTGTACAAAAAAGTACACACACAAGATATTAAATATTAAATTTAGTGTATAACCTCACCAACTCCCCATCATCCCTTAAACTAACAACAGTAATCCAACCAACTTTGCTTGGATAACTCCGTTTTGCATCTTATTATCTTACATACTAGGTACTTATCATTATTCTTCATATGGTAGCATATGTTTTTATGAATATCCCTGTAGGTGTATGAGCATCTGTGCGAGCGCGCCTGCTTGTGCCAACATACCGCTTCAACCCAGGCGTGCACCAGCTGCTGAGCGTCCTGGCGCGCCAGCTGGCACAGGCCGAGGATGGCCTGCCGCTGCTCGTGGCTGGTGTAGGCCGAATCAGTGAAGTCCTCTGTCCGCTCCACCAGCGCCTCCAGCTGGCTGCCCATGCTCTGGGGGGACGCGGAGTACAAGTTCTCCCGCAGGCACTCCACCCTGGACTGCAGCGGGGGGGAGGAGGAGGAGGGTTGGGAATTAGGGAGGAGCAGATTGAGGTGGCGACACACACACAAGAGTTTTCCTAACCAATGTCCTGAGGGTACAAAAACTCATTCTCATTATGCACTTGACCTTGTCAGTAAATAACAAGGATTGTGCGATGCGGGTTCAGCCTTGAAGAGTCACCTTGTGCTGTCAAAGGTGCACAATAAGTTCTGCAAACAGCATCTCAAGTACACAAACGTGAAAGCTAATGCATTTTTTTTTTTTTTTCCTGTGTCTCTTTTTTCTTTCTCAGCAAAGATCTATTTTAAAAGAAGTAATGTCTCTGTGTCTCATGTGTCCTAAGATGACAGGTTTACACAAGCTTTTAGTTAAACTCCGCCATTAAGAGCAATGAAGCCATTTATTAAAAGCCATATGCATCTCTGGGTCCTTTCATTAAAATACTTTCTTCTTCTTCTTCTTCTTTCATCTCAAAGGAAAAGACCCCTTCAAAACAGTTTTTTGTTGTTTTTCTTTCATTTGCCAGAGCACAAGGGAGGAGGGAGAAGATTAGTCATAGTGGTGTAGGTTTATGGTGATTCACACGGCCGTATTAACCAAATCATAAAATAGATAGGTCTGGTGCTATATATTGATTCAGTGAATGCTAAAATGTTAATAGTGCAACCACAAATCAACACTCACACAGAGCCACGACTAGATCTTTTGAGGATTCTTGCTTCCTTTTTATTTTTTTCTCAACATTATTACAATTACCATTTATTTATTTATTTCTCTCTCCTCCTTCCCCCCTTTTCCTCCCTCTCCTATGACATCCTTACACAAGACACTTTCATACAAACACTTGTGATTGTGACACACAATGATTTTTAAACAGCTTATTTAACTTGCTCAGCATGGTGCTTCACCCACAAGAGGATCATTACTTAAAGGGATAGTATACCTCATACAACCCCAATTCAAAAAATCCGAACTATCCCTTTAACTTCACGGACACCTTCATTAAGTCCTATTTCTTGATCCTACCTTGAAGTCCTTGATGCCGTTATAGATGCTGGCAGGAAGGATCTTGTTCTCCCCACAGCTCCGTGCCTCGGTGACGATCTCGATGACCTGCTCCAGGGCGCAGCGCATCCGGTGGAACACGGCGTCCTTGTTGATCCGTGCCGACTCGCAATCTGGGTGCCTCAGGCAAGTCTTTGGAAGGAATTCGACGTGAAATGTCAAAGCTCGTGCCCTCCTCCACTCAACTTCAACCCCCCTTTTCATGTTTTACAACCACAATGATTCACTCTCTTTGGTGTTTCTTTTTTTTTTTTTTATAATGATTACGTGACTTTGAGTTTTGGGTATTACCATTGATCGCAGCTTCTGAGAAGCCTTGAAATTAAATAAACTTGAGAAGGCCTTAAATCTTTAAGCTGGACATAATCCATAACCCTCGCCCAGAGGTCCAGCGCAACTTTATACCTTGGAAGCTGTGAGGAGCATCATGGTGCATTTCTCCAGCACTGCTCTGGCTGCTGCCATCCGGGCTTTCTTCTTCTCATCCTTCAAGTCCTACAGCACAAACACACACACACACACACACACAAACACACACAAACACACACACACACACACACACACCAGATGGAAATGGGTGACTTTACTTCAGTTGCAGCTTCTAAGAACTCTCTGGGCGTCCGAGGGACATGAACCATCAAAAGTATATGCAACAAATCTCTTTCATGCCGGCATGAAGGGACACACACACAAATGTGACACAGATTCCTCTCCAAGTTTACACGCACATGAAACTTCCTGGGTTAATTGTCCCCTAATATAAAGAGATGCTACCAGAATAGGAAGGAAGATGCAGCGTGTATGACCTGCTGCATGTATTCCAAATAGAAATAGACAGCTCGCATTAGGTATTTAGGGATTTGGAAAAGGCAGCTGAATCAACTCCTCTCCCATTACTTCGCCATAGATCACAAAGATGATGTGATTATCTGTCGTTATTTTTGCCTCTGTGCTCATCTGGCTTCAATAGACGAAGATGGTAGATTTTCTAAAGGGGCCGCGTGCTTGCGCGTGAGTGGGAGTGAATACGACGAGGAAAGCTAAAGAAAACAGGGTGGCAAATGAGGGGAAGGGAGCATTAGCTGCATTGCGTTGGGGAGAGACATGATGTGTGTTTCAAAACACGTGCCCCGGAGAAATTCAGAAAAGAGGGATGGTCCATCCCCTCTTCCCGTCTAGATATCGCAGCCGGTGCACTTTACATCAGCTTCTGCAGGCAAAGCGCTTTAGCTGCGGAGGCTGAATGTATGCATCAAAGAAGGATTAGCAGTCTCCGACAGAACAAAGTTAGAAACCCTAAGTTGGACTGTTTTTTTCGAAAGCTTTAAAGTAAAAGTTTTGTTGTGCAAATACCCTAAGCTGATATGTTGAAGAGAGAATGCATTGCTGGAAGCGTAGGTCAGTTTACATCAACACTGAATGGTGATGTAAACAGTGTTTGCGGAGTATGAGTCATAGCTGACCTGGACGTTTCCTTTATGGACTGAGACATGAGTTATATGAGTTAAATGAATAGATACAGAAAGAAATATTTGTAAAAATACAAGAGAAGCCCGAAGAAGCCTTGTTTCTTCATTGTTTTTTGGGAAGAGTAAATATTTGATGCTTGAATTATTGATTTGTTCTGAGTTCGCCTGCACATTCACAGTGTATGTGCTGCAGGTCTCACAGTCCAATTCCACCACCTGCTTGCACATTCAGAGTGCAATGTTTAGAAAACCACTGCTTGTTAGAAGATTACATCTACACGGATAAACAAAATGTGCTCAGTGTTGCAGAAATGAAGAGGTAAATACTGCATGTTCATAAACCACATTATTACATTATATACATTTAATTTATTGATAAAAGATCATAGTGTGCTGATGATTTTGACACTCTTAAAGGTACAGTGTGTAGGATTTGGCGACATCTAGTGGTGTGGTTGCAGATTGCAACCAACTGAGTACCCCTCCGCTCACTCCTCCCTTTCCTGCGGTAGCTGGAGCCGCCGAGTGCAAAACCGTGGTAATTCGCCTTGCTCAGGTGCCATCCTTACCATAATAACGCTACTTTAGGAGCAACAGAAGTCAGACGGCGGCTGGCGGTACCACGGTTTTGCACTCTGCTGCTCATGTTACCGCAGTTTCACAAGCATGTGGGAGAACTACGGTGGCCTTCCTACGGTGGTGAAAGGCTCTCTCTAGAGCCAGTGTTTGGTTTGTCCATTCTGGGCTACTGTGGAAACATGGCGGAGCAACATGGCGGACTCTGTGAAGAGGACCCGCTCCCTATGTAGATATGAAGGGCTCATTCTAAGCTAACGAAAACACAACGATTCTTAGTTTCAGGTGATTATACACAAATTAAAACATAGTTATGAATATTATATTCCATTTCTGCTAATAGATCCCCCTGAAATGTTTCACACTGTTTATTTAAAACTGAAAGAGAGTTGGTTCCTTCACATGCTACTCACGTTCTGTCTGTCTCCAGTGAGGTGGGCAAACTCCACCATCTCGTTGCCAAACTGGCTGAAAATCTGTACAAATTCCTGGAAGGTGCTGACTCTTTCCAGATGGTCGAGGGTAACCAGGACCTGAGAGGAGTGAAAAGAGAGAAGAGTAGCACAGTGAATGGCCACATATGGTTTTTCTTGAAGTCCTTCCACACTCTAACAACTAGGAATGCACCAATACCGTTATCGGGCCAATACTGACTGACAAATAGTTGGATCAGGTATCGGTGACAATGGGGCCGATCTATTCAATAGGGTTCTATGTTTATATGCTATATACATTATAAACTGTAATTTGAATTCCTGTTTAAGTTTTGACTAATTTGTTGCTGCATTAAAAAGGTTTACACTTGAATTGTAATTCCTTTTAAGTGGCGCATGATGCCAAAATGGCTCGACTTCTGTCTGGAAAAGTACCCGGATCTTCCCGCGTTCTTCCGCATCCATTGGGCCCATCGGACATGCGCGGTAGCGTCCGCTCGGTCACATGACTCGGTCACGGGGTCCCAACGCCATGCCGTCGTCAGGGCTTGCGCTGTCGTCATGGTCTGGGTCTCATTCACATGAACGGAGGAAGGGAAATAACTCCGGATTCGGCTATTAGTGTGTTTTACAACTTTTAGGACCTAATGATTAGATTTCTTGTACTGGGGAGTTAATTTACCTCAAAATAAATTAACCGCTGAGTTATAGACGTCTCTTTCCCAATGTAAGTCTATGGGAAAAAGTATTTTTGGGCCCAATGGCATCACATGATGGACACGGAAGTTGTAGTACCGCCGTTTGGCCACTACGAAAATTGGGATCAACGACCGGCGCTCTTCCTGGGGGCTTTGTGCATCCCTACAACCTCTTTCTGATCTTACGGGATATCAGCAGGAAGTACAAAAACATCCGAGAGTGTCATACAGAGTGTTTATATCCCAAGAAGCCTTACCTTACAACAGAACCAAGACTAAAAGTTATTGGACTGTGATGTAGTTCAATATATTCTATTTCTGTTACTCAAGCACTCCCTTTTATAGTATCAATGGCTAAATAATATCAGTGATCTCCTAAAATAAAACCACTAAATTAAGTGGTTCCTAACCTGCATTTGAGTTAATAGTAGTCTATTATATGTAGCTGCTAATTTAGCTGCCGAGGGTAGGCTAGCTGGTAGCGCTAACGCAGCAGCTTTTGTCATCGCCAGACAAAGAGGAGGAAGAGATGTAATTGTGTTTGCCAGTAATGGAGAACAGGGGGCTGTCGACTGTCTGTCCAAAACGAGGCTAACCAGTCATGATTAGGCCCCCTGTTTCCATTCTTGGCTCGGTCTACAGCTACATCCATATCACGCTGTCTGGCTAAGAGCATAGCCAGGTACGATGGAGAGAGACAGGCTCTTGCTCTGTGCTTTTATGTGATCACTAAATGTGCTTCCCTCAAATTACCTCCAGAGTACTCCCTCCAGGGAGCCAGTGAGGAAATAAAGGACTCAGGATGGAGTTTGCTAAGGTGTGTGTGTGTGTGTGTGTGTGTGTGTGTGTGTATTTAAGTGTGGACCACTGTGTGTGTGTGTGTGGACCACAGTGTGTGTGTGCAAGAGAGCTCATGCATATCCTTAAAAGGCTGTGACATCTCACATTTGCATGTCTCACCTTGTTGCGTGATGTGATTATCTGTTTGATGACGATGCGGTCAGCCAGCACCAGGACTTTAGTGACTGAGGAGAGGAGCAAGCGAGCAGCCTTAACCATCCCTGTCCTATCGCTGAACACCGTGACACGTCCGTCTGTCTGGGGCGGCAAGGCTGATCCCACGTCTGTCAGCTGGGCTATGGCATCACCTGTAAGAGAGGAGAGAAGGAGGGTATTGTTTGGTTCAGCAACAGAGCTGGACTGATAAACTGGCTAGGTTGATATATTGTGTTGGTGTATAAGGATGCAACAATCTGACTTTTTCTCTCCTGCTATACCAATTCATATACCTAAACTCTGGGTATCTACCGAGTGCTGATCTCAAACCAGTGCTCTCTTTCCCCAAATTTAAAATCTATGTAAGGCTTCCTCACTGCATGGAACTCACTGGGCAAACACAACTTCAAACCAGTAGGCAACTTCCATTTCTGAGAAGTGAAGCCAATGCTGAAGTGCCTTAAACTTGCATTCTTTCTAATAGCCAGCAGGGGGCGACTCCTCTGGTTGCAAAAAGAAGTATGATTGTATAGAAGTCTATGAGACATTGCCCCTACTTCTCACTTGATTTGTTACTCAGTAAACATTGTAAACATGAGTTTATGGTCTCAATCGCTAGTTTCAAGTCTTCTTCAATACAGCATGATGCTGATTTAGTAAATTATGGTCCCATTTAGAGTCAAATAGACCATAAAGCAGGGTATGATTTAGGGCGTGGCTACCTTGTGATTGACAGGTCGCTATCACAGCGTTGTCCGGTCTGGGAGTTGTCCGTGTTTTTGTCTTTCAACTTTAACCCTTTCACAGTGCGTTTTCAGTTCATGAAATTTAATTTTAACGTTTGGTCACCTAACAACGTCTTATTCAGCGTTCGGTTGTACTTAGCTCCACCCTCTCGTGTCACCTCTGGTTGCAAAAAAACAAAATGGCGACGAGCAAAGTGCTGAACTCGAGGCTTCAAAACGACAGTCCACAAACCAATGGGTGACGTCACGCTGACTACGTCTACTTTTTATAGACAGTCTATACTTCAAACATGACAACCAAAATATCATTTCTTAACTTTAATTCTTTCGAGGCTTGGGCATATTTTGATTATATTGATCTAGACAGTTTGTGAGACTTTTCTGTCTGTCTGTCAGATGATTCAGATAGAGTCCAGTTGGGGAGGCCGACTCAGAACATGCTGGAGGGTTTATTCATCCCATCTGGCCTGCGAGCCTCCTGGGATTCCCTCTGAAGAGCTGGAGGATGTGGCTGGCCAGAAAAAACCTTTAGGCTCATTTGCTTTGCCTGCTGCAACTGCGATCTGGACCCAGACAAGAGCCAGAAAATGAAAGGATGGGTGGTCAAATGATAAGTTAGGCCAGACAACACTACAGCACAATGTTCTTCCAATCTGCCACTCTTCACCTCTAGGAGAACATACCGTCCTAGACAGGATGAAACACAACGGCACTATATTCAGCACAGTGGTATGACAGCTATGCCAGCCTGACCCAAACACTGCTGGCATGCTTTCTGGGTGACGTGAGACAACTAAGGCCCTAAAACACAATTGGCAAACATGCCATGAATTTGCTCTGCCGTGAAATATGCAAATAAAAAATATTCGTACAATGTCCAACTTTCCCGACTTTCTAACCAGCTCTTACTAGCCCCAAAATAGGGAAGAATACAGAGTTTTTTTAGGCTGAAATCCCATCACCAAAATAGTCCCTATCAAGGGGAAAAGGTCCAGAGTTAAGAGCAAGTGGGAGGAGGAGAGAAATCTCTCAGAAAGAGAGAGCTCAGAAAGGAGGGGGAGGTCTCTATCAGGTCATGCAGCTTGGCTGTCTATTTGGTTTGGCTGGTCCTACGAAGCAGCACTAACGAACTGATTGCATTCGACAGGCTGCTTTTCAGTGCCAGCTCCGCTAACCAGTTAAAACATCTAGGCCTGGCTCGCAAAGAATGCTGCTCAAACCCCCGTGACACTAGCAGGGTGGAAAGCAGAGGGAGCCAACTCTCCTCTCTAAATCCCAGATTATGGGTGGTACGGACTGGAGGATGGATTTTCATGACCTTAAATGTAAAACAGACCTTTGTAGCTTCTGTTTGCTGTGAAAAACAATTGTTTGTTCCTACATGGGAAATCACGCATCAGGTGTAATGAATTCTACTTTTTTTTCTGTAAATTTATTATTCATAAGTGAAAACTTGAAAGGCCGATCCTTGATGTGTGTGTACAGCGCTTGCTTGCAGGCAGTCAATCTTGCATGACTCAATGGATGGCAATGTCTGTCGGTGGATTGTGATGAAACTCGATCCCCCCTGGATGACTTTAGTGATTCATTAACTTCTCATCTAATGCCAGCAGGTCAATATTGTGATTTGTCCGGTACTTTGGTTTACGAACAAATACCTTAAAAACTAATGACATTCCCATCAGCCTTAGCTCTACTTTGTGTTTTGTCGTACTAAGCGAATTTTAGCATGCTAACAATGCTAAACTAAGATAGTGAACATGGTAAACAATATGACTGTATATGAGAAGTGGACGTAGTCCCTGTGATGTCACCCATTGGTTTGCGGACTGCCATTTTGAAGCCTTGGCCGTCGCCATCTTGGTTTTTGGCCATCGCCATGTTTTTTTTTTTTTTGCAACCAGAAGTGACACGAGAGGGAGGAACTAAGTACAACAGAACGCTGAATAAGACATTTTTAGGCGATCAAAATGTTACTTTCAGGAACTAAAAAAACACACCGTGAAAGGGTTAAAGTTGTAGGACGAAAACACGGACAACACCCAGACCGGACAACGCCGTGGTAGCGACCTGTCAATCACAAGGTAGCCACGCCCTGAAGCATACCCTGCTTTATGGTCTATTTGACTCTAAATGGGACCATAATTTACTAAATGAACATCATGCTGTATTGAAGAAGACTTGAAACTAGCGATTGAGACCATAAACTCATGTTTACAATGTTTACTGAGGTAATAAATCCAGTGAGAAGTAGGCTCATTTTCTCATAGACTTCTATACAATCAGACTTCTTTGTGGAATCAGAGGAGTCGCCCCATGCTGGCTGTTAGAAAGAATGCAAGTTTGAGGCACTTCTGCATTGGCTTCACATTTCAGACCTGGAGGTTGCTCTGCTACACATCCGCATGTTAGCATTTAGCTCAAAGCAAAGTGCCTCGGTACAGCCTCACAGACCTGCCAACATTGCTGTCGACTTGTTTCTGTATCATTTATGTATAATTCACGAGTGAAAAGTTTAAAAAGCCCAATCCTTGATGCGTTGGCACAGCTCTTAGAGGCAATCTTATTCCCTCTTTTTTCACCAACATATTGCCCTGCACTTGTAGTCCAGTATTTAAACACTCACATACTATACGGTGTGCGCTATGACTTTATTTTGATCCTAACTACCATCTTATCTTGAACTTTTCTGAGGGAGAAAGAGAAAGTGAGACAGAAGCAACGCAAATGTGAGAATGACACAGAGAGGCTGAGTGAAAGAGACAGAGACAGAGATCCAACACAGATTGCCTTCACTGACCTGCCTCATTGGATCTCTCCAGCGCTCTGATGATGGGTAGCATCTAATTAAACTAGTGCTTTCAGCCTGCCTTTATTTCATTCATTATAGCACACAAGGCTGAAGCCTGCCTGATTAAACTCTCCCCGCGGCTAGGTATTAGACAAATGCCAATCCCTCTTCACTAACTAGCCCCTCTCTCTCTCCTGGAGACTTAAAGTCTTTCTTTTTCATTCCTGAAGATGTCTCCATCATTTAAAATAAAATGGTCAGAGAAACAAAAAGTTTTTTTTCTTCTTTAAATCAGGGAACAGTTGTACAGTGTCTGTCAGGAGAAGTGCAAGGGAAAACTGTGAAAACACCTCCCTAAGAGTAAAGTGAGAAGAACTAGAATAAATTAGTCGCAGTGGGCACACACATCCAGACATTTTCACACACACATTTTCTCATCAGTCTCTTCTCCCCCTCCCACCAGCGCCCTCTTTGTCTGAGTTTTAGCCGTCTTTACAAATCAACGCCGTGTGAGGATTAAACGCTTTGCTACACAAGCTGGATCCCCCGACGTAAACCTATTATCACGGTGTTGTGTCTAAAAAATTCTTATCCAATGGGATATTGTTTCCGGTCTGTTCTGCAGAAGGCTAAATGAGGTCCTTGTTTTGCCTGATAAGAACTAAGTTTCAAGATACAAAGAAGTGTTGCACCGAGCAAGTGGTGACAACTATGTAAACGAAGAATTGTAAGAAAATTTTAGATAGACAGGAAGATGCGGGGTTGACGTGGGTATTTTTAGACAGCATTTTAATGGCAAAATGTTACAAGAAACACTGAGACACACATTTCTGACACCTCTTCTTTCTCTGGTTCAATAAAAGCTGACAGTGCCGTAAAGGCTCATCCACACATTCTTGTTCCTTCACACTGGTTGTCACTGTTTCCACCCCTCCTACTACCCTCCGTACCTCTTTGTCTCTCTCAGTTGTTTACTGTTTTTGCTCTAGATATACCCATACATCCATCAAGCAGATTATCTTTTCGGATTCGCAGGAGGATGGAGCCTCACATCGGGGCGAGAGGCAGACTACCTCTCGGACGGGTCTATCATCCAACCTGCATGTTTTAGAAAGGGAAGGAAACTGCAGAAATGCAGACGTGGGGAGAAATTTAAACTCCACACGGACGGGCCCAGCAAGCAGATTTAAAATCCTTGAAAAAAAATGAGGGGTCCTGACCTCAGGTGGAGAAATATTTCTCAATGTAACACAGAAGCAATTCACGAGGCAGTGAATATCGGGAAAACTTCTTCAATCTCGCCAACAGCCTGATGCGCATAGTCTCCTATCAGAATCTATTATGCAGTGCTTTCCAAGCCGGCGCAGACACATTCATTCCCTCCTTCTTCACGGCACCCTTGGGTGTAGACGCACTTTTTTCACTTCCAACCTAATAACAACAATGTCTTTAGAAGACTCTGGAGGTCCTCTGGTGTAACGCTGTCTGACAGCCAGGCTGTCCAGACAAATTGAAACTTGCTCAAATTTGATAACACAGTGAGGCCTGAAGGTGATGCCTGGTGCTTTATGAAACTGTCACAGTTTGTCTTAATAAATAAACACTGATAAGTCTTATTGGCTGACCAGCTGTAACAACCTCAATGGCAATTTGTGAACACCATAAAGCCACGGCCATGCTCATGACAGGAAGATACAGTATCCACTATGAAGAAAAAGGCCTTTAGGATGAAGCACCCTCGCGCAGTTTTACAACATCAATTTGCGACCACAAAATAAGTGCCGTCTCTATCTCCCCCACAAGAGAAACACTCAGCGATGTGTTGAGTTTAAAGGCAGCAATTCAGTGAAATGTCGAGCGCATAATAAGATTCCGGCCTACCTGCTCTGCGTGCCTCGAAGCAGGCTTGACCCATCTCATCCTTGAGCTCCTGGTTCTCGGTGGCGATGGCCTCCCCGACGGCGACAAAGCGTCCAACTGCCACGCTCACTGCCTGGCCCACCCTGTGTATGGCTGCCAGGGTTCGCTCTGACTTCTTTGGCTTGTCTTTATGGTTGATCAGAGTGGTGATCTGCAGGAATGTGTGGAGAAGGACAAGAAAAAAGACGCACATTAAGACAAATACTTTACTTTTGTTGTAGCTAGTTATTTAAAGGTGCAGTCAGTTTGCAGGATTTGGCAGCATCTAGCGGTGAGGTTGCAGATTGGAACCAACTGAAGCTTCTCCCATGTGCCAAGTGTGTAGGAGAACTACGATGGCCGACGCAAAAACGCGAATGGTCCTATCTAGAGCCAGTGTTTGGTTTGTCCGTTCTGGGCTACTGTAACAACATGGCGGCCGGCTCCGTGAAGAGGTTACCCACTCCATATGCAACCAACGATTATTTTCGTTGTTGATTATTTTCTCGATTAATCAATTAGTTATTTGGTCTATAAAATGTCAGAAAATGGTGAAAAATGTGGATCAGTGTTTCCCAAAGCCCAAGATGACGTCCTCAAATGTCTTGTTTTTGTCCGCAACTCAAAGATATTCAGTTTACTGTCATAGAGGATTAAAGAAACCAGAAAATATCCACATTTAAGAAGCTGGAATCAGAGTAATTTGACCTTTTTTCACTTAAAAAATTACTCAAACCGATTAATCGATTATCAAAATAGTTGCCGATTAATCTAATAGTTGACAACTATTCAATTAATTGTTGCAGCTCTACTCCATCGACCCCTCTAAAAGCCTGGAGGAAGATAAATGAACACACAAGTTGCACGGCTGCCTATCTAGAATCATAACTTCTTGTTCGATAGTGTAAGTATGCTGCGATTACATCCAAACAACGTCTTTGATAAGGGAGCATGTTGAGTCTGGAGCCCGCACTCCATTTGCTTATCAGAAGAGAGGAGTTTCCTGCCTGTACAGCTACAAGTGGAGATAACATTTTGGAAGACGGCATGATAGCCTAGTATGCGTGTCAGAAGGAGAGAAAGCGGCACAAACACGCACCCAATCTCCAACACAACATTTCATCAAATTTGAAATAAGAACAACAAAACAGCAGATGGGACATGCACGCACGTCTTCTGCGACATAATACAAGACGGTCCACAGCAACACGCACACACACACCAAACTCAGGTGGGGCCTCTTAGTGATAATTGAGGGTATGAATTATGAATGGGTAGAACCAATTATCATCAATTATTCATTGATTGCTTTCACTCTCTCCAGCTGTTATCATTGTGGGTGTGAGTATGTGTATGCGTGTCAAACCATTTGGGTCAGGGAGTGGTGGGTGGTGGTTTTAATTGGCCCACAGCTGCAGGTGGTCCGAGTGGGGAATCTTTTGCATTAAAGTCTTTGTTGGCTACAGAATGCACGCTGGTTCTGCTGAGCTCAGCCGGCTGTTCGAACGAGCAGCGTCCTGACACAGGAATGTAACACACCGGGCGGTCGCCTTTTTTTTTTTGTTCCACAAGAGAATCTGAATGAAATCCTTGAAATGAAATGTGTTCAGATATATTTGACGGTGTAGAACACAATTAACCCTGAGATCTCATGGGAAGTTGACAGGATTGTTATAGATCAGTATCTGACAGGTAGCACACACACACACAAAAATTGTGCCCAAACATGACCAGGATACTGTGTATTGGTATCTAGGTACACCGTGGTATAAAGGTTGACGGTTATCATACCGTGCACATTTGCTGATCTACAGTATTGATAAAACTGACATAAGCGAGTGTGTGTGTGACTTAAAGGTACAGACAGGAGCAGTCAGACTGCGCTGAAGTGCACCTACAGTATATGTTAATAATCATAGGACATTATTTTAAAAGCTCACAGCTGATGTTATTTTCCATTTAGTGATTAATTACAAGTTATAGTGCTGCTAACATGTGAACTAACATGCATTAGTTATATAACATTATAGCTTTTTTTTATCAGGTTTATAATTCTGATTATTATAATTCTTCTCTCAATCCTTTAAGGGTCATTATAACTGATAATAAAGATATTACTACTAATAATAATAATAAAAATAATAGTGTAATACTGCGATACCGTGAAACTGTGATATTTTCTGAGATGGTTAAGGTACCGTGAAAATCTCACACCGTTACAACCCACCGTCTGAAACACTCTTTTTGAACTCCTGCCCCGCCCCCTCCGGAGCCCAGTCTGCTCTGATTGGTCAGCTGGCCCACTGTTGTGATTGGTCAACCGAACCAAATTCTTTGTACTCCGCTCCAGCTCCGGTCTAGCTAGCTTTGTTTGAGGGCGTGCCAAACTAGCCGCTAGGCAGGTATTATACAAATGTGTTACTTGGTGACATCACCACGTTGCGGAAGAAAAGGCGGGACTTTGATCAAGGTGTTTCAGGCAGTTCAGGAGCAATGTTTTCTCCCTTTTGACCTTTTACATGCACAAAAAAACTACATAACACACTAAAGGAAAGGGAAAAACCACAAAAGCATAATAGGTCCTCTTTAAACAATTAATCAATTATCAAAAAGTTTCTAATTAATTTTCTTTAGATTTACTCGGATGAAATGACTAATCAGCTCTTCACCCAACAATTATTTTTGTTATCAATTGATCCGATTATTTTTTCAATCTACCGATCAATCATGTCAAGTCTGTAAAATGTCAGAAAATGTTGAAAGAATTCCCATCACGATGACTTTGAATCTTGTTTGTCTTCATTCTTGCACATTCAAGCTCGCAGTACAAATGCCTCCTGAATGTGAATGCCATAATGGTAAACTAGCCTGAGTCAGCAAAAGCTCTTGCGCTGCTGCCCTGTGAGACCTGACCCACATTAAAACTGTACATCACACATCATCCACACTGACAGTTTCACCGAACGCTGCTGAGTTTCAAAGTGATGTTTAATGCTGCTTAAGTTGTTTCACAGAGCCCCCGTGCTCATTAGCACTGCGCACAGCAAATATGTTTCTTGTTGAGAAGTACCATGATAGTTGGGTACAGAGAAAATGTCAATACTGGGTCAGACTTTCCAACTTCAAATTGCTGAGAAACTTAAATTAATTGGGAATGTGTCAAAAAAATTGAAATTCAGCACAAGATTAAAAAAAAAATATGCAAGTCCTTGAACAATGAAGGATGAAGGTCACAACTCTATATGTATTGAAGTTCCAATGATAGTTTGGTTCAATAAAAAACCACACATTCATTCTCACTGATAATGGCACTCATCAAGGATTTCTGATAAGCATACAAGCCCTGCTGTTATTCTCTATAAAATAGCATACAAGATGTTGAGTTGTTGAGTAGTTTTAAAACTCATGAAAAAGAAAAAAGGTTAGAAAGAAAAGGTTTAGATATAAGGGAGCAAAAGAAAATATAAAAAACAGAAAATAAAGAGTGCACCAAATAAAGTTGCTGCTTTCTCTCTTTCCCCTCTATAACCGTCACCACGTTTCTCCTCTAATACGTTAAAAGAAGTTGTAACTTGTCTTTTTTTCTATTGCTCTCCATTCTCGGAAAAAGATCATTGTTCTGTCGCAACATCCTGACCCTGTGAGTGCTGATAAAAGCACTTATTTTGGTCCGTCACTCGCTCGTCACTTCATGTTATCATCTGTCTTCTTTATCTCAGTATTCCCTTCCTGCGAGCCCGGTGTTTTTCACTGACTCATCCACACACAGTAGGATACTCCGTAGAAAACAACAACGCCGGCTGGACATGACGCAGCCTAAAAGATGGAATTGGGGCACGGTGACACATAACTCAGACCTACGGCATAAAATAGATTGTTGTTGAACGTCAGGTGGCATTCATGTTATACAAGAGACTTTTTCTGTGACGTAAAGTGTTTGACGATTCAAGCGTCTGTCCCTGGCTTTTCTGGAGGACTGTCTTGTGTACAACTCAAAGTGTGTATGCATGAATGGCATTTTTATGTCATGCACACATGATTGTTTTCCTAGATGACTTGTACAAGTAAATGGTGACACTCATGAACACTCAGACTGGCACTGATCCAGAAACCAGAGACAGCAAGAGAAAGCCTGATTATTACAGATCTTCCTGTGCGAAAACGCTTCTTCTACACTGCAGCAGATGAGCGGAGGTTGAAGTTATTTTAACAAGTTTAACACGTTGTGTCTGTGAAAGACAAACAGAGTGAAAACGTCTGTGTGAATTACAAAGAGAGGCAGGGAGAGAGAGCAGAGTATAACTAACTGCCGCCTGAGATTTCCTCCATTAAAGATTACTAGGTGGGTACATTTACTGGGCTGTGCAAACAGGAACAGAGCAGGGTGGAGGGAACATAATATTGATGCAGTGCCATCGCAGCAGAGAGGCCATTGTGTTTGCAGAGACAGAGAAAAGTGCACTACATTTTCATACTACAAGTTCATTCTACATTTGCTATTGAAACAACTAAAAAACAGTGAAGATAAAAAACAGTATTACTTATTCGTGCTGGATATCGAGTGAAAATTTTGGACCAGGCATTCAATGCTAACTTACACTACTTCATATATTTGATACTCTATTCTATAGACACACATCAGTCGATAACAGAAAAATATTGAGGTTTGATCAGTGGACAATCTCCGGGTCTGAAAAGAGAAGCCAAAGCAGAAGTGCCTTAAATTTGCATTCTTTCTAACAGCCAGCAGGGGGCGACTCCTCTGGTTGCAAAAAGAAGTCTGATTGTATAGAAGTCTATGAGAAAATGACCCTACTTCTCACTTGATTTATTACCTCAGTGAACATTGTAAACATGAGTTTATGGTCTCAATCGCTAGTTTCAAGTCTTCTTCAATACAGCATGATGTTCATTTAGTAAATTATGGTCCCATTTAGATTCAAATAGACCATAAAGCATGGGCGTTCTTATTACACGCTTTTCCCTTGTGCATTATCTTTCATTCACGCGCTTTTTCGTGCGACCGTGGCTGAATATATTGCAATATTTTGATTCGTAGCCCCTGTATTGCCAGATTCTTGCCAATACACAGCCCTACTTGATACCCAGCTTCGCTCCTTATAGACACCTGCTCAATCATTGAAGCTGCTCTCAGTTCATTCTTCACATCTCTATTTCACACACACCCTCCCTCTCTATACCAAGCTGCTGTGCTCTGCTGCACTCCAGCAGTGTTCGAATGCCAATGAGCACTACCAACCAACCAAGCAGCATCCGGCCCAAAGCCTCCAAAACCCCACTGAGGATTTACATGATGTGAAATCTATGACATAAGCACAAATGTTGCTTTAGATGCAAAGTCAGACCTCTGGCAGATTTGTTTATTGACGGAGCTAACTGGCTGTGTCCCCGGTGCTGTAACAGCTTGGATAGAGAGGGGTTTGCTGTAAAGAGAAATGGCTTAATCTACAATCTAATGTAACAAATGTGGCGGTATACTTGGAATGTGCATTCTGGTATATTCGTGACAAATGGTCCTTTTGAAGAATTTATCAAACTCCCTGACGTCCCTGGTTTGGGGGAAATTTCAGATCTCAGGACTTAAATGAACAGCGTTCCCGCTGCTGAACCACCCACAGTTCTGTACATAATCTCTTATGAAGTCTCTCTTTTTCACTCTCACTTTAACACAGCAGAGCCTGTCCATCCCCTTCTTGTTAACTTTCTCCCCTGGCACACAACCAGTCATTCCCAACCATCCACCTCTCATCTCTTTGTTGTGCACAATTAGGAGGACAATTACAAGGCCGTAAAAAAAACGACATCAACAGCTTATTCCGAGCGAAACAATGCACCAGCAGAGCCCACCCATTGGTTAGCGGGAAATCTAGACTCGCACCTCAAGGACACAGTGACCGACTATAAATCAGAGGGTAACAAAAGCTGGAAACATTCGTGGCTGCCTCCCATTGCTACTGACTGAGTTTCATTGAATGGCTACGCTGGGAGGAAGTTCGGCATTATCCGAGTCATTCTTTCTCTCCGCCTGTTTTTTTTTTTCTGATTCTTGGATAATGCAATTGTAGGAATGTGTAGATAAATGGGTTTGCTTGTGGAAGAAAAATCCAGTTTACTCAAAACAGATCAATTCAAAGCCTCTTTCCCAGCGGCAAATTTGCGTCATTCTAACGGCGAGAACTCCTTCACAAACAAAGGCAGCGGGACAAAAGTGAGTGTGAACAAGCTCATCCTGGAGGCCTGACGGGGCTTTTATTAAACACAAATGGTAGCCATTCATCACCATAATTGCTTGCTTGCCAAGTGTTATATTGGCCTGCTTATTTGTCTGAATTATATCTCCGATTCCTTTAAGCTTTACTTGGCCTGCTGACGAGAGTAACAACTCAAAAAGTACTTCTTTTTTTGAATGTAAAGCTGGATTCAGCCAGCAGCAGTAGAGCTCAATAGGATTCCCACATGTGCGAATGTGGGGGGTGCAAATAAAGAAGAAACATTATCCATCCATCTATAGTGACAACACAGTTCTTTTTTTATTTGTGTCTACTTAAGCGTGTGTGTGGGTGTGTGCAGATGCAAGTATTTACTTTACACGCATACTGCTGTGTGTGCAGTTAAATAGCTGCGATGTGTATGGGCAGGAAATAATTGGACAGTAGCTCGTGTGAAGAAAAGGTGACGAGGAGGAGAGAAACAAAAGGAGCGGTTTAACGCCTTGTTCGTGTTTATTTTCTGATCAGATGAAACTGCCTGCGTCATTTTGTTCGAGAGAGTTTGTCCTTGTTAATCGTGGTAACTTTGGTGGCCTCCCGTTTCTGCACACCTCAGATCTCCGCTCTCATTACACAAACTCTACAGCATATGGCTCACTTTGTTAAAGTAAACAGGAAAACGAATACTTCCAGGTCCATTACAGCACAAAGGGATCATTGTTGCAGTGAGTGCTGCACCTAAAAGGGACAAGGACAATGTTCGTCTTATCCATGTGGATTGCTTCTGGAGGTTTCCACACATTTTTTGTTTTTGTCTTCCACAAAATCAGCTCTTGAAAAAACTGTTTTTATTGATGCAAGGAGAGACGTGGCTGGCTGTTCGCTGGGGACGGCGAAGAGAGAGAGAGAGAAAAAAACATAAGAGGAAAGGGATGAAAGTCGCACTGAACATGCACTTTAATGGGTGAGCAAATTCCTTCCAAATTGGCCGCAAGCAGATGGGAGTTCGATGCCGTGCTGGTCCACAGCCAGACTGGAGAAGCAAGACGAGGAGATGAAAAGAGAGACGAGGGAGCTGGGAGGAGAGCTGATGCACAGATAGACGGGGAGAGGTGAAGGGAGCGAGAGAATAAAGAGTAGGATATGTCACATCCGCATCACACTTTACCCTGACATGTTCCATCCTCACCGTGTATCTAACGCCACTCCTCTCTCTTTCAAAATTCCCTCCCTTGTGACTTCAGCAGTCTTTCTCTCCACACCTTCATCCATCTCTCCTCTAGCAGTCATCTGTGTTCAGTATTGTAATTGATTCAAGTCTGTCCCTAGAGCCTGGCTGCTGCAGTACACCAGTACAGTGTGATACACTACAGTAGCATATTTAAAAAAAAAACAAGAAAAGTTAGCACATCCTAGATTTCAAAGTCAAGGAGGATAACTCACATCCCTAGTCACTAGGGGTGGAGGAATACTCAAGGATAGATCTTTTATTACATAAACTATTAAGCTCTTAACAATACGGCCGCTATTCTATCTTTCAGAGGTTGTAGTGGGCTCAGTCTTAAAGCTAGAGTGAAGATACTGGAAACTAGAAAACAATGTCACGCTAGCTTGTCGGGAAGAACGCTAAATAGCGCTCCAAAGTTATGCTAAATTTTGGCGAGGAAAAAATGGCATTGCCATTCTCAAAGAGGACCCTTGACCTATGAACTCAAGATATGTGAATGAAAACTCTGAGATGAACAGATTGAAAACTGTATCTTATTAGATAAAACAGAGGAGTCGCCCCCTGCTGGCTATTAGAAAGAATGCAAGTTTAAGGCACTTCCGCATTGGCTTCACTCCTCAGACCCGGAGGTTGCCCACTGGTAGCAACTTGAGATGTTTAAGCTGCATCCTTTGGTGTATATACTGTAAAAACATGTGCACAGAACAGCAGAAATGGTAGAGCTGCTGCACCATCCAATTCTTACACTGCAAAACCACATAAATCAGAAAACGTATGCCCTTTCATTCCCCCAAAGAAATGAGTTAATTTCTAGGGCCCTAATTTCAAGTGCACAATGCACACAGTGAACAATATTTGACAAATTGGTCCAAACTAATATGGCCGGTTTTCTGGACACAAATTTGTACTCCAGTTGGTCATTACTGAACAAAAACCATAGTGAAACATACCGGGCTAGTGGCCAATTTACAGCCGTGTTTTGCAACAATGAATCATGCCCTCATCTCACAAAATGTGTAAGCTGCACTCATTCTATGCTCTTTCAGCTGCCTACGGACACAATGGGAAGAGTTACAGAGTCAGCTAATAAGCGCAGAATGCAAGTTTTCTGGTGCACCTTGTTAAATTAGAACCACAAGGCGGCAGTTCAATTTAGCATAAACCACATCCATATGTCGTCTTGACTGGTCATGCATTCTTTAGGAATTAGATTACATATGCAGAGCTATTTTTCATTTGGTACTCCCTCCCCACACACACTCATACCTGCAGAGACATCCACACACCACAAGTCTGTTTGAGGGGCCACCCTGAGGATTTGAGTTTCTAAAAAAAAACCCTATAGGCACTGATACCAAAACCAGATATAATTATGAGCCCCAAGAATGAAACCTGAGATATTTCCAAAGACAATTTTGCTGTTATTTAATAATATGTGGTCATTTTCTTACTTATGCATGAGAAAATAGACACACACAATCATTCACACACACAGTAAGGCTATCTGGATGCACACTCATAAACAGTAAATACATTATAATTTACTAGTGAGTGTGTGGGGAGAGGGAAGATAGAGAGACAGAAGGAATAGAAACAGAAAGTATGTCTTATCAGCACAGACAGACTGTTGTGATGAACCTGTGGAGGTCACACAGAAAGCGTCACCATAAACTATCTATAAAGCAAGGAATCTGTCTCTGTGTATGTGGGTGTGTCCTTCGCATATGTCGAGAACCGCTCATCCGATCGACTTCACACTCGGCGGCTGTATTGCTGGGGAACCCATGGGGTGCTTTGTCGAATTTGGTCTAATTTGGACACGTGACACTTTTAATATTAATAAACTTTGAATAAACAAGCACCCAGCGCTCTGTGCAGCAGCGGGGGTGGTGCTTCAGGGGTTTGCAGACTGAATCCAGCATGTCGCGGGCAGACCACGGCTCAGTTCACTGCTGCTGGATCTTGGATGTAGTCCGCTAACGCTGGATAATGTTACAACCAAACTTTTCTTCACTTCTGCAGCGGGCAGGCCGCGGCTCGTCGACTGCAGTCATACATTATAGCCTATGTTACATGGATGCTAGATAAAACGTTACAACTCCGCTCTTCTTTACTTCCCTGAAGTCAACATGTGGAGTCAACACAAGCAAATAGCCAACTGGAAGAAGAATTGAACCAGAGTGTATTTCACTGGTGTGACTGTGAGTAAACCGCGACTGGGGAAAGTTTTTCCCCGTGAGTAAGACTGTATTTCCCCGGTGTCAGACTGACTTGATACTAACTGATAACACTAATAACCTTACCTCCAGCAAAACACCTCCGCTGATTAAATCCATGTTATACATTTTAAACGCAGTAGTTATATCAAAGCCAGCGACTAAAACGCCTATTTGGAAGTGTATTTCCCCGGTGTATTGCACCGTTGTTTCTGACCATTAGTAGCCGTGACTTGGGTGTGTCATGCAACTATGTCATGGCAGGTGTATTGCTGGAACCAAGGAAGCGCAGCGTCGAGTGTGAAGTTGTTTGTATGAGCGTTTCTCACCACACCACAGGCCGAAACATTCGGCCCCGTTTTGAACAGGCATATTTTCAACGGGCACTGCACTAGTGCTCTTGTTAATCTATTCCTGAGATTTATGATTTATTTAGACTCCCCCAAACCAGTGATAGCAGCCTATAGGCCTGACATTATCAGGCTGCATCCAACTATTGAACTTACTTCTTCTTCATGCACACACAAACACACCTATCTAGCTGAAGCACCTTCCCAGAGATAAAGGCAGAGAGTGCAGTGATTTGGCAGTAGTAGCTGTAACTCTTTAGGATGATTGAACACAGATGGTTTTTACCCAGCAGGACAGATAATTCCAGAGAAAAGATAGTCAAATCACTGCGTGCCTATACAACCGCAAGATGACGGGGATAATACCAGCTGATTGCCGAAGAGAGAGGCAGAGGGGGAAGAAGGGTGCAGCGCACCGGGAGGTGATGGATGTGGGAAGACTACAGAGGCCGACAGAGGGGCAAGCCAACAGCCATGCAGGAGAACCAACAATCAGATTAGCATTCCAGTGTATTTGTGCCCAAAGGACAATCATATCTGTGTGCTTATGTCTCTTTGAGACTGTAAGATTTTCATAAGGGTTATTATTGAACTTTAACTGCAGTTGCATGAGAACACTGCTTTTGTACTTCAGATTTGTCTTCGTCACCATAATTAGTTTGATATCAGTACTTAATGATATTATTAATATTGGACTTCCATTCCCCAGGTGGCCAGACACATGACTCCAAATGAATGCTAGTGCACCGTGTGAATAGGCAAACGTATCCTCATACAATGGTTCTCATGATATCTTACTTAAAGTACGTAAACTCATTTTTCATGCGTTTCCCTACAAATGTCCAGCAACACGTGACACACGTGTGAATTTCTGCTCCTTACATGCATACAGTCTTTTCAAAATAAACTTCCGTCTTTACAGGAAACAATTTGGTTAGGTTTAGGCAACAAAGCTAATTAGGTTAGGTTTAGGAAAAGAGTGTGGACGTGGCGTTACTTAAGTACAGAAGTTAAATGGGATACGAACACCGGTCTCCTGGGCAAAAGTCTGGTGTTTTTTGACCCACCCATCCACCCCGACCTCCTCCCTACGCACCGTTTGTCACTCTTTATACTTCCCGGTTCACTGTTACATGGATTACATACAAATTGATTTTGTGGGATATATACAGTATATATGAATTACAGTGCATTACTTTACGAATGGTGTATGAGAACAGCCTGAATTGGCAAACGTTTGCTAACAAGTTGGAGATGGATGAAGATATAAAGGAGATAATATGTTAACAGCTTGTTCCTGCTCACCCCAAGAGGAAAAATCTGCTTTAAAAGCTTAGTTGCGATGCAATTATATGGACTCAATAAATTATGATATTGAATTATTCACATTATTAACTGCAAGTGGAGGAATGTTGCTAGTTAGTCAAGATTTGTATCTGCCTCGGGTCATTTTAAATATAGCATTACCCTTGGTTAGGAACTCTTCCGAATTGTGGAATTACTGAGTTATTATTGCTCTAGTGAGCTACGTATATTTGTTGGTTTTGTGTCCTTATCATGTTTTCATGTTCCAAGTTGCTCCCAGCTGGCAGTCATATAATGTTCTGAGCCAGTTTCCACTTTGTTTGACTAAAGTCCGGGCAGTGGAATCGACTCAGTAAACATGGCGGGCGGGAAAGCGGGTGACATGTGACAAAAGGTCACAGATCAGGAGACGAGCACATGACGTGAACCTTAACCCACTCGCTCATGTGTGCCAGCAGACATGCAGCCAATGAGACAGACGAGCAGGCGGACACTGATGGAGGCAGACATGGAGAAGTGGGGGCGTACTGAGGCTTGCAGATACAGAAACAAGGGCTGACGGACAGTAAAGACAACCTGAACGGCATACATGCCAGTTGAATAAGTTTGTATTTCTATCAGACTGTAGCCCGTTTGAGGAGTTGTATGAGAGAAGGGCACCGTTTGGCCTTCAAGCTTTGGCTCAGCAATCAGAGCTGACATTTGAATATGTGGACAGGCAGATTAAATCCACAGCCAACCTCAGCGAGAAGGTTATCTTATCTGCTGATGAATAATAACTAGCTGCGTGTAACCAACCACTCAAGAAGGACAATGACTAATAATAGAGTATCATGTGTCTTCTTTAGTGAGTCTGAGTGACACGTCGTGGGTCTGTTATAGATGCACTTGTGAGGCCTTTTATTCAAGAGCTGAAAGAAATTACTCGCAAATAGTCAATAACAACACAACAATTACTTGTGTACCAGTAACAGCTGGTTATAGTTCGAATTTCTTTTATACTAAAACCAATTCACATACTTTTTAAGTACCCTTTTTTGAGAAATATGTTTCTCTTACAAAAAAGTTTTTATTCAACAAAAGAAGCCAATCTGACTGACAGGCTGACTTTTGTTTCAACACAAGCAGCTGCACAAGAACATGTTCCCACATAAAAAAAAAGAAATGTGAATCAGGATTGATCTAATAAAAGAATATGTAAACGAGATCAGAAATCTGTCCAGACTTTTTGCGTATTTAACCCTAGTGCCAGTGCATGCCATTCACATTTCCGGACTAAAAATAAACAAGCTGCACATTACAAGCGGTGAAAACACAAACCGCGATGTGTTTTCTTCTTCTCTGTGGAAAACAATTCTT
The DNA here is from genome assembly GCA_916701645.2 of Sebastolobus alascanus. Classification (NCBI taxonomy): domain Eukaryota; kingdom Metazoa; phylum Chordata; class Actinopteri; order Perciformes; family Sebastidae; genus Sebastolobus; species Sebastolobus alascanus. The sequence goes on from CAKAOJ020000009.1 coordinate 9,274,586, forward strand.
TTTTCAAAGGACTCAAGTTAGGAGCATGATGAAATATGTCTTCATTCTCAGTGTGAACAATAAGCACATGAGCCTCCACTTGAGTGCTGCACAAAAAGGGGACACCCATAGGCATTGCTGTCTAACTAGTAAGTCAGCGGACACAGACAGTATTGTGGTCCTGGACTCTGTTACAAAACATTATGCCGAGCCAGTACTATGAGGCAATGTGTTACGTGCAGCGCAATTTTACTAGGCTACGTCCCACTATCTACATTATTCAACGAATAAAACAGCTCGTGTACATGTAAAAACGTTGTAATGGAAACTTTTTAGCAGCAAATTAAGCCACTGATCTTGTAGAGGCATGTTGTGTGTGTGTGTGTGCTGCATGTGAGATTGGACCCTGACGTATGGAAAAGATGGTACATATGACGCTGGTTAAAACATGTTCCTTGCTCCTCTGACCACCGTGGTATGCCATGGCCTTGATGTCTTCATAGTTGCATTGCATACCGCTAGAGTAGAGAAGAGACAGCCACTGAAACACACAAACACACACACACACACATAGCTAACATTCAACAGAGCACAATACCTCTTTTCATTCCTTCTTGCTCACGTAATTCTCTGGATAGTAAGTGGGAGGGAGGGAGAGACGGAGACAGACAAAGAGAAAGTCAGGGAGGAGGTCAACCAAGGAGGGGAGGAGGGCCCTGAACACAACGTGACTGCCAGGTCAAACCCCCTCCGGCTGTCTCAACCTGCCCCTTCTCCGGTGTACCTGGGGATACTGTGGGGGTCAGCATCAGATACAGAGCAACCCGAGGCGGTGGCTCACCTGGGCCTTGAGACCTACATGCACCAAGCTTTTCATACTGTGACTTCTCTGTGCTCTAACATTTACTTTACTGAGAAATTGACTAGTGCATGTTAATATGATTTATTTTATTTGGCAGTCATGACTGGGGCTGGGTATACATTTTGAATACTCTATATGGTGCCCAAACAAGATTTTCTAGGTACCTTGGTTTGAGGAATATAAGCAACTTCCTGGCTGTAGCTTCATATATACTGTAAACACACACACACGCACTAGATAGCAGTGTTGTAATCTATCTTCAGCCATAGAGAATGAAGGCTTACGATGGTGAAAACAATGGAGTCTCGTCTTTATACTGTGACAGTTTTCCTAAAATTAGATTTAAAAAATCACGATATATTGCCTTGTTTACAGTGTCGCAATTAGGGCTGTCCCATGTCGGGGCATGTCTGTGAAGGGGAGACTCGTGGGTACCCATAGAACCCATTTTCGTTCACATATCTTGAGGTTAGAGGTCAAGGGACCCCTTTGAAAATGGTCATGCCAGTTTTTCCTCGCCAAAATTTAGCGCGAATTGGAGCCTTATTTAACCTCCTTCGCAACACGCTAGTATGACATGGTTGGTAACCTACCGTCGGAGACGATTGGTTTTATAGATTCATATGATATCAGTATCTTCTCTCTAGCTTTGAAACTGAGCCCACTACAACCTCCGAAAGTTCCATTGCGTTAATGTGTTAAAGAGATTAGTGGCGTTAATACGAGTTTGCATTAACGTGTTATTATTGCGTTAACTTTGACAGCCCTAATTGCAATATATAATCGTATCATCGAATCATGATACATATCCTATTCCCAGATTCTTGCCAATACACAGTCCTATCAGAAGCAGGGCTTAGACATTCATTTGAGTTATCAGAAAATGTCTGATTGAAGAATAAGTAAAAAAAAAAAACACTGAAGAAGAATCTCATAAGGCTTTCAAGGCCAACTCTCAATATTTGGGCAGTTTTCAACTACTCAACGATTTCAATTACTCAACACATTTATACCCAATACTCACATAGCATGGAGGTTCTAAACAGCTCCAGCAATGACACTCTTCTTATTATTCTTAACCACTATTCTAGCACAGAACTGAGATTTCAGCTGCTTTCACTATGCATTTCCATGGTCAAAGGCATAACATGATTTGCCAACTAAACTGTCGTGTCTGTTCTCTTTGCAGTTAAATCTCTGCAGGTGACCGTGACTTTCCCATTAAAGCTGAGCTGACATCTAACCCCCGAGTAGTCAAACTGAAATGTTTGCTCCGGGCTCCTCGTATGACTCACAGCGCGGCGGCGTGTCAAACACTGTACTCTTTCTCTCCTGTTCCAGCTCTTGTCGCACCACGGCATGACAGCGAGTGCTGCTGAAGAGTGCATCATCATTTTTATGTGTGTGTGTGTGTGTGTGTGTGTGAGGAATTCAAGCTTGGTCAGATTAGCTGACTCACCAAGTATACCCCATGAATATAATGAAAAATGCAGATATGTTTTACTGAACAGAGCACTTAAACCAATTTAACATCGAGTATATCAATCAAAATATTTGTTATGCTGACAATGCCAACTTATTTTGGGTTCGGCCTTCGAAACAATGTCAAAAGTAGATTTCTTTGAATGAAATATAAACCAAAAAAAGCAACAGCAAGTTAATTGTTGTTGTAAAAGCATATTTTGTTAGACTGTGAAGGGCGGTTGGCTCTTTATTACAGCAATCTGACAGTCAATGGGCTCAGCCTGCCCACATGTATGCAAAGAAGCCGAGACAAAACAACAGAATAGCTTGTAAGGTTGGCACGCAGTAGACAAACCCAATAAACTCAGCCATATATTTTCCCAGGGACCATTCGCTGTCAAATAAATGACAAATATAATCCCACTTATTGCCTGGTATTACGGCTTGGCATCGATTCCTTGGTGCACTGCCACGGTTCAAGTGTTCGTAGCCTCTCTGAAACCTCTCACAGACGGATTTCCAAATAGAGGGATGGAAAAATGGCCCAGGGCTTCCAGATTACATATTTGTGATTGTTTCACATGAAGAGAAGTATTCATCTCCAGGGCTTGGCAGGCAGCAGACTGGCTTACCATTCATGTGCCATAGTGGGGTAGTGTTTCCACTCAGGGAGTAGAATCTAAGAGGAAAGCAGAACAGGCTGTGTGCTACCTGGTGCTCCATCACGGCTGTCTAAAAATAATGGGAAATCTATCAAGTCTTAAGTGGGCCCACTGAGGGCGCTGAGCGGAGAGAGCTCTCCGAAGTCAATCTGACCTCTTGAGCTAGTTGTAGTTTACCCGTGTGACAAGCAAAACGAAATCAGTCTTTATTAAAACAGTCATCTTTTATCAGCAATTCCCAATAATACACTTTTATTCAAATGCTTATGTGGATGAAAGCCGTACTTGAGATTTGAGCGGATGTATTTACTCATTGAAGTAAAACATGTATTATGGGACCCCACCGACCTGGTTTGTTAGTGCACTGACAGTAACACATAATCTCTCTTGAAAACAGAGCATCGCTGCAGTGTAATGAGTCGGGCTGATATGAGGTGCAGGAAGCCTAGAGGAACCAGCAGCGGCTGATAAGAGAGAATGATAAACCTGGGAGAAAAACAGACGGACGGCTGTGATGGAGAGATAGACGGGAGGATGGCAGAGGGCATACAGTAAATAAGGAAAGAGGGTGGACAGCTAAGACGGAGAAGAAACAGGAGGCCCGGCCCGGAGAGGAGCTACAGAGGAAACAAAGTCTTAACCAGCTTACTACTGTATCCGAGATCTTTTTAAGAAATAGCTCTCTTTCAGTGAAGAGTGTCACTGGGATAGACGAGATGAGACAGTCTGACCTCTGATTCAATGCTCTTTGCTGGGGGAGTAGACAAACACAACATGGCTGCAGATCAATTTTTGCTCTGTTAACTACGACACAAGGTTAACTAAGACGGGAAGGGGAGCAGAGGGAATCGATATCCTCTGTTTGCTGAGCACTGGACCATGACGCAAACTACTGTTGTGGTTCACCGACCTTGTTTCGCTTTAAAAAACCTTTTACAGTTGCTGGTGGGAGAATAGTGAACGAGTAAATGCGATTACAACTAATTTAATAACAATATTGAATTAAACAGTGCACCAAGAGGCACATTATGAGCATGATTGACAAGCTGCGTCTTATAAAGACCCCGACTATCACTTGCAGTTTCTCCACTGTTGTGCACACGAAGCCCTTAGATGTCACAGTTGAGTTCTCTGCCTATATCTACCATTAATGAGCTATTTAAAAGTTATAATTAGATATTCTGGGAAATACACTTATGTGCTTTCTTGCCAAGAGATAGATGAGAAGAATGATACAAGTCTCATTTAACTGCCTGACTGCAGTGACTTCAAGATTTTGTACGGATCAACAGCCTGTTTGCAGGAAAAGGCGTATGAATGCCACAATAACGTGCATACATTTAGCGTGCAATAAGAACGCCTTTCTTGCTTTAGGTGTCATTTTGTTCGCCATGTAGTCTGTACTGACAGGAATGTAAACGCATCCGTGTAAATATGCCACGCTCAGAGCTAGTGACGTAGAATAAAAAGCGAGAAAGACCGCTAATGGTGGGCAGAAGGGAGGTGGATGGGTCCAACAAACACACAACTTTTAACCAGGAGCCCGGTGTTCGAGACCGGTGTTTGGTTTTGTAAGTTACGTTAGTGACATTTGTCACATGTTTTTTAGTGATGTTTGTGATGTGTTTGGCGTACTGATGTTACATTGTTTCCTATGTATTTGACTTAGTTTATGTACTTATTTTAAGCCCAACCATGATGTTTTTCCTAAACCTAACTAAGTGGTTTTGTTGCCTAAACCTAACTGCGGACATAGTAGACTGTAGTTTTGTTGCGTGGCGTACAAATGACACCCGAAAAGCCTAAAATGCGTCCTCATGACACCTTCTTATGTCGTGCCATTTATACGCCTTCCCGTGAGACCGGGTTGGAAGATCAAACAAACGAAATAACGTGTTAAGTAGCGAGTGTGGATGGTGGGTGGATTTCTCACTTTTTGACAGAGCCAGGCTAACTGTTTCCCCTTGTTTCCAGTCTTTATGCTAAGCTAAGCTAACTGGCTCCTGGCTGTAGCTTCATAATTAACGTACAGACCTCATCTTATCTTACTCTCGGGCAGACGGCAAATAAGCACATTTCCCAAAATGTCAAACTGCCTCTTCTGTGGAACTGATATAATCTCATTGTGAATGTTGGTCCAAACATAAATATGTGACATTATCTTGTTACATCTCTACAGCAGGGGACGGAAATCTCCAAAACTCTCATTCTACCGAGACTATCTGAGAGTCTGCAGTCGAGAGGGATCTTTTTTTGCACTTGTTTTGAGCAAAAGGCAATAAAGGGGAGGTTCTGCTGTCAAATAAATAATAAATCAATAAATTGAACAAGTTTCCCTCGGCGTTTCATTAGTGTAGCCCCCCAGCCTATATGCTGGAGATGGGCTCAACTTTTTCCTACCAGTGTGTGGGTGATGGTATTTGTGGGCATCTGCCAGCAGCTGAATACCACTGACAACATCTCACTTTAAGGGTGTAACAAATATTTCAGAGGCTGTGAATAATCAAAACATGCATCTTTTTAGTTTTTTGTCAAAAATATGTATACTGTATAATGCCTTTAAAAAATAATTAGCAGGCAAATCATAGTCAAAGGGAGATTAACAGGGTCCCAGAATGTGAAATAAGTCATGTCAGCTCGTAACAAACCTAAAACAGACAGAAACAGCGCAGGATACTGACAACACAAAGAATTGTGGAACTGATATAACTGTTATCACGCTGAAACCAAGACAGCCAGCCTGACAGCACAGACATCTTTGATCTAAGAAAGTTTTCACAAAACATCCAAGACGTAATATCAAAGACATCCCTGGCCCAGGCAGCAGGGCAATGCAGATGAGATCCCACCCATTTGGAAATGTACACCGAACGCAGTTACAATTTTCTCCGGGCTACACTGGGCTCTTTGTTCAATAGAAGACCAGGTTATTTCAGAGAGACGTCTATAATTCATACTTTTGCCTGGGAATAAATCTTTTTCAAGGATATGGCAGTTGTTTACTTTGGCAAGGAAATGGAAACAAAGGGAGAAAAACACAGCAGCAAAATCACTGAGACATCACATATTACACCCATATGTGAGGTCTCCAATCTCTCCATCAGATTCGGCTGCTGGCGACATCCGGGGGAAAGTTTCATAACTTCCAAACAGCGTGCCTCATATAAAAAAAAAAAAAGCCTTTGCCTGGACACTGAAGTCTCATTTCGTTTCATTAATTGAATAAGACTTGCAGCTCTAATAGAATATTCATATAATTGTAATAGGCAAGTGGTTACATTCCAGGAAGAGAAACCAACAGAAACACTTCAGTGGAAGGTTTCATTTGCAGACACGGCCTGTTGCTGGCGTGCATAAACAAACCAACATTTGCAATTAATGAATAACTAAACCCTACAATCACAAGGTGCATTGTATTCTGTATTATGTATGAAAACAGACAAGATCCACGAGGCAACCATGAAAATAATCTTCTTCTAGAAGTTGAATAATTTAGATCAGTCTCACCTTGTGAGATGACGCACCTTCAAACGAAACAAGGAAAAAAAAAATTACTGTAACAAATCCTTCTCTTTGAACCTCTGGACCCTGACAAGAAAAAAACACACCGTGGCCCAGAGCACTGTTCCTACTTTGTTCTTGCCGTCTGACGCCAAACTCTGAATATCCCCTCCATGATTTCTTTGTTGTTGAAACTTGATATGAAAGCACTTGAAAAGGGCAAACTCCACTTCCTGATGAGGCTCTATTGTATTCTTCGTTCTGCTCCTCAATTATCTCAGTAAGGATCTTCTGGCCCGCCAGTAAAGATTGATGAGTACCTCTGTAAAACCCAAAGAGGCGGAACTGTAAATCGATGCAACCAGATCCATCATCACCCAACGTATTTTAGATGAAGCCCAATCCAGAACAATCAAGACAATTAGAGCCTGCATCCCCTCGTCATCATCATCATCAGCTCGGTTTGTAAAACAGGCCTCACAAAGCATCAACACCAAGTCTGCATTTTTCGTATGTATTTTTTAAATCCGATAAAAAATGTTACACACAGAAACCTTGCACACTGAGTCCGATGCGTTTTATTATTCTATTTGTTGCGAAAATTCACAATACAAGACCAAACTGAATGAACGGATAGCTCTAGTCCAAAATGAGGCTAATGAATGAATGACATTAGCAAGAAGCTATCGTTTAGCTGCCTAGAGCACAATCACTACCGTCTAATCTTTCGCACAGCCTTTGTTTTGCGACCATCCCCGATTCCAAGCTGTTCTGCAATCACCTGCCACAATCCGTCTTTAAATTCCACCTCTCTGTATTCTTTTATTTCTTTATGTAATGGGAGGTCTTTCTTCGTGTTTACTACCTCTATACACAGTTCACAACAGCCACATTATCTTTCTTTTGTACTGCTGATAGTGGTGAAAGCCAACAGTCTCTGTGTTGTGTTTGATGGTAGACCAACGGTTGATGGTTACACAGAACCACAGACAGCTCGGATGTCGATTCAAGATGGATTTATTTGCTTACAAGCACTTCGGGACACACATTCACCTGGGAGGTACAAGCCTGGTCTCTTTGACTATACATTAATCTTGACTACACATTAATGTAGGTCGTATTTATTTTTAAACATTCAAACGAAAAATACGGACTTGGCATGCAAACGTCTTTACCCTGAGAGTAAAATACCAGTCTTGGAGATTTGCGATGCAGCAGCCATCGCTCAAACAACATTTGTCCCAGAGTCACTTTCTTGGATGCAACACAGCATGAAGACAACAGCCTGCTCCCACAACCTGGAGGTACGAACACGACAGCCGAGCCATTGGCAAGTCGCCCCCCCTCAGGTTGTCTTCACACTGAGCCGTGTTTAATGACTGGGTAATTATATAAAGTCCTCAACAGGATAATCCCAACTGCTTGCCAACTCAGCCTCGAAAACATTCCATCAGTCATCATGATGGGTAATTACAAGTAATGGACAAATAATAGTGTGCAGTGAACAGTGTGTGAAAGTGGCTTAACCAGGCTCTGTGACAGCCCCCCACTGCGATGGCGTGTTCTGTAGAGAAGGTAAAAGGAGGACGCTGACCTTACACACCTGACACAAAGACACTCTAATGTAATAAGGCTCGTTTACTTGAAATGAAGACGCAAAGTGACAAAGAAAGATGGGCTTCGTTCTGACACCGCCTATTGAGGCACAAATCAAATAAAAAAGAAAGTGTCTGATGAAAACGCTGAAATAATTCTCACAAGCTATACCTCCAGGATTTTCCTTTTTGCCCTCCCAGTTTTTGAGCCTCTGAAAATTCTTCACAGATGAAAGGGGGGAGATGGGACGATAAGATGTGTCAGGAGTGGAAGGAAGTCACTGCAAACTATCCCCAGAGCGAGACAAATCCTCACCGACAAGGAGAAAAAAGGTATTTATAATAATGTGGTCTTGAAGGGTTTGACATTTGAGAAGAGAGGGACTTTAAAATGTGAATGACTGCATTAATAAATCAATGAAGTGTGTCAAACCAAACATCAAAACCCTTCAATGCAGAAGGATAGTGGCTGAGCAGGATGATTCATTGATGAAAGTGGTGAGTGAACGAAGCGAGGCCAAGTTCAAGCCCTTGGGGGGGGGGGGAGGCACTAACTCATGCATACCAGCCAGTAGAGTGCGTAAAGGTTTCGCCCTTTGAGACGTTGACCTTTGACCCGAGCCGTGATGCTCCTATAAACAATACACAGACACAATTTCGGACAGCACTCTATTACACATTGTAGGAGCTCGAAATATGATCCCTGTGAAGGAATGCAGCCCCCCCCCCCCGACTTCAGACTGCATAATAGCCTGTGTTGTGACACACCAGCTCTTTCACACATACTCATGGGGGGGCTTAGGGAACGTGCTTTCACTACATGACACATGCCCATGTCTTAAAGTATTTAAAGTTCTGGACAGGATTTATTTAAACCTGAAAAAACAACATTTATTTGAACCAGTACCAGGAAACCTCTACATACACAAGCAACGACCCGGTCTTAAAAAAATAAAGTCCCACCCATAATAAATACTCATATAAATCCAATCACAAAGTTTTTATGTCATCAGCAACTCAAAAAGCTCCTTTCAGCCCTTCAGATAACAGACACGCTTGAACGTCCAGAACAACATGAACATTATTTATAGAAGGTGAGTGACTTTAACTTATTTATAGGGGTTGGCACTGTGTGTGTGTGAGTGTGTGTGTGTGTGTGTGTGTGTGTGTGTGTGTGTGTGTGTGTGTGTGTGTGTGTGTGTGTGTGTGTGTGTATAAGTACACCCACGCTGGGCTGTCGTTTCCCGGCTGGCTGGCCCCCAGCTGTCCCCCACCGGCTCCAGTCACCCAGAAACAGTGACAAGATGAGAGCACCCCATACTGATAGGGCTTAGTTAGTATCCGGTACTTTCAGGTTATCGATCAGGGACGAGCGTCACTAGGGTTGGACGACAGGACAATTACATCAGCAGTAGGCTCAATCTGTGAATCATGGGCTTTTTTGGGCCAACTATATAACACACTAAAGGAAAGGAAAGAAGCACAAAAGCACAATAGGTCCCCTTTAAATGGCCTGAATGAACTGGTTTACATAATGGGACAATCTAAAGAAGATTCACAATGCTGCGTCTTTTCTTCCCAGTTGCTGGCCTATATACTGTAGAGATATACCCCCTACTGAGATTCCTTTTGAAAAGACAAAATTAAAATGGCCTGTGAAAATCTGGCTACTTTAAGTATAGCTCCCATCCTGCACGGTATTTGAGAACAAAACCTGTTTGTTCAGACACAGCCTATATAACGAATATGTAATCTTATCGGTATCAAGTTAAAACCATATTGTCCTATTCTTGGTACTAAGTCTTTTCACAATGTCTGAGATCATATCTGCTTACAATTGTGCTTGCAACACTGCACTGGCTTCCAAAAAACATTTCCCCCTGAAGATATGTGTCGGTCAGACAAAAGACGGTAAGAACACCATCGTCTTGATCACTCTCAGGGATTCAGTGTCAAAGAAAGGGACAGCCAAATCTGGCTGAGCTGGTTACATGCTGTTCCCGTCGCCGTTCCTCGGAATAGGTGCAAGGATTATGTCTCGGTTTACAGCGCAGAAAAAAATGATCCTGAGAGAAATGGCGAGGCTGAACTTTTCAGCTTTGTGCACGACTTGTAGCCTCGGGCTAGGTTTTCCGTAGGCTGCATAATTAACGAGGTGATACAGGGACACTGGACTCTCTGGAGAGATTGAGATTAAAAGGGGGCTAAGTGTGGAGAGATGGAGACAAACTAAGCACAAGGCTGAAGACAGAGAATTAAAGAGCAAGAGAGTAAGGTGTGTGACAGGAAAACTAACCAGGAAATTGGGCAGAGCCACGGAGGAAGGGCGGAAGGCATACAAACAAGGTGCTATAGCGTCTTACATACTGATACTTCCTCACACCAACACCTTGAACTCACATCATAAAGTGACGGTTTCCATCGTGTGCTCAGTCGGACTACTTAAAGTTGTACTCTGCTGGCCTCTTTATGGCCTCTGCTATTGCACAAGGTCAAATGTGGCACACTTGACAATGCAGTTTACAGTACAATTAATTAGATAACTGCTAATCAAACAATTTGCAATAACAATAGTATAGAAATAATACATTCCCATATATATCATGGGAAGAAGATTGGGGTAACATAGCAGACTTTACTTATTTGAAATCTCTCATTATTCTGAATTAGAAAAGATAAGAAAAATGTTTGGTATTCTGCGTTCTCCTTGTCCTTCACACTTCCTTTGTTCTGTCATGTCAAACCTCATCTCCTTAAAAGAACTCATTATCGAGAGGGGAGAAGTTCAAAGACGCTCGAAGAAAGCAATTAACACATACAAGCCAGACTGAAGGATTCCTCTGTGGTACAGTCAGCAATGTTGCTGCTGGAGAGGGAGAGAAGAACAAACACGATGGCTTGGAGAGCTTTGGGATTTGCGTCAGATAATTCTGTTTTGTATGACCTTAAAAGACAGTATTCATTAGACAACTATACTGCAACATTTTATATAATACTCGTATTCAAAGCAAGTTTTTTTTCCAGATATCCTAATCCAGTGATATGTTAGAAAACTTTTTTTTGTCTCTTTGAAATGTTTATATTTCCTTTATGAAATAGTGATGCTTTGACAGACAAGCGGGATGGGATCCTGAAGTATTGGTTTGGTCTATCGTATAGAGCAGAGGTTTTCTGTGAGGTGCTGCTCCCTAGGGGGACACGGACTGAGAGATGTGAGGAAAAGTTACTGCGTGAGGTGATAGGACAGTGAGATACTTTTAGGTACTAGGAGTCCGATTGTCAAGTATGTACTCTTTCTGAGTCTCGACTCATGATTTTTGAATTCAGTGTGATTTTCTGAAGATATCATTATCTTCGATGTCCATTGTGACGCATGAAGCCAAAATGTCTCGACTGGCGAGTGATAAATTACCCGGATCTTCCGGCGGTCTTCCGCATCCATTGGCCCCATAGAGCAGGCGCAGTAGCGTTTCCTTTAACTCCGCCTCCCGACCCTCAGTCCAGCCGCGGCCTGGGTCTCATTCACATGAATGGAGGAAGGAAAATAACCCTGGATTTGGTTATTAGTGCAACTTTTAGGATCTAATGATTTAAATAAGGGCTATTTAAGTGTTCGTACTAAAAAGTTGGTTTACCTCAAAAAGAAATTAAGATAAGATAAGATAAAATGAACCTTTATTAATCCCTTTGGGGAAATTCAGGTGTCAAAGCAGCAGCAAAAAACAGTTACAACAATTATCTGCCGAGTTACAGACATCTCTTTCCCAGTGTAAGTCTATGGGAAAAAGTCTTTTTGGGCCCAATGGCATCACGTGAGGGACACGAAGTTGTAATTCCACTGTCTGGCCACTAAGAAAATTTGCTTCAAAGCCCGGTGTTCTTCCTGGGGGCTTGGTTGCAGCCCACAGCTAACTAACTGACTCAATGGCAACATTATGCTTCCTGTTAACATCTCCCAAAGCATTATGGGAACTGTAATTCCAAAACGACAGTAAGACAAAGAACAATACTAGGTGACTAAATTCATTAATATTAACTTTTTTCATGTTGCAGTACAATTTATTTTTTTTACAGTACAGTAGACAGGGGTTTTGGGGGGGAGACACCGTGTCAGGCTTTGAACACATCAGGCAAAGAGAGAATAAGACAGTGGTGTAATATTTTCACTTAGGACAATATGTGAAGCAAAATATTTAAAGGTGCCTACTGAAATAGCTTAAAGATGACACGTGCAACATTTTATCAATCTTTTTTAGACAACCTCACAGCTGACAAGTTTTTCCTGCCTTCTCCAGGATTTGCAGGGCTTCCCCTAGCGAGGCCCAGACCCCACATCGTGCAACGACGTGTCCTAGTCAATGTCATGTGCTCAAGACAGGAATGATCACTCCACCGAGCCAAGAAACCGCCAACAGAAAAGCAACGGGATACAAACAGCTGCCTGCCAAATACTCATCTGTTTACCTGTGGTTGCCCAGGCAGCGGACAATATAGATACGTTGTGTGATATCTTTGAGAGGGAGGGTACATGCCAACAAGATTACAGTAAGAGGGCTGTCCTTTCACACTCATCAGTCTCCTCTGCACAAACAGCATGTGCAGCAACACATCATGTTTCTGTCCATCTTTATATGTCTGTACCTGCTTTCAGTTGAATGATACTCATTCCTTTCATAATTACCAAACAGTATTTTTGCTATCTCATCATATCAGGTGCATCCTTTACGATGACGTGTTGTTATTGAAATATTATGTACAGCTACAGTCGGACTGGCAGGGAAACTGTTGTGCCGTTTCGCTGAAGTTCGCAGATGGCCTCTGTGCAACAACAGAGTAATTAATGTCAATAATGTCCTTGTCTGTGCTTCTGGGCGTGTGTTTATGCATCTGTTTCAATCCACAGGGTGCTTCCATCCAGTGAGGCTGGACAACGCCATGCTACATTAGGCAGCACATTCCCGCTGATAGATATCTCTTCCTGTGTGCTCTCAGTCACACTTTGAGATGAGACGAGTCATCACTATCTAATCTTCATAAACTAAGAATATACTGTAAAAACGGGCTGGTAATGAGCCAGACAGCCACTTGATACCAAACAAGAATGCCTCTAATAGCCTTCGAGGACCCTTTACAGATACATAGAGGCTGAGCATGGTGAAGAACAGAGGTGGGGCCAAGTCATTGTTTTGCAAGTCACAAGTAAGTCTCAAGTCCCAAGTCAAGAGAGGCAAGTCCTGAGTCAAGTCCCTTCGAGCCTTAAACAAGTCATAATACGCTCTTCCCAAAATGCAATGCCATTTTAACAGAAATTAAGTTTGTTCAGTTCAGTTTCGTTTTTCCCCCCACGAGTAAATCCTCCCACCAAACAAAGGATCTCTCAAAAAGTAAATAAACCCAACATCTCCAACGCTGTCAGAGTTACCTCCGGTACCGGGGAGTTAATCGTCTTTGTGCACACAGTCTTTAAATAACGTACTTTTTTTTACTTTTAAGGGGGCTTGGGGGAAGATATCAAGTATTTTCAAGTCAAAAGGCTCAAGTCCAAATGAAGTCACGAGTCAATGGTGTTAAAGTCTGTCTCGCTCTCGAGTCCACACTTCTGGTGAAGAATCATTTAAACAGAGAGCAGCTGAGATTAATTAAATTCGGTTTATGGCGATAACAGAATTGAAAATTCAATTTGAAAAATTCAATAGCAATATATCTTTACAGACATAATGTCCTGGTTTGTCTTTATAAGAAGAACTCACTATCAACAGTTTTCTCAGGGACTATTTCTTTGGGAGGAATGTCAATGAGGGATAACTCAAAAACAAATTAAACTAAACTATCTGCGTAACCAAAAGCCACCAGAGGACCCTACTTCATAGGTCCTTGAAATTGCATTTTCAATTGACACAGAATGCAAGACTGTGAGCACACTGTGCCACTGAGGCTCTCTGATAATGGGAGGGATGTTTAATCAATACTTTATCAACCTCCTCGCTACAGCAATACGTCTTGGTCGGAGGCCGAGGCTTTCATTGAGACAATTAAAAGCGGTTATCGCTATTAGCTACAGCCTTCAGATAACTTAAATGGCAGAGGGTGAGATAGCTTTTCTCACCATTAAATTAACTCTGCTGTTCTCTCTAGCTGACTGATCCCTTAAGGCTGGGTTATTTGGAGGTTTCGGGCGTACACGTGCAAATCTCTCACACACACACACACACAACTTTCTCATGTGGAAGTATATTAGCCGGGGAGAGGTCAACGGATCGACATGTGAGACGGACCCTTTTATCGGCACTTAAGAGAACAGCGACCTGTAATGACTCCCCTGATAGCAATAGTGAGAAGAGCGAAAGGGGGAGGACAAGGGGGGAAAGACTGGTCATGCGAACCGTTTACGTTTGTGTGTGTTTGTCAGAGATGAGAGAGCGTGAGGGTGGGAGGTTTAGGGGAGTGAGTGTATTCATCAAAAGAGAGAATCTGAATTATCTAAACTTACAGAGTTAGCTGACTAATGCAACCACTTAACTAGAAAACAGGGGGAGTGGAATTACAGCTCATTTCAATTTGACTACACCGGGTTGTTGACTTCCTGTGTGTACTACCTACCGCAGAGCAAGAACTCGCCTCAGATCCTCATTTACACAGCAGTAATGCTCAACGTGATTCATATATTTGATGTTTGAACCGGGGGGGGGGGAATCTGCTGAAACAAAACACTAAACCGCACGCTCTGCCGGTCTCAAACTACTGTATAGGCAAATTAAAGAGTGTGAGTGTAAACACTGGCCATTCTTTAAAATATTCCACTCATAATGGCAAAACAGAAAAAATGGTGGCCTTCTGGAAACAGTCAGACCTGCGCGGAAAATGTGTTATCAGACACGTTGTTGTTTTGGTCGAGGCCTCAAAGGGTTGAAGGTGAAAAGTAATGGTCGCCAAATTAAAACAGATTGATCTGCACACATCAAATAGCTCCTGTTAGAAGGATTTTTATTGCTGTAACGTTTCGAGCACCAGGCTCTTCTACAGACTTCTGATAAGTGCAGAGGGTCACCGTCTTAAATACCCATACTGCATACATAACGCACATGTGACAGACATACCAGATCTGTTTCAAATAATCAATCAAATATTTTAATAAGAAAATACATTATATATTAAACATAAGCACAGATAGTATATCAAAGCTACAAAAAGGTACATAATGATGATGATGGCATGTAAAGGAACAAACCAGTATATATACAAACCATGTACTCCCAATAAGTAAGTACTCAAAAAAGGCCTCCGGCAGTGGGCAACCGCCGGTTCTCAATAGTGAAGCCAATGCTGAAGTGCCTTAAACTTGCATTCTTTCTAATAGCCAGCAGGGGGCGACTCCTCTGGTTGCAAAAGGAAGTCTGATTGTATAGAAGTCTATGAGAAAATGACCCTACTTCTCACTTGATTTATTACCTCAGTAAACAATGTAAACATGAGTTTATGGTCTCAATCGCTAGTTTCAAGTCTTCTTCACTACAGCATGATGTTCATTTAGTAAATTATGGTCCCATTTAGAGTCAATGGGGCTTTAGGGCGTGGCTACCTTGTGATTGACAGGTCGCTACCACGGCATTTTCCGGTCTGAATTTCGTCTTGGAACTTCACAGTGTGTTTTAACTATTAATTTAATTAAAGTTAATTATAACATTTTTGGTCGCCTGAGAATACCTTATTCAGCGTTCGGTTGTACTTAGCTCCACCCTCTCGTGTTACTTCTGGTTGCAAAATGTCCAAAATGTCGAACTTGAGGCTTCAAAACGGCAGTTCACAAACCAATGGGTGAAGTCACGGTGACTAAGTCCACTTCTTATATACAGTCTATGATACCCCCCCTGTTACAAATACAACCAAGGATATACATTAAGAATGTACACAAATATCAAAGGTAAATGAAGAAAATCACCTAAATAAAGGAAATAAACAGTACAAATCATGTACCTCCAATAGTTTGTATTCCATAAAGGACTCCATAAATACACTACCAAGAGGTGCTTCTGTCTATTTATCCATTACTAAGAGTTGTTAAAGGGAAAAAGTAACACCAAATAAGAAAATATTATACAAAAATTCCAAAGGCAGTATTGCTACAGGAAACATGACAGAGTACTGGATCACAATGAAATGTCTAATGTCAAACTCCTCATTAAGGCCTTTGGGGGCCCAGTGTGTGTATGTGTGTATCCAAAAGAGTCAAGTCATGGTGGCAACAATACACAGCACACAAAAAATTGCAAGTGGCTACACATGAAACCTCAAACACCGGCACCACAGATTACTTTAGTTTCTGTCGTCCATGAACAAACAATCACACATACCAAAGTACGCAGATACAAAGACACACGAACCACACTGGAATCCCCCACCGTTCCCACACACACACACACACACACACACTAATAATACACACAATAAAGGCTTATTTTGTCTCAGGCTAGTATATTTTGATCTGCGAGTGTGTATGCACGCGCATGCATGCTTGTGGCGCACTGTAATCCTCATGTGGTTTCACCTTCATGCCAGGGCCCCATTTGTCTTCATTATCATCATACGGCTGGAGGAAGCAGATCTGTTAGGGGGCTCGTGGCAACGGTAATGCCTCTCTGTCCCGGGTATAAAAAACAACTTCAGTACCTGGACGTTTGTCATGTCACCCGTCCACAGGACCAGGAACATTAAGAGGGAAATAGTGCCTGCGTTGTGGCTCAATAAAACTGCATTTCCAATATTTCCAGAAAGATGGATGAAAATGTGACTGATGGTCTGTGCTTACAGAGCTGTTAAGTGAGGAGTGTGTTTATGAAGGTCTTTTCTGTCAGCGTTTCATTTAGAGGGGAATTTATGTGGCAAAATGCTAATTGCATCCACAAACTTGCACCTGAGTTTTTGTTTTTGTAATAAATATGCCATTTCCAATCCAGTTTGTTTGTGAGCAAAATGAACAAACATTTTTTTACCCAGAGTCCTTTTAGCTCATCAGACAGCAAAACCGCAAGCACCACAGAACCCCTGGAAGCATGACAAAGTCGACGCTAACAATGTTGGACAGAGAACGGATTTTCCAGGCCCAATTATAGTTGAAAATCTTTTAAGAAACTTCTGGCTTAGCCCTGCAAAACAAAAAAAACAAAAAAAATGATGGAGCTGGCATAGCTGTGTAATCACAAGGCCAGTATGTCACAAGTGTTTAAACGTTCACCGATCTGATCAAAGTCTCAGATATTACTCCCTGGCCCTTATTCCTTCCTTCCCACACGTCTTTACCTCCAAACAACACCCTTACACCTCGTCATTCAGAGGACCACCATGTCCGCGCCCAGACAGGGCCCGGGTGTGTCTTTACTAGGAACATACCGCAATTATAAAAAAAAACAGGAACAGAACTGTTATTTCACTAATCACCACTTCAAAAACAGGAATCAGATCTCAAGGAAAAAGCAGCCAGATTATCGCTAATTGCCTTCCAGCTGGCAACAGAGCCCATCACAGGTAGGACACACACACACACACACACACACACCCACACAGCAGCAGACACCTTCACAAAGTTAGTTTCCCTTCTCTCTGTGTGAAGCCCATTACATTTTTGACCAACACCGGGGCAATTCATTACCATCGCAATGCAAGAAGTCCATTGGTATGGAGGTGGCTGAGGCAGAAAAGGTGATGTAAAGCACATTAGTGAGGAGAGTGCGTCTGTCATATCAAGTAAGAAGAGCCCCTTCTGTTTTGAAATGGGAGAAGTGAATGGTCAAATTGATAGGGAGGGGATGCAGATGGAAAACATCCAGGTGGCCACATTACGAAAACACATTCAGACATCATTTAAATTGCAAAAAAAACTCTGAGTAGCACTAACATTAGGAAT
The DNA here is from genome assembly GCA_916701645.2 of Sebastolobus alascanus. Taxonomy (NCBI): domain Eukaryota; kingdom Metazoa; phylum Chordata; class Actinopteri; order Perciformes; family Sebastidae; genus Sebastolobus; species Sebastolobus alascanus. The sequence continues at coordinate 9,292,550 of CAKAOJ020000009.1, forward strand.
TAACTCTTTCAGACTCCAAAAGATAAATGCATACACCAGGACTCAATAAGACAGGTGAACATACAAGCGTGAAAAGAGAAGAGGTGGGTGGGACTGTGTGTGCATGTGTCTATCTGGTGCATGTGTGTGTGTGTGTGTGTGTGTGTGTGTGTGTGTGTGTGTGTGTGTGTGTGTGTGTGTGTGTGTGTGTACGTAGTGCAAGGCCGGGAGACTCCCAGGACTATAATTACACCCTGGTGGGAGTGAAGCTGATAACAGAGGCCTGAGGACATCAACGTCATGAGAGGAGAGGAGAGGAGAGGAGAGGAGAGGAGAAGAGAAGAGAAGAGAGGAGAGGAGAGGAGAGGAGAGGAGAGGAGAGGAGAGGAGAAGAGAAGAGAGGAGAGGAGAGGAGAGGAGAGGAGAGGAGAGGAGAGGAGAGGAGAGGAGAGGAGAGGAGAGGAGAGGAGAGGAGAGGAGACATAACAAAATTTAGAAAAAGGGGATAGTGCACAACATGATACCTTATCAAACACTGGCTTTTCCCACAGACACTGCTTTTTCATTTCCTCCTTGATAGTTATCTAATGACCCCTACAGCACATGAGCATGCACACACACACACACACACACACACACACACACACACACACACACACACATGCATGCAAAGCTGCTTTAAAAGAAAAGCCGCACTAAACAGCCCACGCAGTCAGTGTGCGTTTACACTGTCTATAATGACTCAATTATAACCCATGTAAGGCAACACTCATTCTCAGAATCGTCACGTAAACCCCTTAACTGAGTTATGTTACTCACGTTAAAGGCGGTAATGAGAGTACCACAGCCACTGGCACATACACAAGTTAGACAGATTTCATTTGGCATTTTGATTCTATCTATGTACATGCCTTAACCGCCCCAACACAGCAAATGATAGGGCTTAAATTGTTCTGTAAATGCAAGAAACAACAAATAGCAGCAAAGTCCCTTCATTTTCCTGTTATATTCCTATTTCCTATTAGGCAATAGGATACCACTCCTACTTCTGGTCATTAACCCAACAGTAATGCAAGTCATGTGCATGATTTCCATGTAAAATCCACGGGTGTTACTGGGGAACACATGTTGAAAGATGTAGGGCTGCCTGCAACTAACAATTATTTTCATTAGCGATTAATCCATCGATTATTTTCTCCATTAAGCGATTATTTTTATGGTCTATTGAATCTTAAAATCTTGTCTTAAAATGTTTTGTCTGACCAACAGTCCCAAAAATATTCATTTTAATTAGGGCTGTCAATCGCCTGATTGTCCATAGTTAATCACGATTAATCGCAAATTATTGGCATATTTTTTATCTGTTCTTTATGCAAGTGTATGTATATTATAATCAAATAGCAACACAAAACAATGACAAATATTGTCCAGAAACCCTCACAGGCACTGCATTTAGCATAAAAAATATGCTTGAATCATAACATGGCAAACTCAAGCCCAACAGGCAACAACAGCTGTCAGTGTGTCAGTGTGCTGACTTGACTATGACTTGCCCCAAACTGCATGTGATTATCATAAAGTGGGCATGTCTGTAAAGGGGTGACTCGTGGGTACCCATAGAACTCATTTTCATTCACATATCTTGAGGTCAGAGTTCAAGGGACCCCTTTGAAAATGAAATGATGAGAACACAATTTTTGCTTGAAAAAAGACACTTAAATGATAAATCATATTCGTTGCTGTATCTATCAATCGACTTATCGATTAATCGTCTCAGCTCTAGAAAGATGGTTTGTGCATATTTGCATTAATTGAGCGATTTGTGTGCATGTGACCACACTGGATGCAAAGCACTCACAGCAGGGGAAACTAATGCACCGGTCAGCACCGACTGAGTGACCGTCCTCTAGATGACATCACAACAAAACATTACATATGGAGATAACGGTCCTTGGTAATGTTGTTTCTTTCAGCATTGCAGAGCTCTGTTGCTATGGGGATATGCCTCACACTGAGAAAAAAAAAAGAAAGTTAGGAAAGACTGTCCTTGAGGCCCACTATTCAACACAGTCCTCTGCTTTATGCTGAATGCTGCTACAGTATACAGCACATTCTTCTATAGGCTACTACCGACTGGAGCTCAGCCAGCGTTTCTCAGCGGGCAGGAAGGCACCATAAGTTTGCTGCAGCGTAAATATTATTAAGATAACGCAGAGTACAGCAGATTTACTGAATGCTTTGCACAATATTACAGCACTATAAATATTCTTACATTAATTGCTGTTTGCATCACAGGTATAACCTTATCTGAATTTACCCTTGATTTATCATACTGTATAACCAAACTTTCTTTTTGGTTCACTCATGAATTACTGAAAGCACATCCCCTAACAGATCCATATGCATTCAGTACAGGATGACCTTATATATATCAGTGCAGTGGAAGGGAGGAAGCAGGCTTTCAGCGTTCACAGGGGGGAGGATGGTGGCAGCGACCTTCCATCATCTGTATTGTGACAGACTCTGTTACCCCACCAGTGAGGCGCCTCTCTTCCACTGCCTCACAGTGGAAACAACAGAGCATTTACAGGTCTCTCGCTCTTTTAGCCTCCTGCACAACAAGGGGATATTAGCATTTATAAGACTGGTGGTCACTCCCCTATTCAGGAGCTGCAACCCGCCACCTCCCAGGAAATAACAGTGGAAAACAGTCACATGTTAAAAGCAGAAGCTTTAGCAAAACTACAAGCCAAGTATACTTTCTGTAGGCCTATAAGGCAAGAATACTCAATTATACTTTTCTTAAGTATATCTCAATCAAAAGATTAAGCACAAGTAGGCCTATAAGCCAAGTATACTTTTCTGTATACTTGTCAGTATGAGCCAGGTATACTTATGTATAATTTGTTAAATATATTTCTCATAATTACATAACAAGTAAACTGAAAGTAAACTCTCTTATTTTAAGTTTAAAAGAAATTAAATGACATTACTGATTAACAAATCATTGCAAAACAGCATTGCAGTTTGCATCACACACTTTAATAGGCTACTCTATCAAAAAGTATGCACAACTACAAGCAAAGTATACCTTTCTGTAGGCCTATAAGACAAGGATACTTAATTATACTTTTTTTAAGTATATCTCGATCAAAAGATTATGTACAATTAGGCCTAAAAGCCAAGTATACTTAGACTTTTCTGTATACTTGTCAGTATGATCCAAGTATACTTAGACTTTTCTGCATACTTGTCAGTATAAGCCAAGTATACTTACTGTATGTATACTTGTGTTAAGTATATCTCTGATAAGTAGATAAAAAGTAAACTTAAAATATACTCTCTTATTTTAAGTTTAAAAGAAGTATACTAATAGCAAGCTTGAATAAACTTCTTTTTGGTAAGAGCTACTTTGTTGCACCATACAATAAAATGATTAATTAACTCATTGACCTGAACTCCATGCTTTTAAAGCATGGGCTACTGTTTCGAGTGTGCAAGAGAGGAGTTGCTGAGAGAGTGCAGTGGCTTTTAAAGTGGCTCTTTCTTCTTCTCCTTCTGTTTATTGAAAAACAAAACACGTGCCTCAAAGTGGCCCAATTAGAGAAGTGGGAGTCACAGTATACAGTTCAGGACTGGCAAAGGGCAGCAGCACACAACTTCTGGGGAAACTGTTATGCCCTCTTGAACAAGTATTTTCTCAAAGTGGAGACTTCCAGGAGACATTCTGGAGATCTCCAGCAAAATAAGGGATTAATATCACAGTGATTTAATTTGTTTTTGGATGGCTGATCATTGGTTTAATTGTTTCCATTTACAGTACAGTGTAGATTGTTATGTAATTCTATCAACTTCTGCCTAACAACAACAAAAACCTGTGTCTTTAGTCTAATCTGTTATTATGAGTTGAGTGAACATGTTAAAAGTTTTGAGCTCTTAAGACTTTGCTGTTTGCAACAACTTAGTAGTAGGCTGTAATAAACTACCATCATTGATAACAGTAGCATATTACAATGTAACAACTTATAGTGCATTAAACCACACGTGGAAGGGTCTTTAAACACAACACGAGAGGAACATTCAGGCTCCGTGTACAAACCAGGTAAACACGGGAATCAAAGTTAGCCTCATGTGTGCGAGCTGTTGTTGTGAAGCCAAACTACGTTTTAAAGTCGGCCTACAATGTGACCGCACAAAACAATAAGGCTACAACGCAATGTTTTACGTGTATAGAGTACTCACCTGCGATACTAAAGGAATAAGCGTCTGTTCCACCGAGCGAGTTTTGATTTCCAGCCCGGAATCAAAGTTGCTGTTGCCGCACGGAGATGAAGCCATTCCCGCCGAGCTCTCCCTGCCTCACACACACAATGCACGGCACTACACTACACTACACTGAGTTTACTAAAGAGCCTTTCCTTTGCTGTTTCGCAGCTGCAAACTGGTGTAACGGACTTGTTCTTGCACGCCGGGATTTTCTGAATTGGTTTCACAGTCGTTTACCGACTGGCTCTCCGCGCACGCACGCTGTTTTAATCCACTCCGGCTCGGTGGCTGCGCCGCTGAACCCGCTAATGTCCATGTAGTTTACTCAACAACGGCAGGGAGCAGACTGCAGCACACCACTGTGGGCAACCACACACACACATCACACACACACACACACACACACACACACATCACACACACACACACACACACACACACACACACACACACACACACACATCTGCAGGTTCTCACTGCTGGCTGATCATGTGCACCTCTCCAAAGTGCAGTTTTGCTAATAATCAGGATTTGATTTTGGTTCACTCAGAAACAGTAGTTATGTAACTCAAAACAATAACATCAAATCAAATCACATTTGGATATTTGAAATCTGTTTGGCCATAGCGTGCAAAAAAAAAGAAGAAGGAGGATTTGATGTTATATAGGAGTTTTTGATTTAAAATGCATCAACCAGCCATGCAAATTTCAAAGGATGTCATATAGGAGTTATAGATTTAAAAATTCATAATCCACCCACTCATCCATCCATGTAGATTTCAGAGGACTTTGCATCTAATGCCCTCCAGAGAGAGGAGCGATGCTTTCCTCACAAGCACAGCTCTGGTTTGATCCCCGAGACAAAAAAAAAATCCCACATTATCCCCCGGAGTCTGAGAATCCCTTATCATCCTCTCCAAATACACACCAGATATGCCAATCAAACCCAGCTGCACTGAGCCACATGGGACAGCTGCACTGACTGGAATACCGTTAAAAAGTTATAAACTTTACCTTCTGGAGAAAACATACATTCCCATCATCATGATCTTACCAACTGAGGCGCCGTAGACAGGGTTCAAAACTGGTTCCAAAGTGTTTATTTATGATTTCAGTTTTGGTTGAAATCAGTAAAATCACAAGCAAATCTAATCAAATGTATAATAAGGCAGCTGTTGTTGTTTTAATATCTAAAACAAACTGGAACATGCAGATCTGGATTTCTTCTGCTCAGACTAAAAGAGAATTATCCTCTTTGAATAGAGGACAAGAGCTGAAATCTATCTGTAACCCATCAATAAAACCCATAATTTCAATTAGAGGTGTTGTGAATTGGTGGACATACTGTAGATGTGATTGGTTTTTTTACGTGTATTACTTTTTCATACTGTACATGAGCAGAAGGATGTCAAAAACACACCCCCACATCGCTCCCATTTTCCCCAGACTACATTCAAAACGCGGGTCTCGAGATAAGAAAAAGAAAAGTTAAAAAGAAACTCATAAATGCCAAATGGGGTAAATCAAAACCAAAAGTCTTTTGATGCATGATAAGGACCTGCAAACAGGTTTATTTATATTTGTTCCTGAGAGGAATGGCAGGATGACATTTCTTTTGAAACAAACTGACTGACTTGGAGGTTACAGTGACTCATATGGATGTTATTTCTAGATGGAATTATTTTGGTGTGGGGACGAGACGATCTACATGTAGCATCCCCTGTCCCAGTACAAGGTCCATAACTAACACAGTTGTTGTGTAACATTTCGGGGGATCTATTAGCAGAAATGGAATACAATATTCATAACTATGTTTTCATTAGTGTATAATCACCTGAAACTAAGTATCGTTGTGTTTTCGTTAGCTTAGAATGAACCCTTCATATCTACATAGGGAGCGGGTCCACTTCACGGATTGTCTTGTGAATTTGTGTGAATTGTGAAATCTGATCTGAAATCTGCAAAAACTTGCAAAAACTCTTGCGAGACTCGTTGCCCGCGACCTATCCTAACCTTAACTATTTAAAATCAATGCATAACCTTAACCATCTCGCGAGAGCTTCCCCAACTCGCGGGTTTCCTTTTAGACACGACCGTCCGCCATGTTGCTCCACCATGTTTCTACAGTAGCCAACAACAAACAAACCAAACACTGGCTCTACAGAGAGCCGTTCACGTTTTTACATTAGCTGAAGGCCTCCTTAGTTCACTGACACGCTTGTGAAACTGCGGTAACGTGAACCACAGAGTGCAAATCCGTGATACCGCCAGCAGCCGTCTGACTTCCGTTGCTCCTAAAGTAGTGTTATCATGGTAAGGATGACCTCTGAGCGAGGCGAACGGCGAGATGGTTAAGGTTAGGCTCACGTTACCGCAGTCTTGGAAAGACTGAGCAGAGGGGTACTCAGTTGTTTGCAATCTGCAGCCACACAACTAAATGCCGCCAAATCCTACACACTGTACCTTTAACTATCATCAATGTGTGTCATTTGTCTGCATTAGAGGTTCTTTAAATCTTGCTGTCACACTCCAAAAGGAGGAGAAACACATCGTTCCTCTTCTTATTTAATGATCCGGTGACTTGTATCCATAATAGGACTCTAAACACTTGATTGCCGCCTGGATCGGAGCCTGACCAAACTATTGCCAAATTCTCTGCATCCTCAAGTGGCTCCAGTAGGTATTTCTAACTTTACGAGTGCAGCCCGCTGGATGACAAGTGGCGAGGAACACTTCATATTACAAACAAACCAGATGTCTGAGAGCAGATAGGGCTTATAAGCACCGTGGCACACTGTTAGCGAGGGCTTTCTAGCTGCCTGCTTCATCATCAACTATGGTGGCTGGCTCGCACTCTGTGTCAGCAGAAGAGACAATGGCCGTGTGTGTGTTTGTGTGTGTGTGTGTGTGTGTGTGTGTGTGTGTGTGTTAAGGCTCTCTCAAGCCCAACCAGTATTTATTTAAAAACCCAGAGCTATGCTTTAGTTTAACCCTCCCTGTTTACATAGGTTTCACTCCACACACACACACACACACACACACACACACACACACACACACACACACACACGGCATTATTATGAAGGCATGCCAGCAGTTTGGCTGCTATGAGCGGACAGGGCTGTGTTCCACTCTGACAAATGGCTCTACTACTACTAACTAGATAATATCTGTATGTTTTTTTGTTAATCTACCCTGCGGCTCTCTTCCAAGCGATTCGAAGATAACAAGCTCCACTCGGGCTACTTGCATCGTATCAGCTGTATCAACTGGTTTAAATGATTCTAGTCACAGCTGATAAGTTCAAGAGGCAGAATAAGATAAGCGATATGATACATCCTGACCTGCAGTGGAAATAGTTTAGTTATCACCTTGCTTCCAAACCACGAGCTCGAGCAAACACAATAGTGTGCATATTCTCATCGAGTTTGTCGGCGCCACACTCTAGCTGTGAAACAGGCTTGTTTTTCTAAACAGTATCTCATTTGTGCTGGAATATTCAATATTTGCTCCTCTGCCTCTAATCTCTTTTAGGCACATTGCATTTTGACAATTTGCCTGAAAACCCTCATCACAATCAGAAAGTCCTTTTTCTGTGTATACTCATCTGCACAGTCCAAGGGTATTACTCATTAAATAAAAGATGCTTATGCTTATGCATAGTGTGATTGTGTTGCTAACAGCTGCTACTGTCTCTCCCCCTCTCTCTCTCTCTCTCTCATGCTTTAGAAGTGCTGACTTCTCCTCTTTCTCTCTGGATCACTCCTTCTTGCTGTACACCCACTGTGACTGTGCACTCACTCATATTCCCCTCTTGGATAAGTAGATTGAAATTTGGGATTCAAAGGGAGGATTGTGGTGGAACGTTCAAGGATTTCCCCCCCTGCATTTTAAGAAAATGTCTATCTTGAGTATACTTTGTATATGCATATACACTGTTCTTGATTATGGCCCTCTTCATTCATATTTTACACGCAATTTTGTATTTGGTAGTTTAACAACCCATGTTTTGCAGTTTTCACACCACAAGTCACACATTAACACGAGTCTCCAGGGAACCCCTGAACCTGCAGGTCAGATTTTCAAAGAAATATCACTCAGAATACTTGCACTTGAGGCGAGCGTAGCTTTGGCAGAGACCTGCAGCTGAACTCACCCTCTTACAATGACACAGTGACCGGAGAGGCCCCCTAGTGAAAGAGACGAGGTCAAACTGAGGTGAACTGCCCTGGTTGAATATTTAGTTGGCTGGCTTCACTGTTTTCACTAGCTGACCCTGAATAGTTTTACAGTTTAAAACTTCAGGAGTTGTGTTTTAAAATATGTTTAATCCTGGCTGGTTTACAGGTGTTTTGTTAATTCTGGTCAGGAAGAATTACACTGCTTCCAGTGCAAATAATATGCACCACAGAATTTATTATGTTCAAATGAAATAACCAAAGCAGCAGTGCTAATAAGGAGGGGGTCATCCGTCTGTCATGTAGCGCTCGCTCTCCTCCTGCCAACTCCTCAGGGACAAGGCTAATTTAATTGTGCGTAAACAAACACGGCAGCAGCAAAGTGTCACAGCAGACACCCATCCTAGTAATCCCTGCTTTTTTCTGCGTCTACATGTCCGTTGTTACATAACTGCGGACACCTTGTGCATACTCATTATCATTCAGTTTTCTTTGCCTGAAGGCTGCTTCATTTGTAAGAGATGCTCTCTGCAGTTTGAAATAACAGTAAACACACAGGAGTGTGTAGAAGTGTAATACATAAATGGACACTTAATACTCCTACTACTCACTCCCAAACATTAAAAATATGTCCATCCATGCATACAATGCACACAAACATGAATACAATATCTAAACAACATATATAAAGTCTGGTGTATTTTTATCATATTGATGGAAACAGACTGAATTATATGAAAATGTGAAACGTGAGAGTGTTTGTGTTTTCCATCGATAAGATTGTGATGATTGCTCTTTAAAATCCAAGGTTTGGTTCCACAAGGAGTTTTTAAAAAAAAGGTATAGCTTGGTGATAAAATCAGCAATTACTTAAAGGGACTATTTGTAACTTATCACGCGCATAAATCTTAACGGGTCGGTATCCCATGCGCGCTCGCGTGTGGGTACGCGAGCGCGCAGCAGCGCTGCTCCTGCTGCCTGCTTGCACACAGCGCTCGTTCTCACTCGCTCGGCTCGCTCCAACTCCACGTGCACGCGCGCACACTGCAGAAGAGTTAGTTTAGCTCTGAGAATATCTAGTGAATGTGCAGTGGACGTTTTTGCAGAAATAAATGCTGCCGCTCCTCCAGACCAACAGAGGTTTCCCGTGTCTTGTGAAGTGACGGGGCTCCGCAGCGAGTTACGTTATCCCGACCGGGTGTCGGTGTCTCCCCCCCCCCCCCCCCGTTCCCTCCGCGGTCGGCAGGTTGAAGCAGGAAAAGACAACACTAGGATCGGCATTGATCCATGGAGAGACCCTCCTCTGGTCAGCTAACATTACTGCCAAGCAGGTGAAATATAGAGTGATATTGTGTGTTAGCTGACGTGTGTCGCCTCACTGTTTAGACCGGTGCTCGTTCATGTCAATGTAGCGCGAGCACAAGCGCGAGCGCGAGCAACAGGACGCTGACTTTCGTTGACATTGCGGCCACAGGTGTCGCTGTGAACAAGCAATTTCTGATTCTTACATATAGCCCCTTTAAGGGTAGATTTGGATATGATTTGAATCACCTTCAAGGGGATAAACCGCTCAGATTTTATTCAAACAAAACATAATGTCAGGAAACGTAATCTACAAGTTTAGCTATCTATCACGTTTTATTTTGTAGTTTGGTTGTTTTTATTATTCATCATTTCTTGCATGCGATACCAAGCATTCACCAAGATAAATAATTTTTTTTCTACACCTAACCATCTACTGAAGCTCAGAGTAAAAGAATAAAAAGGAAAAGTATACACAGTTGCAAAATACTGTTGTTACCTGAGATGTTTAAAATAGTAATAATTATAGTCATTATACGGGCACTGTTTTAGCCTGTCTCAACCACAGTGTTAAAACACACTTGTCAGGTGAATGAGCAAATGGCATTAAATGAAAAAGACACTTTAAACTCCCCAAGAATATTTTGGGTCTCTCTATCATCCCTCAACCCCTTAAGTCTGAAGTTCATTATAGTTATTTAGTAGAGTAGAGCACAGGTTGGCAACATATTGCACAATGAAATGAATGAATAACACATTTAAAGACATTATCTACACTGTAAAACATTTAATTTTCTGCTTTCATATTTTCTTGACGCATACAGCAGTGATATGGAGATCCTCCTGTATGCATTACATATAGGACAGAGTTTCTCATTTTTGGGGTCAGGAGGCTACGGGGGTCGCTAAATTAAATTGAAGATAAATGGAGATACATTTGACTAATATCACATTTTCTGAACTAACAAGTTGAGCTTCCCTCAAGGCATGCCATATATTCAAATTAACACGACAAAAACAAGGCCAGACAAGATTAAGAAACACAGATTTATATCTGCTATATTCACTCACACAAACACAGATGCTACCGCCCAATTACTTATCTTACACATCCATACACTACTATTTCTCCCCTGTAGGTCTGTTAAGAATTTGACCCCCCTGTGATAAACTAATGAGCAGGAACCTGCAGCACTGTAGCCATAAAATGAGGGCATCATAGCTGATGTGTCAACGGGCTGAATCAAAGCACTTTCCCTGGATGACCCCGTCATCACTGGCTGAGAAAAACAGTTCACGTGCACCCTGTTGAAAAGACATGTTCACAAAACATCGCACATAAAGGAGTATCCTTATCCTCTTTTGTCTAGGTATTGGAAAATAGGACAGGATCTTTCCTAAATACACTCCCTCTCTCCTGCCATGACCTATTACATTTGCTCAAACTAATCCTGCACTGTGTAAGCAGGTACAGAGCTTTCACCACGAGAGCATGATGAATGCAGCTGTACAGAGATAATAGAGATGTTTTTTCACAGACGCAGCTGTTTGGCTACATCCCAGCTATCGCCGAGCTGCCACTCCTGAGATGAGAGCCGTAGATGCATGGGTATCCTCCACAGAGAGGTCGTCTCACCCTGCCAAGTCTGTCTAAATCCCTCAGACTGAGTGAGGAGGAGGGACAACAATAGCAAGACTAACACAATCTATTTTCTCCTGAAGTGTTGGTGACAGTGGTTCTGTTTTGTCTTTGTCACACACATACACCACAAGTCAGCGCAGCCAGAGGCAAGCCAAAAAACCCAGCCTCCCCCTCCTTCCACCTCCTCCTTCCCTTCTCACTTCCTCATATTATATGGCTCTATCTTTGCTACATTGTCATTTATCATATCGTCTCAAGGGTTCACAGATGTCATCACATTTTTGTCCCCGATTTGTCAAGTGGGCGCATAGAAACTCCTTGTGACAAAACTGTCGCCTCAACCTTTGAGATCCATAAGACCCAAGGGCTTTTTTTTTAACAAGCAAAGCTGTCTGGCTGGCTCAGCTGCGACCAGTCACCCTCAGTCACCACTTGGCAAGGGGATAATACAGTCCGACACAGCGGCGTGTTTACACTGTGGCAATTTGATTGTTGATGGAGAAATTTCAAAATAATGCAAAATGTCATCAGCCATTTGGTTTATATATTTTATCTGGTTCTCCTCTGGCTTAGACCCAGGCAGAAATGCATAAAGTTTTTAACATTTGACTTTGGTATTACGTGATTGAATTATGTTGCTAGACCCTTGAATACTCTAACAACGACATATAACCTGGTAGATATGCCAAGCATTCCTGTTATCATAGTTAGTCAACAGTATTGTCATTTCCTATTTGTATATTGTTCAATAAATGAATGGGTTGTCTTCAGTGCACACTCGACAGAAGCAGCAGGGTGGCTTAATGAATGTGGGGACCAAACTTCAGCCAAAAGACCAATGACTTGAAACTTGACTTGGACTTGCAAAAAATGACTTCTCTGCTTTTTAGTTCATGAAAGTAATACTTTGTATACTTTAACTTATACTACTTTGCCAATGATTTATTTAATGATTTATTATTACATAAACAGACTTGCTCCTTTTGCTATTTGACTTGATGATTTGTGATGATTAAAAAAAATAATGAAATGTGTTGTTCTCGCATGCCTCTACGGTTAACGGATAATCCAAAACCTTGATGAATTGAAGTAAATTCATATCAAAACATCCTTTTACAAACTCTCACACACTTTAATAGGCTACTCTATCAAAAAGTAAGCACAACTACAACTTACTTAATTAAGAATACTTTTTTAAGTATATCTTGATCAAAAGATTAAGTAGGCATATAAGCCAAATATACTTAGACTTTTCTGTATACTTGCCAGTATAAACCAAGTATACTTAGACATTTCTATATACTTATCAGTATAAGCCAAGTATACTTAGACTTGTCTGTATACTTGTCAGTATTAGCCAATTATACTTAGACTTTTCTGTATACTTGTCAGTATGAGCCAAGTATACTTATACTTTTCCGTATACTTGTCAGTATGAGCCAAGTATACTTATACTTTTCTGTATACTTGTCAGTATGAGCCAAGTATACTTATACTTTTCTGTATACTTGTCAGTATAAGCCAAGTATACTTAGATGTTTCTGTATACTTGTCAGTATAAGCCAAGTATACTTAGATGTTTCTGTATACTTGTCAGTATAAGCCAAGTATACTTAAGTATACTTTTGTTAAGTATACCTCTGATAAGTACATAAAAAGTAAACTGAAAGTATACTCTCTTATTTTAAGTTCAAAAGAAGTATACTAATAGCACACTTGAATAAACTTAATTTAGGGCATGTTCAAATCTCTCCAAACGAGGCTCTAAATCCCCACCAGCTCTGTTTTTTTGGTCTGACCTTTGGCTCCTTGTAGGAGGATAAAGAAAATCTATTCAGACCAATAAATAATCACCTCATTATTACCCTTTCTCGTCTCAAGCACATTAAATCATATAATCTTTAATACCGTAATCTACTTTGGATAATTCCACCGGGTATTACATCTGCAGAGGTGTTTAATTAAGGCCAAGTTAAACTATAGGGTTAGTAAAACATTCACGATCATGAAATTAACAATCAATGAGGCTCTTATAACCATATTTAAATTGGAGTAGCCTCTCTGGGATTTTGTGATTGACGTACGCCATCTAGTGGACATCCCTCAACAGTGCACTTTAGTGAGTTTAAACGCTTTAATGTTTACTTATCGCCGACATTTAAACAAATGTGAAACGTACTAGGAATAATAAAGATAACTGCGTAGGTTATCGTGTGTGAAAACGTCTCCAAAAAAACCATTAGCAGTCTATAGTCGAGCTGTAGTCCTTTTGGAAGCGGAACCTTTGTTCGCACGGGTTGGTTTCGCTACAGCCACATTTACAGCGACGCCACAACTACAGCTTCCAAGATGGCGGCGCCCGTAATTGAAACATGCCATGTAGCTAGTTGTGCAAACAGGACCCCGCATGTGGTTTCTTGGGGTCGTGGGGGGACCATTGCCTTCGGGACATGTACCTCCGTGGCTCTGTACGACCCACAGGTAATAAAACATGTCTTAAGTTCTCTGTAAAGTCAGCTGTCGGTGCTAGTTGTCACAGCTAACGACAACCGAGCATCCTGTGGTTGTAAATAAACATACGCTTTCTTCTTCGTTCCCTCAGTAAACACATTATTTTGTTTTACTTCAGGAGAGGAAAGTTGTCGCTGTTCTGAATGGACACACAGGAAGAGTGAATACAGTCCAGTGGGTTCACAGAGAGGACTGTGGTGAGTGATGGACCCGTCTAATAGCTGGATATGATCTGTTTTATTAAGTGTCTCGACCACAATAAATGTACATTTTGACATGTCACAGTAGGAAGTAAAACACAGGTGTAAATGATTAAATGAATGATGGCTGAATGCCATTTAGCTGCTTTAATTTCAGGATCTATACACTGTGCATGCTGGCTCACTGACACTCTCACTGAGACACTTCAATACAACAGTGTGTTATTATTAGTAACACCTGTGCTTTCCTTAATCTGACAAGACAACATGTCTGCTGTGAGAAAGGTTTATTTAATTCGGTCTAAGCGCTAAAATTGAATCAGTGTGATTAGTATTTAGCTAATCTTCATTGTGGCTTTAACCTTCATCCTACCAACATATTGAACATGCATACAAGGACTAGCTTACCAACTGGGGTCCCCAAGAATACACTACTGTAAGAAACAACCATCATAGCTAAATGTGAACTTATTCCTTCTTAAAACATTATTAGTTATTTAATTAGCATCATTTGAAACAAAGTTACTGTTGGCTTGCATATTGTGTAAAATAAAAAAAAGACAAGAGCTCATGAGGAAATCTGTGTTTGCTGCATCTGTGTCTGTCTCCTTCAAAATTGCCCCGACCACCCCTGATACTGTACGATACTTTAAATAGGACCTATGGGAAAAATGAACTCTATAAAAAGTTCTATCTATTAAAAGTAACTGCATTGGCGGAAATGGGTGCTTTTGACTGGGTTCCCCCAATAATACCAATACATTGGCATTTTTAAAACATCTCATTTCAAAACCTGGGCTCTGTGCAGGCTATCCTTCTGCACCAAACTCGGAAAATCATTCCCCTTTGAGCTCAGAAAGCCTTCCCGAAACTGATAGCAAAATAGTTGGAAGTGCACTAAAAATATCATTGTATGCTGTACCATTTATGATTGATCTAAATTGTTACTGAGCAGCATAGCCCAAACCATAAAAAAACAGCCTCAGTCCAAAGGTGCACAAAAAGCATTTTTAGCCATATACTGTAGTGCATCTTTACTTAACCATTTTGTTATTGTTGTCACAGCTCCAGAGAGTCATCTTATTTCAGGAGGCTCAGACAATCGGCTCATCGTCTGGGAGGCTCAAAATGGGAAGGTAGGCCACCTGTTTCATCAGACAGTGTTTCTCTGTCTTTTTACAGCATATCTTCTGAAATGTGCTCTGCTGTTTTCCAGTTCATCCAGTTAGTGGAGTGTAAGGGCCACACTGGTGCAGTTTGTGCTGTGGATGCCATCTATGTGGAGGATTCAAAGATCCTGGTGGCCTCCTCAGCATCCGACTCCACAGTCAGACTGTGGCTCTGCAATGAAGCCAAAGAAGGTAAGAGACACAAACCTGGCAAATACATTTTAGTGTCAGCCTGTGGAGTTGTTGTTGTTGTACACTACTTTGTTGCCATAATAATGTTGGAAACGTTACAAAAGAAAAGCTTTTTAAAGTAGTAATTTGGGGGATTCCCAACCTTTTTTGCTTGTGATCCTTTTAATATGAAGCAATGTCTACTTGAGACCCCTCCTCACAGGGTGCATGTCTGTGAGTGAGTTGTGAGCAGTTCAATCAAAGAGTGATTCTCAGACTCTTTCATTTGAATACATTTAGAGGCATGAAGATGTAAGACTATACAGTTTTCCTTAAGATAAAAGTAAAAAAAAAAATTGATTTAATTCCTAAAGATGAACATAATTTTGTGTTTGTGCCCAAGTAATCATTTCGCGACCCCTTTAGATTCATCTTGTGATCCCTTTTAGGGGTTCAGACCCCCAAGTTAGAAACCACTGATGTAACCTGTAGGATATTGTCATTATTTTTGAAAAAAAAAAAAAATCCTTATTTTCGAAAGAAAGTCGGCTTCGAAGTTCATTTCCATCAATTCATTCTGTTATTTTGTTTTGATGTGGGACTCTATCCAGGAAGTAACAGACTCGCATATTACTTGATAAATAATTAATTTTACTCATTCACTTATAGTTAGACTATCTGCCTCCTAGTGGCTGCTAGAGGACATGGCAACATTTACAAACAACATGGTCATTTGCCTCACCTCTGCAGTGCTGCAGAACTGTTCTAGACCGGATATCGGTACCATCTGAGTGGGCAAAACCTAACCTATACTAAATTGTTTATAGGGTCAATATAAGTAAATTAATATATGATAACCTTTCCACAGGAGCAGCTTTTCATATTTATTGGACATTTTGTTATTTTCCCCTATTAGCGCCTTTGCATAATTTACAAAAAGTACACAAACAGCCAATATCGTATTAAAAGGGATGTTATCTTAACCTTAAGGCCACTTAAACATTTATAAAGGTTGTTCATTGTAATAAAAGCAATGTGTTTTAATCTGCAAACACCTTTTGTTGTTTTGAAATTAAAAAAAAAAGGCTGTTAAAGTATGTACATATAATATTGGTAAGTGAATAATGTGAGTTTGCCCTCAAAACAGTATTTACATTTAATATTATCTGAAGATATTTTGGTAATAATGTGTTTAAAAATGAAGCATTCGAATAGTGATTTGGAGGTCGAATACCATGGCAACAGTCGAAGCTTTGAAGCATTCGGGTCAGCCCTACTTGACATGAAGGCAAAACAGGGGAAGCAATCTATCAGTGATAGAAAAAAAGTGAAATGTTTTTGGGACAGAAATGCCTGTACATACTGTTTAATCCCTCCTCGCAATGTTTCTGTTTCCTTAAAAACGTTGACAGAATCACCACAGCTGTAATATTGCTTTAATTTCCTCACATAGTTAAATATCAGTGGCGTTCCAAGCTGTCATCCTTATCTACTTTTCTTTTTTTTTTCCGAAGCTGTCACCCAGAGCAGCTTCTCTTTGTTGAAAGTTTCTGTCCACCTGTCAGTGCCAATGAATACTGACGCTGCTTGACAGTCATGGAAATTAAGCGTGTGTGTGTATGCAGACTGGGCGTAACCTTGGGGAGTATTCCCAGATAAAAATACTATCCATGTTATGTTGGATTGTGACAACTTGAAAGACACTTGGCCTCTACACTTAAGGGGTTGCAGAGAAAAAAAACCCGTATCTTTTGGCAAAGATTTCAAACAGGAACAGTCAAAAGAAGTATTTTACACACACAACTCTGTTCACACCAAAGCCATATAGTTTGACATAATATATTCTTTTTATTAGTTGTGTAGCAGTATTACTCGTAGGGCATCAGAAAATTTAATTCCATGTGCATGTGTGTTCCTCAGCTGAGTGCCTCCATACCTTATCATTTGGCAGCAGTTTCATGATGGATGTCTCTTTGGCACTGTTGCCAGGCAGCAGAGGTAAGCCTAAGCTGTTCCTACATAGACATCCTTTAAGTTGTGCGCCACACACACACACAGACACACAGACAATTTTTTTCCTCTCATGTCATCCATCTCAATTTGCACCACTGCTTCAGCGCCTGTAACCGCATGTCATATTCAAAATGCAGCCTGCGTTTGAAGTGTCTCGTGTCATTTTTACCTTTCTGTTTTACATGCCTTTCGTCTGTTTGATGCTGTGCTTCATTCTTCCCTTCCGCCTCGCTCCTGTTTATAAAAATGTATGTAACCTGCCGTGTGTGTGTGCGCATATATGACAGTGTGAAAACCTTCTTTTCTCACAGTTCCCGTACTGGCCTGTGGGGGCGATAACACTCAGGTGCATCTGTATGTGCAGTCTAACGGAGAGGTAAGCTCAGACCGATACTCTGTCAGGGGCAGCTCATTCATGTTTTCCTTGTCAACACTTACATTTTAATTACTAAAGTATGAGAGCAACATTTGACCTTTTTTAATTGCTCTACAACAGCTCCAGAAAGCCATGTCACTGCAAGGACATGAAGACTGGGTTCGCGGAGTGGCCTGGGCATCTCTAGGTGAGCGCTACTGTTTGGAGTAATGGTCGTGTTACTGCTTCTTCAATGGTAGTGTTACTGCTTCAAAATACAATAAATGATTAGCCAGATAGATAAATAAAGCTCAATTAAAGCCAGACAAAAAATGTAAAGCACCGTAAATAATTAGCCACATAAATTAATAAAGCTCAATTAAAGCCAGACAAAAAATGTAAAGCACCGTCAATAATTAGCCACATAAATTAATAAAGCTCAGTTAAAAGCCAGACTAAAAAGTAACTTTTAAATATGTAAAAAACATTTTGTTTAGGGTGTTTTCCAATTTTATGCATGCATACAATAGCAAGTTTGAAATTTGGTACACCTGCTTGAATCCGATATGGTGGTGTTCTGAGGGCTAGTGCTTGTGGTTCTCCATTATCTTTGGTTTATCTTTAGCAAGCCTGCAGACTGGATAATATTGGGCTTTGAAAGAGTCAGATCACACATGATCGGCAGAGTGCTGAGAGAATTTAATGAGAAAGACAGACAAGTGCATTTTGACCTTCTTAAAGCTTAAAGCAAGCAAGAAGACAATTTTCTGTTTTAAGATCAATAGAGCATTTAGAAAAATCAAAACTAGACACCGCTGCCTTTTACACCAGTTATTTTGAGTCCAGTTTCACCGACTAGTGTGCTTTTCACAGTATTGCGATAGCACATGGCAATGCATGGATCCCGTCCAAGCTCTGCTAATTGTGTAGCCCTCTTCAAGGGCTCTTCATTAGTGCACTGTTCTGACTGTGTAAAAGCTATTTCATCTCCTCAACCAGCCCTCTCCACCAGTGTCTCCTTCCCACTCTCAGTCTATGACCTACTCCACGCTGCCAAGCTACGAGCCAGCAAAGAGACAGAGAGAAGTTTGTTTTTATGAAATATCCCCGTAGGGATGACAAACCCCTCTCTCCACTGTGGTAGTAGTTACATAAATCATTCTGTTCTTTTATGACTTGGCAGATGGCAAATTGCAGCACTAGAGGGGCAGTGTATCATAGCTGTTAAACACTGGCAGTCAGAGCATGTTGCTATTTTCTGTTTTTGTCTTTCTGTTTTTGTCTTTCTTTTTTTATCCTATTTTCTAAATCACGATTTTCTTTCCATCACTCCTAGTAGTAGAATAAAAATTGGTACTAGTATAAAATCAGCTGGTCATATGTTGTAACGTTATGATTTACTGAAGAGAGGGTAGTCTGACTTTTTTAGGAGCTGGAGAGGGTCTTCTTAGTTCAACCTTCTCCTGCAAAACTTATTCAATAAAAAAGAGATCAAATAGTTACATCAAAAAGACAGCTTTCATGTGAGCCACGAGCCATAAAGATGTTTTTTACATGCAGAGGATCAAGCCCTGCTTTATGTTCCTCATCACCATCAAACAGGTAGCTAATGTCTGTTTTGAAAAACACATTATTAGTTATTACTGATTGAACGTCTCTAGTAAAGAGCGCATCATTTTTTCATTGTCCTGTACAGTCGCTTTTTTATTCTGCATCATAGCAGAAAGCTGAACTAAAATAAATTTAAATGTTTTAGAATTTAATATGATGCACGTTCAGCAACACACGTTGCCAATTGTTCTTCTGATCAGTGAAATGAAACATGTCGACTGTGGCTGTTAACAGTTTGGACCGTTACTAATGTGATCAGTTCTTCATTTGCGTTTCCTTCAGTCCACAAACTGATCTGAACTCACACTTTATCATTCGTTCTTTCACAGTTAGCCGAACTGTAACCGAAACACACTGAGAGTGTCATTTACATGTATCGCTTTGGCTGTAACACCAAACCAGCTGTGTGTAGAACGAGAGCGTACCGGTGTCACAGCGTGAGAGCGTGGGCCATACGCAGCTGTCTCCCCCCTCTCCTGCGTGTCGCTGAGCAGTGACTTAAACCATTTACTGACAGTGATTAACTTGTGTTTTGATATTTGCTGGCTCAGCAGGAAAAAGTTACCTCTGAGTCTCCAGCTGCTGCTCCAAAACACATCTGGTGCACGTGCCTGGCTTTATAACTCAGATTCATGAAGCCTCATTGGTGAAGTTATGATGGACAGTCAGACACCTAATCTCAGGCATCACCATCAGATCTAATACATACATATATACATACAGTATAGTGCCAGTTGTAACAACTGTGTATCTCACAATCACTTTAATTTACCGATGGTGTTAACGCATGTTTTTTGATATATAACGTTGCAGACTTTGGAACAGCTGTCTGTAGGAGAAGTCCTAAACTGGCGTGGCCACGGGTCTTGGCATCATGTTATTGCTTTGATTATGACGGACAGTCAGACTTCTGCTCTCATACACTTTTTTTTTTTTTTTTTTAGATATAATCTCTTTTTCAATCTGGCCAACCAGCCAGCAAGTTACACATCGAGTACACGTCATTTAATTAATTACAAAACAACACGTTACAATCATTACACATCAGGTTACTATGGAGTTATAGAAGTGCCATAAAAAAGTATAAATCTATAAAAGAATAAGAAAATATAAAGATGGAAATATGATATGGAAATATAAAGAAGAATATATAAATGAATGTGGAAATATAAAGACACAAAATAAAATATAAAAAAATATTTTTCTCACATGTATTTGTTCATTTATTTCTGTATATATATATATATATTTATTTATTTTTAAAAAAGGGAAGGCCCTCCCAATGCCAGTTGATTGACAGCTTGGATCTTCAAGGAATAGCAAAAGCAATAGGGAAGAGAATAAGGAAAAGTAAAGGGATAAAAATAGATATAAATAGATATTTTTTTGTAAATATACAGAAAAATATAATA
The DNA here is from genome assembly GCA_916701645.2 of Sebastolobus alascanus. Lineage (NCBI taxonomy): Eukaryota > Metazoa > Chordata > Actinopteri > Perciformes > Sebastidae > Sebastolobus > Sebastolobus alascanus. The sequence continues at coordinate 9,313,359 of CAKAOJ020000009.1, forward strand.
TTCTTTATGCAAAAGTGAAATATATTTTTTAAAACGTAAATAAATAAATACAGAAATAAATGAACAAATAAATGTGGAAATAAATGAAAATGCTTATATTTATTCTTTTATATTTTCTTATGTATTTCTTATTGTATTTATTCCTCTTTATATTTCCACATTTATTAATAATAATTAATTTTACTCCATAGGCTATAACATCATCTGATCTAATCGATATTTATTTTTTGGCTATTTGTTGCAATTTAGGGTGGGGTGAAAATATTGCGGACCGGTGCTCAAGCCCCTCAGAAGCCACAGTTCGTGGCTTTACCCTGGCACAGATTCACCGATGTTTTAAAATATAATGACTAAAGAAAAACTCCACACACATGATTCAAGATGAGTTGAAGTTTCAACTTTGTTTGTTGCCTGTGGGTAATTTATATTGTCACAACAATCAAAAGCAAAGTTCCATAAAAAGAAGTCTGACAGGCTCAAGAAAGTCACCGATGCAAGTAGTTTTGGCAGAGCTTCAGGCAAGTAGCAAAACAATCACTGTCATCATCATCAATGTCATAACATCATGATCGACAAATAATTACGGCCTTCCTCCTACCTCTCCCAGCATTCAGGAGGCCTTAGGTGTTAGCAACAGAGGATTTTTTTTAATTTGCCTATTTATCTTGGCAGAAGCAAATCTGGGCCAGTGGCCATTGGACTAAACCTTAAACACATAATTTGACAGACGGGAGCACTCGGAGATAGCGGCTTGTGCTTTGTTTATATTTGTCCGGTACTCCTGCTGTCGTGCTGGCCATGTCACAGTCGGCAGCATTCTTCTATAATGCCTTGATAGCACTTCTAACAAATAATTGAAGATAACAGGAGCCTATACACAAGCTAGGTGAGGCTTTAATGCTCATTACAAAACTTGGTATTCTTGAGTCCAAGTCAGAAAAGTTGCTTGTTAGGCTCAGTTCGAAATAGTCCAACTTGGCTCAATTATTTATCACTTTAAAGATACTCAACTTTACCTTAGGTGAGACACTACAGGGAAAAACACTGGGCCTCATGCAAGAACATTTTCGTATTCTTGTCTTAACTTTCTCTTACTTTTATTCGTACCGTGGGCTCGTACGAGTGTGCCACGTCAGATTCAACAAACGCGTTGACCTTATTATATATAGAGACAAATTAACCTTCAATTAGTGCATAATTTAAGTTGTTTCTCTCAATTAAATTTAATGATGATATTGTTAGTCTATATGAGTAGACTAATTGCACATAACTCCTACGACAGGTCTGGGCCACTCGTAAATTGTGTTCATACCTAAGAGAACATTCAACATACAAGAAAATTGGTGAAAGTTCTCCTAAATCACTTTACAAGCCACTTAAAAACAAATATGTTCGTATGACTGGTTCTTGCTTGAGGCCCATTGTTTCTCATGCACTGGTCAATTTCGAGATTTTAGGCTATTTTGCTTCCATAAGATGTCCTCTTTCAGACTAGTGGAAAGAAAACATCCAAAATAGACATTTAGGTGTTTATTTTACTACAATTTGTCTCTTTGCGTCTTTAGATTTCTCCTAAATTCCCGAATTGTTACCATTAGATAATGCCTCATTTGCATATTAAGCATAACATTTCAGAAAACTTGTAATACAAAAGATAATTGTCTTAATGTAAGTAATCAACTGGGGACCTTTCATGGTGATCTAGGCTATTAGTTCAAATGTTTTACCCTAATCACCTGTAGCGTCTTGCAAAATGTATGGAATTTTACCATACATATCTTTTTTCTCAGACTCTGAGCTAGAAATCTCCACTTCAGCAGCACTTACATTCACCAAACTTTCCAGTTTCATTCCCATCTATATTCTGAAGGTTTTTCAACAGGGATTTGTTCATACAGTATATCATTCATATCCTCATTTATAGAACATTTTATTCCTAAAACATGGTGAAAATGGATTTTCTTTATGGCTCTTGACAGTATTTTGTGATTTATGGAGTGATAAAAAGAGAACCAAAGTTCCTTCTGTAAAAACCTTTGACTCTAATATGTCAACAAAATGAAACAAGAATGTTGAACCTGGCTTTATCAAATGTTCAGATTTTGTTCTGTTAAATGGTGGTATTTTAAGAGTTGAAATAAAATGTCTTTCGGTCAGGAAGGTTTTCATGTTCTCTGTGTGACTCGTTCAGGTGGGGAGCTGTTACTAGCCAGCTGTTCCCAGGACTGCCTCATCAGAGTGTGGAGGCTGTGTGCCAAGTCTGGGATAGACGCCCGCACAGAGGACGATCACACCATCATCAAAATGAAAGAGGACGTTTTTGAAGTGAAGGAGAGAGGTGAGCTGTCCACGCAGGCTTGATTTAAAAAAAAAAAAAAAGGGTGCTAATAAACCAAATGAATAGACACGTTTTTTGATGGTATAATGGCACGTGGTGGTTACCGACCTCCGTAAAGAACCAAGTGTGTGTTTATTTGTGTTTACCTTTATCGGTGTAACACATACTTAAGAGCATTTAGAATTACATATTCCTACTCAGTTAATCAGCTACTTCATAGTATAAAACTGATATCTTTATAACAGTCTTCATTTGGCCTCTCTGTGTTCTTGCTACAGATGTGTCCTCTGTGTTTGCTGTGTCTCTTGAGACGGTCCTGGCAGGCCATGAGAATTGGGTCTATGGAGTTCACTGGCAGCCTCCTCTATACAAAGGTACCTTGATTAAAAACCATGGAAGGGACTGGTCATTACTCACAAAAGCTTCAGATAATTGGCAGCAGGTTCCTGCAAAAATCTCATAGTAGTGTTTGTCTAAAAGTGAATCGAACTTTCAGAATCGTAGTTGCCTCCGAACACGTCACTTATTCTGTTTCTACAGCCTGTGGAAGTAAATAGATTGGCTTGCATGCTAAGCTGAGAGACATTGTTTCTCTCCCCTTGTCTTACAATGCTCTTGCTTAGAAAAGGCAGCACGAGACGGTGACAATTTCAAAGAAAAAAAGGAAAAAAAAACGGGTGTGAAAAGTTATTGGCTTAATTAGCTCTCAGGGGAAAAGGTTGATGGATGTGCTAAATCTTCTCTTTAAACTCTGGTTGCCTTAAAAGCTTATTACATCAAGATCACTTCACACCCAGCCCAGCCTTTGTGTACATCACACATTGTTATATTTAGACACATCCAGTAAGTAAAGCTGCTCAATTATGAGGGCAAAAGGTAGTCGCAATTATTTTGCTCAATATTGAAATCACATTTTTTTAATCAGAATAATTTTTTCATCTTCACAATTTGTTTATGATTATTAAGCATATATTATAATAATTAGGATATGACATGATACCATGCATCCTAATGAAAATGAATCTCTTCATAATTCCCTAAAATCCCCTGTCATGGCCATTTTCAAAGGGGTTCCTTGACCTCTGACCTCAAGATATGTGAATGAAAAAGGGTTCTATGGGTACCCATGAGTCTCCCCTTTACAGACATGCCCACTTTATGATAATCACATGCAGTTTTGGACAAGTCCTAGTTCATTCAGCACGCTGACACACTGACAGCTGTTGTTTCCTGTTGGGCTTGAGTTTGCCATGTTATAATTTGAGCATATTTTTTTATCCTATATGCAGTACCTGTGAGGGTTTCTGGACAATATTTGTCATTGTTTAGTGTTGCTAATTGTTTTTCAAAAACAAATATATTCATACATTAGTATTTCCCACTCCCATGTTGTTATAACAAATCTCCCCTGAAGATACATTTTGAACAGATAAAAACTTATTAATTTGCAATTTAATATTTTAATCGATTGACAGCCCTATAAAACACTGTTGCACCCCCCTTGCAGTTAGACTTTGTAGGAAAAATGCTAATGCCTGCAGCTCCAACTTTGTTTGTAAAGACTAGTTAACCAAAGCACCCCCACCTGTGATTGGTCAGTCTTCCTTACCTGTAAACACATGTAGGAAGCACTTGATCTTGACTTGATGCATCAGAGCAGGCATCCTAAATATAAAGTGTCAGTATCGTATGCAACTGACTTCAATGAATTGTGGAGACAAAAGCATGATCGTGATTACTGTGCAACCTTAAAAAATAAATCATAGAAGATCACAAACCACTGGCCCCTAATAATTGACTGTTGACTATTATTGACTATGTATGCTGCTCCTGTATTGGTTTTCCAGTGTCTATTTGTCTCCCCCTGCAGGTGGTGAGCTGCAACAGCCTCTCAGTCTGCTCTCTGCCTCCATGGACAAAACCATGATCCTCTGGGCTCCTGAGGAGGGATCTGGAGTCTGGGTGGAGCAGGTGAGTGTTGACCTGTGTACAAGGAGGGTGTGTGCAGACACACAAAGCCGACACACACACATACACACGGTATCAATCATTCTCTGCGGGGAACACAGGGTTTGCACACAGACCCACACACCAATTTCCTACTCTATTTCTGCTAGCTTCCCTTTCAGTAGCTCTTGACATGATCCAGGAGCTTGAGCCCTCCCTCAGTATTCTCTCTCCTTGCTGTCAGTGCCTCCGCGCCGGTTTCCACTCTCCCTGACATTGAGGTGTCAGGAATAGAAGTGATAGACAGTGATGAAGAGTCGCCGAGCCTGGCGCACCACTGTGAGTTTAGACAAGCCGAGGTTGACCTCCCCCATCTTCCCTTCTATCACTCACTCGCACCGAACCCCCTCTTTTACGGCCCATTCCCCAACACATCCGACACGGGATGGAGAGGCTTCTGGAAGATGTGCCATAGCCTCTGCCTCCGCCTTTCTCCTTATTATTTTTTTCTTTCGCTCTCGCCTTCCGTCATTTTCTGTCCTCCACCGCGTCTTTTTCTCCACCGCTTGCCTCCTTTTCTCCCCTCCTGTCTCGTCTCCCCCTCACACATTATCTCTCTCCTGCTTTTCCTTTCGCTCCCCTCCGCCTCGTCTCTCTGAGCTCCCAACAGCTGCTGTTGTGCCAGAATGAGGCTAAATTTAACACAAGTGTGGATGGTGAAGAAAAAGCAGTATTCTGCCCATCTGCCCCACAGCTTTTCAATATATATATATATATATATATATATATATATATACAACTTCCAAATTCTCAGGTGGTTCAGGAGTACCTCAGATTACCTTTCCACGTACCTGACAGAAACAACACGTACTCATGGGCAGACTTGCATAAACATCAGACACAGACATAGACGTGCTCACACGCGCAGAACGCATCCCACAGTGCGTGCGCGCACGCCACACAGGCTCCCAAATAAAAATGGCTCACCTCGCCACGGCAGCCACCTTGAGTGAGATCACACTCTGAGGTGATGACAAAGATTCCACACTTGATCAGTTGCATTTTTGCGCCTTTGATCTCATCATTCACATCCACCAGTGACGAGCAACAAAGACCACAGAAAGGAGCAGCCATGAAAGTCTCGGTTCTCCTCCTCTCTGACAAAGGGGCGATGATTAGGGCCCGGAGCCAGAGCCGATCCTTGTCGCATATTCTTCTCAGTATTGTTAGAGACAAAGGTGGTCAGTGGAAATGAAAAGCAGCAGTAGGCGTTTGAAATCACGTCTGGTGTGGCCAATCTTCCTCCACAGCTCAGGCCTTTCTTTCTTCTTGATGCCAAAAATAAAATAAAATAAACCCCCTACCTGAAATAACCTTTTTGTTGAATGTGGAAGTGCATTATTCTCCTCCTCCGTTTCTGCTCCTTCTGACCTGTTTTTTTGTTTCAAACGAGAGAGCCAAACCCTTTGAACTGACAGGTTCCCTGCCTACAAAGGAAGCTTAACCTCTGAAGCTCTCTCACACACACACATATGCAAAAATGAAATGCTAGTGAATGAAACTGTATTAACATTTTGCTCCCATCTCTACACGTACAAAAGGCCTTTGGTCCTTTTTTGAGTGTTTTCTTTCTCCATAATCTGAACAGGCCTCACAAAGGCTTTTCTATGGGACGTTGAAGTTATTGGCAGAGCAGATTCCGCAGCGCTAACTGACCAGCCATGTGTGTCTTAATTAGCCGATTTTTACAAAGAAGTGCTCCACTTCTTCACGCTGATTAGAGTAATTGGTGAGATTTAATGGAGAGCAGGGTTAGCAGTGGGGTGGCCGGGGCCCACCGCTGCGTAAAGCACATCTTACTAACGAGACACACTGGTAATTAACATCTCAGACTGACCACAGCGGGCCACTGCAGCGCCTGGAGGGATTGTCAGTTTGTGTGTGTGTTTGTGTGTTTGAGACATAACCTATTTTCAGACCTCGGCTTGTGTACTCCCCTCAAGTTACGCTTGGCCGCATGGCAGATGGAGAAGCCACTAAAACCAAAATGAGTTAATATTTTTGAATAATGTGTTTGTTCAGTTAAGGTGACAGTCTATTGCAGTGTTTTGCTGCCCTCTCTGGTTGAAAGCTTCAAGCCTGTTTCACCTCTGATTACACCCATCACTGATAGGTGTCACACTTCTGGCTGTGGCCTGTAACCCAACACAGATATCAGTGGTTCCTGGAGTCCACCTGTGCTTCGCTGCAAGGAGGAGAACAGGTGGTGAAAAGTTAAAGGGGACCTATTATGCTTTTATGCTTTTTCCCTTTCCTTTAGTGTGTTATATTGTTTTTTTGTGCATGCAAAAGGTCTGCAAAGTTACTAAGCCCAAAGTCCACGCCAAAGGGAGTTACTCTCCCCCACAGAAACACTGCTCCTGAACTGCCTGAAACGCCTTGATTGAAGTCCTGCCTTTTCTTCTGTAACATGGTGATGTCACCAAGTAACACACTTTGCATGACGGCTAGTTTGGCACGCCCCCTCAAACAAAGCTAGTTAGAGCGGAGCTGGAGCGGAGTCTGAAGAGTTTGGTTTGGAGGCTATTTCGTCATGTATCGAGCCAAAGGCCACGAATTTGCTGGTTCTGCCATGTCAAATGTGAGGATTGTCTGCTTTTCTTTGTTTCATATCATTATAAATTGAATATTTCAGGGTTTTTTGGACTGCTGGTTGGACAAAACGAGGACAACACCTTAGGTTTTCTCCAATTTTCTAGATGAAACAATTGTCGATTGATTGAGACAATTTTTTCTAACAGATAATGAAAGTAGGGAAGAAGTCTCTACGTGTTGTTCAGTATTTCAGCCTGAAAAGCTGATTTGAACACCTGTACTCCACACTGTATGGGTTTCCCCAACTTGGCAAAGCTCATCCGGCACCCATCACCCTCTTTCTCTCCTTCAAAGAATGATATATGCCATCCCTTCTTTTCTGCCCTTGTTCTGTTCCTCCCCCACACCCCCGCTGGCCAGCGATAAGGCACGCCGTGCATCCATATTGTTCCCCCACTCGTAAACAAGACAGATGACGGCTTTTTGCCTCTGTGAGTTTTTGCATGATTTACGGCAGGCTTTTGTGTGCAGAATTTTAAAATCAATCTGCTTAATGTTGCATCTCGTTCCCTCTTAATCTAGCCATCTATGTTTGTACCTGACTGTCTCTCTTTCCTCTCCGCCTGTCTCTCTCTCTCTCTCTCTGGATGGCTGGAGGATCGTGCCATTCAAAGTGAAGGCGTGCCTTTATCGCTGCCATTAGTTCCGCTGTGTTTCAGCCTGCAGACAGGCGTTATTTTGAAGGTCATTGATGACCAGCGCAAGCTCCCTGAGAAGGCCGGATGATTGAGGACACCACTTTGATGCCACATACAGCAGACGTAGCGAAGATATGTGTGCGTCTCCGACGGTGTGCTTGCGTGTTGCCTTTCGACGCGTTTGTCCAACATGTAATGTACGTACTCGTGCGTTTCTCCTGAGTCTGCCTCAGGTCACTGCTGCAGCTAAACACTCTACCTACCTGCTTCGAGAAAAGATAACAGGCTAAGCTGTACATCTTTCCAGATTTGAATCATTCAAGTGTGAATTTAGCACTTCTCATATTTCCTCCCAGCCAATGTCCATATCATTTAAGGCACAAGCTAATTAAAGATGGAGGAGATATGTGCTGTTGAGGGAGCAGTGTAGCGCTCTCCAGGGTTAGTTGTGCTGCTATCGATTTGAATAGATCTCCCCTCTGGGCCCAGATTACCTCTAAGGCCTCAGGGCCCGATAAAGCTTTAATTGTTTGAATTCCTCAGTGAGAAGTTGGCCTGGTCAACAGAATACTCCCAAAGTCCTTTAGTAAACAGTTTCTCTTCGACTGGTTAAGTATCGAAGTATAAACTCACAAGAGTGAGTAGATATGAATGAAGATTTCTGACATGACCGTGAATATAAATGCCATGCAGGAGCATACTTACTTTCTTGCACTGTCCTTTTATATTTCAGGATTAAATCAATTTTTTCTTGTACAAGCCAGTCGCAGGTCAAAATATTGACAGGTCGTGGTTAGAAAAGCTCTCTGTTGCTTAAACAAGAATTCCTGTGGATTAATTTCCACTTTGTTTCAAGTTATTTCCGTCTAGTGCCATAATCCTGCATTGAATCCTACCGGTTATGCAAGCAACAGGATGAGATATTAATATTGTCTTGTTTTCTCTATTTTAGTATGTAATTTCTGTTCTTTACGGATATTAATATCAAGGGTGAATGAATTCAGACTGCAATTCAGTTTTTACATTTTTAGAACTAATTAGAACCTTTTTATTTTTGCACTATGGCTGAAATTGTTCATTTTTAGTCGCAATCTTCCTGTTTTTTGCCTCATGTTTATTTGTTTTTTTCTTCCCTGCTTTTGCAAAAAAAAAAGACTTTAAAGGAACTTAATGTGAGTTAGAATGACCTCAGACAGAGTTTAAACAAGTTGGTTTTATTTTGTCAGTGTAATTGGTAACTGCGGTTAAATCAAAATGGGCTTCCTGCCCCAGGTAGTGATTTGAATCCACAAAATCCAATACAGAATTGTCTTGACACAGAAAAGCAAGGTGTCTGAGATTGGACAGGTGGTCAGAATCCCAAAAGAGTGTTTTTTTTTTATTTTCTAGCATTTTTCTGAGCTGAGAGGCAGCGATTATGGGTGTGTTTTTTAAATTGGATTGTTTTTTCCAGTGGAAGCTCAGACCCCATGGGCCCTCCATGTCCACGGACCCGTCACTGTCTATATGATCTGCCCTATGAGTGTGACGCAGGGGTCACAAGCTCTCACCCAAATCCAATTTATGTAAATCCTTCTGGGCTCTCAGGCGTTGCCATTTTTCATGATTATTTGTTTTGTGTGATATGCTGCGATGCAATTGCTTTCATTTTGTAGACAAATGAATTTCATTAGAAAAAAACACAACACAGTTTATTCAGCTCTAATAAGTCCCATTTTGCATAATTTCTCATTTGACTTGTCAGCTTAATTTGCTGTTTTTTTTTTTCTGCGTCTATCCGCCATTATCGGAGCTCTTAGTTAATAAGTCTTGGAGGGAGACAGATTTGAAAACTTTTTCCCTCACTTCTCTTTTTTTTTATGAATCTACGCCTGTAGGTTTACACAACACCCGGGTCTTTGAGAGAACAACTGGGCTAAATACTCTGAATGTCATATAGGAGGAAAGGAGGCTAAATTCATAACGCTTAGAAATAGTAGAAATAACCTAATTATTTATTTTTCTCCATATGTGGCAGTTGATGCACCTCCATGTCTTTCATCTTTGATTGCAGCAAGTCAGCGAGTCTGACCCAGAAACCAAATGTCCTTCACCCACCTGATGTCAGATACGAGTGTGTGTGAAAAGGCAGACTAGTTGATGCTTCTGATCAATAATGATCACCCCCAAAACATGTTTCTCTTCTCTCACACTAGGTACGTGTAGGGGAGGTTGGTGGCAACACTCTGGGTTTCTACGGCTGCCAGATGAGTCCGGACGGCTCCATGATTGTGGCTCACGCTTTTCATGGAGCACTACATCTGTGGTGCAAAGATCAAGACAAAGAGGTGAACCTCGGTTACTCTTAAAACTTTCAAATCAATGTAATGCCTGTATTTTTGTAGTTTGCTCAGTTACAATACACGTTGAAATTATTTCTTACATTTGCACAAGAAATGTACAACTTTTCCCCGAAGCACTGGAATTGTAAGTGTGTTTGTCGTAAGATTCAATGTTAGTGCGTTGCAATTAGTCACACCAAGTCTCCTGTCTGTCACTCAATTTGACTGGCTTCGCATGTGTCTTTGTTGGGTGTCCCTGATAAAGAGTGGGGGTCTGAAGTCCCAACGTGAGTTCAGAGATAACTGCATTTCAATTACGCCGGCTCGGAAGGTGAATTTAAAGTTCAGCACAAACCTGAAGGTGTTGATGACTAATTCAGATGTTTCAAAGGAGATCGACTTCTCAGACAGCAACAGCTAAATTATAATCACCCCCTATCATGTAGTTGCCAATCATTCGTGGAAGCGATGTGTGTGCAGAGGGGAATTTAAATAGGAAATCAGAGGCTGGAAGTTGTAAACTGACGAACTGCAATGCTGTCTGACCAGGGTCAATGGAGGCCTGGGGTTGTGATATCGGGTCACTTTAATGCAGTCCAGGACCTGAGCTGGGACCCTGAGGGTGAGTTCATCCTCAGCGTGGGCTCAGACCAGACCACCCGACTCTTCACTCCGTGGAGGAAACAAGATGCCAAACAGGTAAAATAGACAAAGAATCACCTGTAACATGTTGATGTAGAAGAAAAAGCTGATTATAGCTCAGAATTAGTGACAGTATATTAACCCTCTGAGACCCACAATTGACCCATTTTTGTCTTTTTTTTTAGTGGGGTACAGGAGGTCTTTAGGGAGAGAGATATACTGAGGTCAAACTTAAAAAAAAATGGTCTCACTATATGAAATAGCTCCTATGGGGACTAACATCATCGCACATGAATACAATCGGGCTCATTGGATCCACAAGAGTCTCAGCTTTCTAGTCATACCCAATTTATGTAATTCTAAGACTGTTTATGGACCTCACAGCCTATATCTTCATATCATTCACTTCTATCAGGAATAATAGGAATACGCTGTTAATATAACACACACATCAGAGTTAATTTTCCTTGAAGGAAAGGAGACATTTTAGAGATATGAATAAAACACCGCTATTGCTGATTTTCCTCTTAATGAAAGGAGCTTTTAGTGTAGATGAAGAGCTACCACGCCACATTTCTTTATTCGTGAGACAATATAAAAGACCGCTTTCACACACCTGGCATCAACATGTCGACATAAGGATTTAGGCTTCTCTATTTCTTCTTGTCCCCAGGCTGTGAGCAGTAGTTACTTAGTATGCTTCTCTCCTCTCAACACCGGCCAGTTGTATTAACCTTTGGGGGATATAGTCGGCACCTAATATATATTCTACTTGTCGAGTTTGCTAAAATATGTTTAGGCTCTGTCTCTGATTGGATTTTAGTAGGTTGTGACTTAATAATAAAGAGTTTCTTAGAAGTGATTTATTTTTTGAGGGAAGGTACCAAGACTTGAGATACATGGATTGATTGGTCGTACCGCAGAAAAGTCTTCGACCACTTCTTTCTTCACCTCAGGTTTATCCATTGTCCAATTGTTAGGAGTGGGGTAAAACACGCCAGTTTGGCATCCAGTTTAGGTAGAAACATAATGAAGTTTCCAGTCTTCATTACATTATTGACGATGCCAGTTTGGAATATTGCCACCTCATGCCGGTGCTATTGTAGGGGAGCCTTCTGTCTTGTCTTGCGAGAACACTTTGCATCTTAAGCTGGAAATGTTTAATTTGAACAGGAGAATCAATGTTGTATTTGGCTTGGTTACAAACGCCTGGATGTAGGGCCAAGAAACGCAGCTCCGCAACATCAGAGATCTATTGAAACGCTGGCACGTACATCTAGCTGGTTTGGCTCCTCACGACCAGATCAGCGTATCTTACCTATACCTTTTTTCACCCTGCAGGCCACCTGGCATGAAATCTCACGTCCACAGATCCACGGATACGACATGCAGTGTCTGGCGATGGTCGGGAGGTTTCAGTTTGTGTCGGGAGCCGATGAGAAGGTCCTGCGAGTGTTTCAAGCACCCCGTAATTTCGTGGAGAACTTTGCTAACATCTCTGGGACCTCAAGAGAAAAGCTGTTGACATCCAGTGTGAGTGCCAAATTAAATTACCAGCTATTATTATAGTTTCAAGTTATTTTTTATTCCACAAGCAGAGATCGTCAAGTGATTAAATCCATGACCTTTAGAGACGTTTGTCCAAAGATCAAGTCTCAATAAAACCTTCTTTGTAGTCTCTCTTTCACTTTGTTTTCCAACCGTAAAATGTGCTGAGTGGACTGCCCACTCCTACATGGATATTGATGTGTGTCTCTGTCCATTCATTTATCTGCTCGTTGCCAGGACTCTGCCAACCTTCCAGAAGGAGCCAGCACACCTGCCTTAGGGCTGTCCAACAAGGCTGTATTTCAAGGTAAAATACTTGCTCAGCTCCGCATGCAAGTGTTTCAGCGTTCAGGGTCGGGGCCAAGTTTTATCTGATGATCCATTTTCATGAGCTCCGTACAGGAGTTTGAAACAGCTTATTAAATTGAGGGATTGTTTAGTGTTTTCATTCCTTTCATGTAATGCAGTGGTTCTCAAACTGTGGGGCCAGAGGCATGACAGGTGGAGCATTGAAAAAAGAGAGTAATTATTTCCGAAATTCACTACATGTTTTTATTTAACGAAATATTCTGCTTCAGTCCATGTTTTTCATTGTTTAGCCTTTCAAAAACAACAGTTTCACTGCGGTTAAAACTGTTTTCTCTTCCGCGAGCACCTGTAACGGGGCGGTCTAGCAGCAATCCAATGTGAAAATATTTCTTCCTCCAAAGAGGGAATGCTAAAAAAGGTTTGAGAACCACTGATGTAATGTAATATTCAAATAGCCAAATATATTTACAGAAATGTCATTTTATATTTACAGGTGACCTTGCCCCAAAAATCAATGAAGAAGAGGGGAAGTTCAGCAGTGTATCGGATCGATACCAGGAGTCTTACTTCCACCCACTCATCATGACTGGTACTGTCAACCTGCGAAAACACATTTTTCCAACAAAAAATGGTCATTTCTAAGATTTAGTAGTCATCTCAGTAAACCCTCATTTAATTTAAACCTCCCTGATAAATCCTTTTAGAGCCAAAATGCATCCCTGTCTCCTTCGCAGTCTGATAGCCTGATTCATATTCCTCATTGCCATCCACTCAGCAGCCTCGGAGCACATTTAAGAGTTCCAGTCTGCCTGTCGCTAGATGTTCTTATAAAAGAGACAATTATGTGCGGCCAGATGGACAGTTAGCCATTATGGCTCTGGCCATGCTATACTGCCACAGTGCCTGAGGTCTGCTGGAGGCCGATGGTATTACAGCAGGAGTTGGGATGAGAGGAAAGGGGTGGTGGGTGGTAGAAGAGGAAGAAGAGGTGTCAGGACGAGGTGATGTGAGTAGAAGCAAAAAAAAAAAAAAGCAATAATAAGACAAGAAAATTGCAGGTTAGATAATATGGATGGGTTTGGGAGCAGAAATGGCATGGAGTAAATGTGTAGAGAGGACACAGAGGTACACAGAGGAAGAGAAACAAAGGCAAAATAGAGAAGCTAGTTGTAGGAAAGGGGCAGATGGGAAATGGTTGAGAGCCAAATGAAGAGAATGTAGCATGGCGCTTTAAAACCCCTGGGCTAGAGGGGTGTCAAGGGCTGTCATCAGCATGATTGAAGCCACTCCTTAATCTGCAATGCTAATTAGAAAGCAGGCTTATGTGATTGCGAAGTTTAAGTATCGATGACCCCGGGCTATGTAGGGAGCAGCCAAGTGCGGAGACTGTTGTTAACAATGCATTTTCTCTCGTTTGATTGGCTTCCGCGGGCAAGGAGACAAATTAATAATTAGGCAGAATGGGAAGCCGATGACCAACAAGAAAAACACAAGGAGTGTAGCTTTCAATTACATGCAACACGAAGGCAGCGCGGTCTTGTGCAGAGCCCGCGGTGTGAAGGAGAGGATTGGCACCGGGCTAGAGTTGATCCCCCTCAAAGCCAGCAGCCGTTAAGAATCGGCGATAAAGCTGCAGTTGTTTCAAAATAGCTTTTTTGGGGAAAAAGCGGCAAGTTGCAGGGCTGAGGATTTCATGCAAGCTAAATGCTAAAAGAGGCCGTATGTGAATGTGAGAGAACATTGTCTCCGGGCGATCAATCGTGTTCTCGGTCTACCATGTGGTTTTTAGTTCACTCTTTCCGTCTCTTTTTATGGTACTGACTCTGTATTTTTTTCCCCCCTTTTTTTCACTTGTAAGCCTGTCACATACACACATGAACACATTCAGGATCCTATCTATCACTCTTTGGGTTAACAGAACAGGGATTTAAAAGAGGGAAATTATAATAGCCACTTGGGTGTAATCCTCATTTAGTAAATTGGAAACTGGTTGTATTTGAATTTTAAAACAGCTCAGTTTTCAGGGCCTTGCAAATGACAGTTATGTAAGGATTTTAAAGTTAACTGTGTGTGTGTGTTTTGTGTGTGTGTAGAGCCCCCACCAGAGGATCATCTTCTCCAGAACACACTCTGGCCTGAGGTCCAGAAACTGTGAGTATCCAAATGTCTCTCTGCTAACAGCGTATCCAAACCCTCTCAGCTTGTCTTTAGTTTCATTCACCTGCTGGTACAAACACTATCCAGAGCCCTGAGACATAATACAATAACAATCTCCACTCCATATCTCCTTTTTATATACTTCCTTTCCCTATAAAGACATCACAGTTTCCATATTACTCTTAATGAAGCAACATTTCCAGATGGAATTGTGTTTGTTTGGGTTTTGCCCAAAGGGTTTTATTGGAACTGAAAATGATGAACTTCCCAGAGCCCTCGGTTGTCTCCCTGCTTGTATTCATCAGCCAATCAGCATCCGGCTCGTGTCATCCCACGAGCCTCTTCTCTAGGCTGAATATATTGCCTCCATTTGTGGCCAATGTTAAATCCATTTACCTGTCAATCCGCCATAAACATGACATATGGCGTGGCCGTTTATTCGAGGTGTGGGCATTGTGTGTGTTGAAAAGCATTTTTCTACCTCCGTTTGGCTTCACCCCCTTGAATCATTTAGTGCATAATAGAAACATTAAAATGAGTAAGTGGCCGAATTATTTTTGTGGCATAAATAATACCCTCTGCGTCGTGGCCAAATTGCTGCAGCGTTTGAACGCTTCGTGGTCGGGGAGGAATTTCTCTCCATTGAGTTGCAGGCCGTGATTTCACTTTGTTGACTCGTTGACATTTGAAAACAAGCAGGTGATAGTCGGCAAGCTAAAAGTAATTAGGCTGCGAGTGATTAGCCGGAGCATCATCATTGTTCATCTCTGTCAGTGGGAGAAGGACCAGTCATCGCAGATCAGTATTTTAATTTCACACTCTGTCTGCTTATTTACCTGTCAGCAAGCAGCGACGGCTCGAGCCTGGAAGCTTGTCGGGGAAGAGAATACTTAATTTACTGTCAGACTGGGAGCGCTGTCTTTGTTGTCGTCCCCCTCCCTTCGCCCGTCCGTCTTTCAGATCCCGTCTGTCCTTCCACATATTCAGTACGGCTGTTAGCTTGAATCCCGTTCATGATTAATGTCTGTATGATTGTCCTCGTCTGTCTCCTCCAGGTACGGCCACGGCTTTGAGATGTTCTGTCTTGCTTCAGACAGCTCCAGGACGGTGTTGGCGTCTGCCTGCAAGGTCAGTGTGATAAGATCGAGGTCAAATATCCTCCCCCCCCCCATATTTACTCTGCATGCTCATATTCACACACACAGTCAGTCAGGTATCGATAGTACCTACCTTGTCCCGACCTTGATTGCAGACAAACACGCAGCTGTTAGCCATCACAGATGTGTTTCTGTCTCGGCATACAATCACAGCGCTTCAATTTGAATCTTTCTTTCTCAACTCACCCGCCTTTTCCCCTTGCGTTCCTCCCCTTTTGCTCTTCCCTTCATCTCCTGTTTCTTCCAACTGTCCTTTCCACTGCGCCTCTTTCCTTTATTCCTTCCTTTCCTCACAATTATGTTCCCCTTTATTCCCTGTTACAGCCATCCTCATCCCTCAACCCACCTACAGTATACATCTTTTTCTTTCCAACAAACAAGCAAGCAAACTCTGTATAGCATTTTTCAAAAAAGAATTGCCAAAATGCGTTACAGGAAGACGAAAAGGGGGAGATAGAAAAGACAGAGAACATAGTGTATAAAACAAGGAGAAATAAGTGCATAACAGGAAGACGAAAAGGCAAAGAGGGAGATAGAAAAGACAGAGAACATGGTGTATAAAACAAGGAGAAACAAGTGCATAACCCACAAAGTAAAAGACAAAGAAAACAAATTGGTTTCAAGCATGAACAGTATATATAGATGGATGATACGTCTCCACTTCCTCCCACTGTACAAAAGGGAAGCCAAAATATCCCGGGATACGGGAGCTGCCATCTTGAGATTTTGACATAATTTGGAGCCAGAGTCTGCGCAGTAGTGATCGGGGGGCTGGAGCCGCAGTATTGAGGTCCCGCCCACAAACCCGCCATAGCCAAGCACGAGCCGAGCACGGCCGCAGCTTGTTAGCGTGAGCCACCTAGCTGCTACATTAGCACCACGGTAGCTGTTCGGCTAGAAAGACACAACAACTAACCATAATATGTCTATAACTACATTTATGATACAATTGACACATGTTCTATCACACAGACTCGTGACGGTTATGACTCCTCCCGAGCCTCCGGCTCCGCGACTACTTCACTCAGAGCAGCTGTCAATCATGACGTCTCACCCCCTTTTTATAGCATACAATAACTCATTAAAACCAAACGAATCAGAAAAATGAACACTAGAACATACATCAGCGTGATAAGAACTACCTAAAATGACAGAAACCATCTTTGGGAAAATTTATTTGATGTGTACTTTGACTTTTTAGTTTGGCTCATGTCCCTTCCGCTAACATGGAGGAGGCCGGCTTTATGACCTATACTGCAGCCAGCCACTAGGGGGCAATCCAGATGTTTTGGCTTCTT
This sequence comes from Sebastolobus alascanus, assembly GCA_916701645.2. Taxonomy (NCBI): domain Eukaryota; kingdom Metazoa; phylum Chordata; class Actinopteri; order Perciformes; family Sebastidae; genus Sebastolobus; species Sebastolobus alascanus. The sequence continues at coordinate 9,330,369 of CAKAOJ020000009.1, forward strand.
TTTTGGGGGAGCTGTCATGTCGTCCATCTTCATGTACAGTTTCTATACAGTCTATGGTTTCAAGATGCTTTTTAAAGATTATGTTTTTTTTCTCTGTAGAAAAACTAACCAAACCGTCTTTCCAGGCATCTAAAGCCGAGCATGCAGCAGTTCTGCTGTGGAGTACAGCTACGTGGCGTCAGCTGCAGACGCTACCGTGCCACACCCTCACCGTCACCCAGATGGCCTTCTCCCCCGATGCACAACTCCTATTGGCTGTCTCCCGCGATCGCACCTGGTCTTTATGGAGACGCAACCTGCCTACGCCTGAAAGTCAAGGTGAGAAAGGGGAAGGACTTGTCACTAATAAGGGGGTCCACCTTAAAAAGACTGTATCATTTAATTTGCTTTCTAATGCAGTACAGTTCAGGATGAGGTAATAGTTTTTCATGGTGCTTTGCAAATAGATTTTGCCTGATTAAAATTTTGTTTGAGTGAATTTCAAGGCAAAGAGACAATATTGGAGCCTTACTGGCAGACAACACCAACTCCCTAAAACAAATTAATTAAGATAAGGTAAACCCACTGAGCAGATTTGTTCCAAATCAAATTCCAAGTCAAGCTGGCCTGATTAGAAGGAGTCCCCTAATTAATACTACGAAGAGCCAAACAAGTGATGCGTCAGCTGAGAGTAGTCCAAAAATAAAAGAAGATTATTTATTAAATTAAACCACATTTCCTCTGCAGATTTATGTCAATTGACCACAATTTGATTTTCACTAACTCTCCCCCTATAACAAACGTATTAATATCTTTATTGCACGTAACACTTGGGATAGTAGGTGCAGCAAAGCTTTGATGGCTTACGAGGGCAGCCTTTGCTATTTTTGACATATTGCAACCATCAATCTAAAAGCCTCTCTTTGTAGCTCTCTATCACTCATTTAGTCTTGTTTTACATGATCTTTGACCTTTTCTAGTCTTAACTCAGTGGTGGTGACATTAATGGTTAGAGAAACAGATTTGTTTCTGGAAGGTCACCACTGTCAGCATCCGCATGGTCTGAGAAATTAATTAAATCCTCTCGAGAGCCAAACCCTAAATACTCCTGAGGAACTCGAATTCCCATATTATAGTCTACTATTCTTATTTGATTTGAACATTTAATACACCACTTTGTCAGTGGTGGAAACAAGAAGCTCATCTTCATTGTCTGCACATGTCAATGTGGTACGAAATTCCCCTTATTATATAATTTCTCTGACGTACTTCCTCTACCATCATGAGAATTTCTGTCCTGCTCCAGATTCCATTTCAGCCATTTTCTTATAATTTAATCCATTTGTTAATCCCTTTTTATATATTATCAATATATGTTGTTGTTTGATGTTAATTCAACAACGTACATTAGAGATTTCGAAAAATAAAATGACCCTTTTTAAAACTTACAACCACATATTGCAGAATAACATCCATCCATCCATTTGCTACCGCTTATCCAGGGCCGGGTCGCGGGGGCAGCAGGCTTAGCAGGGAATTCCAGACGTCCCTCTCCCCAGCAACATTTTTCAAAATAACAGTGCAGAGTAAAATGTAAGGATTTAAAAATATAATCCTTGTCTCTGATTGGCTGTTCCTGCTCTGAACATACATGTGATCATCATGTGATCACTTGAGAGCTGCTCTTAAAGTGATAGTTTGGGTGTTTTGAAGTGGGGTTGTATGAGGTACTTATCCATAGTAGGCGTATTACATACAGTAGACAGCGGTCGGCACGCCCCCAGCTTGGAGAAGCAGAGAAGAGTACCGGCACCGGAGCAAAGCAATACCGTTCGTTTAAGTATACGCCATATTTTAGTTCAGTTCACCAGTGAACGGTGAACTGAACTAAACGTAAAACATATCTATACTGTTTTTGTCATCTGATCCTGCTGGCTTTGGAGCGTGTATAGAGAAGTTTCACTTTCAGTTCAGTTCCCCGTCGGAAAGGGCTTTCTGACGGCAAGATAAAGCGGTGAAAATATTGTAAATATAGCGTACAAAACAGATAGCAATTTTTTGGGGCGAGCCTTTCTTTTAGGTGGCTAAAATACATATTTCTGCCGTCCCTGTCCACAGCACTGTATTGCTTTGCTCCGGGGTCGGTACTCCTGTCTGCTTCTATAAGCTGGGGGCGTGCCGACCGTCATCTACTGTAGGTAATACACCTACTATGGAAATACCTCATACAACCTCACTTCAAAACACCCAAACTATCACTTTAAAGGTTACTCTGAAACTTTGCTGTAAGTAGGAGTAAGAAAGTTCACTCGTTAGAACACTCTTAAGTGTCAACATTAAACACTGTTTCTCAGTCACTTTCATTATATAAAAACAGTTATAAACTGTCTGAAACAAACAAAAGATAAGCACTAATATCAGATCAGTAGTACTTCTGTTGGCCAATGCACTTAGTTGGTAGAGAAAAAGGTGTGATCTGTGCATCCCCACTTTCCACTCGCCTCCTGCCTGCAGGGCCTCTGTTGTAAACAAAAGCGTGCTCCTGGAGAGTTTGTTTATATGAAAGCATCTCCGCACCTTGACTCAAGACAAATAACCCGATCCTGCATTCAAGGTGAGCAGAACATGACATTTAAGCCCAGAGGATTACCTCCCACCTGCACCTGGTAACGCATCTTACGGCTCTTTTGGCAGCTCAGGATGGTCTTAATGGGCGCTGGCAGAGGCTAAGCAGTCCTGCACTCTCCCGTTTGCATGTGTGGTGGACTGCACCGAGACGCGGGGTGGTGTTTGTGAGAGAGGAAGGGAGGCAGTGGAGGGTTTGGAGGGGAGGGGGTCCCGTCTGTTCTGGTTGGCTGCTGAATCACTCAAGGTGATTGTGAAGAACACACACACACACACACACACACACACACATATACAGTCTCACAGACCAGACCATACCAGGGAAGGTTAAACGAAGTCAGAGCTGATCAAACAAACTGACTCCCTCCATTCTCACCTCCTCTGTGTCTCTTCTTTTGCTCTTACCTGTTTTGTCTAACCACGTCCTCCTCCCTCTTCCTCTTCCTCCTCCCTCTTCCTCTCCGTCATGGGTCAAGCACCCAGACATCTCCATTAAGGAGACACACTGTTACCTTCCTCCCCTCGCTTTTCTTCTTTTTCGGTGTCGCCTTTTTTATGTGCTGCTCTCTTATCTTCTTGATGTATTTTGCTTATTGTGTCTCAACTGAACGCACCACGTCTTTCTTCTACTTTGTCTATTTCTGGACTCCATTTCTGTGAGGTCGGACCGAACAGCCCATCGTGCCCCTCACTGTCCTCAGATGAGAGTGTTAATGGAAGAAGGTGCAACACCTGTGTGTCCCAAACAACACACCCACAAATATGTGTGCATTTTGTTGAGAGGGTGTTGTGAGCACATAGACACGACGCGGTGGTTAAGTCAGTCTTTAGTGGCGACACTGGTTTTTCAGCTGTGTGTACATGCCAGGTCGGTTATTTGAGTGTATGTCTCTGTGAGTGGAGAGCAGCACTGCTGTAGACGCGCAGACAGGCGGCTGCCACCAGCATACAAACAAGCTCTCTGGGGAAAACCAATCTGGGGTCTGAAATGACTTAGGCTGGGGAAATAAACAGCAGCAGGTCATAAACCAAAACTGACTGAAATGGAGGGCTGGAATGAGGTTCTCTGTCTTGTTTGGTTGTTTATTTGTCGCTAGGGAGAGCCTTTGTTGCTACAGAGCAGTGAGGTAGGGAACTAGACATGCGGATGTCATGCTGCAATAATCATGACACAAAGTTTGGACTACCAGCTCATCCGTCATCAAGAAGGAAATGTCAGAGAAGTGTGACAAAAGATTTGTAGATGGTTGGGATTGATAATAGCATTTTGAGTTTGAATTCAATCTTTATAATGATCTCTGTACTTGTTTGTGTTTGTTTCCATGCAGATCCCCAGTTCTCGCCGTACGCACACACAGGGAAGGACACGGCCGTACACAGCCGAATCATCTGGTCATGTGACTGGAGCCCAGACAGCAAGTACTTTGTGACATCCAGTCGGGACAAGAAGGTGAGTCTTTGCTTTTGGGGTGATATAGTGATGGTTGCACATTGAAGTAGTAATGTAAAGACTTTAAGCCTCCGTGCCGGCAACAGCCGTGGCCGGAGGCATAATGTTTTCTGGTTGTCCGTCCGTATATACGTCCGGCCCATTCTTGTTGACGGGATATCTCGGGAACGCCTGAAGGGAAATTTTTTCAAATTCGGCACAAACGTCCACTTGGAGTCAACGATTTACTGATTAGATTTTGGAGGTCAAAGCTCAAGGTCAATGTGACCTCCACATCCGTCCCACTCTCGTGAACGCGATATCTCAGGAACGCCTGGAGGACATTTTTTCAAATTTGGCACAAACGATTTTGGTGGTCAAAGGCAGGGCTGCACAATTAATCGAATGTTAATCCTGGTCAAGATTTGGGCTTCGCACAATTAAATGAACATGATCCTAAAACGCTTCCTGAAACAACAGAGTTCGTCATAGATCTAGCCTCTTAATTTTGCTCTCAATGTGCACCAGATTGATGCATTTAACTTTAAAATGTAGCCTACTAAATTTTAGGTGAATATTCCTGTATTTTTTCATATTGCAATATATATCGAAGAAAAAAAAATATAGCTATGTCATTTTTTCCCTACATTGTGCAGCCGTAACTTGTACATTAGCAGGAATTTAGCACAACATGGTAGTGAAAGCAGTGCTCTCTTTATTTAAATGTGAAAGTGCAATATAAATATTTTGTCGCTAAAGTCAATAAATAATCATGATTATCATTTTGGCCATAATCGTGAAGCCCTAGTCAAAGGTCAAGGTCACTGTACCATACCTCAAGAATTCATATGCTAATTATGACAATTTCACACAAATGTCTAATAGGATAAAATGATGACATTTTGGACAGACATGGATGTAAACTACAACTTGACTGGTTCAATTTTTTCGATTGCTCATACAAGTTTTTGTGTGTGTCCAGGTGATAGTGTGGGGGCCGTGCAGATTAGAGGACTCTGGAGACTCTGTGCTTCCTCCTGAGATTAAACCATGTTCTTCCATCTTGGATGTGGGAGATTCTGCTACTGCTGTGGCTTTCTGCCCCGTGCTCTGCTCTGATAACAGGTACACACACACACACACACACACACCACACACATACACACACACACACACACACACACACACACCTCTATATTTTCTATTTTTGTATTATGGCCAACATTACAAGTATCCCCTTATTGACCAACCAAGATAATATCAATTTAATTGTCTGTTTCGAACAGTTTAGAAAATTCTACTGAATCTGAAGCTGAAACTCGTGAGTTCTGTACACTGAAAACACACCACTAAGAATTAAAAACAGATGTTTTTTAACCTTTATTTATCCAGGATGATCCCAGCATAAAAGTTTCACATATAAAAGCACGAATAACAGACTTTCACATAAAATCACAAATAACAGACCTAAAAACAACACAGCAAAAAGTTAAAAACCTTTCACATAAAAGAGACAAGTAACAGACTTAAAACAAACAGCAAATTACATCGAGTTAGCAGTGTCGTTCAGTAACATGACGAGTACAGTTAGTGTTCAAATAGTCCTTAAAGACCGTGTAAAGCAAAAATAAATATACATTCTGGGTTTATCACACCACAGAAAAATGTGTTACTAACCACCCAGCCAAATTTGAATGATTAAAAAAATCGCCAAGTATATAAAATTAGCTTTCAAAATCATGTAAAAATCCTCAATATTCTCTGCTCTGAGACGCTGGGGGCGTGGCCTCTGAGGGCGCTGAAACCTGACACCTCTCTCTACATCAACGGCTGAAACAACACAGCGGCGAGTAAACAAGGAAGAGCCCAGCGCCGAATCGCCTTTTTTTCTTTGAATACATCCATGATCGCCGTCCGACGGGCGGATTGGGGAAATGTGGCCTGAGTCCTTCTGATCGAGGCTCATCCCGTAGACGTTGTGAGCCGATAACGGCTCCCGTCGCGCATTTCCCCGGGTGATTGAACTCGGTTTGGACCGGCCGCCCGGTGTGGGAGGACCCCCTCGCGGATCTCCTCTCCCCGGCGCTCGCTGGCCTCCGCCGGGGAGAGGAGATCTCCCCTCTCCCCTCTCCTCTCTCTCCTCTCCCCGGCGCTCGCTGGCCTCCGCCGGGGAGAGGAGATCTCCCCTCTCCCCTCTCCCCGGCGCTGGCTGGCCCCGCCGGGCGCATTTCATCCGAGGCGGCCGGTCGGCTTGGAAAGGCTCGGGGCTCGGGGCTCGGGTGGCTCGCGGCCGCGGAGCTTTACAGCGCCCCCCGCCCGGAATAAATATACATAGGACATGGGATGGATTACAATCATAAAAATACAATACAGAACAAAAACAGTGATGTAAAATGTCAACGGTTATAGCGGGATTTGAAAACACGATCATATTAACATGAGTCACACTATCTATCGACTGAGCTAGCCAATGGGCGGCGCTACGTTAGGGGTCTCTTTGGCGCGTCATCGTTAGGGATGACTTTGGCGCATCACAAAGTCGGTATTTAGCCCCGCCCACAAAATCCTGAACACAGAGGTGGCCAAAAACAGTTTTACAGTCTAACTCCACAATCCAGTACGACAATTTTCACAGCCTTTGCACATGTTTTCAGACATTATATTCCAACATTTATAATGTGTTTAGAAACAAAACTCTGAATTTCCTTTACACGGCCTTTAAAGTTGTTTGTAAAATACTGCATGCTAAAAACTAATCTAGTTTAAAGTGTCTCTGTAGCTCACACGAATGAGGGTGCAAAAACTTTGAAATATAAACTATTTAAGTCCTTTTCAAACACGTCATCAGTCATACTAACACTCTTCAAGTGATTGGATATTTTATGTAAATGTTATTTGATTTGGGCTGAGGAAAAACCTCAAATAACCAATAACCTGCCTGGCTGTTTATTTTTTCATTTTATTTCTTTTGAAAATACATTACAATGACCCAGACGTTTTTAAGGCAAAGGTCTGTTCTGTTGAGGAAATGAGTTAACTAATGACTAAAATGGCTCAGCAACCAAATTATGAAGGTAAATATGTTGCAAAATGATTGACTTTGAAGACTTGATGTGAGAAGTAGTAGAACAAAAATCTGAAGTCATAGAAACAAAACATGAGAGCCTGTAGAACAAATGTGAACTTCCTGTGTTCTGAATGAATGTTCTGGAAGTCACAGAAAAAAATATTCACAAGTGTGTAGATTGATATTTACATAAATACAACGATAGCTGCAAACTTGTAATCCAATATTTAATCATTTATTTTTCTACTTGATTGCATTTTCCAGTACAACAACAACACGGTGAATACAACCTCTCCAATCTGTCACTGCAACTTCAACTTGTGGTTGTACTGGAAAATGGACTCGGGTAAAAAAAAAAAAAAAAAAAATTGTAAATTTGTGATTACCAGTATGCAACTGTCATTGTATTTATGTAAATATTAATCTATAAATTTGTGAATATATTTTTTTCTGTGACGAATTCAGAACACAGGTGTGAACATTTTCTGAGTGAAAATTTAAACATACAGGTTCAGATTTTTGTTCTACAAGTTCTCACATTAAGTCTATAAGCCCTATCTTTTTGCAACATATTTACCTTCATACCAAATACATGAATTTTCTCTGTAAGCACTAGCACAATAGACAAAGCCTAATATTAAAATATTTTGCCTTTAAAAACTAAAATCTACACTTAAAGACCATTGTTTTAATGTAAAGTTGATTGTAGTCATTTTAAGGCACAAGGAAGTAGAGAAGATGTTACCTGCTATGGCTCAGCACAATCTATGCTGAACTAAGGAAATGCAGAGTCTACTAATCAATACTGATCATTGTGTAGGCACAATGCAGAAGTCTGACTTCAACATCACACTTGATATTAGAATACTTAGTACAGCTACTATGCACCAATATCGCTTTAGGTCAGGGCATAGTGGGCTCCTTGATAGTATTTATATAAATACAGATTTAGTAGTAGTATTACGAGATTCATCCTTCAAAGCCCCTGATGAAACATTTTAATCCTGTGGAATTTAATTTGATTAAAGTATCTAAAATATGTAGTGTAGTCAAAGTATGAAAACTTTTGCACAATTTCAATTTTGTTTCTAGGCCATTGCCTTAGGGTTTGAGCTGAGTTTGTGTGTGTGTGTGTGTGTGTGTGTGTGTGTGTGTGTGTTTTCCATAGCTACCTGCTTGCAGTTGGCCTGGAGTGCGGCAGGATCTTGCTGTACAAGTGGAGCCCTGGCCAGGAGCCTGCTGGAGGACACGACTGGAGCAGCTGTGGAGAAACGGACATCTCGTATCCTTACAACAAACACACAGTTCACCTGAAGTTCATAGTATGCGACTTTGAAAGGCCTCCAATGGTCACTGGCAGTAGAAGTGAATGACAATGTGTCACAGTAACAGTAGTGTGGCTTCAGTATGATGGCTTGTGAGAGGCAGAAGCTCTCGGTTATCTAGTATGGAGAGAAAAAAAGGCAACAGGCTGCTTGATTTGAATGGCTGCGTTCCTTTGAGCTGGGCAGCAGTTAGGGGGGAGGCATCTCGAAAAGAATGTTTTCACTCTTCTCCCGACTGGCTTCGGCAAGAGTTTGATAGACAGATGGTTCATCCAATTACCTGCCAAGTATTTTTTTTAAAGTGCCTGCACTTCTCCAAACAGTTTCCAACGATGGATTCTCGGATGGTTCTGTGTAACAAACCATCTAGCGGGTCAGGTTGGAGAGATGGTACAGTAGTAAAGTATGAGTAGTGGGTATTTTGGGGATTTTTGTCTAATGCTTGTTCTGCCATCCAGAGTATCCCGTTGTTTCCCTTCATCACACGTACTTTCGCAGACAAAGCCACGCTTTGACGGTCAAGAGGCTCCGCTGGAGGCCGAGGACCGGCCGAGTAGGTCGAGAGAACAAGATGGACGGACAGACTGACGGAGAGAGTGAAGTCGAGGAGGAGAGCTCCTGGGTCCAGCTTGCCAGCGCCAGCGCCGACCACTCTGTCAAAATCTTCAACATCAACAAACGGGCTCTTTAGCACCACCAACAGTGACACTATTATGTCTCTCACACGCAGAGAGACACTTGGACTGAGGGCCACAGGCCTGACTGGCACATAGGCCACAGCTGCTCGCTGGCAAGCCGTTCACTCCCTGTGACAGCCAGTTAAGTCATGGGTCAGTCGCAGGACAAACCCACAGCACACATGCCCCGCAGTCTGTCTGCACACAGCTGAACAGATTTGATGGGTGGAAGCAAGATGGTGAAAACACCATGACCCTTGGGTGGTATTTTGCTTAGACACTTCAAAGTGTTTTAGATTCAGAGAAGACGACGCTGCTGGATATCTGTACAGATCGCATATTTAGACTCGTTATCCAAGTAAACATTTGTTTGGTGAACGGATGTTTTTTTAGTGACAAATTAAGGAAGTTAATCTCACAGATGTATGGTGTATATTGTTTTATGACAAATTAATTAAATGTTTTTATATCTAAAATTTAAAAAAAAAAGTCTTTGGTTACTCAATGAAGTTCTAGTGATTGTAAAATCACAAAATTCTTAAATACAAGATGGCGAAAGATCACAAAACATGAATAGTGTTTAGCAGAGCCATAACTCAAAGGGCCGCATACTAGGCTTGCCGCCGTAGTCTGTGGTACCGGTGTTACGCGGTGTTCAGACATACACGATTACATTAATTGCCCACTGCCCCCACTGTCGTTTTGCTCTTTTTTTTTTATAGAAATAAAACCCATTTAGTTCATTTTCGCGTATCAGTGCTGTGTAATCAATACATAGTCGGACGACGGACGATACAAACTGAAAGTCAAAGTGTCTGCTCCGTACAGCACAGAGTAGCAGGAGTCACATTTCACACACACACGGTACGAGAGAGAGTTGACAGACAAGACGATGGCGAAGGATTGGTGTCAAAGCGAAAAGCAAAAGTTCGACCGGAGAGGCCAGACACACAGCCATCCAACGTTAAAGATCAAAGTAAGCTCTGCCGTATATATTGAGCATCATCTTTTCTTTTAAAATGTAGGTAACGCCGGTGTTGTCACAAGTTTATTAACCAGTGGGAAAAGTTCCTCACCGTGAAATCCCTGCCGCATACGGTACCTGTGTTTTTATGTTTTAACCCAATAACTAAAGACTTAACATACATTACAGGCAATCTTATGCAAGTCATGTTGCTCTGTTTCAGGTGTTGAATGTGAGATTGGGAGCACTTCTATTGCCTCCACACAGCTCTCAACATGGCGACAGCTGAACCGGCGACTCGCAGCTAACAGTGAAAACAATGGCAACAGTGCTGATATCAATAACAGTGTTTACCTGGGGGGGGACCCGGAGGGTGGGTGCTTGGCTTCCACAACAACGCCGTCGGTTGGGATGTCGTTATCAGCTGTAACCGCCAAATCAGAGCAGTGCAGAGCGGCGGCCGCACGCTATGTCAACAAAGCACAGAGAAGCTCGGATTACAACACACATAATGGGAGAGCAACATCATTCTCTGCTCAGGTAGACAATACTCCACTATATCTTTACATAGCAAATAGATGTTTGCTACTTTCCATTTATTTCTGTATGAAAAACAATTCGCAGACTCTTGAAACTTGCGTCGTTCAATCAATTACAAATATGACAAACTTAACATCAATCAAGTCTGCATTTATTTTTACATTATTATTATTTTACCTTACAAGTTACATTATAATTGTTATGAGGTAATGCGGTGCAGACTTTTCAAATCAATCTGCACTTACAACAATGGATCTTGTTGAATTTGAAAATTGTTAGCAGTAAGCATACATGAGTTGTAGTTAAGAAAATAAAAGATATGGTCCATTACAGGTAGGACTTTAAACATTACAGTAGATTAGGATCAATCAATGCAGGACTGTCAAGTTATTGAACACAGCAGCTTAAATAGATTAAGGTACACCTGCTTGTGGAGACTGAGCAGAATTCTCAAGGACAGAAGAAGACTAGGTCTTGGATTTACTATGGGCTTAGCTGAGTGCGCCGTCATTATATGTCAGCCATAAATTTACCTGCAGGAGATCGTAACTACTGGCCATAACTCTCTCTCTAATCACGTATCCTGGTATGTATTGGAGGCATCAGTCAACCCACGCTGCACACGCTCCTCCAGGAAAGGGCTGTTTTTCAAACAGTGAAATGAGGTTTTGGGACAATATGGCCGTATATCAAGGGATTTTCCACATCATATATAACATAATGTAATTATTGAATCATTATCAGTGATATTTCAATTTAAAACATGAATGATCAACTTGCTGGGGATTTCCATCAACACGTTCGTGTGAGGAGCTCTCTCGGCTCTTTGCTCTGACTAGCATACTAATACACGGGGTATATGCTCCTTTCTCAAATGTCCTCTCCAATGTGCCCTTGACCACTCATCTGGATGAGGTTAGATTGCCATAATGTGGTACTGAGGAGGGATTAGAAGCCATGTCTGAAAATCCTTGAATGCTGCGGATTAATGGGGAAAATGGTGACCAGTGGCACAGGTAATAAACCACTGACAAAGGTTACTGACACTTCAGATACACTGCCGTAGAAAGGGATTTGAACGAGGAAATACTGTAAATGAATATATCATGCTTTTGTGTCAGTTTTACTAGGCGAGTAGTCTGATTTTAATGGAAATTGGCAGCTCTTTTTTTTCTAGCATTAATTAAAATAATGCAGGTAGTGTGTTATTAAATAATAATAATACAAATTGTGACATTTCAGCCTTCGTGAGATAGACAAAGACGAAGAATGTGTCAGAAACATTTTTTTAACAGTAAGATTGTTATTGTTAGTGTGCTGCATGTGTATATCTATCTATGTGTACACAGTTTGCCTTACTGTAGTTTGTGAATGAGTCACACGTTAGTGCACACTATTATAGTGTAAGGGGGTGTTTGTATTTTTCGGCCTCAATGCTTCCTGCAGTATATTAAGACTTTCTGTGGTAAGATTCCCACTGTTGTGTAAACATACAGTTAGCTGTGCAATGCCAGGTGTGGATTGCAGATCAGGATCAAAGAAAATCTCATAAATACAAACAGTCTTTTACTCCAGGCAATTTACAACAAAACATCATTAATCACAAAATCCTATTAACACTGGTCCAAAAGATAGAAATCAAAGGGAAACTTTTCGAGGTTTAAGGAGTTAAGAAATATGTTACATTTTGAATTATATTAGTGTTAACTCGCTTATGTCAATTTAACTAATTAATCAAAGCCATTGCCTGTAGGCTATATAATAAACGGATTAATCCAAATTTAAAAACGGTGTAAACAAGAATAAGATCCTGCAGTCTTGCTAGTGGCTCTGTGAGGCTCTACTTATACACAGCAGTGCTTTGAGCTACATGCTAACATCAGCAGGTATAGCCTAATGTTTACATACCATGTTCACCATCTTAGTTTAGCGTGCTAGCAGAGCCGGCTCTAGCCCTTTTGATGCCCTAGGATTTGGATTTTTTTTTTTTTTTTTGAGGGCGAGACCAGCAACCCCCAGAAGGTGGCGCCCTAGGCGACCGCCTATATGGCCTATGCCTTAAGCCGGCCCTGCATGTTAGCATGCTCACATTTGCTAATTGGTGCTATAAGAAATACAGCTGAGGCTGATGGGAATCTCATAAACTAAAGTATTTGACAAATTGAACATTTTAACAGATGACTGCACTAAATTAAAAAATTTAAGTTTCTCTATATGATATTCAGAGCATTAATATAGCAGCAAACAACTATTGTAAAGATATAGTGGAGTAATGTCTACCTGAGCAGAGAATGAAGTCGCTCTCCCTCTGTGTGTGTTGTAATCCGAGCTTCTCTGTGCAACAACTTTGACCTGCAGGTGGCGCTAGAGGAAAAGTAAAAGGATCACCAAGGTCAGTACAATTCATTCTCTGGGAACCATGAATGTCTGTACAAAATTTCATGGCAATCCAATCTACCCAATATTGTGGAGATATTTCTATCTGGACCACAGGGGTCGACCGACCGACAGCTATCCATCTCTATAGAGATAAGCACTATGCAAGGGATTTGATTTTACTTAAGAGTGAAGTTTTGTGTACAATTTTGGTTGCAGCCAGAGCCCTTCCATAAATACAGTTGTTGCGTTCATACACCATCATAAAATACAGTTGTTGTGACATAAAAACTGTCATAGAAGCTCCTATGAAATTCATGTGTGTGTGTGTGTGTGTCCCTCTCCATTTCAATCCTCAGAACGATGCAGCTGAATATGTGCATGTGTTGAACAAAGTGGATACAGTACTGGCTCGTGTACTTGCCGTTTTCGTGTCCGACCAAGCCTTCCTTTCTCCGATGGAGCCATCACGTGTGAAGGTGAGGATACACAGACGCTTCCCTTCCACTGACGCCCAGGTCAACTTAATCAACCCGCCTTCCATTTGCACAGCATGATCCCACTGAGACAAGAGAGAAGGTCATGCATTTACACACACTGGAGCGTTTCTTCCCGCGGAAGCATCTCGGCAAAATCTGTGATTATCTTTGAATCAGTAAGCAGCAGCAGAGGCATACCGGATTTAAAAGATTTAGTACACTTGATTCCCCGCTGAGATTTATGAACAACAATTACAGCCATCACAAGGTTATCAGTTGTCGTGCAAAGTCATGTAGAATATCATCTGCTTAAAGAAATAATATGACATTTTTGGAAACATGCTTATTCTCTTTCTTGCCAAGAGTTAGATGGGTAGATCAATACCACTTTCAAGATGTAGCCGACTATGGAGCTAGAGGAGATGGTTAGCTTAGCATAGCAAACAGACTAAACAGGGGGAAACAGCTAGACTGGCTCCGTCCAAAGTTTAAAAAATATGCCTACTAGAACCTTCACATGTATTTCTAGCTTCATAGTTAACATACAAACTTGAGAGGGGTATCAATCCTCTCCTCCAGCAAGAAAGCGAATAAGCGTATTTTCCAAAAGGTCGATCAACGTTTTTTTTGTCCATCATTACGAGCAATCCTTTCACATTGTCATTTGATACATAGTTATTATAAAAGTATCGATTATAATCGCTTTTAAGATTTGATTCCCCAAAGTTATAAAAACATATTTTGTTATTTGCCTCTGGTGATATATAATGGTATACGTATTATAGGGACTGTGAGCACAACTAACAGAATTCCATTAATCTTCATTGTATTATGGCGGAGGCAGAAAACTCAGAGACTGACATCCAAAACATGAACAGTACCACTTTCTAATAATTCTCCCTTTCTGACAGATTTGTAAGTTGTAAATAATGGCTGAATAATAATGGCTTAATCATTTACTGATGCTTTATAGAAAACATTTAACCCATTCATAAGAACAACATTTAGATTGCCGGGTTGTGAAAAATTCCTCTGCCAGGTGTTAATCCTTGTTTTAGCTCTTTGATTTGTAAGGAAGACCCTTTAATGGACCACTTCAAGTAAATTCCAGGATATGTACAGTGTCTGTTACTTACAACAAAATGGCAGTAGAGGATTTAGTCGACCACAGTCCCAGCCAGCTGCTGCATGGCTTCTCCTCCGCAAGGAGTGCAGTTTGCAACCGCGTGTAGCATCCACCTGCAAAATATTTGAAAGTGAGGATGAAGAAAAGCTCTGACAACAGGACATGTGCACTCACAGATATGGATGACACACACAGTGACACTTTCAGTAACCCACTCAGACACACACTTATCCCCTCCATCCTGTTTGCCACTAGGTTCCTCCTTACAGTTCAATTATTTATCGACCTCAAAAAAGCTTTTCATTAAAAAAATGTTTCCTTTGCGGTGTGTGAGGGCAGTAGGCAGCCTGCTCTCTGTGTGTGCCTTTTGGTGTGCCAATTAAGATACTTAATGTTGACTGGCCAGTGTATCACATGGGTGCACTTGCCTCCATTGTTTGTTCTCTGCCTTTGAAGTGAGAAATCAACAAGATTTTTGACTCAGTGGCAGCATTTTTAACAGAGCACTATAATGCCACTTAAGTGTGTGTGTTGTGTGTTTTGGTCTTACCTCAAACACTACACATGAAAGTAATTATTTCTGTATCCAGCGAGCAAACAGTGGAGGTGTTTCTTTAACTGTGGATGTCTAGTAGCAAGATTGAAATTCATACTAACAAATTAACACAAATTCTAACCAAAAGTGAACACGATTTTGTTCTCTTTTTTGTCTGTCAGTGGTAGTATTCATGGCTCACTGTCACAACGCCATAACTTACTGAGACACTTGAATCGAACAGAGCCATTGTTAATGTTATTAATAACACTTTACACTATTTTTTAAAAAAAAATAAACGTTAGTATTAATATTAATTATATTTAATATTTGAAAGTTATAGGGAGTTTCAAACTGTGAAAAATGCAGATTTGGCTTTGTATTAGGATGACAGGTTAACAACCATTGCTAAGCCAATGTTTGTTGTTGAATATAGAAAATGTTCACTTGCCAGTGTCTAACTAACTAGCTGACTATTTACTGACATTTAAGGGTTTTCTGTACATGAAGGTCATAATGCATCATAAGCACATTCATAAGACATTCTAATGCATTTATACGGCTTTATACAACTCTTTATAAATGTTTGTAATCATAACATGCTTGGCAACTTATAACAAGGTTTATAAAATATTATAAGTGGTGGACATAATGTATTATAAGTTCAGCATTCATAATGCTTAATACCTCCATGCCAAAGTAACAACAGTGTTTAAAAGAAGTCTTGGGTTACACAGCTCAATATAACTACCGTAAGTTTCTGAAATGGAATAATGCCTTATAAACAAAAATAAAACGCTACAGCATGATGTTGTGAGCTTTAAAGGGACTATATGTAAGAATCAGAAATTGCTTGTTAACAGCGACACCTGTGGCCGAAATGTCAACGAAAGTCAGCGTCCTGTTGCTCGCGCTCGCTCTTGTGCTCGCGCTACATAGACATGAACGAGCACCGGTCTAAACAGTGAGGCGACACACGTCAGCTAACACACAATATCACTCTATATTTCACCTGCTTGGCAGTAATGTTAGCTGACCAGAGGAAGGTCTCTCCATGAATCAATGCTGATCCTAGTGTTGTCTTTTCCTGCTTCAGACTCCCGACCCGGAGGGAACGGGGGGGGGGGGGGGGGGGGGAGGAAGACACCGACACCCGATCGGAGACGATAACGTAACTCTCTGCGGAGCCCCGTCACTTCACAAGACACGGGAAACCTCTGTTGGTCTGGAGGAGCTGCAGCATTTATTTCTGCACAAAAGTCCACTGCACATTCACTAGATATTCTCAGAGCTATGCGCGCTCGCGTACCCACACGCGAGCGCGCATGGGACACCGACCCGGTATGATTTATGTGCGTAATAAGTTACATATAGTCCCTTTAAGTAAAGTGAAAGCACTGCATACAACCGTATGCTACTATAACACACTTATGAGAACTTATAGGTCACATCACACGAATGTTACTGAAAGAAAGTCATAGTATGTCATAAAAATGTCATAACATAGTATGCCAAAAAAGTCAGTCAAAGTGAGTCAGTGTAAGTCATTATAGCATGTCATAAAGATATGTCAGAGTATAACATGTCATGTAAAAGTCATAGTATAGTATGTCGTAAAAAATATGCAGTATATTATGTAAAAAAAAAAGTCAGAGCATAGTATGCAATAAAAATGGTAGAAAAATGTAGTATAATGTCATGAAAAAGTCATAGTATACTGTAGTATGCCATAAAATGTCATTAAAAATGTCATAGTATAGTATATGAGAAAAAAGTCATGACATAGTAAGCCATAAAAAATGTCATAAAAAGGCATAGTATAATACATCATAAAAAGTCGTAGCATAGTATTCCATAAAAAATGTCATAAGACAGTTAATTTAAAAAGTCATAGTGCAGTATATCATAAAAAATGTCAGAGTATAGTATGTCATGAAAAAGTAATTAAACATCATTGTATAGTATACCACAAAAATGTAATTAAAAAATTCACAGTAGAGTAAGTCATGAAAAAAAGTCATATTATCGCATTTCATAAAAAAAAAAGACATAGGATAGTATGTCAAAAAAAAATGTCATTATGTCAATTGACATACTATACGACTTTTTTCGACATACTATACTATGACTTTTTTATAGCTTTTTTCGACAAACTATACTATGACTTTTTTCGACAAACTATACTATGACTTTTTTTGACATACTATACAACGACTTTTGAATTACTTTTTTCGACATACTATACTACGACTTTTTAATGACTTTTCGACAAACTATACTAGGACTTTTTCGACATACTATACTATGACTCTTTTTGCCATACTATACTATGACTTTTTGATAACTTTTTTTTCTAAATACTAAACTATGACTTTTTCCATCATACTATACTGTAACTCTTTTCTGTGACTTTCTTTTTGACGTACTATACTAAGATTTTTTTTTCAACATACCACACCATGACTTTTTTTCTAAATTCTATAATGACTTTTTTAACATACTATAGTATTTATACTATGACTCTTTTCGACATACTAAACTATGACTTTTTTTTTTTAGACATACTATACTACGACTTTTCCTGACATACTATACTGTGACTTTTTTTGACTTACTATTCTATGACTTTATTTCGACATACTATATTATGACTATTTTTGAGAAATTTTTCGACATACTATACTAAGACTTTTTAGTTCGATAGACTGCAATATGACTTTTTTTTCGTCTTACTATACTATGAATTTTTTATCAACATACTATACGATGACTTTTTTTGACGTACTATGCTATGACATTTTTTTGACATTCTATATTATGACTATTTTTGACTCATTTTTCGATAGACTGTACGATGACGTTTTTTCGACATACTATACTACGACTCTTTTTTTGACATACTATACGATGACCTTATTTCGACATACTATATTATGACTATTTTTGACTCATTTTTCGACATACTATACTAAGACTTTTTATTTCGAAGACTGCAATATGACTTTTTTCGTCTTACTATACTATGACTTTTTTATATCAACATACTATACTATGACTTTTTTTGACATACTATGCTATGACATTTTTTCAACATTCTATATTATGACTATTTTTGACTCATTTTTCTTTTTTTTTTCCTGATATACTGTACTATGACTTTTTGTTTCGACCTACTACACTATGACTTTATTCGACATACTGTACCATGACGTTTTTTCGACATACTATACTATGACTTTTTTTTTGACATACTATACTATGACTTTTTTTCCCCGAAATACTATACTGTGACTTTTTTTTCGACATACTATACTGTGACTTTTCCTTTCCGACATACTATACTGTGACCTTTTTTCGACCTACTATACTATGACTTTATTTTCATCATACAAAACTATGACTCTTTTTTGACATACTATATTATGACTATTTTTGACTCATTTTTCGACATACTATACTATGACTTTTTTTTTCGTTAGACTGTAATATGACTTTTTTTTCGACCTACTATATGACTTTTTTTTCAACATACAATACAATGAGTTTTTTGTCTTACTATGCTATGACTTTTTTTGACATACTATTCTATGATATTTTTTCAACATTCTATATTATGACTATTTTTTCTTTTTTTTCGTTAGACTGTAATATGACTTTTTTCTCCCGATATACTATACTATGACTTTTTTTCGACATACTATGACTTTTTTCCGACATAGTATACTATGACATGACTTTTTTCCCCTCTTTTTTCAACATATTATAGTATGACTTTTTTGCGACATACTATACTATGACTATTTTTGACTAATTTTTGGACATTATATAGTAAGACTTTTGCACGAAAAAATTACATAGTATAGTATGTCGAAAATTTCACCAAAAAAAGCCATAGTATAGTATGTCGAAAATTACATTTAAAAAAGTCATAGTATAGTGTCGAATATTTTATGAAAAAAAGTTATAGTCTAGTATGTCGAAAATTGTATGAAAAAAAGTAATGTCAAATTTTATGAAAAAAAAAGTAATAGTATATTATGTTGAAAATTTCATGATAAAAAGTGAAAGTATAATATGTCAGAAATTTTATGAGAAAAAAGTCAGTATTGTTTGTTGAAAATTTCCTGAAAAAAAAGTCACAGTACAGTATGTCAAAGATTTCATTAAAAAAAAGTCATACTATAGTATGTCAATCTTTTGCAAAAAAAAGTCATACTATAGTATGTTGTATTATTTTGAGAAAAAAAGTCATACTATAGTATGTCGAAATTTTTGTGAAAAAAAGTCAGTGTAGTATGTCGAAATGTTTTGCGAAAAAAAAGTCACACTATAGTATGTCGAAATTTTTTGTGAAAAAAAGTCTTGGTATAGTATGTAGAAATTTTCTGCGGAAAAAAAGTCATAGTGTAGTGTGTCGAAATTTTTTTGCAAATAAAGTAAGTATCGTATGTCCAAATTTTTTTTGTGAAAAAAAAAAATCATACTATAGTAAATTGAAATTTTTTGTGAAAAAAAAGTCATACTATAGTATGTCAATCTTTTGCAAAAAAAATTCATACTATAGTATGTCGAAATGTTTTGCGAAAAAAAAGTCATAGTATAGTACGTCGAAATTTTTTGCAAATAAAGTCAGTGTCGTATGTCAAAATGTTTTGCGAAAAAAAAGTCATAGTATAGTATAACAAAACTTTTTGCAAAAAAAAGTCATACTATAGTATGTCGAAATTTTTAGCCAAAAAAAGTCATACTATAGTATGTCGAAATTTTTGGCGAAAAAAAAGTCATAGTATAGTATGTTGAAATTTTTGGCGAAAAAAAGTCATAGTATAGTATGTTGAAATTTTTTGCGAAAAAAAGTCATAGTATAGTATGTTGAAATTTTTTGCAAAAAGTCATACTTTAGTATGTCGAAATTTTTTGCAAAAAAAGTCATACTATAGTATATCAATTTTTTGCAAAAAAAAGTCATACTATAGAATGTCATAATTTTTTGCAGAAAAAAGTAATAGTATAGTATATCGAAATATTTTGCGAAAAAAGTCATAGTATAGTATGTCGAAATTTTTGTGAAAAGTCATAGTATAGTATGTCGAAAATTTATACCAAAAAAAGTCATAGTATAGTATGTCGAAATTTTTTGCAAAAAAAAGTCAGACTATAGTATGTCGAAATGTTTTGTGAAAAAAAATTCATAGTTTAGTATGTTGAAATGTTTTGCAAAAAAGTCATAGTATAGTATGTCGAAAATTTATACCAAAAAAAGTCATACTATAGTATGTCGAAATTTTTGTGAAAAAAATGTCATAGTATAGTGTGTTGAAATTTTTTTGAAAAAAAAGTCATAGTATGTCGAAATGTTTTGCAAAAAAAAGTCATACTATAGTATGTCGAAACTTTTTGTGAAAAAAAAGTCATAGTATAGTATGTTGAACTTTTGGCTTAAAAAAAGTCATAGTATAGTATGTCGAAATTTTTTGCGGATAAAGTCATAGTATCGTATGTCGAAATTTTATGCGAAAAAAAGTCATACTATAGTATGTCGAAATTTTTGTGAAAAAAAAGTCATAGTATAGTATGTCGAAAATTTATACCAAAAAAAGTCATACTATAGTATGTCGAAATTTTTGTGAAAAAAAAGTCATAGTATAGTATGTCAACTTTTTGGAAAAAAAAAGTCATACTATAGTATGTCGAAATTTTTTGCAAAAAGTCATACTATAGTATGTTGAAATTTTTAGCCAAAAAAAGTCATACTATAGTATGTCGAAATTTTTGGCGAAAAAAAAGTCATAGTATAGTATGTTGAAATTTTTTGCGAAAAAAAGTCATAGTATAGTATGTCGAAATTTTTGGCGAAAAAAAAGTCATAGTGTAGTATGTCGAAATGTTTTGCGAAAAAAAAGTCACACTATAGTATGTCGAAATTTTTTGTGAAAAAAAGTCTTGGTATAGTATGTAGAAATTTTCTGCGGAAAAAAAGTCATAGTGTAGTATGTCGAAATTTTTTTGCAAATAAAGTAATAGTATCGTATGTCCAAATTTTTTTTGTGAAAAAAAAAATCATACTATAGTATGTTGAAATTTTTTGTGAAAAAAAAGTCATACTATAGTATGTCAATCTTTTGCAAAAAAAATTTCATACTATAGTATGTCGAAATGTTTTGCGAAAAAAAAGTCATAGTATAGTACGTCGAAATTATTTGCAAATAAAGTCAGTGTCGTATGTCAAAATGTTTTGCGAAAAAAAAGTCATAGTATAGTATGTCAAAACTTTTTGCAAAAAAAAGTCATACTATAGTATGTCGAAATTTTTAGCCAAAAAAAGTCATACTATAGTATGTCGAAATTTTTGGCGAAAAAAAAGTCATAGTATAGTATGTCGAAAATTTATACCAAAAAAAGTCATAGTATAGTATGTCGAAATTTTTTGCAAAAAAAAGTCAGACTAGTGTGTCGAAATGTTTTGTGAAAAAAAGTCATAGTATAGTATGTCGATAAAATTTATACCAAAAAAAGTCATACTATAGTATGTCGAAATTTTTGTGAAAAAAGTCATAATATAGTATGTCGAAAATTTATACCAAAAAAAGTCATACTATAGTATGTCGAAATTTTTGTGACAAAAAAGTCTTAGTATAGTATGTCGAAATTTTTTGCAAAAAAAAGTCATAGTAAAGTATGTCGAAAAATTTCATGAAAAAAAGTCATAGTAAAGTATGTCGAACTTTTTTGCGGAAAAAAAGTCATAGTATAGTATGTCGAAATTTTTGTGAAAAAAAGGTCATAGTTTAGTATGTCAAAACTTTTTGCAAAAAAGTCATACTATAGTATGTCGAAATTTTTTGCAAAAAGTCATACTATAGTATGTTGAAATTTTTAGCCAAAAAAGTCATACTATAGTATGTCGAAAGTTTTGGCGAAAAAAAAGTCATAGTATAGTATGTTGAATTTTTTTGCGAAAAAAAGTCATCGTATAGTATGTTGAAATTTTTTGCAAAAAGTCATACTTTAGTATGTCGAAATTTTTTGCAAAAAAAGTCATACTATAGTATATCAATTTTTTGCAAAAAAAAGTCATACTATAGAATGTCATAATTTTTTGCAGAAAAAAGTAATAGTATAGTATATCGAAATATTTTGCGAAAAAAAAGTCATTGTATAGTATGTCGAAATTTTTGTGAAAAAAGTCATAGTATAGTATGTCGAAAATTTATACCAAAAAAGTCATAGTATAGTATGTCGAAATTTTTTACGAAAAAAAAGTCATAGTATAGTGTGTTGAAATTTTTTTGAAAAAAAAGTCATAGTATGTCGAAATGTTTTGCAAAAAAAAGTCATACTATAGTATTTCGAAACTTTTTGTGAAAAAAAAGTCATAGTATAGTATGTTGAACTTTTGGCTTAAAAAAAGTCATAGTAAAGTATGTCGAAATTTTTTGCGTAAAAAGTCATAGTATGGTATGTCGATATTTTTTGCGGATAAAGTCATAGTATCGTATGTCGAAATTTTATGCGAAAAAAAGTCATACTATAGTATGTCGAAATTTTTGTGAAAAAGTCATAGTATAGTATGTCGAAAATTTATACCAAAAAAAGTCATACTATAGTATGTCGAAATTTTTGTGAAAAAAAAGTCATAGTATAGTATGTCGAAATTTTTTGCAAAAAAAAGTCATACTATAGTATGTTGAAATTTTTTGCGAAAAGTCATACTATAGTATGTCGAAATTTTTAGACAAAAAAAGTCATACTATAGTATGTCGAAATTTTTGTGAAAAAAAAGTCATATAGTATGTCGAAAAATTTCATGAAAAAGTCATAATATAGTATGTCAAAATCTTTTGAAAAAAAAGTCATATTGCAGTATGTTGAAATTTTTGGCGAAAAAGAAGTCATAGTATAGTATGTCGAAATTTTTTGCAAAAATGTCATACTATAGTATGTTGACATTTTTTGCAAAAAGTCAGAGTATAGTATGTCGAAATGTTTTGTGAAAAAAAATTCATAGTTAAGGATGTCGAAATGTTTTGCAAAAAAAAGTCATAGTATAGTATGTCGAAAATTTATACCAAAAAAAGTCATACTAAAGTATGTCGAAATTTTTGTGAAATAAGTCATAGTATAGTAGGCCGAAAATTTATACCAAAAAAAGTCATACTATAGTATGTCGAAATTTTTGTGAAAAAAAAGTCATAGTATAGTATGTCGAAATTTTTCGCAAAAAAAAGTCATACTATAGTATGTCGAAATTTTTAGCCAAAAAAAGTCATACTATAGTATGTCGAAATTTTTGTGAAAAAAAAGTTATAGTATAGTATGTCGAAAATTTATACCAAAAAAAGTCATACTATAGTATGTCGAAATTTTTGTGAAAAAAAAGTCATAGTATAGTATGTCGAAATTTTTGTGAAAAAAAAGTCATAGTATAGTATGTTGAACTTTTGGCTTAAAAAAAGTCATAGTATAGTATGTCGAAATTTTTTGCGGAAAAAAAGTCATAGTATAGTATGTCGAAATTTTTTGCGGATAAAGTCATAGTATCGTATGTCGAAATTTTATGCGAAAAAAAGTCATACTATAATATGTCGAAATTTTTGTGAAAAAAAAGTCATAGCATAGTATGTTGAACTTTTGGTTTAAAAAAAGTCATAGTATAGTATGTCGAAACTTTTTTGCGGATAAAGTCATAGTATCGTATGTCGAAATTTTATGCGAAAAAAAGTCATACTATAGTATGTCGAAATTTTTGTGAAAAAAAAGTCATAGTATAGTATGTCGAAAATTTATACCAAAAAAAGTCATACTATAGTATGTCGAAATTTTTGTGAAAAAAATGTCTTAGTATAGTATGTCGAAATTTTTTGCAAAAAAAGTCATACTATAGTATGTCGAAATTTTGTGAAAAAAGTCATAGTATAGTATGTCGAACATTTATACCAAAAAAAGTCATAGTATAGTATGTCGAAATTTTTTGCGAAAAAAAAGTCATAGTATAGTGTGTTGAAATTTTTTTGAAAAAAAAGTCATAGTATGTCGAAATGTTTTGCAAAAAAAAGTCATACTATAGTATGTCGAAACTTTTTGTGAAAAAAAAGTCATAGTCTAGTATGTTGAACTTTTGGCTTAAAAAAAGTCATAGTATAGTATGTCGAAATTTTTTGCGGATAAAGTCATAGTATCGTATGTCGAAATTTTATGCGAAAAAAAGTCATACTATAGTATGTCGAAATTTTTGTGAAAAAAAAGTCATAGCATAGTATGTTGAACTTTTGGCTTAAAAAAAGTCATAGTATAGTATGTCGAAATTTTTTGCGGATAAAGTCATAGTATCGTATGTCGAAATTTTATGCGAAAAAAAGTCATACTATAGTATGTCGAAATTTTTGTGAAAAAAAAGTCATAGCATAGTATGTTGAACTTTTGGCTTAAAAAAAGTCATAGTATAGTATGTCGAAATTTTTTGCGGAAAAAAAGTCATAGTATAGTATGTCGAAATTTTTTGCGGATGAAGTCATAGTATCGTATGTCGAAATTTTATGCGAAAAAAAGTCATACTATAGTATGTCGAAATTTTTGTGAAAAAAAAGTCATAGTATAGTATGTCGAAAATTTATACCAAAAAAAGTCATACTATAGT
The DNA here is from genome assembly GCA_916701645.2 of Sebastolobus alascanus. Classification (NCBI taxonomy): domain Eukaryota; kingdom Metazoa; phylum Chordata; class Actinopteri; order Perciformes; family Sebastidae; genus Sebastolobus; species Sebastolobus alascanus. The sequence goes on from CAKAOJ020000009.1 coordinate 9,355,128, forward strand.
ATGTCGAAATTTTTGTGAAAAAAAAGTCATAGCATAGTATGTTGAACTTTTGGCTTAAAAAAAGTCATAGTATAGTATGTCGAAATTTTTTGCGGAAAAAAAGTCATAGTATAGTATGTCGAAATTTTTTGCGGAAAAAAAGTCATAGTATAGTATGTCGAAATTTTTTGCGGATAAAGTCATAGTATCGTATGTCGAAATTTTATGCGAAAAAAAGTCATACTATAATATGTCGAAATTTTTGTGAAAAAAAAGTCATAGCATAGTATGTTGAACTTTTGGTTTAAAAAAAGTCATAGTATAGTATGTCGAAACTTTTTGCGGAAAAAAAGTCAGTATAGTATGTCGAAATTTTTTGCGGATAAAGTCATAGTATCGTATGTCGAAATTTTATGCGAAAAAAAGTCATACTATAGTATGTCGAAATTTTTGTGAAAAAAGTCATAGTATAGTATGTCGAAAATTTATACCAAAAAAAGTCATACTATAGTATGTCGAAATTTTGTGAAAAAAGTCATAGTATAGTATGTCGAACATTTATACCAAAAAAAGTCATAGTATAGTATGTCGAAATTTTTTGCGAAAAAAAAGTCATAGTATAGTGTGTTGAAATTTTTTTGAAAAAAAAGTCATAGTATGTCGAAATGTTTTGCAAAAAAAAGTCATACTATAGTATGTCGAAACTTTTTGTGAAAAAAAAGTCATAGTCTAGTATGTTGAACTGTTGGCTTAAAAAAAGTCATAGTATAGTATGTCGAAATTTTTTGCGGATAAAGTCATAGTATCGTATGTCGAAATTTTATGCGAAAAAAAGTCATACTATAGTATGTCGAAATTTTTGTGAAAAAAAAGTCATAGCATAGTATGTTGAACTTTTGGCTTAAAAAAAGTCATAGTATAGTATGTCGAAATTTTTTGCGGATAAAGTCATAGTATCGTATGTCGAAATTTTATGCGAAAAAAAGTCATACTATAGTATGTCGAAATTTTTGTGAAAAAAAAGTCATAGCATAGTATGTTGAACTTTTGGCTTAAAAAAAGTCATAGTATAGTATGTCGAAATTTTTTGCGGAAAAAAAGTCATAGTATAGTATGTCGAAACTTTTTGCGGATGAAGTCATAGTATCGTATGTCGAAATTTTATGCGAAAAAAAGTCATACTATAGTATGTCGAAATTTTTGTGAAAAAAAAGTCATAGTATAGTATGTCGAAAATTTATACCAAAAAAAGTCATACTATAGTATGTCGAAATTTTTGTGAAAAAAATGTCATAGTATAGTATGTCGAAATTTTTTGCAAAAAAAGTCATACTATAGTATGTCGAAATTTTGTGAAAAGTCATAGTATAGTATGTCGAAAATTTATACCAAAAAAAGTCATAGTATAGTATGTCGAAATTTTTTGCGAAAAAAAAGTCATAGTATAGTGTGTTGAAATTTTTTTGAAAAAAAAGTCATAGTATGTCGAAATGTTTTGCAAAAAAAAGTCATACTATAGTATTTCGAAACTTTTTGTGAAAAAAAAGTCATAGCATAGTATGTTGAACTTTTGGCTTAAAAAAAGTCATAGTAAAGTATGTCGAAATTTTTTGCGTAAAAAGTCATAGTATGGTATGTCGATATTTTTTGCGGATAAAGTCATAGTATCGTAGCTCGAAATTTTATGCGAAAAAAAGTCATACTATAGTATGTCGAAATTTTTGTGAAAAAGTCATAGTATAGTATGTCGAAAATTTATACCAAAAAAAGTCATACTATAGTATGTCGAAATTTTTGTGAAAAAAGTCATAGTATAGTATGTCGAAATTTTTTGCAAAAAAAAGTCATACTATAGTATGTTGAAATTTTTTGCGAAAAGTCATACTATAGTATGTCGAAATTTTTAGACAAAAAAAGTCATACTATAGTATGTCGAAATTTTTGTGAAAAAAAAGTCATATAGTATGTTGAAAAATTTCATGAAAAAGTCATAATATAGTATGTCAAAATCTTTTGAAAAAAAAGTCATATTGCAGTATGTTGAAATTTTTGGCGAAAAAGAAGTCATAGTATAGTATGGCGAAATTTTTTGCAAAAATGTCATACTATAGTATGTTGACATTTTTTGCAAAAAGTCAGACTATAGTATGTCGAAATGTTTTGTGAAAAAAAATTCATAGTTAAGGATGTCGAAATGTTTTGCAAAAAAAAGTCATAGTATAGTATGTCGAAAATTTATACCAAAAAAAGTCATACTAAAGTATGTCGAAATTTTTGTGAAAAAAGTCATAGTATAGTAGGCCGAAAATTTATACCAAAAAAAGTCATACTATAGTATGTCGAAATTTTTGTGAAAAAAAAGTCATAGTATAGTATGTCGAAATTTTTTGCAAAAAAAAGTCATACTATAGTATGTCGAAATTTTTAGCCAAAAAAAGTCATACTATAGTATGTCGAAATTTTTGTGAAAAAAAAGTTATAGTATAGTATGTCGAAAATTTATACCAAAAAAAGTCATACTATAGTATGTCGAAATTTTTGTGAAAAAAAAGTCATAGTATAGTATGTCGAAATTTTTGTGAAAAAAAAGTCATAGTATAGTATGTTGAACTTTTGGCTTAAAAAAAGTCATAGTATAGTATGTCGAAATTTTTTGCGGAAAAAAAGTCATAGTATAGTATGTCGAAATTTTTTGCGGATAAAGTCATAGTATCGTATGTCGAAATTTTATGCGAAAAAAAGTCATACTATAATATGTCGAAATTTTTGTGAAAAAAAAGTCATAGCATAGTATGTTGAACTTTTGGTTTAAAAAAAGTCATAGTATAGTATGTCGAAACTTTTTGCGGAAAAAAAGTCAGTATAGTATGTCGAAATTTTTTGCGGATAAAGTCATAGTATCGTATGTCGAAATTTTATGCGAAAAAAAGTCATACTATAGTATGTCGAAATTTTTGTGAAAAAAAAGTCATAGTATAGTATGTCGAAAATTTATACCAAAAAAAGTCATACTATAGTATGTCGAAATTTTTGTGAAAAAAATGTCATAGTATAGTATGTCGAAATTTTTTGCAAAAAAAGTCATACTATAGTATGTTGAAATTTTGTGAAAAAAGTCATAGTATAGTATGTCGAACATTTATACCAAAAAAAGTCATAGTATAGTATGTCGAAATTTTTTGCGAAAAAAAAGTCATAGTATAGTGTGTTGAAATTTTTTTGAAAAAAAAGTCATAGTATGTCGAAATGTTTTGCAAAAAAAAGTCATACTATAGTATGTCGAAACTTTTTGTGAAAAAAAAGTCATAGTCTAGTATGTTGAACTTTTGGCTTAAAAAAAGTCATAGTATAGTATGTCGAAATTTTTTGCGGATAAAGTCATAGTATCGTATGTCGAAATTTTATGCGAAAAAAAGTCATACTATAGTATGTCGAAATTTTTGTGAAAAAAAAGTCATAGCATAGTATGTTGAACATTTGGCTTAAAAAAAGTCATAGTATAGTATGTCGAAATTTTTTGCGGAAAAAAAGTCATAGTATAATATGTCGAAATTTTTTGCGGATGAAGTCATAGTATCGTATGTCGAAATTTTATGCGAAAAAAAGTAATACTATAGTATGTCGAAATTTTTGTGAAAAAAAAGTCATAGTATAGTATGTCGAAATTTTTTGCGGATGAAGTCATGGTATCGTATGTCGAAATTTTATGCGAAAAAAAGTCATACTATAGTATGTCGAAATTTTTGTGAAAAAAGTCATAGTATAGTATGTCGAAAATTTATACCAAAAAAAGTCATACTATAGTATGTCGAAATTTTTGTGAAAAAAATGTCATAGTATAGTATGTCGAAATTTTTTGCAAAAAAAGTCATACTATAGTATGTCGAAATTTTGTGAAAAAAGTCATAGTATAGTATGTCGAAAATTTATACCAAAAAAAGTCATAGTATAGTATGTCGAAATTTTTTGCGAAAAAAAAGTCATAGTATAGTGTGTTGAAATTTTTTTGAAAAAAAAGTCATAGTATGTCGAAATGTTTTGCAAAAAAAAGTCATACTATAGTATTTCGAAACTTTTTGTGAAAAAAAAGTCATAGTATAGTATGTTGAACTTTTGGCTTAAAAAAAGTCATAGTAAAGTATGTCGAAATTTTTTGCGTAAAAAGTCATAGTATGGTATGTCGATATTTTTTGCGGATAAAGTCATAGTATCGTATGTCGAAATTTTATGCGAAAAAAAGTCATACTATAGTATGTCGAAATTTTTGTGAAAAAGTCATAGTATAGTATGTCGAAAATTTATACCAAAAAAAGTCATACTATAGTATGTCGAAATTTTTGTGAAAAAAAAGTCATAGTATAGTATGTCGAAATTTTTTGCAAAAAAAAGTCATACTATAGTATGTTGAAATTTTTTGCGAAAAGTCATACTATAGTATGTCGAAATTTTTAGACAAAAAAAGTCATACTATAGTATGTCGAAATTTTTGTGAAAAAAAAGTCATATAGTATGTCGAAAAATTTCATGAAAAAGTCATAATATAGTATGTCAAAATCTTTTGAAAAAAAAGTCATATTGCAGTATGTTGAAATTTTTGGCGAAAAAGAAGTCATAGTATAGTATGTCGAAATTTTTTGCAAAAATGTCATACTATAGTATGTTGACATTTTTTGCAAAAAGTCAGACTATAGTATGTCGAAATGTTTTGTGAAAAAAAATTCATAGTTAAGGATGTCGAAATGTTTTGCAAAAAAAAGTCATAGTATAGTATGTCGAAAATTTATACCAAAAAAAGTCATACTAAAGTATGTCGAAATTTTTGTGAAAAAAGTCATAGTATAGTATGTCGAAAATTTATACCAAAAAAATTCATACTATAGTATTTCGAAATTTTTGCTAAAAAAGTCATAGTATAGTATATCGAAGTTTTTAGCAGAAAAAAAGTCATAGTATAGTGTGTCGAAATTTTTAGCAGTAAAAAAGTCATACTATAGTATGTCGAAATTTTTGTGAAAAAAAAGTTATAGTATAGTATGTCGAAAATTTATACCAAAAAAAGTCATACTATAGTATGTCGAAATTTTTGTGAAAAAAAAGTCATAGTATAGTATGTCGAAATTTTTGTGAAAAAAAAGTCATAGTATAGTATGTTGAACTTTTGGCTTAAAAAAAGTCATAGTATAGTATGTCGAAATTTTTTGCGGAAAAAAAGTCAGTATAGTATGTCGAAATTTTTTGCGGATAAAGTCATAGTATCGTATGTCGAAATTTTATGCGAAAAAAAGTCATACTATAGTATGTCGAAATTTTTGTGAAAAAAAAGTCATAGTATAGTATGTCGAAAATTTATACCAAAAAAAGTCATACTATAGTATGTCGAAATTTTTGTGAAAAAAATGTCATAGTATAGTATGTCGAAATTTTTTGCAAAAAAAGTCATACTATAGTATGTCGAAATTTTTAAAAGTATAGTATAGTATGTCGAAATTTATACCAAAAAAAGTCATACTATAGTATGTCGAAAATTTTTTGCAAAAAAAAGTCATAGTATAGTGTGTCGAAATTTTTTGAAAAAAAAGTCATAGTATATGTCGAAATGTTTTGAAAAAAGTCATACTATAGTATGTCGAAACTTTTTGAAAAAAAAGTCATAGTATAGTATGTCGAAATTTTGCTTAAAAAAAGTCATAGTATAGTATGTCGAAATTTTTTGCGGATAAAGTCATAGTATCGTATGTCGAAATTTTATGCGAAAAAAAGTCATACTATAGTATGTCGAAATTTTTGTGAAAAAAAAGTCATAGCATAGTATGTTGAACTTTTGGCTTAAAAAAAGTCATAGTATAGTATGTCGAAATTTTTTGCGGAAAAAAAGTCATAGTATAGTATGTCGAAATTTTTTGCGGATGAAGTCATAGTATCGTATGTCGAAATTTTATGCGAAAAAAAGTCATACTATAGTATGTCGAAATTTTTGTGAAAAAAGTCATAGTATAGTATGTCGAAAATTTATACCAAAAAAAGTCATACTATAGTATGTCGAAATTTTTGTGAAAAAAATGTCATAGTATAGTATGTCGAAATTTTTTGCAAAAAAAGTCATACTATAGTATGTCGAAATTTTGTGAAAAAAGTCATAGTATAGTATGTCGAAAATTTATACCAAAAAAAGTCATACTATAGTATGTCGAAATTTTTTGCGAAAAAAAAGTCATAGTATAGTGTGTTGAAATTTTTTTGAAAAAAAAGTCATAGTATGTCGAAATGTTTTGCAAAAAAAAGTCATACCATAGTATGTCGAAACTTTTTGTGAAAAAAAAGTCATAGTATAGTATGTTGAACTTTTGGCTTAAAAAAAGTCATAGTAAAGTATGCCGAAATTTTTTGCGGAAAAAGTCATAGTATGGTATGTCGATATTTTTTGCGGATAAAGTCATAGTATCGTATGTCGAAATTTTATGCGAAAAAAAGTCATACTATAGTATGTCGAAATTTTTGTGAAAAAAAGTCATAGTATAGTATGTCGAAAATTTATACCAAAAAAAGTCATACTATAGTATGTCGAAATTTTTGTGAAAAAAAAGTCATAGTATAGTATGTCGAAAATTTATACCAAAAAAAGTCATACTATAGTATGTCGAAACTTTTTGTGAAAAAAAAGTCATAGTATAGTATGTTGAACTTTTGGCTTAAAAAAAGTCATAGTATAGTATGTCGAAATTTTTTGCGGAAAAAAAGTCATAGTATAGTATGTCGAAATTTTTTGCGGATAAAGTCATAGTATCGTATTTCGAAAATTTTATGCGAAAAAAAAGTCATAGTATAGTGTGTTGAAATTTTTTTGAAAAAAAAGTCATAGTATGTCGAAATGTTTTGCAAAAAAAAGTCATACTATAGTATGTCGAAACTTTTTGTGAAAAAAAAGTCATAGTCTAGTATGTTGAACTTTTGGCTTAAAAAAAGTCATAGTATAGTATGTCGAAATTTTTTGCGGATAAAGTCATAGTATCGTATGTCGAAATTTTATGCGAAAAAAAGTCATACTATAGTATGTCGAAATTTTTGTGAAAAAAAAGTTATAGTATAGTATGTCGAAAATTTATACCAAAAAAAGTCATACTATAGTATGTCGAAATTTTATGCGAAAAAAAGTCATACTATAGTATGTCGAAATTTTTGTGAAAAAAAAGTCATAGTATAGTATGTCGAAATTTTTTGCGGATGAAGTCATAGTATCGTATGTCGAAATTTTATGCGAAAAAAAGTCATACTATAGTATGTCGAAATTTTTGTGAAAAAAAAGTCATAGTATAGTATGTCGAAAATTTATACCAAAAAAAGTCATACTATAGTATGTCGAAATTTTTGTGAAAAAAATGTCATAGTATAGTATGTCGAAATTTTTTGCAAAAAAAGTCATACTATAGTATGTCGAAATTTTGTGAAAAAAGTCATAGTATAGTATGTCGAAAATTTATACCAAAAAAAGTCATAGTATAGTATGTCGAAATTTTTTGCGAAAAAAAAGTCATAGTATAGTGTGTTGAAATTTTTTTGAAAAAAAAGTCATAGTATGTCGAAATGTTTTGCAAAAAAAAGTCATACTATAGTATTTCGAAACTTTTTGTGAAAAAAAAGTCATAGTATAGTATGTTGAACTTTTGGCTTAAAAAAAGTCATAGTAAAGTATGTCGAAATTTTTTGCGTAAAAAGTCATAGTATGGTATGTCGATATTTTTTGCGGATAAAGTCATAGTATCGTATGTCGAAATTTTATGCGAAAAAAAGTCATACTATAGTATGTCGAAATTTTTGTGAAAAAGTCATAGTATAGTATGTCGAAAATTTATACCAAAAAAAGTCATACTATAGTATGTCGAAATTTTTGTGAAAAAAAAGTCATAGTATAGTATGTCGAAATTTTTTGCAAAAAAAAGTCATACTATAGTATGTTGAAATTTTTTGCGAAAAGTCATACTATAGTATGTCGAAATTTTTAGACAAAAAAAGTCATACTATAGTATGTCGAAATTTTTGTGAAAAAAAAGTCATATAGTATGTCGAAAAATTTCATGAAAAAGTCATAATATAGTATGTCAAAATCTTTTGAAAAAAAAGTCATATTGCAGTATGTTGAAATTTTTGGCGAAAAAGAAGTCATAGTATAGTATGTCGAAATTTTTTGCAAAAATGTCATACTATAGTATGTTGACATTTTTTGCAAAAAGTCAGACTATAGTATGTCGAAATGTTTTGTGAAAAAAAATTCATAGTTAAGGATGTCGAAATGTTTTGCAAAAAAAAGTCATAGTATAGTATGTCGAAAATTTATACCAAAAAAAGTCATACTAAAGTATGTCGAAATTTTTGTGAAAAAAGTCATAGTATAGTAGGCCGAAAATTTATACCAAAAAAAGTCATACTATAGTATGTCGAAATTTTTGTGAAAAAAAAGTCATAGTATAGTATGTCGAAATTTTTTGCAAAAAAAAGTCATACTATAGTATGTCGAAATTTTTAGCAAAAAAAAGTCATACTATAGTATGTCGAAATTTTTGTGAAAAAAAAGTTATAGTATAGTATGTCGAAAATTTATACCAAAAAAAGTCATACTATAGTATGTCGAAATTTTTGTGAAAAAAAAGTCATAGTATAGTATGTCGAAATTTTTGTGAAAAAAAAGTCATAGTATAGTATGTTGAACTTTTGGCTTAAAAAAAGTCATAGTATAGTATGTCGAAATTTTTTGCGGAAAAAAAGTCATAGTATAGTATGTCGAAATTTTTTGCGGATAAAGTCATAGTATCGTATGTCGAAATTTTATGCGAAAAAAAGTCATACTATAATATGTCGAAATTTTTGTGAAAAAAAAGTCATAGCATAGTATGTTGAACTTTTGGTTTAAAAAAAGTCATAGTATAGTATGTCGAAACTTTTTGCGGAAAAAAAGTCAGTATAGTATGTCGAAATTTTTTGCGGATAAAGTCATAGTATCGTATGTCGAAATTTTATGCGAAAAAAAGTCATACTATAGTATGTCGAAATTTTTGTGAAAAAAAAGTCATAGTATAGTATGTCGAAAATTTATACCAAAAAAAGTCATACTATAGTATGTCGAAATTTTTGTGAAAAAAAGTCATAGTATAGTATGTCGAAATTTTTTGCAAAAAAAGTCATACTATAGTATGTCGAAATTTTGTGAAAAAAGTCATAGTATAGTATGTCGAACATTTATACCAAAAAAAGTCATAGTATAGTATGTCGAAATTTTTTGCGAAAAAAAAGTCATAGTATAGTGTGTTGAAATTTTTTTGAAAAAAAAGTCATAGTATGTCGAAATGTTTTGCAAAAAAAAGTCATACTATAGTATGTCGAAACTTTTTGTGAAAAAAAAGTCATAGTCTAGTATGTTGAACTTTTGGCTTAAAAAAAGTCATAGTATAGTATGTCGAAATTTTTTGCGGATAAAGTCATAGTATCGTATGTCGAAATTTTATGCGAAAAAAAGTCATACTATAGTATGTCGAAATTTTTGTGAAAAAAAAGTCATAGCATAGTATGTTGAACTTTTGGCTTAAAAAAAGTCATAGTATAGTATGTCGAAATTTTTTGCGGAAAAAAAGTCATAGTATAGTATGTCGAAATTTTTTGCGGATGAAGTCATAGTATCGTATGTCGAAATTTTATGCGAAAAAAAGTCATACTATAGTATGTCGAAATTTTTGTGAAAAAAAAGTCATAGTATAGTATGTCGAAAATTTATACCAAAAAAAGTCATACTATAGTATGTCGAAATTTTTGTGAAAAAAATGTCATAGTATAGTATGTCGAAATTTTTTGCAAAAAAAGTCATACTATAGTATGTCGAAATTTTGTGAAAAAAGTCATAGTATAGTATGTCGAAAATTTATACCAAAAAAAGTCATAGTATAGTATGTCGAAATTTTTTGCGAAAAAAAAGTCATAGTATAGTGTGTTGAAATTTTTTTGAAAAAAAAGTCATAGTATGTCGAAATGTTTTGCAAAAAAAAGTCATACTATAGTATGTCGAAACTTTTTGTGAAAAAAAAGTCATAGTAAAGTATGCCGAAATTTTTTGCGGAAAAAGTCATAGTATGGTATGTCGATATTTTTTGCGGATAAAGTCATAGTATCGTATGTCGAAATTTTATGCGAAAAAAAGTCATACTATAGTATGTCGAAATTTTTGTGAAAAAAAGTCATAGTATAGTATGTCGAAAATTTATACCAAAAAAAGTCATACTATAGTATGTCGAAATTTTTGTGAAAAAAAAGTCATAGTATAGTATGTCGAAAATTTATACCAAAAAAAGTCATACTATAGTATGTCGAAATTTTTGTGAAAAAAAAGTCATAGTATAGTATGTCGAAATTTTTTGCAAAAAAAAGTCATACTATAGTATGTTGAAATTTTTTGCGAAAAGTCATAGTATAGTATGTCGAAAATTTATACCAAAAAAAGTTATACTATAGTATGTCGAAATTTTTGTGAAAAAAAAGTCATAGTATAGTATGTCGAAAATTTATACCAAAAAAAGTCATACTATAGTATGTCGAAATTTTAGTGACAAAAAAGTCATAGTATAGTATGTCGAAATTTTTTGCAAAAAAAAGTCATAGTAAAGTATGTCGAAAAATTTCATGAAAAAAAGTCATAGTAAAGTATGTCGAACTTTTTTGCGGGAAAAAAGGCATAGTATAGTATGTCGAAATTTTTGTGAAAAAAAAGTCATAGTATAGTACGTCAACTTTTTGCAAAAAAAAGTCATACTATAGTATGTCGAAATTTTTAGCCAAAAAAAGTCATACTATAGTATGTCGAAATTTTTGTGAAAAAAAAGTTATAGTATAGTATGTCGAAAATTTATACCAAAAAAAGTCATACTATAGTATGTCGAAATTTTTGTGAAAAAGAAGTCATAGTATAGTATGTCGAAATTTTTGTGAAAAAAAAGTCATAGTATAGTATGTTGAACTTTTGGCTTAAAAAAAGTCATAGTATAGTATGTCGAAATTTTTTGCGGAAAAAAAGTCATAGTATAGTATGTCGAAATTTTTTGCGGATAAAGTCATAGTATCGTATTTCGAAATTTTATGCGAAAAAAAGTCATACTATAGTATGTCGAAATTTTTGTGAAAAAAAAGTTATAGTATAGTATGTCGAAAATTTATACCAAAAAAAGTCATACTATAGTATGTTGAAATTTTAAGCGAAAAGTCATACTATAGTATGTCGAAATTTTTAGCCAAAAAAAGTCATACTATAGTATGTCGAAATTTTTGTGAAAAAAAAGTCATAGTATAGTATGTCGAAAATTTATACCAAAAAAAGTCATACTATAGTAGGTCGAAATTTTTGTGAAAAAAAAGTCATAGTATAGTATGTCGAAATTTTTTGCAAAAAAGTCATACTATAGTATGTCGAAATTTTGTGAAAAAAGTCATAGTATAGTATGTCCAAAATTTATACCAAAAAAAGTCATAGTATAGTATGTCGAAATTTTTTGGGAAAAAAAAGTCATAGTATAGTGTGTTGAAATTTTTTTGAAAAAAAAGTCATAGTATGTCGAAATGTTTTGCAAAAAAAAGTCATACTATAGTATGTCGAAACTTTTTGTGAAAAAAAAGTCATAGTATAGTATGTTGAACTTTTGGCTTAAAAAAAGTCATAGTAAAGTATGCTGAAATTTTTTGCGGAAAAAGTCATAGTATGGTATGTCGAAATTTTATGCGAAAAAAAGTCATACTATAGTATGTCGAAATTTTTGTGAAAAAAAAGTCATAGTATAGTATGTCGAAAATTTATACCAAAAAAAGTCATACTATAGTATGTCGAAATTTTTGTGAAAAAAAAGTCATAGTATAGTATGTCGAAATTTTTTGCAAAAAAAAGTCATACTATAGTATGTTGAAATTTTTAGCGAAAAGTCATACTATAGTATGTCGAAATTTTTAGCCAAAAAAAGTCATACTGTATGTCGAAATTTTTGTGAAAAAAAAGTCATAGTATAGTATGTCGAAATTTTTGTGAAAAAAAAGTCATAGTATAGTATGTCGAAAATTTATACTAAAAAAAGTCATAGTATAGCATGTCAAAATTTTTTGCGAAAAAAAAGTCATAGTATAGTGTGTTGAAATTTTTTTGAAAAAAAAGTCATAGTATGTCGAAATGTTTTGCAAAAAAAAGTCATACTATAGTATGTCGAAACTTTTTGTGAAAAAAAAGTCATAGTATAATATGTTGAACTTTTGGCTTAAAAAAAGTCATAGTAAAGTATGTTGAAATTTTTTGCGGAAAAAGTCATAGTATGGTATGTCGATATTTTTTGCGGATAAAGTCATAGTATCGTATGTCGAAATTTTATGCGAAAAAAAGTCATACTATAGTATGTCGAAATTTTTGTGAAAAAAAGTCATAGTATAGTATGTCGAAAATTTTGTGAAAAAAAAGTCATAGTATAGTATGTCGAAATTTTTTGCAAAAAAGTCATACTATAGTATGTTGAAATTTTTTGCGAAAAGTCATACTATAGTATGTCGAAATGTTTAGCCAAAAAAAGTCATACTATAGTATGTCGAAATTTTTGTGAAAAAAAAGTCATATAGTATGTCGAAAAATTTCATGAAAAAGTCATAATATAGTATGTCAAAATCTTTTGAAAAAAAAGTCATATTGCAGTATGTTGAAATTTTTTGCGAAAAAGAAGTCATAGTATAGTATGTCGAAATTTTTTGCAAAAATGTCATACTATAGTATGTTGACATTTTTTGCAAAAAAAGTCAGACTATAGTATGTCGAAATGTTGTGAAAAAAAATTCATAGTTAAGGATGTCGAAATGTTTTGCAAAAAAAAGTCATAGTATAGTATGTCAAAAATTTATACCAAAAAAAGTCATACTAAAGTATGTCGAAATTTTTGTGAAAAAAGTCATAGTATAGTATGCCGAAAATTCATACCAAAAAAAGTCATACTATAGTATGTCGAAATTTTTGTGAAAAAAAAGTCATAGTATAGTATGTCGAATTTTTTTGCAAAAAAAAGTCATACTATAGTATGTCGAAATTTTTGTGAAAAAAAAGTCATAGTATAGTATGTCGAAAATTTATACCAAAAAAAGTCATACTATAGTATGTCGAAATTTTTGTGAAAAAAAAGTCATAGTATAGTATGTCGAAATTTTTGTGAAAAAAAAGTCATAGTATAGTATGTTGAACTTTTGGCTTTTAAAAAGTCATAGTATAGTATGTCGAAATTTTTTGCGGAAAAAAAGTCATAGTATAGTATGTCGAAATTTTTTGCGGATAAAGTCATAGTATCGTATGTCGAAATTTTATGCGAAAAAAAGTCATACTATAGTATGTCGAAATTTTTGTGAAAAAAAAGTCATAGCATAGTATGTTGAACTTTTGGCTTAAAAAAAGTCATAGTATAGTATGTCGAAATTTTTTGCGGAAAAAAAGTCATAGTATAGTATGTCGAAATTTTTTGCGGATAAAGTCATAGTATCGTATGTCGAAATTTTATGCGAAAAAAAGTCATACTAAAGTATGTCGAAATTTTTGTGAAAAAAAAGTCATAGTATAGTATGTCGAAAATTTATACCAAAAAAAGTCATACTATAGTATGTCGAAATTTGAGTGAAAAAAAAGTCATAGTATAGTATGTCGAAATTTTTTGCAAAAAGTCATACTATAGTATGTCGAAATTTTTAGCCAAAAAAAGTCATACTATAGTATGTTTTACATTTTTGTGAAAAAAAAGTCATAGTATAGTATGTCGAAAATTTATTCCAAAAAAAGTCATACTATAGTATGTCGAAATTTTTGTGAAAAAAAAGTCATAGTATAGTATGTCGAAATATTTTGCGGAAAAAAAGTCATAGTATAGTATGTCGAAATTTTTTGGAAAAAAAGTCATACTATAGTATTTCGACATTTTTTGCAAAAAAAAGTCACACTATAGTATGTCGAAATGTTTTGTGAAAAAAAAGTCATAGTATAGTATGTTGAACTTTTGGCTTAAAAAAGTCATAGTATAGTATGTCGAAAGTTTTTGCGAATAAAGTCATACTACAATATGTCGAAATTTTTTGCAAAAAGTCATACTATAGTATGTCGAAATTTTTAGTCAAAAAAAGTCATACTATATTATGCCGAAATTTTTGGCGAAAAAAGTCACAGTATAGTATGTTGAATTATTTTGAGAAAAAAAGTCATACTATAGTATGTCGAAATTTTTTGCAAAAAAGAGTCATACTATAGTATGTTGACATTTTTTGTGAAAAAAAAGTCATACTATAGTATGTCAATCTTTTGCAAAAAAAAGTCATACTTTAGTATGTTGAATTATTTTGAGAAAAAAAGTCATACTATAGTATGTCGAAATTTTTGTGAAAAAAAAGTCATAGTATAGTATGTCGAAATTTTTTGTGAAAAAAAGTCATAGTATAGTATGTCGAAAATTTCACGAAAAAAACGTCATAGTATAGTATGTCGAAATTTTCACGAAAAAAACGTCGTAGCATAGTATGTCTAAAATTTCACGAAAAAAAGTCATAGTATAGTATGTCGAAAATTTTATGAAAAAAAGTCAGTCTAGTATGTCGAAAATTTCACACAAAAAAGTCATAGTATAGTATGTCGAAAATTTTACGAAAAAAACGTCATAGCATAGTATGTCGAAAATTTCACGAAAAAAAAGTCATAGTATAGTATGTCGAAAATTTTATGAAAAAAAAGTCATAGTATTTTTTAAAAAGTGTTACGGCCGCTGGCCTATTCATGTGTATTTATATTGTTGGTAAGTTTGTGTTCAGGTAATATTGTTTGCATAAATTAATGGAGAGTGAGAGCTCTCGTTTTTCTGAGGATCTGTTTTAATAGGTGCCGTTTCCAATGGCTGGCCTTCGGTGAGGTCGCTGCTGCGGATTGGCTGAGGACGGCGGGCTGGTGTATTTAGCTTCCAGGATGGCACAGCTGATGCAAGGTTGATGGCTGTCGGTGTTGCTTCGATCCTCCTCGCAAAACCAACCTTTTCATCAGCGATTGTAGCTTGTACTTGTAAACTGTGTGTTAAGTAGTAAAGTGGGAACCACGTGTAGTGTGGTGTAGTTCGTTCTAGCTCTAGTGTTAGCCATAGCAATTTCCTGTTGCATAGCTTTGTGTAGACATCATAGCTTCAGTACAAACAGTATTATCTTTGTAAATATATCAGACTTTAATACCTTGAAGCAGTAGGGCTGAACCGCCAGTTTATTTAATCCGTTTTCCCGAGCAAATGTGAAATTAGGAAGTTAGGGTTAGCGCATGTATTTTTGCTTATTTCTTTTGTTATAGGGATTAGTCAGAGCTTGGTTGGTAAGTTAGGTTGTTTTGTTTGTTGTTTTGGCTTTTGGTTTCTTATTTGCCTTCCCTTGCCTTGCTTTACCTTTTGGTTCACCCTGAGCCCACGCTTCACTTTTGTATTTGTAAATAGTTGTTTGATCATTGTGTGCAACAATAAAAGTACATTATTGCATTTCATTCCCTCGCCGTTTCTCCTTCTCTTTATGTTGCGCCTCCGCTCCCCTAGAATGGGGCGAAGCAACAGAATGTTGGAAAAAGTAATAGTATAGTATGTCCAAAACATAAAAAAGTCATACTATTGTATAGTGGAAAAAAAGTCATAGTATTGTATGTTGAAAAAAAGTCAGAGTATAGTTTGTCGAAAATTTCCCGAAAAAAAGGTCATAGTATTGTATGTCGAAAACTTCCCGAAAAAAAACTCATAGTATAGTATGTCGAAAATTTGACATAACAAAAGTCATAGTATAGTATGTCGAAAATTTCACGAAAAAAAAGCCATAGTATAGTATGTCGAAAATTTCACGAAAAAAACCCATAGTATAGAATATCGAAGATTTCACCAAAATAAGTCATAGTATAGTGTCGGAAATTTCACGAAAAAAACGTCATAGTATAGTATGTCGAAAATTTCACCAAAAAAAAACCATAGTATAGTATGTCGAAAATTTCACCAAAAAAAACCCATAGTATAGTATGTTGAAAATTTCACGAAAAAAACGTCATAGTATAGTATGTCGAAAATTTCACGAAAAAAAACATAGTATAATTTGTCGAAAATTTCACGAATAAAACGTCATAGTATAGTATGTCGAAAATTTCACGAAAAAAACGTCATAGTATAGTATGTCGAAAATTTCACGAAAAAAATTCATAGTATAGTATGTCGAAAATTTCACGAAAAAAAATCATAGTATAGTTGTCGAAAATTTCACACAAAAAAGCCAGTATACTATGTCGAAAATTTCACCAAATAAAGCCATAGATTAGTATGTCGAAAGTTTCACGAAAAAAACGTCATAGTATAGTTTTTTCGAAAATTTCACAAAAAAAAGCCATAGTATAGTATGTCGAAAATTTCACAAAAAAAGCCATAGTATAGTATATAGAAAATTTCACCAAAAAAACGTCATAGTATCGTATGTCGAAAATTTCACGAACAAAAAACTGTATAGTATAGTTTGTTGAAAATTTCACAAAAAAAGGTCATAGTATAGTATGTCGAATATTTCACGAAAAAAACTGTACAGTAGTTTGTCGAAAATTTCACAAAAAAGTCACAGTATAGTATGTCGAAAATTTCACGAAAAAAAAGTCATAGTATGGTATGTTCAAAATATCACAAAAATGTTATAGTATAGTATGTCGAAAATTTCATGAAAAAAACGTCATAGTATAGTATGACTTTTTTTTCGTGAAATTTTCGACATACTATACTATGACTTTTTTTTCGTCGAAAACTTCACAAAAAAAAGCCATAGTACAGTATGTCGAAAATTTCACGAAAAAAATGTCATAGTATAGTATGTCGAAAATTTCACGAAAAAAAAGCCATAGTATAGTATGTCGAAAATTTCACGAAAAAAACGTCTTAAAATAGTATGTCGAAAATTTCACGAAAAAAAGTCATAGTATCATATGTCGTAAATTTCACGAAAAAAACGTCATAGAATAGTATGTCGAAAATTGCACGGAAAAAAAGGTCATAGTATAGTATGTCAAAAATTTCACGAAAAAAAGCCATAGTATAGTATGTCGAAAATTTCACCAAAAAAAAGCCATAGTATAGGATGTCGAAAATTTCACTATAAAAAAGTCATAGTATAGTATGTCGAAAAATTCACAAAAAAAATCATAGTATAGTGTCGAAAATTTCACGAAAAAAAAGTCATAGTATAGTATGTCGAAAATTTCACAAAAAGTCATAGTATAGTAAGTACAACATTTCACCAAGAAAATGTCATAGTATTGTATGTCGAAAATTTCATGATAAAAACTCATAGTATAGTATGTCGTAAAAAATTTCCTAAAAAAAGGTCATCGTATAGTATGTCTAAAATTTCACGGAAAAAAGTCATAGTATAGTATGTCGAAAATTTCACGAAAAAAAAGTAATAGTATGGTATGTTCAAAATTTCACAAAAAAAGTCATAGTATAGTATGTCGAAAATTTCATGAAAAAAACGTCATAGTATAGTATGTCGAAAATTTCACGAAAAAAATGTCATAGTATAGTATGTCGAAACTTTCACGAAAAAAAAGTCATAGTATAGTATGTCGAACATTTCACGAAGAAAATGTCATAGTATAGTATGTCGAAAATTTCACGAAAAAAAAGTCATAGTATACTGACTTTTTTTTCGTGAAATTTTCGAAATGTCTGAAAATTTTATGAAAAATGTCAGTATAGTATGTCGAAAATTTTATGAAAAAAAATCATAGTATAGTATGTCGAAAATTTCACATAAAAATACGCCATAGTATAGTATGTAAAAAATTTCACGAAAAAAACGTCAGCATAGTATGTCGAAAATTACACAAAAAAAGTCATAGTATAGTACGTCGAATATTTCGCGGAAAAAAAGTCTTAGTAAAGTATGTCGAAAATGTCATGAAAAAAAAGCCAGTGTAGTAAGTCGAAAATGTCATGAAAAAAAATCATAGTATAGCATGTCGAAAATTTCATGAAAAAATGTCACAGTATAGTATGTTGAAAATTTCATGATAAAAACTCATAGTATAGTATGTCGAAAAATTTCATAAAAAAAGGTCATCGTATAGTATGTCGAAAATTTTATGAAAAGAAATGTCATAGTATAAAATCTCGAAAAATTTTGTAATAAAAAGTCGTAGTATATGTCGAAAATTTCACAAAAAAAACGTCATAGTATAGTATGTCGAACATTTCACGAAAAAAATGTCATAGTATAGTATGTCGAAAATTTCACGAAAAAAAAGGCATAGTATAGTATGTCGAAAAATTTTACGAAAAAAAAGTCTTAGTATAGTATGTCGAAAATTTCACATAAAAATACGCCATAGTATAGTATGTCAAATTTCACGAAAAAAAAGCCATAGTATAGTATGTCGAAAATTTCAAGAAAAAAACGTCATAGTATAGTATGTCGAAAATTGCACGAAAAAACAATCATAGTATAGTATGAAGAAAATTTGACATAACAAAAGTCATAGCATAGTATGTCGAAAATTTCATGAAAAATGTCACAGTATAGTATGTTGACTTGTGTTCAACTGTATAGTTATGTGTATTTTGTATATATTAGGATAGTGATGATTTATTTGTAAATTTCGTTAATTCATTCATTTGGTGTTTTCAGGTGCACTTTATTGGTGGGAGGGTCCATTTGCTAATTAGAGCAGCTGGAAAAGAAGCTGAAAAAGTAGAGAGCTAATTTCGGGAGAGCAAGCAGGTTGAATGTTTTTTCAGTCACTAAAGTCTGTGTTAACTGAGAGAAGCCTGTTTGATTGTCCAGCTACCTTTTTGTCTTAGGTGAGAGATTGTGATATTCGTTTGTCACTTGCTAACGATCACCAGTAAAAAGAGCTGAGCTCTGTGAAATACTGTTTGGCTCATCGGCCCATCTTTCAACAAAGTCATACACCTCCATCCTGCCTGGTTTTTCATCCTGGTTGTAAGGACTTACCACACTCAAAACCTTACAATTGTATGTCGAAAATTTCCCGAAGAAGAACTCTTAGTATAGTATGTCGAAAATTTCACAAAAAAAACGTCATAGTATAGTATGTCGAAAATTTCACGAAAAAAAGGCATAGTATAGTATGTCGAAAAATTTTACGAAAAAAAAGTCTTAGTAATGTATGTCGAAAATTTCAAGAAAAAAAAATCATAATATAGTATGTCGAAAAAATTTAACATAAAAATACGCCATAGTATAGTATGTCGAAAATTTCACTGAAAAAACGTCAGCATAGTATGTTGAAAATTACACAAAAAAAGTCAGTATAGTACGTCGCAAATTTCGCGAAAAAAAAAAGTCTGAGTAAAGTATGTCGAAAATTTCATGAAAAAAAAGCCAGTGTAGTAAGTCGAAAATGTCATGAAAAAAAATCATAGTATAGCATGTCGAAAATTTCATGAAAAAATGTCAGTATAGTATGTCGAAAATTTCATGAAAAAAATGTCATAGTATAGTTTGTCGAAAGTTTCACGAAGAAAACTGTATAGTAAAGTATGTCGAAAATTTCACTATAAAGAAGTCATAGTATAGTATGCCGAAAAATTCACTATAAAAAAGTCATACTATGGTATGTCGAAAAATTCACAAAAAAAGTCATAGTATAGTATGACTTTTTTTGCTGGAAATTTTTGATATACTATACTTTGACTTTTTTTTCGTCAAAAATTTCACGAAAAAAAAGCCATAGTATAGTATGTCGAAAATTTCACGAAAAATAAAATTCATAGTATAGTATGTCGAAAATTTCACGAAAAAAAATCATAGTATAGTATGTCAAAAATTTCCCAAAAAAAACTGTATAGTAGTTTGTCGAAAATTTCACAAAAAAAAGGTCTAGTATTGTACGTCGAAAACTTCCCGAAAAAAAACTCATTGTATATGACTTTTTTTTCGTCGAAAATTTCATTAAAAAAAGCCATAGTATAGTATGTCGAAAATTTCACGAAAAAAAGTAATGGTATAGTTTGTCGAAAATTTCACGAAAAAAACAGCCATAGTATAGTATGTCGAAAATTTCGCGAAAAAAAAGTCATAGTATAGTATGTCTGAATTTTATGAAAAATGTCAGTATAGTATGTCGAAAATTTTATGAAAAAAAATCATAGTATAGTATGTCGAAAATTTCACATAAAAATATGCCATAGTATAGTATGTCGTAAATTTCACGATAAAAACGTCAGCATAGTATGTCGAAAATTACACAAAAAAAGTCATAGTATAGTACGTCGAAAATTTCGCGAAAAAAAAGTCTTAGTAAAGTATGTCGAAAATTTCATGAAAAAAAAGCCAGTGTAGTAAGTCGAAAATGTCATGAAAAAAAATCATAGTATAGCATGTCGAAAATTTCATGAAAAAATGTCACAGTATAGTATGTTGAAAATTTCATGATAAAAACTCATAGTATAGTATGTTGAAAAATTTCATAAAAAAAGGTCATCGTATAGTATGTCGAAAATTTCATGGAAAAAAGTCATAGTATAGTTTGTTGAAAATTTCATGATAAAAACTCATAGTATAGTATGTCGAACATTTTATGAAAAAAAATGTCATAGTATAAAATGTCGAAAAATTTTGTAATAAAAAGTCGTAGTATAGTATGTTCAAAATGTTATGAAAAAAAAGTCATAGCATAGTATGTAGAAACTTTTATGAAAAAAAGTCATAGTATAGTATGTCGAAAATTTCATGAAAAAAAATCATACTATAGTATGTCTGAAAGTTTTATGAAAAAATGTCGGTATAGACTGTCTAAAATTTCATGAAAAAAAGGCATAGTATAGTATGTCTAAAATTTCACATAAAAAAAACATCATAGTATAGTATGTCGAAAAATTTCACGAAAAAAAAGTCAGTAAAGTATGTCGAAAATTTCAAGAAAAAAAGTCAGTGTAGTATGTCGAAAATTTCATGAAAAAATAGGCATAGTATTGTAAGTCGAAAATTTCATGATAAAAAAATCATAGTATAGTGTGTCGAAAATTTTATGAAAAAAAGTCATAGTATCGTATGTCGAAAATTTCACAAAAAAAGTTATAGTATAGTGTGTCGAAAATTTCATGAAAAACACTTCATAGTATAGTATGACTTTTTTTTCGAGAAATTTTTGACATACTATACTATGAGTTGTTTTTTGGGAAATTTTCGACATAAAATACTATAACCTTTTCTTCGTGAAATTTTCGACATACTATACTATGACTTTTTTTTCGTCGAAAACTTCACAAAAAAAAGCCATAGTACAGTATGTCGAAAATTTCACGAAAAAAATGTCATAGTATAGTATGTCGAAAATTTCACGAAAAAAAAGCCATAGTATAGTATGTCGAAAATTTCACGAAAAAAACGTCTTAAAATAGTATGTCGAAAATTTCACGAAAAAAAGTCATAGTATCATATGTCGTAAATTTCACGAAAAAAACGTCATAGAATAGTATGTCGAAAATTGCACGGAAAAAAAGGTCATAGTATAGTATGTCAAAAATTTCACGAAAAAAAGCCATAGTATAGTATGTCGAAAATTTCACCAAAAAAAAGCCATAGTATAGGATGTCGAAAATTTCACTATAAAAAAGTCATAGTATAGTATGTCGAAAAATTCACAAAAAAAATCATAGTATAGTGTCGAAAATTTCACGAAAAAAAAGTCATAGTATAGTATGTCGAAAATTTCACAAAAAGTCATAGTATAGTAAGTACAACATTTCACCAAGAAAATGTCATAGTATTGTATGTCGAAAATTTCATGATAAAAACTCATAGTATAGTATGTCGTAAAAAATTTCCTAAAAAAAGGTCATCATATAGTATGTCTAAAATTTCACGGAAAAAAGTCATAGTATAGTATGTCGAAAATTTCACGAAAAAAAAGTAATAGTATGGTATGTTCAAAATTTCACAAAAAAAGTCATAGTATAGTATGTCGAAAATTTCATGAAAAAAACGTCATAGTATAGTATGTCGAAAATTTCACGAAAAAAATGTCATAGTATAGTATGTCGAAACTTTCACGAAAAAAAAGTCATAGTATAGTATGTCGAACATTTCACGAAGAAAATGTCATAGTATAGTATGTCGAAAATTTCACGAAAAAAAAGTCATAGTATACTGACTTTTTTTTCGTGAAATTTTCGAAATGTCTGAAAATTTTATGAAAAATGTCAGTATAGTATGTCGAAAATTTTATGAAAAAAAATCATAGTATAGTATGTCGAAAATTTCACATAAAAATACGCCATAGTATAGTATGTAAAAAATTTCACGAAAAAAACGTCAGCATAGTATGTCGAAAATTACACAAAAAAAGTCATAGTATAGTACGTCGAATATTTCGCGGAAAAAAAGTCTTAGTAAAGTATGTCGAAAATGTCATGAAAAAAAAGCCAGTGTAGTAAGTCGAAAATGTCATGAAAAAAAATCATAGTATAGCATGTCGAAAATTTCATGAAAAAATGTCACAGTATAGTATGTTGAAAATTTCATGATAAAAACTCATAGTATAGTATGTCGAAAAATTTCATAAAAAAAGGTCATCGTATAGTATGTCGAAAATTTTATGAAAAGAAATGTCATAGTATAAAATCTCGAAAAATTTTGTAATAAAAAGTCGTAGTATATGTCGAAAATTTCACAAAAAAAACGTCATAGTATAGTATGTCGAACATTTCACGAAAAAAATGTCATAGTATAGTATGTCGAAAATTTCACGAAAAAAAAGGCATAGTATAGTATGTCGAAAAATTTTACGAAAAAAAAGTCTTAGTATAGTATGTCGAAAATTTCACATAAAAATACGCCATAGTATAGTATGTCAAATTTCACGAAAAAAAAGCCATAGTATAGTATGTCGAAAATTTCAAGAAAAAAACGTCATAGTATAGTATGTCGAAAATTGCACGAAAAAACAATCATAGTATAGTATGAAGAAAATTTGACATAACAAAAGTCATAGCATAGTATGTCGAAAATTTCATGAAAAATGTCACAGTATAGTATGTTGACTTGTGTTCAACTGTATAGTTATGTGTATTTTGTATATATTAGGATAGTGATGATTTATTTGTAAATTTCGTTAATTCATTCATTTGGTGTTTTCAGGTGCACTTTATTGGTGGGAGGGTCCATTTGCTAATTAGAGCAGCTGGAAAAGAAGCTGAAAAAGTAGAGAGCTAATTTCGGGAGAGCAAGCAGGTTGAATGTTTTTTCAGTCACTAAAGTCTGTGTTAACTGAGAGAAGCCTGTTTGATTGTCCAGCTACCTTTTTGTCTTAGGTGAGAGATTGTGATATTCGTTTGTCACTTGCTAACGATCACCAGTAAAAAGAGCTGAGCTCTGTGAAATACTGTTTGGCTCATCGGCCCATCTTTCAACAAAGTCATACACCTCCATCCTGCCTGGTTTTTCATCCTGGTTGTAAGGACTTACCACACTCAAAACCTTACAATTGTATGTCGAAAATTTCCCGAAGAAGAACTCTTAGTATAGTATGTCGAAAATTTCACAAAAAAAACGTCATAGAATAGTATGTCGAACATTTCACGAAAAAAATGTCATAGTATAGTATGTCGAAAATTTCACGAAAAAAAGGCATAGTATAGTATGTCGAAAAATTTTACGAAAAAAAAGTCTTAGTAATGTATGTCGAAAATTTCAAGAAAAAAAAATCATAATATAGTATGTCGAAAAAATTTAACATAAAAATACGCCATAGTATAGTATGTCGAAAATTTCACTGAAAAAACGTCAGCATAGTATGTTGAAAATTACACAAAAAAAGTCAGTATAGTACGTCGCAAATTTCGCGAAAAAAAAAAGTCTGAGTAAAGTATGTCGAAAATTTCATGAAAAGAAAGCCAGTGTAGTAAGTCGAAAATGTCATGAAAAAAAATCATAGTATAGCATGTCGAAAATTTCATGAAAAAATGTCAGTATAGTATGTCGAAAATTTCATGAAAAAAATGTCATAGTATAGTTTGTCGAAAGTTTCACGAAGAAAACTGTATAGTAAAGTATGTCGAAAATTTCACAATAAAGAAGTCATAGTATAGTATGCCGAAAAATTCACTATAAAAAAGTCATACTATGGTATGTCGAAAAATTCACAAAAAAAGTCATAGTATAGTATGACTTTTTTTGCTGGAAATTTTTGATATACTATACTTTGACTTTTTTTTCGTCAAAAATTTCACGAAAAAAAAGCCATAGTATAGTTTGTCGAAAATTTCACGAAAAATAAAATTCATAGTATAGTATGTCGAAAATTTCACGAAAAAAAATCATAGTATAGTATGTCAAAAATTTCCCAAAAAAAACTGTATAGTAGTTTGTCGAAAATTTCACAAAAAAGGTCTAGTATTGTACGTCGAAAACTTCCCGAAAAAAAACTCATTGTATATGACTTTTTTTTCGTCGAAAATTTCATTAAAAAAAGCCATAGTATAGTATGTCGAAAATTTCACGAAAAAAAGTAATGGTATAGTTTGTCGAAAATTTCACGAAAAAAACAGCCATAGTATAGTATGTCGAAAATTTCGCGAAAAAAAAGTCATAGTATAGTATGTCTGAATTTTATGAAAAATGTCAGTATAGTATGTCGAAAATTTTATGAAAAAAAATCATAGTATAGTATGTCGAAAATTTCACATAAAAATATGCCATAGTATAGTATGTCGTAAATTTCACGATAAAAACGTCAGCATAGTATGTCGAAAATTACACAAAAAAAGTCATAGTATAGTACGTCGAAAATTTCGCGAAAAAAAAGTCTTAGTAAAGTATGTCGAAAATTTCATGAAAAAAAAGCCAGTGTAGTAAGTCGAAAATGTCATGAAAAAAAATCATAGTATAGCATGTCGAAAATTTCATGAAAAAATGTCACAGTATAGTATGTTGAAAATTTCATGATAAAAACTCATAGTATAGTATGTTGAAAAATTTCATAAAAAAAGGTCATCGTATAGTATGTCGAAAATTTCATGGAAAAAAGTCATAGTATAGTTTGTTGAAAATTTCATGATAAAAACTCATAGTATAGTATGTCGAACATTTTATGAAAAAAAATGTCATAGTATAAAATGTCGAAAAATTTTGTAATAAAAAGTCGTAGTATAGTATGTTCAAAATGTTATGAAAAAAAAGTCATAGCATAGTATGTAGAAACTTTTATGAAAAAAAGTCATAGTATAGTATGTCGAAAATTTCATGAAAAAAAATCATACTATAGTATGTCTGAAAGTTTTATGAAAAAATGTCGGTATAGACTGTCTAAAATTTCATGAAAAAAAGGCATAGTATAGTATGTCTAAAATTTCACATAAAAAAAACATCATAGTATAGTATGTCGAAAAATTTCACGAAAAAAAAGTCAGTAAAGTATGTCGAAAATTTCAAGAAAAAAAGTCAGTGTAGTATGTCGAAAATTTCATGAAAAAATAGGCATAGTATTGTAAGTCGAAAATTTCATGATAAAAAAATCATAGTATAGTGTGTCGAAAATTTTATGAAAAAAAGTCATAGTATAGTATGTCGAAAATTTCACAAAAAAAGTTATAGTATAGTGTGTCGAAAATTTCATGAAAAACACTTCATAGTATAGTATGACTTTTTTTTCGAGAAATTTTTGACATACTATACTATGAGTTGTTTTTTGGGAAATTTTCGACATAAAATACTATAACCTTTTCTTCGTGAAATTTTCGACATACTATACTGAGTTTTTTTCGTGAAATTTTTTTCATACTACTATGACTTTTTTTTCGTGCAATTTTCGACATACTATACTATGACGTTTTTTCATAGTATAGTATGTCGAAAATTTCAGGAAAAAAAAGTCATAGTATAGCATGTCGAAAGATTTTACGAAAAAAAAGTCTTAGTAAAGTATGTCGAAAATTTCAAGAAAAAAAGTCAATGTAGTATGTCGAAAATTTCATGAAAAAATAGGCATAGTATTGTAAGTCGAAAATTTCATGATAAAAAAATCATAGTATAGTGTGTCGAAAATTTTATGAAAAAAAGTCATAGTATAGTACGTCGAAAATTTCCCAAAAAAGGTTATAGTAAAGTGTGTCGAAAATTTCATGAAAAACACTTCATAGTATAGTATGACTTTTTTTTCGAGAAATTTTTGACATACTATACTAAGTTGTTTTTCGGGAAATTTTCGACATAAAATACTATAACCTTTTCTTCGTGAAATTTTCGACATACTATACTATGAGTTTTTTCATAGTATAGTATGTCGAAAATTTCAGGAAAAAAAAGCCATAGTATAGTATGTCGAAAATTTCAAGAAAAAAACCTCATAGTATAGCATGTCGAAAAATTTTACGAAAAAAAAGTCTTAGTAAAGTATGTCGAAAATTTCAAGAAAAAAAGTCAGTGTAGTATGTCGAAAATTTCATAAAAAAATAGGCATAGTATTGTAAGTCGAAAATTTCATGATAAAAAAATCATAGTATAGTGTGTCGAAAATTTTATGAAAAAAAGTCATAGTATAGTAGGTCGAAAATTTCACAAAAAAAGGTTATAGTATAGTGTGTCGAAAATTTCATGAAAAACACTTCATAGTATAGTATGACTTTTTTTTCGAGAAATTTTTGACATACTATACTATGAGTTGTTTTTCGGGAAATTTTCGACATAAAATACTATAACCTTTTCTTCGTGAAATTTTCGACATACTATACTATGAGTTTTTTCATAGTATAGTATGTCGAAAATTTCAGGAAAAAAAAGTCATAGTATAGTATGTTGAAAATTTCAAGAAAAAAACGTCATAGTATAGTATGTCGAAAATTGCACGAAAAAACAATCATAGTATAGTATGAAGAAAATTTGACATAACAAAAGTCATAGCATAGTATGTCGAAAATTTCATGAAAAATGTCACAGTATAGTATGTTGACTTGTGTTCAACTGTATAGTTATGTGTATTTTGTATATATTAGGATAGTGATGATTTATTTGTAAATTTCGTTAATTCATTCATTTGGTGTTTTCAGGTGCACTTTATTGGTGGGAGGGTCCATTTGCTAATTAGAGCAGCTGGAAAAGAAGCTGAAAAAGTAGAGAGCTAATTTCGGGAGAGCAAGCAGGTTGAATGTTTTTTCAGTCACTAAAGTCTGTGTTAACTGAGAGAAGCCTGTTTGATTGTCCAGCTACCTTTTTGTCTTAGGTGAGAGATTGTGATATTCGTTTGTCACTTGCTAACGATCACCAGTAAAAAGAGCTGAGCTCTGTGAAATACTGTTTGGCTCATCGGCCCATCTTTCAACAAAGTCATACACCTCCATCCTGCCTGGTTTTTCATCCTGGTTGTAAGGACTTACCACACTCAAAACCTTACAATTGTATGTCGAAAATTTCCCGAAGAAGAACTCTTAGTATAGTATGTCGAAAATTTCACAAAAAAAACGTCATAGAATAGTATGTCGAACATTTCACGAAAAAAATGTCATAGTATAGTATGTCGAAAATTTCACGAAAAAAAGGCATAGTATAGTATGTCGAAAAATTTTACGAAAAAAAAGTCTTAGTAATGTATGTCGAAAATTTCAAGAAAAAAAAATCATAATATAGTATGTCGAAAAAATTTAACATAAAAATACGCCATAGTATAGTATGTCGAAAATTTCACTGAAAAAACGTCAGCATAGTATGTTGAAAATTACACAAAAAAAGTCAGTATAGTACGTCGCAAATTTCGCGAAAAAAAAAAGTCTGAGTAAAGTATGTCGAAAATTTCATGAAAAAAAAGCCAGTGTAGTAAGTCGAAAATGTCATGAAAAAAAATCATAGTATAGCATGTCGAAAATTTCATGAAAAAATGTCAGTATAGTATGTCGAAAATTTCATGAAAAAAATGTCATAGTATAGTTTGTCGAAAGTTTCACGAAGAAAACTGTATAGTAAAGTATGTCGAAAATTTCACTATAAAGAAGTCATAGTATAGTATGCCAAAAAATTCACTATAAAAAAGTCATACTATGGTATGTCGAAAAATTCACAAAAAAAGTCATAGTATAGTATGACTTTTTTTGCTGGAAATTTTTGATATACTATACTTTGACTTTTTTTTCGTCAAAAATTTCACGAAAAAAAAGCCATAGTATAGTATGTCGAAAATTTCACGAAAAATAAAATTCATAGTATAGTATGTCGAAAATTTCACGAAAAAAAATCATAGTATAGTATGTCAAAAATTTCCCAAAAAAAACTGTATAGTAGTTTGTCGAAAATTTCACAAAAAAAAGGTCTAGTATTGTACGTCGAAAACTTCCCGAAAAAAAACTCATTGTATATGACTTTTTTTTCGTCGAAAATTTCATTAAAAAAAGCCATAGTATAGTATGTCGAAAATTTCACGAAAAAAAGTAATGGTATAGTTTGTCGAAAATTTCACGAAAAAAACAGCCATAGTATAGTATGTCGAAAATTTCGCGAAAAAAAAGTCATAGTATAGTATGTCTGAATTTTATGAAAAATGTCAGTATAGTATGTCGAAAATTTTATGAAAAAAAATCATAGTATAGTATGTCGAAAATTTCACATAAAAATATGCCATAGTATAGTATGTCGTAAATTTCACGATAAAAACGTCAGCATAGTATGTCGAAAATTACACAAAAAAAGTCATAGTATAGTACGTCGAAAATTTCGCGAAAAAAAAGTCTTAGTAAAGTATGTCGAAAATTTCATGAAAAAAAAGCCAGTGTAGTAAGTCGAAAATGTCATGAAAAAAAATCATAGTATAGCATGTCGAAAATTTCATGAAAAAATGTCACAGTATAGTATGTTGAAAATTTCATGATAAAAACTCATAGTATAGTATGTTGAAAAATTTCATAAAAAAAGGTCATCGTATAGTATGTCGAAAATTTCATGGAAAAAAGTCATAGTATAGTTTGTTGAAAATTTCATGATAAAAACTCATAGTATAGTATGTCGAACATTTTATGAAAAAAAATGTCATAGTATAAAATGTCGAAAAATTTTGTAATAAAAAGTCGTAGTATAGTATGTTCAAAATGTTATGAAAAAAAAGTCATAGCATAGTATGTAGAAACTTTTATGAAAAAAAGTCATAGTATAGTATGTCGAAAATTTCATGAAAAAAAATCATACTATAGTATGTCTGAAAGTTTTATGAAAAAATGTCGGTATAGACTGTCTAAAATTTCATGAAAAAAAGGCATAGTATAGTATGTCTAAAATTTCACATAAAAAAAACATCATAGTATAGTATGTCGAAAAATTTCACGAAAAAAAAGTCAGTAAAGTATGTCGAAAATTTCAAGAAAAAAAGTCAGTGTAGTATGTCGAAAATTTCATGAAAAAATAGGCATAGTATTGTAAGTCGAAAATTTCATGATAAAAAAATCATAGTATAGTGTGTCGAAAATTTTATGAAAAAAAGTCATAGTATCGTATGTCGAAAATTTCACAAAAAAAGTTATAGTATAGTGTGTCGAAAATTTCATGAAAAACACTTCATAGTATAGTATGACTTTTTTTTCGAGAAATTTTTGACATACTATACTATGAGTTGTTTTTTGGGAAATTTTCGACATAAAATACTATAACCTTTTCTTCGTGAAATTTTCGACATACTATACTATGACTTTTTTTTCGTCGAAAACTTCACAAAAAAAAGCCATAGTACAGTATGTCGAAAATTTCACGAAAAAAATGTCATAGTATAGTATGTCGAAAATTTCACGAAAAAAAAGCCATAGTATAGTATGTCGAAAATTTCACGAAAAAAACGTCTTAAAATAGTATGTCGAAAATTTCACGAAAAAAAGTCATAGTATCATATGTCGTAAATTTCACGAAAAAAACGTCATAGAATAGTATGTCGAAAATTGCACGGAAAAAAAGGTCATAGTATAGTATGTCAAAAATTTCACGAAAAAAAGCCATAGTATAGTATGTCGAAAATTTCACCAAAAAAAAGCCATAGTATAGGATGTCGAAAATTTCACTATAAAAAAGTCATAGTATAGTATGTCGAAAAATTCACAAAAAAAATCATAGTATAGTGTCGAAAATTTCACGAAAAAAAAGTCATAGTATAGTATGTCGAAAATTTCACAAAAAGTCATAGTATAGTAAGTACAACATTTCACCAAGAAAATGTCATAGTATTGTATGTCGAAAATTTCATGATAAAAACTCATAGTATAGTATGTCGTAAAAAATTTCCTAAAAAAAGGTCATCATATAGTATGTCTAAAATTTCACGGAAAAAAGTCATAGTATAGTATGTCGAAAATTTCACGAAAAAAAAGTAATAGTATGGTATGTTCAAAATTTCACAAAAAAAGTCATAGTATAGTATGTCGAAAATTTCATGAAAAAAACGTCATAGTATAGTATGTCGAAAATTTCACGAAAAAAATGTCATAGTATAGTATGTCGAAACTTTCACGAAAAAAAAGTCATAGTATAGTATGTCGAACATTTCACGAAGAAAATGTCATAGTATAGTATGTCGAAAATTTCACGAAAAAAAAGTCATAGTATACTGACTTTTTTTTCGTGAAATTTTCGAAATGTCTGAAAATTTTATGAAAAATGTCAGTATAGTATGTCGAAAATTTTATGAAAAAAAATCATAGTATAGTATGTCGAAAATTTCACATAAAAATACGCCATAGTATAGTATGTAAAAAATTTCACGAAAAAAACGTCAGCATAGTATGTCGAAAATTACACAAAAAAAGTCATAGTATAGTACGTCGAATATTTCGCGGAAAAAAAGTCTTAGTAAAGTATGTCGAAAATGTCATGAAAAAAAAGCCAGTGTAGTAAGTCGAAAATGTCATGAAAAAAAATCATAGTATAGCATGTCGAAAATTTCATGAAAAAATGTCACAGTATAGTATGTTGAAAATTTCATGATAAAAACTCATAGTATAGTATGTCGAAAAATTTCATAAAAAAAGGTCATCGTATAGTATGTCGAAAATTTTATGAAAAGAAATGTCATAGTATAAAATCTCGAAAAATTTTGTAATAAAAAGTCGTAGTATATGTCGAAAATTTCACAAAAAAAACGTCATAGTATAGTATGTCGAACATTTCACGAAAAAAATGTCATAGTATAGTATGTCGAAAATTTCACGAAAAAAAAGGCATAGTATAGTATGTCGAAAAATTTTACGAAAAAAAAGTCTTAGTATAGTATGTCGAAAATTTCACATAAAAATACGCCATAGTATAGTATGTCAAATTTCACGAAAAAAAAGCCATAGTATAGTATGTCGAAAATTTCAAGAAAAAAACGTCATAGTATAGTATGTCGAAAATTGCACGAAAAAACAATCATAGTATAGTATGAAGAAAATTTGACATAACAAAAGTCATAGCATAGTATGTCGAAAATTTCATGAAAAATGTCACAGTATAGTATGTTGACTTGTGTTCAACTGTATAGTTATGTGTATTTTGTATATATTAGGATAGTGATGATTTATTTGTAAATTTCGTTAATTCATTCATTTGGTGTTTTCAGGTGCACTTTATTGGTGGGAGGGTCCATTTGCTAATTAGAGCAGCTGGAAAAGAAGCTGAAAAAGTAGAGAGCTAATTTCGGGAGAGCAAGCAGGTTGAATGTTTTTTCAGTCACTAAAGTCTGTGTTAACTGAGAGAAGCCTGTTTGATTGTCCAGCTACCTTTTTGTCTTAGGTGAGAGATTGTGATATTCGTTTGTCACTTGCTAACGATCACCAGTAAAAAGAGCTGAGCTCTGTGAAATACTGTTTGGCTCATCGGCCCATCTTTCAACAAAGTCATACACCTCCATCCTGCCTGGTTTTTCATCCTGGTTGTAAGGACTTACCACACTCAAAACCTTACAATTGTATGTCGAAAATTTCCCGAAGAAGAACTCTTAGTATAGTATGTCGAAAATTTCACAAAAAAAACGTCATAGAATAGTATGTCGAACATTTCACGAAAAAAATGTCATAGTATAGTATGTCGAAAATTTCACGAAAAAAAGGCATAGTATAGTATGTCGAAAAATTTTACGAAAAAAAAGTCTTAGTAATGTATGTCGAAAATTTCAAGAAAAAAAAATCATAATATAGTATGTCGAAAAAATTTAACATAAAAATACGCCATAGTATAGTATGTCGAAAATTTCACTGAAAAAACGTCAGCATAGTATGTTGAAAATTACACAAAAAAAGTCAGTATAGTACGTCGCAAATTTCGCGAAAAAAAAAAGTCTGAGTAAAGTATGTCGAAAATTTCATGAAAAGAAAGCCAGTGTAGTAAGTCGAAAATGTCATGAAAAAAAATCATAGTATAGCATGTCGAAAATTTCATGAAAAAATGTCAGTATAGTATGTCGAAAATTTCATGAAAAAAATGTCATAGTATAGTTTGTCGAAAGTTTCACGAAGAAAACTGTATAGTAAAGTATGTCGAAAATTTCACTATAAAGAAGTCATAGTATAGTATGCCGAAAAATTCACTATAAAAAAGTCATACTATGGTATGTCGAAAAATTCACAAAAAAAGTCATAGTATAGTATGACTTTTTTTGCTGGAAATTTTTGATATACTATACTTTGACTTTTTTTTCGTCAAAAATTTCACGAAAAAAAAGCCATAGTATAGTATGTCGAAAATTTCACGAAAAATAAAATTCATAGTATAGTATGTCGAAAATTTCACGAAAAAAAATCATAGTATAGTATGTCAAAAATTTCCCAAAAAAAACTGTATAGTAGTTTGTCGAAAATTTCACAAAAAAGGTCTAGTATTGTACGTCGAAAACTTCCCGAAAAAAAACTCATTGTATATGACTTTTTTTTCGTCGAAAATTTCATTAAAAAAAGCCATAGTATAGTATGTCGAAAATTTCACGAAAAAAAGTAATGGTATAGTTTGTCGAAAATTTCACGAAAAAAACAGCCATAGTATAGTATGTCGAAAATTTCGCGAAAAAAAAGTCATAGTATAGTATGTCTGAATTTTATGAAAAATGTCAGTATAGTATGTCGAAAATTTTATGAAAAAAAATCATAGTATAGTATGTCGAAAATTTCACATAAAAATATGCCATAGTATAGTATGTCGTAAATTTCACGATAAAAACGTCAGCATAGTATGTCGAAAATTACACAAAAAAAGTCATAGTATAGTACGTCGAAAATTTCGCGAAAAAAAAGTCTTAGTAAAGTATGTCGAAAATTTCATGAAAAAAAAGCCAGTGTAGTAAGTCGAAAATGTCATGAAAAAAAATCATAGTATAGCATGTCGAAAATTTCATGAAAAAATGTCACAGTATAGTATGTTGAAAATTTCATGATAAAAACTCATAGTATAGTATGTTGAAAAATTTCATAAAAAAAGGTCATCGTATAGTATGTCGAAAATTTCATGGAAAAAAGTCATAGTATAGTTTGTTGAAAATTTCATGATAAAAACTCATAGTATAGTATGTCGAACATTTTATGAAAAAAAATGTCATAGTATAAAATGTCGAAAAATTTTGTAATAAAAAGTCGTAGTATAGTATGTTCAAAATGTTATGAAAAAAAAGTCATAGCATAGTATGTAGAAACTTTTATGAAAAAAAGTCATAGTATAGTATGTCGAAAATTTCATGAAAAAAAATCATACTATAGTATGTCTGAAAGTTTTATGAAAAAATGTCGGTATAGACTGTCTAAAATTTCATGAAAAAAAGGCATAGTATAGTATGTCTAAAATTTCACATAAAAAAAACATCATAGTATAGTATGTCGAAAAATTTCACGAAAAAAAAGTCAGTAAAGTATGTCGAAAATTTCAAGAAAAAAAGTCAGTGTAGTATGTCGAAAATTTCATGAAAAAATAGGCATAGTATTGTAAGTCGAAAATTTCATGATAAAAAAATCATAGTATAGTGTGTCGAAAATTTTATGAAAAAAAGTCATAGTATAGTATGTCGAAAATTTCACAAAAAAAGTTATAGTATAGTGTGTCGAAAATTTCATGAAAAACACTTCATAGTATAGTATGACTTTTTTTTCGAGAAATTTTTGACATACTATACTATGAGTTGTTTTTTGGGAAATTTTCGACATAAAATACTATAACCTTTTCTTCGTGAAATTTTCGACATACTATACTGAGTTTTTTTCGTGAAATTTTTTTCATACTACTATGACTTTTTTTTCGTGCAATTTTCGACATACTATACTATGACGTTTTTTCATAGTATAGTATGTCGAAAATTTCAGGAAAAAAAAGTAATAGTATAGCATGTCGAAAGATTTTACGAAAAAAAAGTCTTAGTAAAGTATGTCGAAAATTTCAAGAAAAAAAGTCAATGTAGTATGTCGAAAATTTCATGAAAAAATAGGCATAGTATTGTAAGTCGAAAATTTCATGATAAAAAAATCATAGTATAGTGTGTCGAAAATTTTATGAAAAAAAGTCATAGTATAGTACGTCGAAAATTTCCCAAAAAAGGTTATAGTAAAGTGTGTCGAAAATTTCATGAAAAACACTTCATAGTATAGTATGACTTTTTTTTCGAGAAATTTTTGACATACTATACTAAGTTGTTTTTCGGGAAATTTTCGACATAAAATACTATAACCTTTTCTTCGTGAAATTTTCGACATACTATACTATGAGTTTTTTCATAGTATAGTATGTCGAAAATTTCAGGAAAAAAAAGCCATAGTATAGTATGTCGAAAATTTCAAGAAAAAAACCTCATAGTATAGCATGTCGAAAAATTTTACGAAAAAAAAGTCTTAGTAAAGTATGTCGAAAATTTCAAGAAAAAAAGTCAGTGTAGTATGTCGAAAATTTCATAAAAAAATAGGCATAGTATTGTAAGTCGAAAATTTCATGATAAAAAAATCATAGTATAGTGTGTCGAAAATTTTATGAAAAAAAGTCATAGTATAGTAGGTCGAAAATTTCACAAAAAAAGGTTATAGTATAGTGTGTCGAAAATTTCATGAAAAACACTTCATAGTATAGTATGACTTTTTTTTCGAGAAATTTTTGACATACTATACTATGAGTTGTTTTTCGGGAAATTTTCGACATAAAATACTATAACCTTTTCTTCGTGAAATTTTCGACATACTATACTATGAGTTTTTTCATAGTATAGTATGTCGAAAATTTCAGGAAAAAAAAGTCATAGTATAGTATGTCGAAAATTTCAGGAAAAAAAAGCCATAGTATAGTATGCTGAAAATTTCAAGAAAAAAACGTCATAGTATAGTATGTCGAAAATTGCACGAAAAAACAATCATAGTATAGTATGAAGAAAATTTGACATAACAAAAGTCATAGCATAGTATGTCGAAAATTTCATGAAAAATGTCACAGTATAGTATGTTGACTTGTGTTCAACTGTATAGTTATGTGTATTTTGTATATATTAGGATAGTGATGATTTATTTGTAAATTTCGTTAATTCATTCATTTGGTGTTTTCAGGTGCACTTTATTGGTGGGAGGGTCCATTTGCTAATTAGAGCAGCTGGAAAAGAAGCTGAAAAAGTAGAGAGCTAATTTCGGGAGAGCAAGCAGGTTGAATGTTTTTTCAGTCACTAAAGTCTGTGTTAACTGAGAGAAGCCTGTTTGATTGTCCAGCTACCTTTTTGTCTTAGGTGAGAGATTGTGATATTCGTTTGTCACTTGCTAACGATCACCAGTAAAAAGAGCTGAGCTCTGTGAAATACTGTTTGGCTCATCGGCCCATCTTTCAACAAAGTCATACACCTCCATCCTGCCTGGTTTTTCATCCTGGTTGTAAGGACTTACCACACTCAAAACCTTACAATTGTATGTCGAAAATTTCCCGAAGAAGAACTCTTAGTATAGTATGTCGAAAATTTCACAAAAAAAACGTCATAGAATAGTATGTCGAACATTTCACGAAAAAAATGTCATAGTATAGTATGTCGAAAATTTCACGAAAAAAAGGCATAGTATAGTATGTCGAAAAATTTTACGAAAAAAAAGTCTTAGTAATGTATGTCGAAAATTTCAAGAAAAAAAAATC
Source organism: Sebastolobus alascanus (assembly GCA_916701645.2). Taxonomy (NCBI): domain Eukaryota; kingdom Metazoa; phylum Chordata; class Actinopteri; order Perciformes; family Sebastidae; genus Sebastolobus; species Sebastolobus alascanus. Next base: position 9,391,215 of record CAKAOJ020000009.1, read on the forward strand.
ATAATATAGTATGTCGAAAAAATTTAACATAAAAATACGCCATAGTATAGTATGTCGAAAATTTCACTGAAAAAACGTCAGCATAGTATGTTGAAAATTACACAAAAAAAGTCAGTATAGTACGTCGCAAATTTCGCGAAAAAAAAAAGTCTGAGTAAAGTATGTCGAAAATTTCATGAAAAAAAAGCCAGTGTAGTAAGTCGAAAATGTCATGAAAAAAAATCATAGTATAGCATGTCGAAAATTTCATGAAAAAATGTCAGTATAGTATGTCGAAAATTTCATGAAAAAAATGTCATAGTATAGTTTGTCGAAAGTTTCACGAAGAAAACTGTATAGTAAAGTATGTCGAAAATTTCACTATAAAGAAGTCATAGTATAGTATGCCGAAAAATTCACTATAAAAAAGTCATACTATGGTATGTCGAAAAATTCACAAAAAAAGTCATAGTATAGTATGACTTTTTTTGCTGGAAATTTTTGATATACTATACTTTGACTTTTTTTTCGTCAAAAATTTCACGAAAAAAAAGCCATAGTATAGTATGTCGAAAATTTCACGAAAAATAAAATTCATAGTATAGTATGTCGAAAATTTCACGAAAAAAAATCATAGTATAGTATGTCAAAAATTTCCCAAAAAAAACTGTATAGTAGTTTGTCGAAAATTTCACAAAAAAAAGGTCTAGTATTGTACGTCGAAAACTTCCCGAAAAAAAACTCATTGTATATGACTTTTTTTTAGTCGAAAATTTCATTAAAAAAAGCCATAGTATAGTATGTCGAAAATTTCACGAAAAAAAGTAATGGTATAGTTTGTCGAAAATTTCACGAAAAAAACAGCCATAGTATAGTATGTCGAAAATTTCGCGAAAAAAAAGTCATAGTATAGTATGTCTGAATTTTATGAAAAATGTCAGTATAGTATGTCAAAAATTTTATGAAAAAAAATCATAGTATAGTATGTCGAAAATTTCACATAAAAATATGCCATAGTATAGTATGTCGTAAATTTCACGATAAAAACGTCAGCATAGTATGTCGAAAATTACACAAAAAAAGTCATAGTATAGTACGTCGAAAATTTCGCGAAAAAAAAGTCTTAGTAAAGTATGTCGAAAATTTCATGAAAAAAAAGCCAGTGTAGTAAGTCGAAAATGTCATGAAAAAAAATCATAGTATAGCATGTCGAAAATTTCATGAAAAAATGTCACAGTATAGTATGTTGAAAATTTCATGATAAAAACTCATAGTATAGTATGTTGAAAAATTTCATAAAAAAAGGTCATCGTATAGTATGTCGAAAATTTCATGGAAAAAAGTCATAGTATAGTTTGTTGAAAATTTCATGATAAAAACTCATAGTATAGTATGTCGAACATTTTATGAAAAAAAATGTCATAGTATAAAATGTCGAAAAATTTTGTAATAAAAAGTCGTAGTATAGTATGTTCAAAATGTTATGAAAAAAAAGTCATAGCATAGTATGTAGAAACTTTTATGAAAAAAAGTCATAGTATAGTATGTCGAAAATTTCATGAAAAAAAATCATACTATAGTATGTCTGAAAGTTTTATGAAAAAATGTCGGTATAGACTGTCTAAAATTTCATGAAAAAAAGGCATAGTATAGTATGTCTAAAATTTCACATAAAAAAAACATCATAGTATAGTATGTCGAAAAATTTCACGAAAAAAAAGTCAGTAAAGTATGTCGAAAATTTCAAGAAAAAAAGTCAGTGTAGTATGTCGAAAATTTCATGAAAAAATAGGCATAGTATTGTAAGTCGAAAATTTCATGATAAAAAAATCATAGTATAGTGTGTCGAAAATTTTATGAAAAAAAGTCATAGTATCGTATGTCGAAAATTTCACAAAAAAAGTTATAGTATAGTGTGTCGAAAATTTCATGAAAAACACTTCATAGTATAGTATGACTTTTTTTTCGAGAAATTTTTGACATACTATACTATGAGTTGTTTTTTGGGAAATTTTCGACATAAAATACTATAACCTTTTCTTCGTGAAATTTTCGACATACTATACTATGACTTTTTTTTCGTCGAAAACTTCACAAAAAAAAGCCATAGTACAGTATGTCGAAAATTTCACGAAAAAAATGTCATAGTATAGTATGTCGAAAATTTCACGAAAAAAAAGCCATAGTATAGTATGTCGAAAATTTCACGAAAAAAACGTCTTAAAATAGTATGTCGAAAATTTCACGAAAAAAAGTCATAGTATCATATGTCGTAAATTTCACGAAAAAAACGTCATAGAATAGTATGTCGAAAATTGCACGGAAAAAAAGGTCATAGTATAGTATGTCAAAAATTTCACGAAAAAAAGCCATAGTATAGTATGTCGAAAATTTCACCAAAAAAAAGCCATAGTATAGGATGTCGAAAATTTCACTATAAAAAAGTCATAGTATAGTATGTCGAAAAATTCACAAAAAAAATCATAGTATAGTGTCGAAAATTTCACGAAAAAAAAGTCATAGTATAGTATGTCGAAAATTTCACAAAAAGTCATAGTATAGTAAGTACAACATTTCACCAAGAAAATGTCATAGTATTGTATGTCGAAAATTTCATGATAAAAACTCATAGTATAGTATGTCGTAAAAAATTTCCTAAAAAAAGGTCATCATATAGTATGTCTAAAATTTCACGGAAAAAAGTCATAGTATAGTATGTCGAAAATTTCACGAAAAAAAAGTAATAGTATGGTATGTTCAAAATTTCACAAAAAAAGTCATAGTATAGTATGTCGAAAATTTCATGAAAAAAACGTCATAGTATAGTATGTCGAAAATTTCACGAAAAAAATGTCATAGTATAGTATGTCGAAACTTTCACGAAAAAAAAGTCATAGTATAGTATGTCGAACATTTCACGAAGAAAATGTCATAGTATAGTATGTCGAAAATTTCACGAAAAAAAAGTCATAGTATACTGACTTTTTTTTCGTGAAATTTTCGAAATGTCTGAAAATTTTATGAAAAATGTCAGTATAGTATGTCGAAAATTTTATGAAAAAAAATCATAGTATAGTATGTCGAAAATTTCACATAAAAATACGCCATAGTATAGTATGTAAAAAATTTCACGAAAAAAACGTCAGCATAGTATGTCGAAAATTACACAAAAAAAGTCATAGTATAGTACGTCGAATATTTCGCGGAAAAAAAGTCTTAGTAAAGTATGTCGAAAATGTCATGAAAAAAAAGCCAGTGTAGTAAGTCGAAAATGTCATGAAAAAAAATCATAGTATAGCATGTCGAAAATTTCATGAAAAAATGTCACAGTATAGTATGTTGAAAATTTCATGATAAAAACTCATAGTATAGTATGTCGAAAAATTTCATAAAAAAAGGTCATCGTATAGTATGTCGAAAATTTTATGAAAAGAAATGTCATAGTATAAAATCTCGAAAAATTTTGTAATAAAAAGTCGTAGTATATGTCGAAAATTTCACAAAAAAAACGTCATAGTATAGTATGTCGAACATTTCACGAAAAAAATGTCATAGTATAGTATGTCGAAAATTTCACGAAAAAAAAGGCATAGTATAGTATGTCGAAAAATTTTACGAAAAAAAAGTCTTAGTATAGTATGTCGAAAATTTCACATAAAAATACGCCATAGTATAGTATGTCAAATTTCACGAAAAAAAAGCCATAGTATAGTATGTCGAAAATTTCAAGAAAAAAACGTCATAGTATAGTATGTCGAAAATTGCACGAAAAAACAATCATAGTATAGTATGAAGAAAATTTGACATAACAAAAGTCATAGCATAGTATGTCGAAAATTTCATGAAAAATGTCACAGTATAGTATGTTGACTTGTGTTCAACTGTATAGTTATGTGTATTTTGTATATATTAGGATAGTGATGATTTATTTGTAAATTTCGTTAATTCATTCATTTGGTGTTTTCAGGTGCACTTTATTGGTGGGAGGGTCCATTTGCTAATTAGAGCAGCTGGAAAAGAAGCTGAAAAAGTAGAGAGCTAATTTCGGGAGAGCAAGCAGGTTGAATGTTTTTTCAGTCACTAAAGTCTGTGTTAACTGAGAGAAGCCTGTTTGATTGTCCAGCTACCTTTTTGTCTTAGGTGAGAGATTGTGATATTCGTTTGTCACTTGCTAACGATCACCAGTAAAAAGAGCTGAGCTCTGTGAAATACTGTTTGGCTCATCGGCCCATCTTTCAACAAAGTCATACACCTCCATCCTGCCTGGTTTTTCATCCTGGTTGTAAGGACTTACCACACTCAAAACCTTACAATTGTATGTCGAAAATTTCCCGAAGAAGAACTCTTAGTATAGTATGTCGAAAATTTCACAAAAAAAACGTCATAGAATAGTATGTCGAACATTTCACGAAAAAAATGTCATAGTATAGTATGTCGAAAATTTCACGAAAAAAAGGCATAGTATAGTATGTCGAAAAATTTTACGAAAAAAAAGTCTTAGTAATGTATGTCGAAAATTTCAAGAAAAAAAAATCATAATATAGTATGTCGAAAAAATTTAACATAAAAATACGCCATAGTATAGTATGTCGAAAATTTCACTGAAAAAACGTCAGCATAGTATGTTGAAAATTACACAAAAAAAGTCAGTATAGTACGTCGCAAATTTCGCGAAAAAAAAAAGTCTGAGTAAAGTATGTCGAAAATTTCATGAAAAGAAAGCCAGTGTAGTAAGTCGAAAATGTCATGAAAAAAAATCATAGTATAGCATGTCGAAAATTTCATGAAAAAATGTCAGTATAGTATGTCGAAAATTTCATGAAAAAAATGTCATAGTATAGTTTGTCGAAAGTTTCACGAAGAAAACTGTATAGTAAAGTATGTCGAAAATTTCACTATAAAGAAGTCATAGTATAGTATGCCGAAAAATTCACTATAAAAAAGTCATACTATGGTATGTCGAAAAATTCACAAAAAAAGTCATAGTATAGTATGACTTTTTTTGCTGGAAATTTTTGATATACTATACTTTGACTTTTTTTTCGTCAAAAATTTCACGAAAAAAAAGCCATAGTATAGTATGTCGAAAATTTCACGAAAAATAAAATTCATAGTATAGTATGTCGAAAATTTCACGAAAAAAAATCATAGTATAGTATGTCAAAAATTTCCCAAAAAAAACTGTATAGTAGTTTGTCGAAAATTTCACAAAAAAGGTCTAGTATTGTACGTCGAAAACTTCCCGAAAAAAAACTCATTGTATATGACTTTTTTTTCGTCGAAAATTTCATTAAAAAAAGCCATAGTATAGTATGTCGAAAATTTCACGAAAAAAAGTAATGGTATAGTTTGTCGAAAATTTCACGAAAAAAACAGCCATAGTATAGTATGTCGAAAATTTCGCGAAAAAAAAGTCATAGTATAGTATGTCTGAATTTTATGAAAAATGTCAGTATAGTATGTCGAAAATTTTATGAAAAAAAATCATAGTATAGTATGTCGAAAATTTCACATAAAAATATGCCATAGTATAGTATGTCGTAAATTTCACGATAAAAACGTCAGCATAGTATGTCGAAAATTACACAAAAAAAGTCATAGTATAGTACGTCGAAAATTTCGCGAAAAAAAAGTCTTAGTAAAGTATGTCGAAAATTTCATGAAAAAAAAGCCAGTGTAGTAAGTCGAAAATGTCATGAAAAAAAATCATAGTATAGCATGTCGAAAATTTCATGAAAAAATGTCACAGTATAGTATGTTGAAAATTTCATGATAAAAACTCATAGTATAGTATGTTGAAAAATTTCATAAAAAAAGGTCATCGTATAGTATGTCGAAAATTTCATGGAAAAAAGTCATAGTATAGTTTGTTGAAAATTTCATGATAAAAACTCATAGTATAGTATGTCGAACATTTTATGAAAAAAAATGTCATAGTATAAAATGTCGAAAAATTTTGTAATAAAAAGTCGTAGTATAGTATGTTCAAAATGTTATGAAAAAAAAGTCATAGCATAGTATGTAGAAACTTTTATGAAAAAAAGTCATAGTATAGTATGTCGAAAATTTCATGAAAAAAAATCATACTATAGTATGTCTGAAAGTTTTATGAAAAAATGTCGGTATAGACTGTCTAAAATTTCATGAAAAAAAGGCATAGTATAGTATGTCTAAAATTTCACATAAAAAAAACATCATAGTATAGTATGTCGAAAAATTTCACGAAAAAAAAGTCAGTAAAGTATGTCGAAAATTTCAAGAAAAAAAGTCAGTGTAGTATGTCGAAAATTTCATGAAAAAATAGGCATAGTATTGTAAGTCGAAAATTTCATGATAAAAAAATCATAGTATAGTGTGTCGAAAATTTTATGAAAAAAAGTCATAGTATAGTATGTCGAAAATTTCACAAAAAAAGTTATAGTATAGTGTGTCGAAAATTTCATGAAAAACACTTCATAGTATAGTATGACTTTTTTTTCGAGAAATTTTTGACATACTATACTATGAGTTGTTTTTTGGGAAATTTTCGACATAAAATACTATAACCTTTTCTTCGTGAAATTTTCGACATACTATACTGAGTTTTTTTCGTGAAATTTTTTTCATACTACTATGACTTTTTTTTCGTGCAATTTTCGACATACTATACTATGACGTTTTTTCATAGTATAGTATGTCGAAAATTTCAGGAAAAAAAAGTCATAGTATAGCATGTCGAAAGATTTTACGAAAAAAAAGTCTTAGTAAAGTATGTCGAAAATTTCAAGAAAAAAAGTCAATGTAGTATGTCGAAAATTTCATGAAAAAATAGGCATAGTATTGTAAGTCGAAAATTTCATGATAAAAAAATCATAGTATAGTGTGTCGAAAATTTTATGAAAAAAAGTCATAGTATAGTACGTCGAAAATTTCCCAAAAAAGGTTATAGTAAAGTGTGTCGAAAATTTCATGAAAAACACTTCATAGTATAGTATGACTTTTTTTTCGAGAAATTTTTGACATACTATACTAAGTTGTTTTTCGGGAAATTTTCGACATAAAATACTATAACCTTTTCTTCGTGAAATTTTCGACATACTATACTATGAGTTTTTTCATAGTATAGTATGTCGAAAATTTCAGGAAAAAAAAGCCATAGTATAGTATGTCGAAAATTTCAAGAAAAAAACCTCATAGTATAGCATGTCGAAAAATTTTACGAAAAAAAAGTCTTAGTAAAGTATGTCGAAAATTTCAAGAAAAAAAGTCAGTGTAGTATGTCGAAAATTTCATAAAAAAATAGGCATAGTATTGTAAGTCGAAAATTTCATGATAAAAAAATCATAGTATAGTGTGTCGAAAATTTTATGAAAAAAAGTCATAGTATAGTAGGTCGAAAATTTCACAAAAAAAGGTTATAGTATAGTGTGTCGAAAATTTCATGAAAAACACTTCATAGTATAGTATGACTTTTTTTTCGAGAAATTTTTGACATACTATACTATGAGTTGTTTTTCGGGAAATTTTCGACATAAAATACTATAACCTTTTCTTCGTGAAATTTTCGACATACTATACTATGAGTTTTTTCATAGTATAGTATGTCGAAAATTTCAGGAAAAAAAAGTCATAGTATAGTATGTCGAAAATTTCAGGAAAAAAAAGCCATAGTATAGTATGTTGAAAATTTCAAGAAAAAAACGTCATAGTATAGTATGTCGAAAATTGCACGAAAAAACAATCATAGTATAGTATGAAGAAAATTTCACGAAAAAACAGTCATAGAATAGTATGAAGAAAATTTCATGAAAAATGTCACAGTATAGTATGTTGAAAAGTTCATGATAAAAACTCATGGTATAGTATGTCGAAAAATTTCATAAAAAAAGGTCATCGTATAGTATGTCGAAAATTTCATGGAAAAAAGTCATAGTATAGTTTGTTGAAAATTTCATGATAAAAAGTCATAGTATAGTATGTCGAAAATTTTATGGAAAAAAAAAGTCATAGTATAAAATGTCGAAAGATTTTGTAAAAAAAAGTCATAGTATAGTATGTCGAAAATGTTATGAAAAAAAAGGTCATAGCGTAGTATGTAGAAACTTTTATGAAAAAAATGTCGGTATAGTATGTCTAAAATTTCATGAAAAAAAGGCATAGTATAGTATGTCTAAAATTTCACATAAAAAAAACCGTCATAGTATAGTATGTCGAAAATTTCACGAAAAAAAAGTCTTAGTAAAGTGTGTCTAAAATTTCAAGAAAAAAAGTCAGTGTAGCATGTCGAAAATTTCATGAAAAAATAGGAATAGTATTGTAAGTCGAAAATTTCATGATAAAAAAGTCATAGTATAGTATGTCAAATTTTATGAAAAAAAGTCATAGTATAGTATGTGGAAAAATTGTATTAAAAAAAGTCATAGTATAGTATGTTGAAAATTTCATGTAAAAAGTCATAGTATGATATGTCGAAAAATTTCATGAAAAAAGGTCATCGTATAGTATGTCGAAAATGTAATGAAAAAAAGTCAGTTTAGTATTTCCAAAAATGTATGAAAAAAAAGTGATAGTGTAGAATGTTGTAAAATTTCATGATAAAAAGTCATGTTATAGTATGTCGAAAGTTTTATTAAAAAAAAGTCATAGTATGGCATGTCAAAAAAATAAATAGGTCATAGTATATTATGTCGAAAAAATTAAAATAAAAGTCATAGTATAGTATGTCGAAAAAAAAGGTATAGTATGTCGAAAAAATTAAAAAAGTCATAGTATAGCATGTCAAAAAAAAATTCATAGTATATTATGTCGAAAAAATAAAAAAGTCAAAGTATTGTATGTCGAAAAAAATAAAAAAGTCATAGTATAGTATGTTGAAAAAAAGTCATAGTATAGTATGTCGAAAAAATAAAAAGTCATAGTATAGTATGTCGAAAAAATAAAAAATCAAAGTATAGTGTCGAAAAAATAAAAAAGTCATAGTATAGCATGTTGAAATAAAAAAAAATTGTAGAATAGCATGTCAAAAAAAGTCATAGTATAGTATATCAAAAAAATAAAAAAGTCATAGTGTTGTATGTCAAAAAAACAAAAAGTCATAGTATTGTGTATCGAAAAATGTCATCAAAAATGCCACACTATAGTACGTCGAAAAAAAAGTCATCGTTACCGTATGTCTTAAAAAGTAAAAATAGAGTCATAGTATATCATGTTGAAACATTTTTTTTTTTTTATGTTTTGTTTTTTTAAAAAGTCACAGTATGTTGAAAAAAGCAAAGAAAAAAGAATCATAGTATAGTATGTCGGAAAAGGTCATAGTATGGTACGGCATTAAAGGTATAATACGTAAAAAAATATGTCATATTAAAATATGCTATAAAAATATCACACAAAAAGTCATAGCATGTCATAAAAAATGTCATAGTATAGTATGTCGAAAAGAAGTCATAGTATAGTATGTCAAAAAAGTAATCAAAAAGTCATAGTATAGTATGTTGAAAAAGTCATAGTACAGTATGTCAAAAAAGTCAAGAAAAAGTCATAGTTTAGTAAGTCGAAAAAAATCATAAAAACGTCATAATATAGTATGTCAAAAAAGTCATCCAAAAACCATAGTATAGAATGTCCAAAAAAGTCACGTCATAGTATAGCATGTCATAATAAAAAAGTCACAGTATAGTATGTCATAAAAACGTCATAGTATAGTATGTCAAAAATGCCACACTATAGTATATCGGAAAAAAGTCATCGTATAATATGTCTAAAAAAGTAAAAAATAAAGTCATGGTATGGCATGTTGAAAAATGTATTTTTTTTGTTTTTTTAAAGTCACAGTATAGTATGTCAAAAAAAACAAAGAAAAATAATCATAGTACAGTATGTCGGAAAAAGTATAATACGTCAAAAAAATGTCATTAAAATAAAATATGCTATAAAAATGTCACAAAAAGTCAGTGTGTCATAAAGAATGTCATAGTATATTATGTCATAAAAATGTCTCATAAAAAGTCATAGTATAGGCAGTCATAAAACATATCATATAACAAAAGAAATAGTAAAAAAAAATAATAAAAAATAAAAAAAAGTCAGTTTGCCTGTGTCATAAAAACAGAGCAATTTCTTTAACATTCAACTGACACTCTCTACATGTACGGTCATAAAAAAAAATCACTTTTCCCCCAGTTTTTTTAGTCACAACTTTGTGCTACACTTTTAGGTCCTTGTTGTTTTACTTATATGTTTTAATAAGGTAAAAGGTTTGAGTCATCAGACGCCTGGATCTTGAGTTTAAGGTTGACTGGTTGCGTATCTAGACTCGCTATCTTTTAGTACTTTTAAATACTGTGAGTGTGATGGCTGAGTGTGTTTAGGAGTGTCGATAATGACACCTTACCTTTACAAAAGTGAAGGAAAGCTTGTCTGGAAGCCGAGCGCCACCGTCGCCACGCGTCCAAACAAAATACCTCGCAGTCCTCCGGTAACGAACAGTGATCCAAACTCTTCCGTGGAACCGAGTGCTTCAACGGGTTGTTGATCTTTCTTTCCCCAGACGGGAGAGCCTCGTCCCCGCTTCCTCCGCTGCTCATCAGCGACTCAATTGTCAGGAATATCCGCTCAAAAGCAGCCGTGGCCCACTGCCGTCCAGGTGGCCAAGGTTTCCAATAGTTTCGAACAATTACCAGATATTCTGACAACCTATCCTCATGTCCAAAAAGGTTCTCAAAGATTGTGAGAAGCGGGTTTTCATTTCCGATCCTCCTTTCACAGAAGCATGGTGCGTTTTAGCCTCCGTACCTGCTGGCTTCAGTCAGCCTGCACCTCACACAACTTCGTGTTTATTGACAATTTTTAACTTGTTCTTGGGGCGTAAATCCGTTTTTAACAGAGACGGTAATCCCTCCTAGGTTTGAGGACACTTTGCGTGCACTGTCAGCAAACATCTTTCACACTATCAACACTTCTCCACGCCTGTGTGACTAGTTAACAATGAGCTCACATGCTGCTGTCGTCAACACCACCTGGTCCTAGCCACGGTTCTAGCCACGGTCCCAGCACCTACTTGGCTATTCTTCCTCGCCCCCTCCCTCAACAACCACCCCGCCTCTTGAGCTCCCCCTACCGACACGGAGCTCCTCTGTTGTCTTGAGCTTTTTCACATAGTTTTAGATTTCTGTAATAATCTTGCATAATAATAAAGATCCAGACCAAAAAACCTCAGCTCCAGCTCTAACTTCAGTTTTTATCCCAGCACAGACTGTTTAATAAGATGGCTCATCTCAATTTAAGATCCCTCTCCAACAAGACATTCATTTAAATGATTTTATCTCTTCTTCTGACTTAGATTTTATGTTCTTAACTGAATCCTGGCTACAACCTGGGGATCACAGTCAAATTGCTGAATTATGCCCTCCAGATTATGACTGTGAGACCATGTCTCATATGAGATATCTCATATTCTGTGGAAAACAATAGTATCTTTGAAAAAATTCTCTCTGTTTTTTGTCAGGATCATAGTACTGAGACTGCCCTTCTCCTAGTCACTAATGGCCTTTTAATTAATGCTGATGCAGGCATGCGTTCAATTCTTGTGCTGCTAGACTTAAAGCAGCAGTGGGTAGAATATTTTTGGTATCATTGGGCAAAAAATTCCATAATAACCTTTCAGCATATTGTAATTCAAGTGCTCTGAGAGAAAACTAGACTTCTGCACCTCCTAATGGCTCTGTTTTCAGGCTTTAAAAAATCTAGCTGAAGGGAGACTTTGACCAATCACAGGTTATTTCAGAGAGAGAGCGTACCTATTGGCTGGTCATTCATTTAGATGCGGCATGTGAACAGCCCCTCAGGCTGCCACTAGATGCTACTAAAGAGTGAAATTTTGCTGATTTCACCCTTAGCAACTTTAAAAGTGCAGGTTGTGGACTGATTTCTTCATTGATTAACTGCCTTTAAATCAACATTATGAATGCAAACATACTTTGGAGAACCACAGGAACGACTCTAATACATCAAAGATTATTTTCAGTCTCACTTTATTTAACGATGATGTGAAAAGTAAAGGCTGTCCATAACATTCAGACAATAAAAGAAGAATGTTATTCAAATCCCCCCATAACAACTAATGGCTCCAAAAAATGTTCAGGTGTTCCAAGTGTGATACTTATTTTATACAACTTTTTCATATCTATACCTCATCTGTACATAACATAGTTACAGATACTGTAAATAAAAAAAAAAAATGACTTCCAAGTATCTTTGTGGCGTATTTGTGAAGTATTTCCTATGTAAAAATGAGAATGTACGTAAAGATCTTTTACATATACATATATATAGTTCTCTATTCTTTCTGTAATAAGAAAACAAGTTATTGCCCCTCTTGAACATGTTGCATTTAACGTAGGTTTTGTTTTCCGTTTTAAACTCTTAATTGAACTTAACTCCATGTGATACCACATATCAAACTGACAAAACAGTAACAGTATGGACCTGTGTGTTTTTCCACTAAATATATACGTCATATCGTTATATTTTTGGACATGTATGTTTCGTGTTCTCCAGAAACCCTGATGATGACACATACAAAGATATAATTATATACGTATATGTCACTTTAATCTGCAAACTGAAAAGGTAAAAAGACCTGTGGCAAATACAAACCATCGGCATGACGTTATTTATTACAGGAAATTATGAGCCCTTGACCTATCACAATTGCATTTGAACAATTTTTCATCCATTTTTCGTCCAAAAAATTTGAAATGAATCTAACTAAAAACAAAAAAAATCAGGGCACATTTAAAAAAAAACAAAAAAAAAACAGAACGATACCTGATGATCTGCATTTGGCATTTTAGATGGACTAAAAAAAGTCATTTTGTAATTTGGTAAATGCCAGGAGTGGGTTATTAGGATTGATCGGTTGCTACTACTTTCACTTTATTGCCCTCAGTGAATAACTGCTAAACCAGTAGCATAGTCGATATGATGATGTTGAGTTTGTCCACTGAGAATCTTGGCATTGACATGTGTGAGCTGATCAACAGGTTAAAAGAAATCCACGTTTTGTAAGGAAACGTAAAAATCTAATTGTAGGTGAGAAGATGAAACGACAGAGTGGATTTGTCACGACAGTTGCAAAAACAGAGGTAACTCTGTGAATTATACATTTCATTTCATGCCGTCTTGAGAAAGCCAAATACCAAATATTCCATACATGGACACCATCATCGGGGTATCAGCGAATTGTACACAATCACATATAATGTAATATATAAAATGTGCAGTTGGTTTTTCTTCTCCTGAAGGAAGAACCAACCCTCTGACGAATGTCTCTCACTCACTTGTCAAGTGACCGTGATTCTCTGGTTGGCAAAGGTGCGGGAGAAGCCGTGACTCCTTGGAGGTCTGTGCTCGGGGTTTCCCTGCTCCTGTGCTCAGCAGGGGCTGGAAGGGGAGGAGCTCTCACGGGAAGTCACCCTGATATGTCCGGTAGCAGGTGGACCTCTGCTAGCTTGTCTCCCTCTCCGACTCTGTATCCTTGACTGGCCTTTCATTTGAAGACAGTGTTTATGATCAGACCTCAACTTGCAGAGGAAATCCACTCCAGCTGAAGAGGAGCTTTCACCAAGTTCCCACACTGTCCCATGCATTGAGGCGTTGAATTTAAATAAATCTATGACACGTTGTACAATTTACAGATGTGTGGCCAATGTTGTAGTTTGCTGGGTCAGAGCCAATTTCACCCTATTTATGTCCTGCAGGCTACAAAATAAGACAACAGGCACAGCGTTCAACAAACGCCTTAAAAACTAAAAACCAAGACACCAATGGTGAAACATATGCTAAGAACAAACCTTCTCACACTCCACAAAAAAGTCATTTTTTTGTCCGGAGTTTGCTTTTCACCCGCATGAGGACAGTTTACAAAAAAAAAAAGGGACGACACTGTGTCGATGACCGTTTTGCTCAGTGCAGCCTTCTCGGGCCCAGTTCAACAGCACTGAATTACATTTCCATAGCAACTGAGGTATGTTCACTGTTGCTAAGTGTGAAGTGATTTTTCTTGACACTCAATATGACAGAAAGCCCTGTGTCTGTGCTTTATGCTCTATCACTGTGACCAGCAGTGGTGTCATCACCGTCTTGGAACTGAAAGCTACAGCCGGTTGGGGCTTATTACACGAGGCTCCCGTGTCTTCATCGTCTTTACTACCGCTCATGGAAATTCAGGTCAACCATTTAATCCAAACTAGTTGTGGAGCTGGTAGACCTACATCCTTTCCAGCGTCACTTCTTGAGTGTTATTTCTTCCAAAGAAGTCATTGTGCCCTTTTGCCATTGACGTGAACCCCGTCGCCCGTGTCTGTGCTGGTTAGCTGTGAGGGCTCGATCACATGGACATCTTAACAGTCTACGGAGACCACTCTATGGGGATCAATATGACCAGGCCAGCCACTAATGCCTTGTCTGAAAAGCCCCTGAATCCATAAGGTGCTCTCTTGCGTTTTAAGTGTACATTTGAATGTGTGCATTTCTTGGCATATACACACATAAATAACAACTGTGGAACACTCTTGTGGTGCCTTTTAGCTCTATTTTCTAATATATGCAGCCTTGGAGACCTGTTAAAAGGCATAGCATCAATATTCTGTATAACATGCTTTCTGAGGACATATTAAGCAAGTTGTAAAATATGAAAGGCCTATGCAAAGTCTGATGTGAAATCTGATGAAACCACTGGTGCAAATTTAGCAAAAGTGTGTCTTACTCCAAGTTAGAGGAACGGGTCTCTGGTGCCCCTTAATGTCCTGTGACTCACAAGCTTTGATGTTTCTTACTTTGTTGCCCATAAGCTAATTTATCAACAGTTACGCAAACCAATTCAGATCTCTTTCATACGTGTGTCTAATTCTTTGTAGGGTCATGATTTCCTGCCTCTGGTCTACACTTAGAACCCTTTTAATTGTCCATTCACAGCATATACAAAGCTTACAGTACATCAAAGTCAGAAATGATGATATTTACATGTCTTCACAAGAATGGGAAGGGGACGGGGAGCAAAGTGGATGATTTCCTTTGTTGGGTTTTGTAAATTCCATGTCTCCACACCGGTATCCAGTCACTGAAGCAGTGAAATACTTAGATGACAAGCTCACACGTCGCCGCGAGCACATACATACAACAGATAAGGAACAGAAACAGACAATCCCCTCTGAAGCAGATAAGGCTACACGTCAGGTCAGGGCTGGTCCAGCGCTGTTCTGCTATTGGGGTGTCCGTGTGTCTGGTCATGTGTGTGTGCATTTGTGTATGTTTGTGTTTGTTTGACTGTGCATATGTGTATATGCCTAGGCAAGGAGAGCAGATGAACAAGGGGACATTGCTGTGAATCGTGGGAGTTTGTAAGGGTCATCCAGTGCCCACTCTGTCTCCTCCCACCCCTTCCTGACTGAGGGTTTCAGTTCTCAAGAGAGGCCGGGGTGAAGAGGTACGAAGAGTGATACTCGGTCCCCCCCCTCCCTCTCTTCTCCCCATGTCCTCCTTGTTCCGAGACAAAATACGCACATACGCTGATGATATCAGTCTATTTGTTGTAGAAAAAAAGAACCATATATGTCTCCTCTGCAAAGAGCCAGGTGGGGGAGTGAATGAAGCTCACAGGCCAGAGACCATTACCCGGTAGGAGGGGGGCATGTGTCTGTGCCGTGGGCTGGAACCAGGGCTGCCGTTGGGGCTGGTGCAGCTGGCATCAACCCCTCCTATGGAAGGTAAGTAGGCATGGTGCAGGATGGGCAGCTGCAAAGACAGTCGGCGCTGTATGCTGCAGACAGAGAAGGAAAGTTACAATGTAAGAGACAGAGAGTAATTAAATACATTTACTCAAGTACTGTACTTAAGTATCATTTTGAGGTTCTTCAAGTACATATTTTAATTTCTTTGTGACTTATATCTTTGACTCCACATTTTTCTGAAAGCTGTAGTCACCAGTCACCACATATTATGGTATTATATCCTATTATACATATGCAGTAATAAATTAAAACATTAATTTTTGGTCTGGAAACTCTGGCCTGGCATAAAGGTTGGAGGAGTGACACTCCCATTCACCTCCCTGACCTCCACATCCCCAGGCCCTGTTCACACCTGTTCCACATGCGTCTTGAGTGACCACTTGTGATCAGATCTCACTTCCCCGCTCTATATGCAAATAAACATGTAGTAAACACATGGCTAATACAGCAGACGTTGTGACGTAATAATACATGAATGTCAGTAGTAATATCCTACATATTCGTGAATTTGTGTTCATTTTATTAACATCGAAATAAGAGGTTACTGTTCCAATATGAATGTAATTATTCTGTATACCGGGTTAGATTTTACATTCACTACATGAGATAAAATGATAAAAGATTATGAATAATTATTAAATATAAATTACAATACCCTACCATATATAAAGTAGTCGAACTCTGCATCAATAAGCCCACTGCTTATCAATACTAAACACTCACCTCCAGTTTATTATATGCACTGCTAAGTACTGACAAAGGCACAAGGGACAATGGTTTGGTGGATTTCTACCTTAGCGCAGATTAAGGTGATTAAGATTTTCACAATTTTTGTTCGGCACTGTTTAAATGAAGTATTAATGTAATTACACTCAGCTACATTACGGTGTTAAACTGGATAGTAACGTAGAAAAGATGGATCACAACAGACAGGCAAAGTATAGTTCATACAAGCCCTCAGCAATTCTTCTAATTGTTTTTTCCTGTATTCTTTAGCACCCTCTTTCCCTTCCTCACTTCTCCTTACTAAACCCCTAATCCACCGTGCCTCTCAGCTTCTGGGATCATCTGACAAAAAGAACATTTCATGCTTCCGCCTGCTGTGACAGTTCGCACCCTACCTCGCCAGTACTAGCGCCACTGCCAACCGTTTGCAAGAAAATTACATAACCAAATGCCAGTTATGTAAAAAAATAAAGAGGGGGGGGAGGGTATGAAATCCAAGCTCATTCAGTGATAGACCTAGAAAAATTTCTTAATTAGGTGAACTTTGAAATATTAATGGTCCTCAGGCCTAGTCAGTTATCCTGACCTGTTCTGTGTTTGTGATGGAAACACAATCTTCCTCGCTCATGGAGGAAATGTTTTGTCATGTATCATATAAGATACACATGCACCTGGCGTGTGACTTTCGTTGGCGTTCGCCACGTCACAAAGTGTTATCATTCGTCCACATATAC
This sequence comes from Sebastolobus alascanus, assembly GCA_916701645.2. Taxonomy (NCBI): domain Eukaryota; kingdom Metazoa; phylum Chordata; class Actinopteri; order Perciformes; family Sebastidae; genus Sebastolobus; species Sebastolobus alascanus. Next base: position 9,408,421 of record CAKAOJ020000009.1, read on the forward strand.
CTTTACTCTCATTTCTCGCTTCTTTATATTTGTCTCTTCTTTCTCTTCTCTTTCTCTCCCGCTGCCTCTTCATCTCTCTTCCCTCCATGTGATCAAACATTTATGCGGCATGGGAATAGCTCCGAGTGTTCCTTTACTTCTGTTCTCCTCCCTGTCTATTTTCAGAGCTGCTTCCAATGCGAGCTGTAAATCACTGGTTACATAAGCCTCTGTGAGTCTCTACCTCTTTCTTTCTCTCCTCCTCCTTATCTCTGCCTCTCTTTCCTATCTAAACATCCTGCTCTCTTAATCCAACTTCTCTCTGTAACTGCCCTCTCTTCAATATTTTACCCCCGCCCCCCCGTTGTCTGCTCTCTCCCGTCTCCATCCATCTGTCCCTCTACCTTGTGCATTCTTCTCCTGGGTCTAGTTAAACAAGCGTGGGAGGGAGAGCTCTCAATGATGCATGAAGTGTCCCCCCATTGATGAAGTCAACATCCCTCAGCTTTGCTTCCTTATGAATAGTAAGTGAATGTAGATCAGCATTTGTCGCATGGGTGTCATCTTCTTTTACAAGTTGGGACAACAAATCAATCAGCTGCATGTCTACGTATGCATACCGTGAATGCACACATGACTGTGAGTATATATTATGCTGCATGGTGGGAGAATACACATACACTCTATGTGTTTATATGTATGTTGATGTGCGTGGGAGAGAAAAGTACAAAACCGGTCCATGCTTTTCGCAGGGCTCTGTTGCCAGAGCAACCGTCTGAGAGCTGCTGGTGGTTGCGATACGTGTGACGTTTAGTCTGATGAAAAAGCTGACAAGACGGAGGGGAGGGAGAGGGGGACACGGGGGTAGAGGTGCTGAAGAAATAGGAGAGCTCACTGTTCGGGCGAGTTGATATCCTCCAGGGGACCTCTGTTTATTCTGGAAGGATCCATGGAGCCCCACTGCGCCTGAGGCTTCTGCTCCAGGTGGTTCTTCAGTATCGACTTCTCTCCATCTGCATTGAAAACACATGTAGGTATCGTAAAAAATACGATAGGCTGTGTCGAATGGGCTGTCATACTTAACTGCTCAGGTGTTGTAAGTTGCACGTGCCAGGCACCTGAGACATGACTTTATTAAAGGAATTCTTCACCCACAGAATGACCATTTATATACCAATTACTCATCCCGTGTTACCTTGAATTCTTGAGGAAATATTTGTCTCTCACAGTCGCATGCCTCAACGGTGAATGGAGAATCGAAAAATCCTTGATGAATTGAAGTGAATGGGGGCCGCATTTAACAACAGCAAAACTACATCAAAACATCCATTTACAAACTCTAAAATATAATAACACTTGGGCTTATTGGCATTGGAAACAGACATTTACATTACAAAAGCAGCTGTGCATGGTGTACATGGTGGAGAGGAGGTCGTGTTGCTCAGGCTCTATCTGTTTGGTGACACCTGGAAGCTGCTTGACATCCTCCTGGATCCATCTCTTCATTTTGTTCACACTATATGTATCATTTTTTTTTCATAATGATTGTCTATGTTGTAATTTCATTATGTTGCTACTCCATACAAACAACATCTATTGCTTGTCTGTCCGTACTGGAAGAGGGATCCTTCCTCAGTTGCTCTTCCTGAGGTTTCTTCCATTTTTTCCCAGTTAAAAGGTTTTTTTTTTCTCATCCGCTGTGAGGTGTAAAGGACAGACGGTGTCGTATCCTGTACAGATTGTAAAGACCCCTGAGGCAAATTTGTGATTTGTGATATTGGACTTGGACTATACTGCATGAGTTGTGTGAGAGTTTGTAAACGGATGTTTTGATATAGTTTTGCTGTTGTTAAAACGTGTCCCCCATCTACTTTACTTTTCTCCATTTTTTGACTCTTTGTTCACCGTGGAGGCATTCTTCAAGAATGCAAGGTAACACGGGGAGAGTAATTGATATACAAATGATCATTCTGTGGGTGAAGTAATTCTTTAAGGGGAGTTTCAGACCAGCCTTTGGCCCTACTACCTGAGTGTGGACCCACATTTGTTTCTTTAAATGTTTAGGAGGTGAGGTAGTCACGAAGGTGCTTCTTGTCGTTTATGTGGTTACATGCAAAAGACAATAAATATCTGTTAATGCATGGCATGTCAATATGCACCTACCGAATGGATGCATTTCCTGGCTTGAGAAGGTTTAAATCAATGCAGATGTGCATTTTCACTGCACACAGCACAGTCACACCACAAACGTATTTTAATAGTGACCTGACAATATGTCATCCATGTCTGTCACCTGACTGTGAGCTAGTCAGTTCCCTTTTCCAAAAAGGAAACAGATTGCATAATGTGTTACATCACATATGCATGGTGATATTTAAAGCACAGGTAAAAAAATAAAACTGACACCTGCGTGGCACAAATTAGAACAGTAGAAATGGAAGCAAAGAGAAAGAAAGCATCAAAGTAAGAAAGAAAAACAGAAAGAATCCAGAGAGGAAGGCGGAGGGGGACAGAAGAAAAGGCTTCCCAACATGATTTCTGCATTCTCTGCTCTGGAGGTTGCAGGGGCAGATGAGCTTGAAACACAATAAGAATTGTAGTAAACAACATCATCAGTTTTCAAACCTGTACCTGCAGAGTAATAGGATGCTCTTTTTTACTCCCCTACAGAGTTTTCTCTCCAGTTGTCCCAGATTTCCCAGCACTTGCTGACCCGATTCACTGATCACAGCTCTCCGTGCCCCGATTGGACATCTGAGCTCGCTGAATTATTTTCGAGCAGACTAGTCCTCTTTGCATTTTGAAGAAAGCATAACCTTGTAGCTCTCAGAGCTGTGTTAAAAGCACAGACACGGATATTTATACACTCCATTATGGATTCAGAATGTGTGTTCATGCCACAAAGAAAGTATTAGGTTGTTGTTGAGGTTTTCTTTTCAGATGTCAATAGACCCCAGGGCCAGCCAAAGAACTTTACTGTACAAAAAGACTGTTGAATGTGCAAATGTAGGGAACAAGAATCGATACTGTACATGAACCTGGTAAACCTCAACATCTGTTCATTATTGTTTCACATTTATTGTGGGTGCAGACAGTAAAACAGTACAAAAGAAGGTCTGAGCTCTAAGCTTTACCTGTGTCTTGGGTTGACTAAGATTAGCTGATCTGCAGTTAATGGCTTCAACAGCACATCTGCACAAACTGTACAAAATATAAAGAAATTACTGTGATGGCTGTTAAAGCAGCAGTAGGCAAGATTGGAGCAAATATGATTGAAAGAAGTTCTTTTTATAAAACGGTCACTATATCCTGACAACAGTACACGAGACGGGTAATCTAAAAAAAATCATGTGCCTCTGTGTCCTCCGGTGCTCCTAATGGCATCTGCAGGATTTCACAGACCGGAGGAAAACAACCAATCAGAGCTGAGCTGGAGCCTGCCGTCTCTGAGCAGCTGTCAATCACTCGCAAACTCAGATCAAACGGTCAAACTAAGCAGCGCTGATCAAATATTAATCAATATTCTGTTACTGTAATGCCTAGATTTTTTTAAGCCTGTAAACAGAGCCATGAGGAGGTGCAGAAGTCTAGTTTTCTCTCAGAACACTTGAATTACAATATGCTGAAAGGTTATTAGGGAATTTTTGCCCAATGATGCCAAAAACATTCTGCCTAGTGAAGCTTTAATCAATAACAATAACCTCTAACTTTTCAGCCTAATATCTGGTCTCAGCAGCCAATCTGTCAGAAAACTACACTTTAACTATCATCCACTGGTGTTCTCCATCATGAAGACAGCCAGAGAGAGAGAGATAGAGAGAGAGGTGGAGTGTTGCTTCTCAGTGAGTGTAATCGCTGTTGACACAGCGTTCTCCTCTTATAACAGCTTCTCATTCACGGACCCCAATGCATTTAGACCAGCTCTCTTATGATGAATACTGATGACTGCAGTTAGCGATGCCGGCGATGATGATGACGTTGATGATGACTGCCAAGCACAAGCAGATTGAGGCTGGGAAAAGTTTATATGCTCGTGATCTTTAAAGGCGGCTTAATGACCTGTGATTTTATTTCCATAATGTGTGTCAGATTGACGTTTGTGAGCAGCACCTAATGTGCTGAACTCTCTTTCTCTACTCACAAGATCATTATTATCGTGAACACTTCAACAACCTGGACTCTAATACATTTTTCTGCGAATAAATTAAGTAATAGCAAGGTCAGTCTATCGCTTAAAATGAGATTCTTGCTTTGAGAGAGCTAGTATAAAGCTCGACTAAGTTTTACTTCTGTCTGTTGGTTTTAAATATTACTTGATGACAGGAGCAGGAATACGCCTCACAGCCCATTTCTGCTGCTTCATTGTACCTGATCCCTATGCCCAAAGCAGAAACTGGATTATTTAACAATATTCACTCAGTAAAAGGATAATTTCTCTACCAGCATCAGCATGTTTTTCCTGCTGTTGGAAATAAGCAGTTGATGGCTGTCTAATCCTTTCAGAGAAGTGAAGTGAAGTTTAATTTGGAAGTGTTCTCCGCTGCCAAAATCAGCCTTCTGTATTTTTCTATTTTTTTTCCCCAATTTAAAAATTACCCATTTCCCATGCACTGTGTTGCTACTAACTTTAACTGGTGACAAGAGGAAAGGTGAAAGTATTTCTTTCTTTACTCAACGCAGGTTTGTAAATATGTATTTAATAATCGGACACTAATTTATAGAAGACCGATATAATAGGTCACATTTTTTCTTTCTATAAAAAGATCTCTGTAAATGATTATTTATACAAAAAAGTGTCTGGCTATATTTGTCTCTGTTCTCTCCTGACAACCTAGCCAAGACACTGCATACAAAGATTCAGAAATAGATTTATTTCTATGAGTACAATTTGAATTGTACTTCACTAAAGAGAGCCTGATATCAGCTGCCAGCATGCTGCCAGTACTTTAGAGAAATTACTCTCAACAAAAGGAAAATGTGAGAATGTGTTTGCTGAAATTATGCTAACTAATTACTTTCAGGTTGTATGACACGTTTTTTTTTCTTTCATGATTTTTTCATGAATGGAAATATAATCGAATAGGGATGCACCGACTCAAATAACTGGATCGGATATCGGTGACAATGGGGCCGATCTATTCAATTCAATTTTATGTTTATATACTACAAACATTATATACTGGACTTTTAATTCCTGTTTAAGTTTTGACCAATTTGTTGCAGCATTAAAAATGTTTACACCTGAATTGTAATTTCTGTTCATTTTGAAGATATTTTACCAAGTTGCTGGTGTACGATTTATTATTTTAATTATAAATAACAATTAAATAAATGTATATATATGTACTTATTGGTCACATTTTGTTTTATAAAGTTAGGAAAGCAATGTTTAAGTCAGGCCTGATGTTGCCTTACACATAAGAGAATGATCCCAGTCACTTCCACACAGTGAGGCATACAGATTATTAATTAAACACTGGTATCGGCCCATACCCAAAGCCCAGGTATTGGTATCGGTATCGGGACTGAAAATGTCTGATTGGTGCATCCCTATAATCCAAGATCTATAGGTTTTCACAGGCACATTCGAACCCTGATACATGGTAAAAAAAAAATAAAAAAAATCTAATGACTAATAAATTTGATGCAGTGTAAATATAAGACAATCAAAAACCTGACAGATGGTAGCTCATTTACTAATCATCTACTAATCAAAATAGTCTTGGCATCGACTTCTAGCTCTCTGTGTTCAATAAAAAGACACTGAGCTGCTCCATCAACCAATTGTGCAACAACACAGACTAATTTTATATTTCAGATCTATCCTTGTAAGAGTACCTTACAAGGCTAAAAACAGGAGGGTGTTGTGCATTTACTGTATGTGTGTGTGAGCATACAAAAGACGAGAGGCAGAGAAGAAAGAGGAACAGAAGGGAAGCGGAGAACAAACCAAAACACAAAGAAGAAGCATTAGACATGTTGCTTTGTGAATGTACTGACTAACTGCCATCAGCTCATTGCGTAACTATGAACTGTCACAGATGAGGGAACTTCTCAAACAATTCCAACACGCTCGGCTCCCAATCCGCAGAAGGAGCGCAGCTGTTTTACTCTTTTACCTTCCCGAACTCAGACAGATCCATTAGACGCCCCTGAGAGCGGCTTTGTGCTGGCGTGTGCATCATCAGACGTGCTGAAAGTGGCTGCAGTACATCACATCACCATCACCATCACCATCACCCTGCGTCTGTTAATATGGCGCCTAATGCAAAGCGATGCTGCTGGGGGTGTAACGATTCACTGATTCAATTTGAGGACCCCGGCTTCATAATGTCTAAGATACAGCTGCATCAATTCAAACGTTGGGAGGGTAAACGACACAGGCTCTCTCTGCTGGAAAAGACGGATATGACACGTGTCTCTATATTTTAGCACCTGATAGTTCACTCCTTGTGTTTCCATATGCTTGTCTCATCCCATACCCCCCTCCTCCCTTCTTTAATCTTCTACTCTACTCAAGTATATTGTTCAACACACAGCAAACAGCATCCCATAAACCAAATAATTAGATGCAAAATCAAGTGTGGACCCACTTTGGGATTAAAGATGGGAGAGATGATAAGTGTGACTACAGTGTGTGTAAAACTCGCTAAGCAGCGGTGGAGTATGCAGGTACTGCAGCTAATCGCATGACTCATCCTGAGAGACGTCACAGACTTGCTGTCAGACAGAGAACTCATGTGTCTCTTCTTCACCTGCAGCTGACAGGAGCTCCAGCAATGGAGAAAAAAAACCCATCACGATATTCATTCAAGTTGCAGCTCTGAAAGTAGCAATAAAATCCTTTACAAAAGCCACTGAATATGCAAACGTAACATACACATTCTCCCTGCAGTGAAACAGAAGAATATGCACAAAGCCTTATTGCAGTGGTACACTTTACTTTGTATTAAATTGCATCAGCCTGAATCCCACTGACTTGAAGTGTGACAGGACTGAATTGCATCATACTGAGCTGCTCATTCTTGGTTGAATCTCAGTCTGTACTGACTGCTGCAACCTAGTTGTCAGCCACCAGTAGCAGCACTGAGCACAAACCAGCTGAGCAGCTCCAGTCAGTGAGTGAGGAAGAAACAATACGCCATCTTGGATTTTACATGGGTTGTTATTGACTGAAATGGAAAGCACCAACACTTCATGAGGCATGTCAGATTGAAGATGGAGACGGAGCATTACGCCAAATTCACAACCGAGCAGTGGTAAAGTGCGGCTCCCGAGCTGAGGAAGCTGCGGCCATTTGATTCTGCGGCGAAGTGCGGCCAAACGAAAAGTTGTGATGAGAAGACCCGCAGCCAATCAGTGAGACCTGTGACTCCTGTGACATGTTGACCTATGTTACAAAGAATTTATTCCCGCCTGAAACACATGAGCACGCCACCCGGCCGCAGGAAAATGTAATGATTGCGGCGAGCTGCACTTCACCGCTGCCTGGTGCGAAGTCAGCGTAACGAGTTGACAATTCTGTCTGATATCACGCAAAGTAATTCAAACAATTGTAAAAGGGTTTGTGCTCTTGAATCCAGGCTTTAAAAAATGTTTCAGGTGCTTACAGCCACAATCAACAGTCCCATGCCCACACACTGACAAATAAAGTAGAAGAGGCCATCGTCAGCACATTATTGATTGCCCTCTGAGCGAAACGTTCACTTTATTGACATCTTTTTTTCACCTTTTGTCACCTTTTGCACATGAAATTAATTGAAGAGTCTAAAGAGCCTCTTCAACTCTTTTTTGTCGGCGTGTGTAATTTTTGTATGATGTGAAACATTTCCCAGGTACTTTCTAATTACTGAATGCCTAAAATGGATGTGGGTCACACAGATACCTTAACAGGACTGTGATAGATAGTTTGACGAAGGGCTACATATAAAAACATACGGCCAATTTCTCACCTTTGCCGTCTGTGAAGTTGCGTATGCTGAGGATGTTGTTGGCATCCGGGTAGTGGTTCTGTTTGATGTAGGGAGTTTTCTCTGGGGTGTCCTGCAGCTGCATGGTCACTTCTTCCAGCTCCTTGTCCAACTTTTAAACAGAAAAACAAAGAAATCCTTAGTTCATGTTGTTTTGTTTTGTTTTTAAAAGTGGGTAAAATAGATGATAAAGTAGAGTAAGTACATTATGATTCAAAAACTGAACTGTCTGAACAACCAAGCTCAAGTAGACTACGTGGTTATCAGCCAAATACTACCCAGTGTGGATCTATGGATAACAAACTGCTGCAACTACTTCTTTATCAAAACACAGTGAAGAAGGAAAAGACTGCTGTCTGCCAAATACATAATGACTTTACTTGTCCTCCAAGACTGTCTGAGCAGCTCCTCATTTGCCACAATCATGAACAAAAGCAATGACAACAACAGCAGTAATTCACCTCTGAGAGATCTGATAAAAAGCCAAGGTGATAGCCAGGGGATTTTTTTCAAATGTCACCCAATGTCGGAATATTTTTAAGAAATGATGATCATTGGCAAAAAAAGAACAACATGAACGTGTATTCATCGGCTCAGACCTCTGTTATCCTCATGCGGAGGCGGTGGTTGTCAGTTTGAAGCCCGTCCAGTCGCGAAGTGTTAGCCTGGTTGACGCTGGTGACTGAGGTGGAGGTCTTGGAGTCTTCCTTCTTCTGGTTCTGGGTGAACTTTAACCTCCGGTTCTGGGTGGCTGCGTCTGGGTTGGTTCTCATGGTGATTAACTGAAAGAGGGGTTATGGGTATTAGTCACAGCTGCACTCTGGGATAAAATTACATGCTACACATAACTGTTTACGCTGCATATTTAGGAATCAGGACTCACTGAAGTGTGGTGTGTGAATGTGGTGATAATTAAGCACTCTCGTTTTTTGGCAACGCAGAGTTATATCCACCTGTGCTCATACACACACTCTACTCCTCATTCACACACTCAAAACAAACTGACCTTGGGAACGAAGACCAGACAGAGCGTGATGGTGCTGCAAAAGATGATCACCAGTGCCACAATGCAGAACTGGACATTGGGCTGGTCCCTTGTCAGAAAAGACACCGCGGCACCGATGATGCACATGATGCCCACGTTGTAAACACTCATCCCGATGTATTTGCTGTCATTGAGGGCAGGGATGCTCACGTTCCTGGTCTCCCATGCCAAGAAACAGCCAAACAACTGTCAGGGAAAAGGGAGGAAAAGTAATAAAATAAAATGTTTGAGAGAAGGGCACACAGACATTTCAGAAGTGAAAATTGAAGGCAGTATTTGATTTTGGTTATAGAAAGTCTGAACTCGCTTCTCTGGGAACACGGTTAGTCAACAATGTTGGTCATCCTCACCATTTGAAACAGTCTAAACATCCGTTTTTTCCAGAATAAAGTAGGACTCATTCAATCTTAATATTTGTTGTTGTTCAGTGCTCTCTATTGTTCTATATAAATGGAGTGCAGGTTGTGAAAAAAAACATTTCATCTTATTTGATTTAGCTTAAAAAAATCAAACAAAAATTGACTTCATTATGTGATGGGGCCTTAAAGAGGAGAAAGATAATCTGAAGACATCTTTCTAAAGCAGCCTATGGTTTCATGCCTGTGAAATGTTTATTTAGAGTGTTTGTTTGGTGGAATATTTGAGTCGCAGCAGCAGCAGCGGCAGCATGCACAGCCTGCTGAATAATTCACTGTGTGCTGTGTAAAGTGGCCTGTCTAAATGAGAGTTAGAGGAATGACAAGCACCAGATTTACAGGAGCAGTCATCAAGGATTAGTGGATCTCAGGTGTGTGAGCGTGTGTACGTGAATGTGAAGTGATGGTGATGTGTGCGTGTATGTATTCATATGTGACTCAAGCCTTAATGCTTCTTTTTGCTGTGCTGTCCCTCTCTATGCCTCATACAGATGTGGGCTCCTGTCAATCACTTGATACAAACTTTTCCTGCCTTCTTTGTTGCCGTCTTATTACTTTAAAATCATAGCCCCTCCTACTTGTTACCCTACAATTTTCTCACTCCTTCCATCTCCCTGTCTTTGACATTTTTCGGTAGTATTTTTTATTCAGCGTCCTCTGCAATCTCCTAAAGGTGATTTACTGCTCGATCTCACTCCGTCTCCTCACCATAAACGTAGTGAGGTTTGTATAATTTACAGTTGTTCCTGCTTCACAGGGGTTTTAAAACACGCGGTGTGCTGGGGAAATGGAAAATGTTTAATGTATGTTATAGTTTGTTTAGAACCCTGTGTCTTGGGTACATGCTCAGATATAGCCCATAATAATGCTTAGAGGTCTGCCATGTGATGTCTATTTGCATTAGATGAGTAGGAGTTAGAGCGAATTCAGTTAAGCCACAAAACTAAACTGTAACCACCGCAATTTAAAGGAACACTTTATCTTTACATAACAAATAGTTGTCTGCTGCTATATTAAAGTGGCAGTAGGCAACAATTTTTTGGCATAATTTGGCAAAAATTCCATAATAACCTTTCAGCATATTGTAATTCAAGTGGTCTGAGAGGAAACTAGACTTCTGCTCCTCCTCATGGCTCTGTTTTCATGCTTTAGAAAATCTAGCCCGTGACGGCAGATTTTGATCAATCACAGGTCATTTCAGAGAGAGAGCGTTCCTATTGGCTGTGTTCCAGTCATGTGACCAGAACTTGGCTTCCTTCAACAGATTTTACAATGGCGGCTGCCTCACAAACTTTCTCATTTTACAGCTAAACAGTAACTCCAAGATGATTCTGAAAACACTTGAGGTGAGAAATAGGCATTACAGTAACAGAATATTGATTCATATTTGATCAGCGCTGCCTAGTTTGACCGTTTGGTCGGAGTGCGCGAGTGATTGACAGCCGGCTCTCATAGACGGCAGCTGGCAGCGGACCTTGTTTTCCTCCGGTAAGTGAAATCCTTCAGATTTCGTTAGGAGCACCGGAGGACACAGTAGGACACAGAGGAACATGATTTTTTTCAGGTTACCGGTTTCATGTACTACTGTCACGCTATAGCGGCCGTTTTCTAAAATAACTTTTTTAAATCATATTTGCGCCAATATCGCGCACTGCAGCTTTAATGCTCTGAATATCGTGTAGAGAACCTTTAAGCAGAGACTCAAGGTTTAATATTGGCACACATTTCAGAAATTGGCGTTATATAAAAGGCATCAAGCCTCATTAATGCACATTTATAAGGCTGTCAAGAGTCAGGGGATACATTTGTACAGCACGTTCATAGTGTAAGTGTGCGCTTATGTGTTTCTGGACTCTCTCACCATTAGCAGTCCCTTGTAGGCATAAACGATGCCCAGCCAAATGGTCATGTGGGTGTTCTCACAGTGCTCCAAGAAAGGACGGATGGCCATGTCTCGGCCTTGGGGGTCCGCCTGTTGACAACACAAACACACAGACAGGAAGAGGATTTAGCACAAACCTCCAAAAAGTACTTTAATTATTTTGGAAAAACAAATTAGACAGATGAACAGTGTCAAATGTACAGTAACAGCGAAACAGGCAGCATTTCCTTGAGGAGCAATAAAACCAACAGAGAAAACCAGCTGAAAAAGGAAGAAGTCCTCAGTAGGCAAATGTTTCCACGTTAGTTTTCTCTTGGCAGGTGTTTTAATTTCACATTCAGGGACAAAAGGTACACATGCTAGTCAGAATGAAGGTTGTCAGTTATCAAACATCCAGGTGTCTAATCAAACTGAGTCCCATCATGGCCACTGGGCTTCTCCAAAGTCGGCTGAAGTTAAATTAATCCGTGCTTAGGACGCTAATGGGCACGACTAATGAAGCTTATTCATTAATGTGATTTACACCTCCTCCTTTCATTCTTGTTTCTCACTCAGTCTCTGTCACGCTATCTCTCCATCCTGCCCCCCCGTCTCTCTATTTCTTTGGCTTTCATTTTCATTTCCACTTGTCTTTCACACCAGCTGGTGACACGTGTGACTTACGGGGCAAATTAGCACCTAAGGTGGATATTAATACGCTAAAAACACGTCACCTCTCCTCTCTCTTTCTCACTCTCTCTGTTAGGCAGATCTTTAAAAAGCCTTTAATAAGAGCATTAGTTTGCCCTGCATGGATTCATCTGAGGCCACACCAATATATCAACGCTGAGACACCTGGGGCAAGGCTGGGCTTAATGCCATGCTGCTCACTAGGTGTGTGTGTGTGTGTGTGTGTGTCTCCTCAGGCTTATTTACAGTAAGACATGTCTAATGGCTCAGCAGATGGTCTTGTGTGTACGGGCATCTGCATTATAGTGATCTGCAAAAATTCAGTTCATAAGCAAAGTCCTTTAAGGCAAAAAAGAAAGATGAGGAGAGATGAAGAAAGGGAATACACGGAAATATTAGCTTTGTTTTGGTCCTTACACATACTGCACTGAGTGTGCACTCTGCTTTATGTGTCTCATGCGAATGCCCTCATCATTAATAAATACACACCTACACATACACATCCCTCCAGGGGCTGCAAAATCCACTTCCACTAGTCACTTTGACCCCCATATTCTCCATTCAGCTCCCATTAATGGAAATTGCAGCTATTCATGCTTTCCTCTATGACCTTGATGGATTTAAATTAGTGGTTCTCTATAGAATGATCACTTAAAATGGGAAATTGGTGCTTAAAAAGTGGTGATTCACCCAACAGAGATGAACAGAAATGGGCCCATACCGTATCATTTCTGTATATCCTTGAAGTGCTGTATTATAGTACAGTTCTCTAGCTTTAATTCCCATGTCTCTGCCTTGGAAATACAGCGTTCACACAGTGTTCCTCATCCTGCTTGCACTCGCTGTCTTTCGCTTTCAACATTCAATCCCGCAAAGGATTACGTATGCAGTTACACATCACACGCCGTTTGCAAAAAGACACCGCGACGACAACGTAGCAGGCGGAACCCCCTACAACTCAGATGTAGAATCAACTTTTCCACCATCTGCCGAAGATCCTCATAACCTCTGATGTCTCAAAACAGAAACACATTAAAGAGCGAGGATTGCTTCGGTGGCAGTGAGTTAACACACTTTGTCAAAGCACTCTTGTAACCCCTTCCGAGAGTTCCCATGGCAACGGCGTGACTCATGTCACTCATACCTGTGAATATTCTGGGACTCAAGTATTGGATTATTGTTAAATTGAAGGACCGAAAAAGTCGGGTTTCTGCTTTAAAAGCCATCAAGGAGGTGGAAACACAGGAAAGTGGGGCAGGAGATGACGCACAGACAGGCATTTTTCTTCTTCTTTTTTTTTATAAGGAACCACAATTAGTTGACACAGTACAGAAAAGGGATTCTGAGACTCAAGCATGGCATTTTCATCGTACAGCTACAGGTAACTTCTTCATGAAAAAATGATTTTTCAACCTATTTTCGAACTTAGAAATGTGTTGGGACTGAGCGAAGAGAAAATCATGAGTTATGCATGAGATGTCCTGGTTTGGCCAATTGTCTGAGAAGTAGCCAATGGCATGAGCCATCTCTGCTCACAGGAAGTTATACAGTTTTATATTTTATGTAAACAATAAAGACGATCATTGTGCAAGCTGCTGGCCACTTTGGACTGTAGTAGCTGTGGTGTAGCGTGGAAGATGAAGCTCTTTATAGATAGGTCTCACTCCCTCTGTCTTCCATACATTCATGGAGGAAAAGCCCGTTTCAAACATGGTATATGTAACATATACGGCTTTGTTGAATACTCGATTCTGATTGGTCAATCACTGCGTTCTACGGTCTGTTATTTCTTTATAGCAGACCGCTGCTATGTATAACAGACCGTTGCTATGGGCGCATGTTATGTTCACCTTATTGAGAGTACTGTAATATATTTCACTCCAAAATCTCACTTACTGTAGGCTTTTCTGGTGACTGTGAAGGCATCATTTTCATACTCAAACCATATTGGCTGCTTGTGTCCCTGAGTGGAAGCATCTGTTTATTATGTCTCTCCACTCATTTATGCCTTACTCAGTACAAAGATCTGAAGGAACAGGTCAGATATCAGCTTGCTTTTAAATAGAAACACACTTTTCATTCTGACATTATGATAATAGTATCTGTACCTTAACTACAAAAGTCACATATAGTATTGTAACCTTACTTGTCTTTTACTGTAGTTAGAGGGCAAACAAGTCTTGACTAACATGCAGAATGGTTTATTATAGGCTCTGGGTGTAAATCTGCCACATTACAGTATGACATGTTTGTCAACATTTGCATCAAAGAAATCTTCAAGAGGTCAGAGAACACCTCATGAATGGCTTTACTGCATCTTCGTCATTTATGTATATTTATGTGTCTGGCTGAGCAATCTGTTATTCAAACAACAATGCTCAGAGAAGTCACACTTGTTGCAAATAATTTTGTTCATTCAATATGAGAGGCACATTCTGCATCATTGCTCTTTGCATAGTCGCAGCAACGAGCGAACTTGTGTCACTAACAACAAAATGATAAGACAAAATGAGATATAATGCTTATTAGGCTCGGGTCTCTATCGCAGCAGAGCAGACAGCGCCGTTTGGAGGGAAGCTGTCTGGGGAGTTGCCAGGCAACAGGGCTGTAGGCGGCCCCAAAGCGGTGGTGATGGCGGTAAAAGAGGCGGTTCACTGTCATTTTTCACAGCATTAGCCCTCTAACGGGATCACTCTGGGAGGGCACAGTACTGGCAGATTGTCTATGGAGGGATGGAGGGAGATGAGGCGATGACGAGAGTGATGGAGGGAAGAGGGAGAGAGAAATGGAGGGTGGGATGGAGAGAAGACAGGAGCAAGAAGTATGGATGGAAAGATGGAAGTTGAAATGGATGGAATAATAAAGGGAGAGTAGGATAGATGGAAGGAAGGTACAAATGATGGCGTTGAGAGGTAAGAGAAATAGATGCTGTCAATCCTGTTTCCTCACAGAGATAAGTGAAGGAAAGAAGAAATTCTCAAATGAAGAGATAACTGTAGAGCAGAGGAGGGGGTGCTGGGGGGGGGTGAGGGAAAACATCAGGAAGAACTGAGGAATGGTGGAGAGATGGAGGTAAAGATTAGGGACAAATTGACCAACTATCAGATGTGTTTTTCTATCAATATGGGTGTTCAGAGAAGCAAACTCTGTGGCTCACAAAGATAGGAACAGACAAAAGTTTATTTTTTTCTTCTTCATTCTTTTGTTTTAGCCCTCTCACCGAAGCTTCGAAGCCCAAAAAATGGTATTCGGGACAGCCCTAGTATGCAGTTAGGTTTAGGCAACAAAACCACTTAATTAGGTTTAAGAAAAACATCATGGTTTGGCTTGAAATCAAAAAAAATATGTGAACTAAATAAAATACGTACGGAAACAACGTAACATAAGTACGGAAAACACAAACGTCACTAACATTCCTTACAAAACAAAACACTGGTCTCGAACACCGTTCTCCTGGTTGAAAGTCCTGTGTTTATTGGACCCATCCACCTCCCCTCCCGCTCGCCATAAGCGTCTTTCTCACTTTTTATTCCACGTCACTAGCTATGAACATAGCATATTTTACGCGGATGTGTTTACATTGGACTAAGTACAGACTACATGGCATACAAATGACTCGCCAAAAGCAAAAACGGCGTTCGTATTGCACACTAAACGCCTTGCTCATTATATGTCATTCATACGCCTTTTCAGGCAACCCGGGCTGGGTGGAAAGCCATGACATCTGAAACGTGAGAGTTGGCTCCTGAATAATCAAATCAAAATGTACATTATCTTTTTGACAATGTCCATGTTTGACTAGTTCGTCTTCCAGGTTTGATTCTTTGATGCCGTAACAAAAGCATGAGAATGGGATGCGGTTAAGCAATTGACTCGCGGGCCTCTAGTTACCATGCAACGATGATGTACTTTTGTGCAAAAATAAAAAATGTTAATTTTCATACTGTACTGAATTAATCAGAAACCATGGGCTGTCTGGAAGGAGGGACAACACACTCAAAAACCTCAAATGTATTATGTGTTTTGGAAAATTACTGCTTGTGGTGAACTCACTAAACCCTCATTGAATATTGTCATTCTCCTCCACCAGCCATTTAAAAGTGAAAATGAAAAAATTACAAAGACAGCCATATAGAGCATCCTGCATTCCTGTTTCCCCCATCACAGCTACCGGGGCTTGTTTCTAGATATGGATCTCACTCTTACTATATGATGGCCTCTGGCCTGGTGGAGAGCAGGGAGAGATAGACCGACAAGTGAGGCAGGAAATGGAGAGCTCCCTCATTGTAACCTGCAGCTACTTCACACAGTGTGTGTGTGTGTGTGTGTGTGTGTGTGTGTGTATGTGTGTGTGCGGGCATACAGTATGTGGGTGCCAACGTTTGCACGTTCTGTGAGCACACATATGTGCTGGGATTGTTTGTGTGTAAAAGTGTGTATCTGTGTGCGTGTATATATAGATGAGTTATCGGGCAAACAGTGACAGAAACACTCCATCACACATGCCGGCAATTACAATAGAGGAGATTCCACCATGGTGAAAGAAGGAGAGAGAGAGATGAGGACAAAAGATAGGTATTTTGGGTGGAGCTTCAGACTTTGTGGCAGGAATTTATGTTGTAGTATTTTGAAAAAAAGCTGAGAAAATGACTGTGATGAAAAATGAGCAGAGGCAAAGCCATTGAGGATAGTGCAGAGGGAGAGAAAATGGAAATCACTGGGGGGAAAAAAGTCCACAATACATTTTTTTCCTTCAAGAAGAAGGTCGTAAAAGTTTTATCATGAAAACACTGCATCAAATTACTGTGTTGTGATTACTCCAGGATTAAATAATTTACATTTATGTACTCTGAGGCAATTTGAAATCTCTGTCTGAACAGTAAGCGATGTCATATGTTGTATATTAAATAACAATAACAAATTTAGATGTTCTGATCGGTGATTGGTGGTGTTTTGAATGTCAGCGGGTGGTGCCGTGTTCTGCCGATGCCCAGGGTAGCAGCCCCACCAACTGTTTTCCCGGGCACGGAGACGGGGAGAGAAACACACTGATACAGTTTCTGTCTGATAAGCGATTTCACACAAACACAAACACATTATCCTGTGTGCCACCAACTGTTCTCATACATGCAAATAGGGGCATTTTTTTTTTTTGCATTAGTCGTATGTCATTCTCAGCTTGTCTCTCCGCTGTCTGAGGGTAATTACTGTTATTAAGGCCTGCAAAAGATTACGTGACAGATATCACATCATGGAAGATGTTGAAAGTGGTTTTAGAAGAGACCCAAGAAGTGCCATGTATACTGTACCGCAGTTAATCAAATGTAATTTTTAGGTTTATAGTTTCAAGGACTGCAGGGGGAAAGCAGGAGAAGAAAACTGCAGGTTTTTAGAGAAATGCCACAAGGATGGAGGTATTTAAAGAATGAATGAGGGGATGTAGAAAAGCCAGGATGAGAGATATGGAGAGTGGCAGGGGGAGAAAAACACATCAAGAGCACAAAGGGCAAAGAGATGGGAAGATGAAAGGCATCTTGGCGCCACAGTAATTTGTAGGAAATCATTTGAAAAGCAGCGAGCGGAGTTTTCACGAGCCCTCTGTGTAATTCTGAACGGCAGTAATGGCCTTTAGACAAGCAGATAGGAGAGGTGCATAGTGGGTGATTAGCTCAGCTGGTTGGACAGGGAGGTTGACGCCAGTGATGCCAAAAAGGAAGAGTTGAAACCCATTTAGGAGCTGTTCTCTTGTAGGCTCCACATGACGTAACAACCGCTGTTAATGTCCAGCAATAAACCCAGATGGCAACCTTAGCCTCATTTCTAAATTAAAGACAGCAGTTCTGATCGCCTCATCCGAACCAAAACTCTTTTAGTTTTTTTTATGAATATGGTTGCCTGGAATTCAAATGTTACTGTAATTGTTATATTATCATATTCAAGAATATGCAGCCAATTCTCCCCTCATATTCATATTCTTCCTATTTGTCCTTATTTTGCCTGCAGCCAAGAGGTCTTTGTCACTGTACAGCCTGGTTGGACACTGCTGATGCACTGGCTGCTAGCAACAACGCTGCTGCCAAAATGTTGCTTTTTACTTTAAAACACAGAAAGTTTATGCCAATAATAGACCGTTTAACTGCAAATGGACAAAGAAAGTGCAAACAGAGAGTACAAGGCGTGTTTCCTGCTTGCCAAAGAACTTCAGCACTTTGAACCAACTTGGGGAAAAACTTTTGATTTTTTTTTTTTTAACAGAAAAGGGCAACAGTTTAATTTAAGTCCCCCGATTTAGCATCTATAAGCTGTGTATAAACATTTAATGAATGTTTATAACACTATACTGTAGTTGTAAATAGATTTAAGTGTTTATAAATGTCAGTAACTAACAGCTCCTCCTGTGGGCAGCAATAAGTGGAGGCTGCTGTATAAGCAGATAATGAATGACTAGAATATACAGTAGTAAAACACTGTTGTTGTTGTTGTAATAATATCAAACTGTCTTCATAGGAGAACTTAAAATTATTGACAAATACTGTACATTAATAAACACTTAAAAATGTCCTTATATATGCATACAACTATATTATAGACCAGTTATATAAACCGCCCATGCTGAATGACTTCAGTATGGTCAAAGAACTACAGAGCATCAGCTGACTTTTGACTGTCGATTGTGATTAAGCAAATCGCGTCATTCTTGTACACTGCGCAATATCACCCGCTGCAATAAATAGAGTTTAATGACGTTGGTTGGTTTTTATAACCTGCTCTGCCTCCCATCGAGGTGATGAGATTATTAAAGGACCTTTTCTCTGTTCCTGATGCAGGTGTGTGTGCAATAACAGAAAAGCACCTGATTCCATCACTTAATGGACTTGCATTTTTTTTGAATTTTTTTTTGGTAAATGGACTTTAAATGGCATTTATATAGCGCCTTTCTAGTCTTCCAACCACTCAAAGCGCTTTACACTACATGTCAGCATTCACCCATTCACACACACTACATACTCATTCACACAGGCACAGCCTTTGGGCGCAATTTGGCGTTAAGTATCTTGGTCAAGGACACTTCCGTCTACTGAAGATCAGTAGACGAACAGTAGATGATGCACAACAGTCTGAAAATCTCTGGCTAACTTAAATCAGCAAAAAGAACTTTCCAAGGAGGCTTACACTGTTCATCTTTACAATGTTTGGCTTTCAATACTAATATTAAGCCAACGTCTGAATTGTGCCCCTTTCTCCTCAAAATCTTTTCAGATGTGTCCAGTTTTATAATCAAAATTATATTGTTTTCTTTTGTGAAATGGCCCCTCTGAATCTATTTTTTTATTGGAGGCTAGTTTCTATTTGACTACATGGACAAATAGTTTGTTATTAAGTTTTGCTCGCTCCACTCATTAGTAAAAATATGGGGTTTAGAGATGTTTTGATAACATAAGATAAAGACATTTACTAGCACATTGTCACTGTCCAGGGAAAACCATGCATCTCCAAATTTGGTGATTTTTAATTTTTCAGATGAAGTGGAGGATTAAGTGTTCCTTTATGGGTTGTGAAAACATTTTAGGATGAATTAACAACTCAAAAACTCATTGAAATATATGAAGAATGCACCAAAACAAAACTGAGAATAGGGCTGTTTTTCTTCGCTCATAAAAAGTTGATAATATATTGTTTTCACAGGAAAGCAAATCAAAGAATATCAGGCCTACATCTTGGGAATAAGCAAAGTGATGGTAACATAATACTGAGGTTAATATGTTGCCTCGTGATTTTCCCCTTTGTACTTTATTAAAAAGGTAAATAAAAGCACTGTGAGAAGAGTTTAACTCAGAGATGTTAAATGTCATGTAATGGTGCACGCTCTGAAGGGGCTGTGGCACATCAACTGCTCTCAGGTTATTTGCCATCCTAGTTCTTTACTGTACTTAGACTTTACTTTACTGTTGAATGAGCTGCAGAAAGAGAAACCAGAGGAAGGAAAGGAAGAAGAAGCCAGTGAGGCGGGGAAGAAGTGAGGGAGGAGGGAAGTGCGAGAGAAGGAGCCTAGGGAGGGAGAGAGTGAAGGAGGGTAAGGGTGCTGTGCCCCCGGGGCCGGGGCTGACCTACATGCAGAGGGGCCATGGTGGCAGGGCAGCAAGACGCCGCTGGCACTCCAAGCCATGTGGATCTCTGCCATCCCACTTCACAGAGTGCGTGGACACCATCTAACTGTATGTGTGTATGTGTGTGTGTGTGTGTGTGTGTGTGTGTGTGTGTGTGTGTGTGTGTGTGTGTGTGTGTGTGTGTGTGTGTGTGCGCGCCTGTGTGTGTTTTACTGTAGCATCCTAGTCACACCGGATGGGTGACCAGGATATTCCACTCCAGCGCATCTTTACAGATATTATTCTGGCTCACTTAAGAGAGAGAGAACGAAGTAGACGCGGAAAGAAAGAAAAAAAAAACAAGAGTTAAAAATGTAAGAAATTAAACATAATCACAGTGCCGGTTCTACACATACACACACACGCTCTTCTAAATCTTTCAATCTTTAATCTTCATTAAACTACAGAATTCACATCTCTCCATACAGTTTCACCCCTCTTAAGAGTCTCCTCCCCCTCCTTTCCTCTTCCCCACTAATGATGATAAAATGATCTCTTTACTTGAATATGTCTGTCTGCATTTAAATATTTCTGCTCTCTTGCTTGCTTGAGCATCCACCCCCCCTTTTCTTCCTTTTTTCATACAAGCCTGTAATCCCATTTGAGGACTAATCCTTCTGATAGAACCATGGCCCAACGACCTTCTAACCACCACTGGGCCAAATTGGCAGTGGCATGATGAAATTGTGAAAGGATTTTTTTTTCTGTTACTCTCCTCTCTGTAAAGAACTGGCACAATAATGTTTTGACAAAAGGCTGATACCATGTTGTTCAGATAACTGGCTGACCTACCAGGTCAGTTTTCTCATTTTTTTCACATGACGTTTGTCTGTGACTACGACACACACAGGAGCCCATCCTTGTTTCTTCTCCTGCTTCTAGTAGAGATTGCTCAGCATGCTTTCTTCTGAACCATAAAAGGGCGGGTCCATTATTTTTTTTTTTTGTTAGGTTTTTATATAGCTTCACAGTGGTGTTCCTTATTCATTCAAATCCAAACATTCAAATTCTGGTCAAAGTATGTTAAAGCATCAAAATGATATTTTCCCAAGCTCTTCTAAAAACGTTTTCCCACGTGACCTGACGTAGATTTCTGCATGATAACTCTGCTACATATACAGTATATATACATCCTAATAGTCAGTGTATTAATGTTACATTGAGTAACTTAGATGGCGGTCAGCAGGCTCCCAGTTTGGAGAAGCAGACAGGAGTACCGGCACGGAAGCTAAGCAATACACTGCTGTGTGGACGCCACGTTAGTTCGGATCTGAAAGTCACACATTAACACAAACAAACTAACCGATCTATGCAGCGGTAGACCAACAACTCCTGTGTTCTGTGAGGTAAAATGTTTTTGTGAATGGAGTCTGGTCTAGTGGGTTTGAGGACCGCGATATAACGGCTTCAGTTCCCCGTCGGAAAGGGCTGTCTGATGGCCACGAGTGAAGATAAATAAATATAGCGTACACTTAAACTGATAGTGATTGTTTTTAGGTTGCAAAAATACGTTTTTCTGCTGCTCCTGTTCACAGCTGCTTTACCTCGCCGTCAGACAGCCCTTTCCGACGGGGAACTGAAGCTGTTATATCGCTCTCTTCAAAGCCACCAGACTCCGTTCACAAAAATAATAACCATGTACCTTGTAGAACACAGGAGTATACATACAACCCCACTTCAAAAAAATCCGAACTAACCCTTAAATCTATTTTCAAACAGCTAACTTTGACTCAGCTAGAGCTAGCATTCACATTAGTCGTAACCTTATTGATTAGCTTCATGATTAGCTTACTTTGGTAACCTATGTCACTGCTTTTTTGCTAACAGCTGAGTGGGCATTTCCATTTGAAAAAAACGTAAGTCAAGATAGGCAAGCAGGTCAAGTCCCAAGTCCTAAACTTTGAGTTTTGAGTCCTAAACAAGTCATAATGCGCTCTTCACCAAATGTAAGGCCATTTTATAAACAGAGTAACTGGCGCCAACTGGAGCTCAGTAATGTAACGTTAGTTCTTCAAGGTTTTCTCCTGCAACTTGATTGGATGCTGTCGGATTGGTTCAAACAAAGTGGATTTGGGGAATTAAGTGTAAGATAATCAAATCATTAATAATAAAGAGTCCAGATTTCAACAAAAAAAAGAAAAGAAAAACACTTTCGGGGATCCAACAATAAACAACAAAAGATAGAAATTCAGTTTGTTCAGTTCGATTCAGCTTTTCCCCAATGAGTAAATCCTCGTCCCAAACAAATCATTAAAGGATCTTTCAAAGAGTAAATAAACCCAACATCTGTGACGCCGTTGGATTTACCTCCAGTACCGGGCAGGTAATCATCTTGGTGCACACAGACTTTAAATAACATACTTTTTAATATTTGGGCTTGGGGGGAAGATATGAAGTATTTTTAAGTCAAAAGGCTCAAGTCCAAGTGTAGTCACGAGTCACTGGTGTTTAAGTCCAAGTCGAGTTGCAAGTCTTTTTTGATTTTGTCAAATCGAGTCTAAAGTCATGAATGTTGTGACTCCAAGTCATGTGACTTGAGTCCAAACCTCCGGCAGGAAGTTACATGTAGGTGGAGAGACACGTGCAATGCAAGAGCAACCAGTCAAAGATATGATGAAATTTGAAGCGAGTAAAACACTACAAGGCAGGTCAAGTTTTCAAGTTGACAGGTAAAAAGTTGGAGAAACACCACACATTTTTTTCTGGTGGAGAGTGCTCGTACCACAACTTCAAAACAAACACAAACACTTCAAAGTAACAGAACAGGAGCTACTACCCATATGCGCAAAAGCACACAAAAGACACGCAAACACACACATTTAAATGTAGACAAAACACACACATAATGGCACTAAGACGGCAGATAA
Organism: Sebastolobus alascanus; assembly: GCA_916701645.2. NCBI lineage: Eukaryota > Metazoa > Chordata > Actinopteri > Perciformes > Sebastidae > Sebastolobus > Sebastolobus alascanus. Next base: position 9,431,396 of record CAKAOJ020000009.1, read on the forward strand.
GTGCCCACAAACAGACTTATTCACTCACTTATGCATTCTCACAAAATTACAGCATAATGGCACACGCAAATACACAAAGCTACATTATAATGAACTATGCACACCAACACCAACACACACGCACGCGGGTGCAGCTCCCTGGGCTCCAGCGGGGAGCTGCCTTAACTGATTTATTAAGAGCTAAACGCGTCATTAGTGTAAGCGGCTAACCCTGAACATTGGGCTCATTAGAATATGCAAATGCTGCGGTATAGCCTGACATTCTGCTAGATTGCGAGCTAAGGCTTTTGTTATCATAGACTCCAACTGCTTTTATGGCTGCTATTCTTTAACATAACTCCCTGTCATAACGCTAGCTTTCATCAAAGCGCCCATCTGCACGCTGTGTAGCTCAGGGCTGTATGTTGGGTGTAACTGTAACTGCTTTATGTCATTGTTGCCACGGTTGCTGAGGAGGTGGGTACATCATTATGGTAGTTTGTACAGTGCTGGGGGATTATATTATATTTCTAGGGAGGTAGTAATGCCAGAGAAGAGGGAATACTGTTAATGAGATCTGCATACTGCTGGGAAGAGGAGGTGGGGTAGTGCATATCTGTTTGTACACTGCTGTGGGTTTCATTGGCTGTGTTAAAACTTAATCCAGGTCTTTGAAGGAAAGTCAAATCGCCTTGATGGAAAAGAGTAGTGATAACTTCCATCTTTAAGAATCTAAACAAGACTCGGTCAAAACCGAGTATATGGCTGGACCGTATGGTCAAGTCTTTGAATTTGTAGCTAAATTCTTACACAAATAGTCAGTGGTCATATCTATAATGTTTTGTGAACAGTTTTTTTCACTTATATCTTAATGTTTGATTGAAAGCCAACTTATAATGAAGCAAATGGCATTCAGTAATGTAAATGGTAACATTTACTAATCAGTATATTATACATTGTATAGAAGGTGAAAAGGTATTATCATGACATACATTATGCAAGGTTAAAAGTATTTCAGATTTTTATGAAAGCATGTGTATCAAAAGCATTCATCATATAAGTGATGTGTAACAATATATACAAACGTTGCAAAAGTTTATCAGCGTTGAGATATTCCCGCTGTCATCACTGACGTTGTTGCTGCCGTATTTATTCCTAGATGGAGTGTTAATGGAGCAGCTGCGATGTTAACGTAGCCTGCCACTGATCGATCCGAACTCCATTCAGAAAACAAGCATTTTAAAAGTTGTTTGCCTGTCGTCATGGTAACAGACCCGACAAAGCATGAATTCAGACTTTTTACTAATCAGCATCATTATGTAGTTATTTCGGCACACTTTGATCCGTTTACAACAACGTCGCTGCCGTATTTATGCCTAGATGACTTTATGTTGAGTGTTGATTGAGCAGCTGGTGTTATCATAGCCTGGCATTGATCGATCCGAACTCCGCTCAGAAAACAAGCATTTTAAAAGTTGTTTGCTTGTTGTGTTGCGGACAGACTTGACAAAGAATGAATTCGGTCTTTTTACAAATCGATATATTTATGTTGTTATTTCGTCATTATTTTGACCCGTTTATTGCAATTAAATCACAGCACAGTCTGTTTATTTTGGGTTCATACCGCAGTAGTGACGTGTGGCTGCTAGACAGTCAGTTCATGGCGGAAATGGAGGAAAGCGAGGCGAAAATTTGCGAACATAACGTAACTTAAACGAGCATAAACAATAACACATGCACAACAACAGCGCTATGCCTAAATTTCTTTCGGGATCAATAAAGTATCTATCTATCTATCTATCTATCTATCTATGTTACATTGAACCGCTGACACGTAAAACATAAAAACAGAACTGTTCTCCGCCTTTTCATTTTGAAAGAGCAACGACCAATGAGGAAGCTCTAGCAACTCCAGCCGACCAATCCTGTAACTCTATCACTCAGTCAGTCAGTCAGTCAGTCACTCACTCACTCACTCACTCACTCAGTGACAGACTTTTGCGTCTGTAGGGCTGGCCCTCTGCGGTCCAGCCAAAAATGCAGACTTCACCCATTTTTGCTCAGTTGCCAACGGGAAGGTCTCTGTGGCAAGCTAATATCTTTGTCCACACAATAGTTTGATTTCTCTGAAGACATACAGCAAAGCTGAGGTTTTACTGGCATTATTATGCACATACACTTGATTTGACTGCTAGTGGTGTAGTTTGTTAGCACTGTATGCTTTGTGTAGGCTAACTAGCCTCAATTAGGGCTGGGCCATATAGCCAAAATAACGATATAGATAATTTCATATCTCGATAACGATATATATCATGATATAGCATGTTTTCTGGTAATTCAATAAATAAATAGTATATATGAAATAACCACATAGTAAAGCCTATTTTTGTATACTCCTCTGTGGATTAAATACTTGACAAATGAAAAGTAATGAGTATTTTCTCATTTAATTAAGAACTTTAGTGCAAAATGAAAAGTTGAAAAGTTTCAAATGAAATAAGAATAAAAGAAAAAAATATATATTTCCATCAATAAACACTGACTATGCACACGAATACAGAGTAATCAGATTAAGACAATAATTAGATTTAACTGAGTTTGATCGGATTTTCGGAGAAATTTGAGTTAGTATGTGCTCGTTATTATCAATTTAGATGACATAATTGTGTATCACGATATCTCGATACATGATTTCATCACGACACGATTCCACTGAAAGATGATAAATTATCAGTTATCGCCCAGCCCTAGCCTCAATCGCACTATATGTCCACGTTGTGCTACAGAGTGAATTATGTTGCTAACTTTAGTAAATAATGTTATTCTATTGTGATAATCCCATGGGTTTGACACTACAAGCGACACTTTTCACATTACACAGTCATTTGATCCCATTTGATGTAATGTTGTAATTTTGATTTGTGCAGCTTTAAACTTATTTTGTAGCCCAAGTAGCATACGTTCACATAGCTGTCGTACCTGATGTTCACGGTCCAAACAACTGTGTATCGCTACACGTACCAATAATGAGTTCTCTGCAATATGGTTATTGCTTTGCCTAGTCTGAATTGGGGCTGCAACTAACGATTATTTTCATTGTTGATTAATCTGTCGATAATTTTCTTGATTAATCGATTAGTTGTTTGGTCAATAAAATGTCAGAAAATGGTGAAAAATGTCGACCAGTGTTTCCCAAAGCCCAAGAAGACGTCCTCAAATGTCTTGTTTTGTCCAAAACGCAAAGATATTCAGTTAACTATCATAGAGGAGTAAAGAAACCAGAAGATATTCACATTTAAGAAGCTGGAATCAGAGAATTTTGACCTTTTGTTCTTAAAAAAATACTCAAACTGATTAATCGAATATCAAAATAGTTGACAACTAATCGATTAATAGATTAATTGTTGCAACTCTAGTCCAATTCTGCAGCCGATAAAAACATGTCTTTATTTTCAACCATTTCTTTAAATCAAAAATACAAACTACTGATGGAAATGTTGCTGGGAAACACACAGCAGGGAAGATCCAGTCCACACAAACGCACTCCCTTTAACACCTGGGTGCCATTCTTTATCTGAAGGACCATAATCAGGATTTGTAGCTGTGAAGAAGCTCATAAATCCTGGTTGACTCAGTGACAAATGGAAAGCACCAAGAACCGGGGATAAGCCATCAGATATGACAAGTTACTCTCACACATCACCTCACCCTTAGGTGTATCCCTCCTATTCTTCTCTATCTTTCTCACTCTCATTCTCCTTCCAGCTATCTATCTCTTAGCAGCTCCCCTTTTTTCTAGCGCTTAAAAAACGGGCCTGTATGGTTGATGACTCCAAAACTCATCTGCAGTTGGACAGACAGTCCACTCCAGGACAGATGAACCCACAGTGTCCCTCTAAATCAACACTCCCAGAGATTAGTGGAGGTGTTTGTCCAAAGCGAGGAATAACACACAAGCAGCACATATTTTATTCTACATTTTCCAACAAACACACACACACACACACACACACACCTCTGTGCCCTGTGCCACAAAATATGATACATCGCATAAATGTCATTTTAATGTAAAATTTCCAATATATAATCTGCTCCAGCTTCTGATTGAAGGGCTGAGGGTGACATTCATTTATGACCTTTTTCCCTCTTCTTATTTCATCATTCCACTTGTGACACTCCTCTTCAACCTGTCCTTATTCCTTTCCGCTCTTTTCTCCTCAAGGCGGTAATTTCCGATTTGGTTCAATACCAGAATGGCCTTTGGTGCCACTGCCCTTTATTGCGAACCAGTCGGAGTAATTACGGACCACAATACGCCGAAATAAAAGCCCGGCGTCATTATGTCGGTAATGACTCTTTTTCATTTTACCTGCTTCACTACATTTCCCATCATCCTTTGTCAAACAAAATGTGTGCCAGAAAACGACTTTCCTGCCAAGAAATGATTTCCATTGTTCCCCATTCATTATCTCTCCCTGCCTGTTTACATTGTCTGATACGAGACCATCCTATTATAATCATATAATATCTTCCTCAGGAAATTACCGGAAATGATCTGCCATGTTAAACATTAATTGAACAGGCAGACCCACTGTATTTAAACCCGCCACGAGCGAGTGCAATATGTTCACAGAATGAATTAATTTGCTTGCAGATACTTCCCGCTCCAGTACCTAATAACATCAAATGCAACAGTGGTTCAACACAATAAGAATGTAGACTATAAATGACCTTTTTCAACCCTGCAAATATTCGTTTTTCTTATGCAGAGGAGGATATTGGCTGGGGAAATCCCGACAAGGCACTTCCCTGCTAGAAATAGCAAACAGCCCAGCACCATTATTCTCTGGAAACATGCTGTCATCACGATATTTGATTACCCATGTTGCATATGGATAGTAATAAGAATATCTGTACTTCCGGTAGAGGGAAACCCCCACTATCCTCTTTTGAGGAATCTGTCTTTCTGTGTCTCTCTCTCTCCCTCTGTCCCGGCAAACCAAGAGCAGTAATTGAGTCCTTTGAGGCCTCAAGTTGCCATGATCCCTGTGTTGTGGTTGCTTAATTGGCTCTGTTATTCACAAGCAAACCACAGTGTACTGTACTGTGTTAGAGGCCTCTGAGTACTGTTTGTCTACTTTTCCATGGGAGGAGATGGCAATATGTCTACAGACTGCAATTTTGCATCTTGCTCTGTGCATATAGTATGAAGTTGTGTGTATTTGATTGGAAATGTGCCTTCTACAGAGCTCACAAACTTTTCTTCTTTGTAGTTATATATCTCGATCCTTCCTCTTTCTCTACTTTCGCTCTCTACACCATCGTCATCTTTACCATCTCATCTACCATCTATCTCTTTTCTCCCCAGCTCAACAGCCCTATTCTGCCTTTTCTTCTTTTCAATTTCTTTCCATTATCTTTCTCTTTAACTCTCCCTGCAAATGGTCAATCTTAAATAATTTTTCATCATATATTCGAATTTAAATCCTACTTTTTAAAATGTGAAATTCTGCCAGTGGGATAAGAAATTTTATCCTGTTTCTATTGCTTCTTCACCCAGTTTCATGATGTTTGTGAAACACGTGACAGCACTGTATATAGACATATGACACCATTACTGTCAAGACCATGTCACAACATTGTGATTTTGACAGTGATTTTATTTTATTATTTATCTGTTTGAGTAATTTTTTAAGAAGAAAAAGTCTAAATTCTCTGATTCTAGCTACTTAAATGCGAATATTTTCTTGTTTCTTTACTCCTCTATTACAGTAAACTGAATATCTTTGAGTTGTGGATAAAACAAGATATTTTAGGACAATTTATAGACCAACCAACTAATCGATTAATTAAGAAAATAATCGACAGTTGCAGGCCTATAATTGATGGTCATTGGTCATTTTGGGTTTGAAGTATTCCTTCTGCCAATATTTTTGTACCAATGATTGAGTCTCTTTCACATTAGTTTTGATTAATATAAATCTTTAAAAACTATGATCCATGTCTGGTCGCCCCCTTTTGTCTTTCTTTGTGCCAAGTTGTGACAGGGCCCACTTCAGCGACTCGTTTGGATGGATGTTTTCTGCAGTGCTAGCCTCATAAGATGAAGTTAGTGTATGGAAGCTAATAGGAGCAGACAGCATAATAGATCCCCTCTCCTCCACAGCACTCCGTCAGCTGGCCTCAGCTACAGGACTCAGGTATTTGGAGAGCTACACCATACTGCAAAAATGTCCAATTACTTTACATGTATTTGCTGGAATAAGTAATATTATCTTGACACGAGTGAAGTGACCAACCTTATGTCAACCCTTAATGTGGTCATTTGCTTCACTAAAGGTCTCTCAGCAGGTGAAGGACATTAAACCTAATGAAATTAATCCACCACATTAACAAAAATGTTTTCCCGTACAGCTGTTTTAGAACCTCCTCTAGGCCTGGCACTATAGTCACCCTCACTTTTCTCTTTCTATTCCACCGTATGCTCCATCAGTGACTCCATCTCCATTTTTTTTAGTCTCCCCCTAAATCTTTCTACTCCCAATTTCCCTCATTTTTCCTCTCCGTTAGCCACATGTTTCACTCGTTCCCTTTGCTTTTCATCTACGCTGTCTTGTTTCACTTCCTCCTCGATTCCCATCCTCTCCCAATTCTCTCTATTCTCTGGTCCCAATCCACTGCCTGCTGGGTCCGGCCTCTCGCTCGACCTTAGGGAGAGACCTAATGATGCAGAAATGCAGCAGTGCTCTGCAGGAGCTCCATGATGCGCTGTGAGAGCAGGAAGGAAGCACACGCGCTCATATAAAAACACAAACGCAGGCACACGCGTACAAACATGCACACTCAGTCGCAGCTGCAAAGGCACAATTGCAAAAATGTACTCCCACATGCCCGCACGCACGTGTCAGGGGCAAGTAGTGACGAGAACGTGGCCAGTGTGCCACACTGAGGGAAAGGAGGAAGAGAGTTATATGATAGGAGCATCAATAGCAGCCTGCAGGAGCTGACACAATGAGTTCAATGCCATTGGCGTAATATCACAGCCCTGCCAACACCTCGCAGCCTCTGCATGGAAGACACACACACACACATGCCCACACAAGCATGGGTGAGTCAGACACTCCCTGGGGCGTCTCTCCACCTAGCTAAAGCTTGGCTCTGACAAACACAACACCTTATGGTTGGCTACTGGTGCCCAAGGAGAAACAGCATCACGGACACCATCGTAATTCCATCCCCAGTACACACGCAGCACAACAATGTCTTAAATGCACTTTGTATACAAAAATGCACCGGCAATTAGGAAGGCTTTAGCGTAAGCCAGGAAATGATTCACACCTTGCATTGTTTGTGTTTATCACCGAGGTAAACGTGTGTGCATAAGAGAGAGAGCGTGTTTAAACACCAGCGTGTGTACAGTACAGGCTGATCAGCCCTCTGCTACATCAGCAGCAGGCAGGAAATCCATAAGAGCTTAACAGTCAATTACTTCAACTGCCATTGCCTGCCTCCCCAAGGAAAGCAACCAGTCACACCAAAGAAGGATGCGGCGCCACCAATCACAGCAGAGGAGGATCCCACCTGAGTCACGGATGTGAGGTGATGGTTGCAAACGGGGATGAGAAGTCAGATATTTTCAGCTGATTGGTCACTGCAGTAGTGTGATGAGTGTTCTTGGTCTGTTGACAGGCACGAAAATAGGTAACCCACAGAAATAAAAAAGGAGTAGAAGGGTCATTGAACTGTATGCTGTGATAATTTCCCTAGCACAAAAGAAAATGGCGATTGTTGTTAGTTGTTATGGTGACAACAGAACCCACATCAATGGGGCCGTAAAGTGTGTGGTCACAGCTCGCCCGGAAGAGAACGGACCAGCCAGCTATCTTGTTAATTCCACCATGCTCCCATGCCACACTGCTTACAGAAAACAAGTTGAACAAAGTCGTCACTCATCTGGCAATAGCAATGTGCTTTCCTCCGCTGTGACAAGAGTGTGTGAACGAAGCATTAAGTTGTTAAATATGACTCATTTACATTTTCTATGTGCCTCGTGTCGTTACTACTCCACTGCTCGTTTTGTCGTTGTTACTGCAAAACTTCACCTCAGTGAGTCCGCGACTTGCTGCAAGTCGGGTCAGTTCATGCGGAAGTCAGCCCGCAACAACAGTCGCTATGGCAAAGGTACACATAAAAATGGCCGCATGCTCTGACAGATCCTGCTACGTTGATTTGAATGGGAATGTCTGTTGTACTCCTATACGTTAACCCATTGGTGCCCGCAGCTGAAATTTTTTATTTCCTTTGGTGGAGGTGTTCTCTGGGCTTGCCTAAGCACAAATGTGAAGACATTTTCAAAATCGGTTAAACTGTTTGGGTGAAAATCAAGTTTTTCTTATCATACTATATAAAAAAAAAAGTAGTCCCATGTGTCCAAATACTAGATATAGTATGATAAGAAAATGGCTGTATCTCAGAAACTACAAGGAGCACAATCAAGTATTTGTATCTATGAACTCATAACAAGTTGAATATCAAAGATATGCATATGCAGTGTAAAAAAAAAAAATCATATGGAAGACATTTAATAAACACAATGTTAGCGTTTTTCCAATTTTTTCAGAAATCCTGACCTTGACTATAAATAAAAGTGTGATTTTTCATTCTATCTAAAACTTTGATTTTAAAAATCAAAGTTGTACTGTTAGATACTTCTTCAGAATATGTCTGTACCAAACTTTTGACAAATCAGAACAAATGTGTCATTTTTCTTTATCATATTAAATATAGTCTTTGGGCACAAATGGGTTAACCTATTAATCTAGACTACTGGACTTCAAGAAAATCATTAATAAAATTCTACAGTGTCCCTGCTCACCTGAACAGATTCGGTTCTCAGTCTGGATTGAAACCAGCGCTTATATTGTAGCAGCAAATATGCTGATATACTGCAGAAAAGCAGATTCAGGGTAGATGAGGTCACTTACATATCTTCTGCTGAAGAGCGCCTGAAAATGAAACTGTTAAAAAAAACTTTCATTTTCAAGGTGGAGATTGGTGAATGAAGCTCCCTTGACCCTTTGTAAAGTAAAACGCACGCACACCTCACTGGTAGCCTCTGAATACACATGCACTCACGCACATGCACACACTTACTATCCATCCAATTTTAGCCCATTTCCTAACCAATCCAATATATCTGTGCTATAGCTCAGAAAACAAGCCCATTGGATCCCTTTCACTGATGGCGGCCTTCCCTCCGGTCCAGTTAAAAGGAAAAAAGGATGCCAAGAAAGTGTCTATTTAGAAAAGGAGATCAAAGCACAAGACAAATGCTTTTTGGACAAACAGTGCCTCATTGTGTTCCCATTTTTGCAAGAACATATGCTTTTCACAGTAATGGGCTGGCCACTGTTCAGAGTAACAGTAATAGTGCAGTACGGTACAGGGTGTCCACACAGCCATCCACCACTGTGTCATCAGTAGCTTTCCAAGATGTTTTCAATGCATCGAATCAGCCGACATCGTCATTATCTGATGCACAAAAAAAAAAAAACGTTCATCTCGCAGTCAATTTTCACAGGCCTCTCATTCTGTTTTGAACAAACATAAAGCAATCAAGTCATGGAAATTTCACCGGCGCTTACAGCCATGCATGTCATTATCTTTCTGATTTGTGTCATGTGCGATCTACATCCATCACAGTGAGAGCCTCATGGAAAATTCAGGGATTAAAAGGTAGAGTAGGCATGATAAATAGAGGCGGCTGTGAGGCCGGCCGAGTGAAAGCGCAGACGCTTGTTTTGAAAGCAATTCCTTTCAATATGCAGTGTCTTTTTTTGTTGTTTTCCTGCATAAATCCGTTATTTAAAAATTTTACTCACCAATTTCATTGCAACGATTTTGGGACGCATTCACGTCTGGTAGCCACAGTTGTACGAGTCAGAAAAGCAATACGGGCAACACATAACTAATCATGTTTTAAACAACTCCCTAGTTTAGGGTCAAGCTCCAAAAACACTGGATACTACATTTCCCACAATGCAATGAAAACAGCAACCCTGATGATATCGAAAGGGTTATTTTTTCAAACTTTGGAAAGCTCCCTCCCATGGACTGTATACAGTATAAGAAGTGGACGTAGTCACCGTTATGTCACCCACTGATTTGTGGATTCGTTTTGAAGCCTCGAGTTCAGCATTTTAGCCGTCGCCATCTTTGTTTATGGCCGTCGCCATCTTGTTTTTTTTTAAGTGACTTGAGAGGGTGGAGCTAAGTACAACCAACGAAATACGAAAGACGAAAACAGACAACTCCCAGACTGGACAACGTCGTGGTAGCAACCTGTCAATCACAAGTAGCCACGCCCTGAAGCATACCCTGCTTTATGGTTTATTTGACTCTAAATGGGACCATAATTTACTAAATGAACATCATGCTGTATTGAAGAAGACTTGAAACTAGCGACTGAGATCATAAACTCATGTTCACAATGTTTACTGAGGTAATAAATCAAGTGAGAAGTAGGGTCATTATCTCATAGACTTCTGTACAATCAGACTTCTTTTTGCAACCAGAGGAGTCGCCCCCTGCTGGATATTACAAAGAATGCAAGTTTAAGGCACTACCAGATTGGCTTCACTTTTCAGAACCGGAGGTTGCCCACTGGTCCAGAGCCACAGAGGACATTATCCAACCTGTTTTTATATAGTATAACTCCTCGTGATGAGTAAACCGAACTTCATGTGTAAACTTTGTGGAGTAGCCCTTTAAAACTGTCCTCTATGACCTCTCACTGTCTTTTTTTCAATACTAGACATGTCTGTCTGTGACCATACTGTATTTTCAGTGAAGAGAGAAAAAAATAAACAGACACAAAGACAAACAGATGTGAAAACACTTATATATCCAGAGACAGAGCAATCTCTCTCTACAGAATATAGCATCAACTGATCGAACAGGAGATAGACGATTAGAGAGAGAGAGAGAGTAAACCCCAGCAAAGCAGAGTAATAGCTTCTCTCTGATGTCCCGGCCACATGGAGCTGGCAGTGTGACAGAGAGATTATTATTATCGTCAGATGGTCAGATGGTGGTTGTTTTCGGGACTCAGCTGGTTGAGTTTGGCCATCGGGAACACCACCAGGTGCTGCCACGTCCTCCCTGGGCACAGACCCACCATTGGAGGGCACTGCAGGGTTGGCGCATTCCCTAGCAGGCGAGGTTGTGACTAGAATAATGTTGGAAAACACAGGACACAATATTTGGTCTCTTTTCACTTGCAGGAGGGTGCCAGATTTAGATCCTATCAGAGTTTATCTGAATGAAAGAAGGAAAGAAAGAACGAACTGAAGGAATAAAGACACATGAACAAGCGCACTAAGAAGAAATGAAAACAGGAAAGAAAGCAAGAACAAAGGGAAGAAAAAAAAGCAGGATTACACAGTCTGTGGGCTTTGCTGTTTGAGCGCATGTTCTTGAATTAATTTAGTCCAAAATGTAAGAATAGAATTTCTACTCTGATTGAGGCAGATTAATTAAAAACCAAAGCCTTGTTAATTATACCCGGCTATCTCAGACAGATGAGCCCTCTGATGCGTTGTCTGTCCCTCTCTGTGATGCTCACCTCAGCTCCTCTGGCGTTGTCCCACTTTAGTTCCAGCTCCTCTGTCTCTAGCACATTTATTCAGCTGGGATAAAAGTTCACATTGCAGATAAAATCATCAGCCTGCCTTTACCCTCTGTTTGTGAATTGCGGCATTTCATTGCCATTTTTGCTGATTATTCGTACCTTATTGGTACATGGATGGTAGGAATTAGTAATGTGTACAAGTTTTATTTCACTTCTTTACTACATCATATATGCTTTAAGAGGCATAATGCAAAGTACTACAAGGTTAGTTGGGACTGCGCTGCAACAAAATGCTACTACTCCCTCGCTGCCACTTCTCATTTCTTTCCTTTTATAGGTGTAATGAAGAACAGCGAATACTTCTCTCTCTCCCTCTCTCATCCCTCGTCTCTCCTTTTCTCTGCCACCTTATCGATCCCCCAATCCAATCAGGCTCTTGAGGCTACGTGAATCTCATTCTGAGGACATGGCAGCACATTTAATCTGAGCACAAATCAATAGCGGTAGGTCTTGTGAAGGAATGCAAAGTGTATTTATATATTGAAAATCTTTTTTTTGTCCTGTACGCGTATGTACAAAAATGCTGTAAATCGAGCTTAGAAATAATTGAATGTGAACTAATTATAAATCAGGTGAGAGTAAAGGTTGCGCATGTGTAGCGCCTTCAATTAGCCCGCGGGGCTTAATAAAGAGAGAGCCATAACATATTACCAGCATATTGGTACTGTATATGTATCATGTTGGGGTGTTATCTCATTTGAGAAAGATGTGTATAAAGTAGACATACTATACTGTATAAATGGAATGATACAGACAGATAAGGTAACAGAGGAAATGCAGCTTTTCCATGGGTGCTTGCAACCTGACACCTCACTGCAGATACAGTACTCTATATGAGAAATGCTGCACTGCTGTTACGGCTATTTTGAAACTGCAGGGCAACTCTTCCATCACTCATTCACACGTACTGTACACGCACCATATGCCCCTCCTAAGGGCTTATAAAGTGCAGGGCAAGGTGAGTCTATTGACTATGAAATATCATATATAATATATGTGCTGGTGTCAAACAAAACCCAATATTGCTGTTTCACACCTTCTTTGCACTCAGTCACACACGCACAGACTATCGGTATGCTACAGTTGCAGTACGCCTTGATGCTGTTTTACCTCTCTGCATCAGATTACATCACAGCGACGAACACAGTGTGTCACGCGCGGAGAACAGAGTCATCCATTAGGATCACACAGACGCAAGTAAGTGCAGGCCAGCAAAATGAAAGACAGGTGGATAAATGCACAAACAACGCATACAAACACACTCAGTGATTTTGGCGAAGGGCAGTTAGGCAGTCGATGTTGCACAGTGTGTCAGTCAGGTTAATTACCGGACAGATGGCCGTCGGTGACGTTGGGTGGGTGTGGATGCGGGGAGGGTGGAGGTGGCATGCCTGAAAGATAGCGGCACCTCTTCATGTAAACATACATAAGTAATGCATTTACATAGGCGGGTGATAAGCGAACGTGCACGCACGCACAAAACCGGCTGGCAATCAGCAGATTGTGCTTCCAGCATGCACGGATCTCTTCACTTGCTATCTAATCATCTCCCAGCTATTTTTTCTCTCCCTACTCTCCCTCTTCGCCATCACCTCTTCTTGCTCTTTCTCCCTTCCTCTCGGCTCCCAACACCTCTTTTCTGCGTCGCTGCTCTCTCACTCCCTCACAGTGACACATCTCACCATTCGGATCTCACGCAGAGAGCGCCTGCCTCGCTGCAGTTGATAATGTGCAATGCGCCACAGAGAAGCAATCAGACAATTTAACACAGAAATAAACAAGCAGTTCACACATGACAGGTAATGTGTCATTAATGACTGTAATTTCAGCCGCCGTTTCTAGTTCTGGGCCTTTATAGTCAACGTGACGTGTCGACATGCTGCAGTTGCTCTACTCCATTGTGACGAGCATACAGTAAAAAAAGAAGAAAGACAAAAGCATTCAGGCTTAATTTATAGCATTATGCAATGTTAAATGAAGCAGTGATGGCTGGGATGGTGCGCTTCCTAGACTAGAGATTATGCTAACAAAGATCACTTGATCTGTGATGTGTAGCTTTGGCAACAACTTTGATGCTAATGTTGTAAGATGCTAACTGACCTCAATGAGGACACAAACATCTCCCTGATGCCACAGGATATATTAAACTTGGGAGGTGTAGGATTGGAAAAAAAATAGGATGCCATGTAGCCTTGAAGGAGGCAATAGCGAAGATAAGTGGATGGGGCATAGTTCAAGTAGCGCCATATGCTTTACATCCCCCGCCCTCCCGTGATGCACTTTCCGGGAGTATTGATCCAAGACATTCATAATCTCCCTCTGCTCTTTGTGTTTCCGGAGGTTTGCGGATGGCAGAGGTGGCTGCAGACACCGGGGGGACGGAGAAGGAGGGAGGGGAAATGAGAGAGCTGAAACCAGGCCCAAGGACAGCTTGTTATGCTCACTGGGGTGTAAAGAGGATCGCAACTATGGGACATTTATTGGTACATTAGAAAATGATGACTATCAGTTGCAATACGATGATGTTGGGTGCAGAGTTCTTGGTAGCAATGGCTTATTAAAAGACGGCAATTATCAGCGGTGAAATATCTCTCTGAGCCTTGCCAGGCTGAGACTATAACTTCCTTAATATGAAGATATCGATGGCTTAACACAGCAACCTGTGTGGCTGTTATCTATTTAGAATGCCACACATCAGATTACTACTTAATTAGAACCATTTCCCCCCAGAATGTTTCGTTCCAATCACTTACACCACACCTTTTTTTATTTAAAGAGCATTATTAATAATGCCTGAAGCAATATTAATGCTCTAACTGCCACGCTGACAGCAAAAAGTATGCGGGCTTGGCTTAAAAAAAGATGGGTGCTAAGATCAAAGTAAGCGGAAAACTCACAAGGGTCAAATCCAATCTCGCCATGCTCCACTCACAATGCTGAAAAAAAAAAAAAAACTCCTCGGGGCTCTTTGAAGAGTCGACTTTGGAAAGTGACAGGACACAAAATCCCAGGTTGGAAGAGGAGGAACAGAGGGTTGAAACAGACGTGAAATTCACACGCACACACAAACACCCAATACATCACTACTGATGGGTCAGAACATATCTGTCACAACATCGCATCACAGACAGATGAGAGGACGGCAGATTATTTACTACATATATCCGATGACAACTGACAGAGTGAAAATGTAAACCTGCAAAGGAAAAAAATATCCCTCTGGAGGACTGGGTTACATGAGCTGGGCATTTCACATTGGTCTGACAAACCGAAAAAGTGAGAGTATTGCCACCTTTAGTGCCGGCTTGAATTAAAATGAAGAGCTGCTTATACAGCATGTGTTTATTCTGGTCTTGCTGCTATCAATCATGTCATTTGATATATGCAATAGCAGCAAATTTAACCAGGTAATACTTCTCAGTTGCAGCAGTTTTTCGGGGCTACGTCTTATGGCTGTTTCAGAATGCACAATATCAGCCCGATTATAGCCCGACACGGCCGTCGCAGGGTGTCGGTTCGGATCGGGAACGACAATAAGTGTCGTGCATGACAATCGATCGTATTATCTCGTGAAGTGTGACATAGCAGACGACAACCGACGCTGCATCTGGGACGCCTCACGACATCCCGACAGAAAGTCTAGCATGTTTGATTTTTTTTTGCCTTCTACGACGTGTTCCGTTATGGCCGTGACTTTCACCAATAGGAGCACAGAGCAATCTGCCGCACAGGCGCGCACAACTGTAAACAATGGCGAAGCGAAAGATGAACAACGTTGGTGCTGTCACGACAAGAATTTATGACTCTCAATTAGGGATGCTAATTTTGACATTTTTTTCTACCCGATAACCGACCCTCGTTAACCGATTATTAACCGTTAACTGACAAGATTAGTGCGTCGCATGCAGCGGTGTGCCAGCTGCAGTGTATGTGCAAAACAGACAACTGAGTCCCCAGTTCACACGACTGGGAGAGTTACTTAGCAGCCGCGATGCTGCGTGTCGTGGACACACGCAGCCACTTTCCAAAGTAAAAGTCTCCACCGTATCATTTAGTTTAGCTGCGAGGTTGTCAGCTGTGTGTCTGTCTGGCGTAACGTTAGCGAGTGTCCGACAAACCGCGTATGTTTGTGCTATACGTTCGCAGCTGTAGTTTTGCTGGTGGCTTCGTGCTCGCCGTTGTCACACACATACGGTCTGTCAGCACGGTGTAACTTTAGCGAATGTCCGACAGACCGTGTGTGTGTGTGTGAGCGTGGTGTTGTCGGTGGCGTTATAGCTGTGAGCGTAGCAGTGCAGTGTGTGTACAGTTTATTTGTCGGTGAATAAATGCTACAACTCAAGACCCGAGCCAAGCTCTTGCAACACCGGCTCAGACTCTCTTAAGGTGCGCTGTTAAGGTGGACCAGCTATTCTCCTTTAAGTGACAAGCCGCTCCTCTGAGTTTTGCTCAGCTTTTTATTTGATTTCTAAAATTTCTTTTAACCGTTTAACCGATAGCGTTAATCGGTCGAAATTCATAAAGTCTGTTAACGGTTAATGATTAACATCCCTACTCTCAATCGCCTAATCTGACATAGTGACCATCGCAACTGACAAAAATATTGTGTAGTTTGAACCAGGCATTACTTAATCTGTATGCTTTCCATGCACACACATATACACACCCGCACCCAAACGTTTTGGCGTACCTTTAACACAAATATCAGTAAGCACAAACACACACAACAACAGTTTGTTTCATCCAACCCCAATGAGTTTCGGGGCAGGAACGGGACTGGCGTAGTGCCAGCTTGTTGCAGCGGCGGCGTTGGGTTTAATTATCTGACCTTCCCGTCGACTGGCTCACAGGCTCCCTGCCGATGGCAAGTGCTAATCAATGTCACCCTCGGCAGTGTGATGATAAGTAGCCATGACACCCCTCATTCTACCCTCTCTCCCTCTTTCTCACTCTGTCTCTCATCACATGTATTCAACTTCATCTCCCCTAACGTCTCTATCTCAGTTGCTGGTATGCTGGCAGCCCTCTCCTTTTCTGGCTCCTTCTCTCTTTTTAACCTCTCCCTCCCTCTCACATGCTTCTTTATCCCTGCCCTTTCTTCACCTTTCTTCTTGCTTTTCTTCTGCTCTCCTCTCGTCTCTCTGTCCCCCCCCGAGTCTCCGTGTGTCCCCTATCACTCTTTCCCTGTCCTTCTTCCTTCAGCCCTCTGTACTGTTAGTGTAAAGTCTGCAGTGTGCCGAAGGCTCAAGGTCTTGTGTAAAAGAACTCTTCCACTTAGCTGAATGTATTTGTATTCCTGGGCTCATAGTGCTGAGGCAGCGCCGGTACTTTGTTCAAGCAGTGGCGAAGTGCTCTCATCTCCCCATCACTGGGCGACCTTGGTGGTCCCCTACACCTGACTCCTAGGAGCAGCGCATGTGAGCTTAGTGTGTTTATATCTGCGCGTGTATGTGTGAAACTGTGTAGTATCAGTGATTAACCTTTGCCTAATTGACCCCTCCCCTCACACAGTGTCATTGAGTCTCTCAGTGGTGCCTCCTCGTCCTTGAGGAGAACACAGCTCTGCAGAGGCTGTGTGTAGCGTCGATGCGGCGTGAGTGCATGCAACAGCTTGTGGGTTCACGTGAAAAGTAATTAGGAACGAAAGTGAAAAATTAATCGCCAGTAGATCTCGCAATAACACAGTTCTCGTCTCACACAGCTGCTTATTTATTCATGAATCCGTCAGTGGTTTGCCGTTTACAGCACATTCTAGCTGAATTACATTACATACAAGACTTGTTGCTCAGTCATGCTGTGTTGAAAAAAATCATTAGCTACATCAACAGTTGGGTGTAATATCACTGAGCTACTCATGTTGTTTTGGGGTATAATGTGCTGATTGCGCGGCAAGCACATTCACAAAAACAGAGGTAGAGGAGAAACTCATCTGCATAGAAAAGTACCATAAAAGGCACATAATAGGCCCTAGCTGTGTATCTTTTACCTATCAAAGGTACAAAGCTGTTTCTTATAGTTAAAGACACTACATTGTGCCAAGTCAGTCGCACTAAACTCAGTCAAGGTACCACATTGATTGCAGCTCCTGGATGTTGCAAAGAAAAAAACCCGGTTCAATCCCTGGCAGCAGTACTTTCAGCTCGGCCTAGTGCTGCGTGGCAAGCCAGCAAAGGTCATATAGTATTCTTGGCACAGCACTAGTGACAACTATTGGTTGGTCTTTCTATCCTGTCTCATGCTGTCAGCACGAAGAGGAGAGATTAGCAGCAATAAGGACTGTGGTAGGTGGTCATTCCAAATTGGAAGAGAGAGGGAAAATACACAAATTTTTTCCACAAAAAAAGGTGAATAATTTCCGAAAAAAATCAGTGCACAATCGTTATGGTACAAAAGTTAAAAAGTAGTGGCTACATGATTAATAACAAGATCTTGTTCTATAATTTTAATTATGTAGCTACTATAATAAAATAACTAAAATAACTTGTTTTTCAACAAAGCAGTTCCCTTTTTTTGTGGACATTGGTTGCCTAGTCACGCATCAGGAACACCTTTTTTTACACACTAATCCAATTTTCTCAACATTGACTAATAACATATTTTGGTTTCAAGGAGTATTTTGATCACTCAAGAAATACTCCTGCATTTTTAAATGTGCAAATGGTAATGGGGGTAAAATAATTGATTTGAAAAAAAGGAAATGTAATGTTCTTGTATAGCCTTAGCAACAAAGGTTGAATAAAAGTTGTTCTTTCTGTCTGTCTCTCTTTCTTTCTTTTCCTTTAAATGTGGGCTCTATTGCAGCTCATTGAACCAAGAAGTTTTTAGTCAAACAATAGCTGTAAGATAGAATATCCAGTGGTGCAGTATTGTATTAGAGATTAAAGAAAAAACTGCAATACGGAATGTTTAAAAGAAGGTTAAATAAAAACAATAAAATAAATCCCTATTGAGCTACAACGTTGCTCAGGGAAAAGCACCTGGTAGGGATAAATTGAGTGGGTATTTGGTTGGGCTAATGCCTAGTACACACCACAAGACTTTCAAAGTCTTCAGATCGCTGTACTGTTCAGACTACACAACTTGCTGTCTTATAATCGTGAGTCTTTAAGTCATTGTGGTTTTCAGTCTACACGACTGACCGGCAACAGGGTCACACACTGCAAGATCTTTCACCAGGAGGAGTCCCCCGATGAATTCTCCTAACTACGTTTTGTCATGAAAACACAGGCGAAAAATACACCGTAAATGACATGATACGCATGCGCAAGACACATTGCTGATGTAGTTGTTGGAACATATGTTCACAAAATAGCCTGTTTCCACACGTCATTTTTTACTATTTATTCCTCTAGGTGCAACAACAATTTTGCTCCATGTTGCAAATGCAACACATACAGTAAGTTCCTATTGTTACAGGCGACCTCTCCTCCCCCAGGTTTCCCCTCAACCCGTGTCTCACGCTGTCATTGGCTGTAGCTGGTGGTCGTAGTCCTGACAGGTCCAGACATTTAGCATGATAGATATCTGGAATGTGTCTGCGATGCATCTTTGAGCTGTTAACACATGGCGCTCGCACGCCGATGTGCGAGCGGCGAGCCAACGCCGATTTGCCTCTGATCTGGGGCTTTTGTCGGGGGGCTCCAAAAACTGTCGGGGAGCGGAAAATCAGGGCTTAAGTCGTGTAGTGTGAATTAGCTATAAGGTTAGAGGTCAAGGGTCACTGACTCAAACTTTCTTATCCAGACAAACAGCTTTCTGAATGATAACAAGGTTAATTATGATCAAATGGACGGAGGGGCTGAACAATTGTGAGACACATTTGTGTCTTAGTGTACCTCATCATCAACTCAATGCCTCTGGGACCACTACCACCATCACCATCATCATCATCATCATCATCATCATCATTATCATCATCATCACACACAGATTCATCGCCATCATCAAAAGCTGCATCACTATCTCGAGTCTCTAACTAATCATGTCTCTGCCCGTGGCCAGATGAGATAGAGCTGCCTTTCCCTAAACTGTGTATGTGTGTGTGTGTGTGTGTGTGTGTGTGTGTGTGTGTGTGTGTGTGTGTGTGTGTGTGTGTGTGTGTGTGTGTGTATGTGTGTGTGTGTGTGTGTGTGTGTCAGCTGCTGAGCCATAATGGAATCCTCCAGGCTGTGGATGAGCAGAGGAGGAGGAACATTGATGGATGTGTCTGGTCACTGATGGAGGGTGTCTCTGGTATGAAAGAGAGACAGAGGGAGGGAGGAGGAGGATGGAAAGAGAGGAAGAGGCCGAATGAATGGAAGGAAGAAATGTGAGAAGGGACACGAGGCAAAAGAAAGAGGGAAACGGAGAGCTAGACGGCATTATATTTACACAAATAGAAGGAAGGAGGGAGGGGGGAGCTACTTAGCATGGCAAAGCGTATAATGTGTGTTTGAGTGAGATCACAGTAACATCAGATATTATAATGACTACATTTTGTGCAATTAAAAGTCCATTTTGAACAACTGAATGAACTAATAGAAGCGGCACACATTCTCCTGTGTGTGTATGTGTGTGCATATATATACATACGGTACAATATCCGGTGTTCACTTACAGTACAATATACAATGGATAAAGCCTTAGCTGTATCTGCGGGAACCCTTGACACCACTTTTCATTTGGAAGACTTCTAATTGGTCAATTGCATACCCCTCATGCTCAATCAGCTGTTGCCTAGCAACTGCAGTCCGGGGGAGCAGTAGGAGAGGAGCAGGGGAAAAAAGGGCTCAGCTAAAAAGTGAGAGGAGAGCAAAAGAGAGGTGCGGGTTATGGTGGAGGTCGGGGGTAATTTAGTGTGTTAGAGAGAAAGAGGGAAAGAAAGATATACACAGAGGTGAAAGGAGAAAGGGAGGGAGGAATCACACCACACATACAGATCCAGAGGAAGCAAAAGGAGGTAAGTATTGCCACCCAATTCCAATTTCGACTGATTCACTTGAACAGGCTCAGCCATGCACGACCACATGTCCAATTTACCAGCTAGAGTGTCAACAAACAGTGCACCTCTGAAGCAGTCCTTAGAGCGCTTTCCTGCATGATTCACTGATAACGCTGTCAGCTTACACATACCGTTCACTGTTGTCCCTCACAAGACAAATACCAGTGCACTGCCAAAAGCATGGCAAAACATACTGGGTAAATATTCTCCACAAAAATGATGAAATCCTGTGTAAACCGAAACCTGTGTTTACTTGGCAAGATATCCAGGTTCCCCTCATGATCTTTCCCTCCCAAAATAGATGGAGGCATAGATCTGTGTAGACAAACACAACAAAACAAACATGAAAATGCTTTCAAATTGTTGAACACACTAGGTTGTTGAACCAATGCAGAGGTAAAATCACTGACTGCAAGACAAGAGAAACTAAATCGAACTAAAAATATAGAAACGTAGGAGGCGGGACTGCCCTGAAGTTGATCCCAACTTTGACTGGGTAGCTATTTTGTCTAGCATTAAAGATGCCTCTCACTGACCACTAGCAAATTCATTTAACAATCCGTATTGAGCTGATTTGAATCGACACAAGTTGCATCTGATGTGTAAGCTGAATGACTCCTTTCTTTCATATAATTTGGGCAAACCAGCCAACTGTACTTTTCTGTAACCAAGTACCTCTTAAGTTGTCGCAGCTGTTGGCTGTGACGGTGCCCACAACCATATTTGTATTTCACTTAGATGATTTGTCAGTGTTATTACGAAAGAACAACATAGCTGGTTTAACTGCTGCTAAGAAAATGATTTTGACTCGTTGGAGGTCTCCTTATTCTCCCCATCTGGCATTGAATTCTGTCTTTGGATTAGCCCTACTAATCAGTTCTTCACTGGGTCAAAGTGGACGTTTGTGCCAAATTGAAGAAATTCGCTCATGGCGTTCCTGAGATATCGCGTTCACGAGAATGGGACGGACTTGAGGTCGCAATGACCTTGATCTTTGACTACTAAAACGTAATCAGTTCATCCTGGAGTCCAGGTGGACGTTTGTGCCAAATTTGAAGAAATTCGCTCAAGGTGTTCCTGAGATATCGCGTTCACGAAAATTGGTACGGACAACCCTATTTTCTATTTTCATTAGTTCGCAATGCAGCACTCTTCATGTAGGTTGAGGTTTTTGTCCTCTCAGGTGGAGTAAAGTCGTGACTCCTTGTGCTGGCAGGGACATGTAAAAACGGGCAAGACTATAAACAGAAGCGGGTATCCCCAAAGGTAAAACTTGTGACACACTTACTTACACTACCCTGGAGGACTTCAAAATAACAGGCCAACGTCAGAGGCACCATGCTGCTCTGTGCCCACAACGGTAAAGTAAGAGCCCTGCACAAAATATGTGCAGAGATGGCTTTAAAGAAACATGACTGCCAAGGAGACTGATGTGTGTATCTCTAACCCTCTTCTAATGGAGGCTTCTAGATTAGGAGAGGATGGTTAACAATACAGCTGCCTAGAGTAGAGCTAAATTCATTCATCACAACACTAGAACTTGATAATAACGCTACACACGCTGTAACAATATCTCAATACAACCGTAACAATTCATAACCATATTTTTGGGATAGACAAGCTCTCAGACGCTCACGCAGCCATAGAAATCACAAAGAACGCGCAAGCTCTATGTGCCCTTCTTCCCTTTTGTTCTCTCCCTCCCTTCCTTCTTTCCTCCAGAGGTGGTCCGATGAGAAAAGGCCTAGGTGGGTGGTGGTTATCCCTTAATGACCCAGTTTACTTTGAAAGGGCATTGATCTCAGCCAGTGCTTTACTCAGTGCTAACAAAGAAGCCTCAAAGCTCGTCTTAGCAGCATCTTAGCGCTGTTAGTGCTGCATGGATAATGTCGCAGATTACATTGTTCTTCATTCTGCAAAATGCATTCTTTATGATTCTCGGTTCTTGTCGCATCACATCATTGTCTCTGTCATTGGGAATATGATTACTCCTGGATAAATCTCTGCACAATTCAATTCAGACCTTGCTTAATCTACCCAGATATTAGATAAAATGGAAGAGACTGGGGGGAATTGAATTTTTATTTATTTTTTTCTATAGAATACCAGCTATGTTTTATTTCCCGTAGAATATAATGTTGAGATTAAACTGGATTAAATGAAATGTAAACAGGACCATCCTTTCCACCTGCTTTCGCAGAGCAGGCCGATAGTGAAACAAGAGCATCGTGTCCTTCAGATGGCATTCACACAATCAACAGTTTTACTGGGACTGCAGTGGAGGACCTGAGTGAGAGTGCAGGAGGAGGGGGAGCAACAACACTGTGGGCAGGTGAGTGTGTATGTGCGGGACCATTTGCTTTGGAAAAACAAAAGATGTTTACATTTTTCAATGTATTTTTCCTACTTTTGGGCAGTTACTAGTTTCAGATCATTTCAATATAGCATAAAAATCAAGTTCCAGTGTCTTTGACAGCCGTGAGAAAGCCTTGATATTTGACACCGTGGGAATGAGAACGGGCTACCTATATTGTTGAGTGTACAAGGTGCACATTCGAATGCATGAATACAAACTGGGGCTTGTTAAGTTGTGCTATCATTGCTCGGCAATCTAATTATAATCATGCATTGTTTTCAAATATTCGGTGCGTTCAGATTCTTGCAGGGTTTATCAACATCTGAGATTGAAGAATGATGAGCTGTGTTGTAGGAGACTCATACATACAAAAGCATGGTCTTTCTGAAAGGGTCAATGTAAATTTGGTAGATTACTGTATTAAAAACGTTGCTGTTTAGTCTTGGCAGGGTTTCCCACAAGCTCATGAACACACACCAACCTGAAAGAGGTTTTTAAAACAATATTTTTCACTGCAAAGGTGACAGAATGGTCACTATGAACTGAAACCAGTGACTGCCGGGAAGGCAGTATAAGACTGTAGAAAAATATTTTTCTCAATCAGAAAACGATGGTATGCAAAGCAGTAATGTTAAGGTACATAAACTTTGTGGCAAACTTGCAATAACATTGAAAAACACCTGGTAAAATTCTTTGATATGATCTCACACATCTGTTCATGCATACTGCCTGGCTGACCTCGACCCACATTGAATCCCAGTGGAGGACACTCACTGTCAGCCACATCCGTCTGTCTGGCTGACTAGAGGAACTTTACTGGCACAAGTCTCACTCCCTTTGGCCACTTTCCCTAATTCACCCTCCCAACACCCAATCCTGGCTGGAACTGGAGACACGGCTGGGTGTCTATCCCTTCGTTTGAAGAGGTGACATGGAATTGGAAAATTGAGAGAAAAAGGATAGTATGGGGGAAAACTAGATTTACAACCTCTTGGTTGTATGCCTCCGCTCACAAGTTGTAGTTTACACCCATGTCTGTCCAATATGTCATCACTTCATCATTTTATCCTATTAGACATGTGTGCGAAATTGTCACAATTACGAATTCTTGAGTTATGGCCAAAAACGTGTTTTGTGAGGTCACAGTGACCTTAACCTCTGACCATCAAAATCTAATCAGCTCATCCTCGAGTCCACGTTTGTTCCAAATTTGAAGAAATTCACTCCATACGTTCCTGAGATATCACGTTCACAAGAATGGGTTTGACGTACGGACAGAGGAACCGACAACCCGAAAACATAATGCTTCCGGCCATGGCTGTAGCCGGCACTGAGGAATAAAAAAAGCCGGGAATAAGGTAAAGAGAGAAAGAGAGAGCGGGAGGTGGAGAGAAATGGAGGAAAAAGGAAAGGGAATGTTTCAGGTCAGCCTGAGTCTTGTCCACCGGTACTGCTGTCACAAGCTTGTTTTCAATTCTCTCAGCTTTTTCAGCGCTCTCCCACGGGGTATGAGCTGGCCAAATGAGGAGAAGCAGGAGAGGGATAGAGCGAGATGGGAGCGGGGGGGGGGTATGGAATAAGAAGGGGTCTGCAAATAGAAAAGAGGCTGGGAACATGATTCTGATGGAGAAACGTCATACAGAGGGAGAACAGGAATGAAATGAGTAGATGAGAAAGGTGGAGAGCGAGAGAGAGAGACAGTTCGAAAGTAAGCAACTGGGTAAGGAAAAGAAAACACAGTAAATAAAAGAGAGGGGATTGAATGTGAGAAAACGTCATACCTGTGGGAGCAGCAGAGAGTGTGTTAGCAAGTCTGTGAGAGGACTCTGGGAAAAGTCGCCATTAGAAGTGAGAAGAAGAAGATGGACAGAAAAGATGGGTGAAGGAAAGATTTGTCTTAAATATGAATAACCCAATATCCACGTATTAAGTTAATGTTTCTGCTCTAATCTTGGTATTAACCTTCATGTATTTTCAAGCGATAGCTGATTAGAACTCAGCTGAACTATGCAGAGTATATGTTATTCAAATTATACAACAATGCTGATAGAGATAATTAAAATATTCAACAAGAGATGTATGAAATACAAATAAGTGGCAGGAAGTATCACTACAAACAGTAAACACAAACTTGCCGTGACTATCATGAATAGTGACTTATTAAAGGTAGAGTCAGGATACGATAACATGAACTACAACCAATAGTATCTCCCGTCAACTTGGTCTGAAGTCGTTATTAATATAAATGACAACAGATGCATAAACTGGCCTTCTCATATGTTGCCTACAGCATATCTGTTGTCTACAATGTTTCTCCCTCTTTTCAGGAATTGTTTTATTTGATTATTAAAATAGATGGTGTCTATCAGCAAGAGAAATAGCAATGTTATCTAAGCATAGTGTCTTCATGCCATAAGTTGAAAATGGCTACCTCATATCTGATGCCATCATTTCACCATCATCTCATCATCTCATTAAGAGGAATATTTCCACATTGAATGCTATTAGTGAGTCATACTTTGGCTTGCTACTGCAGCGATATGATATTTGGAACAGATGCGTGCATTGTCAAAGCACTGGGATGAAACTCCCCCTCCCTCTCTTTCTCTCTCTCTCTCCTTGCCTTACTGCGTACAGGTGGGGGAGGCGGAGGCAGGGAAGCATAGGGAAATCTCTGCGAGAGCTCCTAAACTTCTGCATGGAAAATATGCATGCATGAGCGTGTGTGTGTGTGTGCGTATATGCACCTCTTCTGCTCAAGTCAGTGTTAATCTATCAGCCCAGCGCATGCATTTCGATATAGATGTTTAAAATCTTCTCTGCATGTGTCGCCATCCTGGAGTGGGTGCCCTAACCCGCTATTTTTGTCTCATGGATCAACAGTGCGGCTCTCCGCGTTATGGATGTCAGAAACCATGGCCGTTGCCATGGTGATGCCACACTGCAATATAAGCCCGCCCGCCCGCCTGCCGATGCTTGCAGCAGCTTCCAAGCTGGGAAAAACGACGAGGAGGGGAGGGGTGGAGGTGTGGGGGTGGGGGGGGGGACAAGAGGACAGACTAGAGTAGAGGGGTCTGCGGCAGGATCCACCAGAATGCTAATCGTCCTCTCTCGACGGTTTGTCCTTCATTATGCAGGAGACAATGCCCAGGACAACAAAAGAGGGCGTTAATGTGTACGTAAACACACAGGCATACGTACAAAAGCATATCCATGCATGAGTGGGCGCATACACTCCACATGAACACACGCTGAAACATACATACAAGGTCATATGCATGAACACACACACATATACACAAGTGCAACAAAAAATGAACAATCCTCACATGCTTCGATACACGTGTGTGCATTGATACTGCAACATGTGTCAGTACGGCGAGGCTTAATCTGATGGCAGCCGGCAGTCTGCCCTGCTGCAGAAACATCCACGCCATTAACAAATGCTCAATTATTAACGAGCCACAAAATGGATCTAATTGCTCACTGCAGCCCAACGTCTCCATCAGCATTCCCAGAACGTTCCTGGAGCAACCGAGAGATATTCCTGCCCTCGGTAAGCTCTCAGTAAAGGAAAAAAAAAACACACTGATACGCAGAATATTCCCTGTGCTGTTAGGATTTAGGGTCGGACCAGTGTAAAAAATCCGGGAGGAAGTGGAGTTGCAATTACCAATCTTGGGGCCAAGACGCCTTTAATCTTATCACCATTTTTATTGAATTCAGCATATGAGGTTGTGTTTTATGTACAGCCCATATTGAAGTGCAGATCAGAGGCCAGGCTTGGTTTGAAGAGGTTGGGGACAATGTCAAGGTCGCAAGTCATTTCTTGTGAAGGCGTATCATCTGCACACTGTAATTAAAATAAGACTCTGGGGTCACTCTGCTCTCATTTTAGAGTCTCAGAGACTTAACTCCCTGCATGATCTCTGGCCCTCCTTTGCTTTTATTTGGGAGGGTATTAAATCAGTCATGTTTTATGAAGCATTCCACGAGGATCTATTGTCAGCCTCTTCTCAGTTTCATCTTCTTGCTAATGCTAATAAAGGATACAAAGGGGGATGCCCTAGTTTTGCTAATGGTGGCTCATTAAGCTTAGCTTGCTGGATTCAGAGCAGTGGGTTCACCCCTGGTGATGCAGAGTATTGACTTTGTCCATGTTTCCACTGTGTAAGTCTTGGCTACACAGCATTAGCAAGATCATTTTACCCAAAATCTCAACTACAGACAGTTTCCCCACTTATCCGCAATATTTAGATAGTGACCGCCACAGGGAAAAGATATGGTTGCATGCAGGGGTTTCTCTTCCAAACACACACTTGCATTGATGATCATTCCTGAGTTTTCTTCACACTGTACAAAAGCAACTGCAGGGCCTCTCCTGTAAATGTGTAAGTACCCTTGTTGGTCCTGAGTCAATAAGGAAACCCTCCTGTGTGATGGTTCCAACAACAGATGCGGTGGAATACCTAGCACTGTGACAGTTCAATAACACCACGTTGTCATACTGCATACCCTTGGGTACGGCAGGTAGTTACAGCGCTGCGAAGCCAAGGTCAACGTTATTCCCAATCCTCCACAGACAGGAAGGGAAACGCAAGGGGGCGGGGGGGGGAGGAGAGACGTAAAGGAAAAAAGAAAAGAAAAGACAACAGACAGAGGGAAGTCACAGGGGAGGGGTGGCCTAGCATGATGTGAGAGCTCACAGGAAACTGGGTAACTAATGGTCCTTCTCCTTGCGCCAATTACTGTTAGTCAGTCAGAGCTTTAGTCTCACTGGCTCCCGAGCTCTATGGAGACCATCCACCATAGTCCCATTCCTCACCCACTCAACCAATCAGCCCCATTCCAAGAGAGCGTTCAGACTGAAAATAGCATACTGTCAAAAAACACAAGGGGCCATGTTGGTGGGAGCATGTTGCTACAGATAGAAAATGAAATATGGTCCAGTTTGACTAATTTGTTGCCCCAGCTGTGCCTATGCAGCAGCCTCATTGAAATGAATGAGGAGGTTGTGTTATTTGTTGCAGCGATAATATCCGTCTGAACGAGGCCTAATGCCGGGCACACAGTACACGAGAATCAAGCCGATTTCGGGCCAGATTCCCCCCTCCCACCAATCGTCAGCAAAGCCCCAATTTTTTGATAGTTCTAATTTTAAGATTATCTTGCCAGATATTCCTGTGGTGTGACTTAAGATGCATCCCCGATCGTCGATCCTGGCCACACCGATTTCAAGTCGTAAATATTAAACATGTCCAGACAGCCAATGATACATGTCGCCATGACTTCATCTATATGTTTTCCTTTTCTTGGTGAATTTTCAGTATAAATTAGTGCAAAAACTAACATCGCTAATTCTTCCTGCCCGTCGTCCGCCATGTTTGTTTACACTAAAGTCACGTTTGATCGTGTTAGATTTTGCGAGATTTACGTTTTTTCTAGTCGTGACTCTTGTTGTTCATGACTGGAATCAGTTAGTGTGTGGTGTTTTGGCTGCTTTGGCCAAATCGTTGCTCTCCACACACTACAGGAACAAAACTGTTAAATTTAACATAACATGTCGTTACGTGTGGGGTCTCTCACATTTTCAACATCTGTTAAGATTTAAAAAATCTTGTAGTGTGGGCCAGCCTGAACTCTCCTCTGCTTCGTGCAATATGTTTATGTGTTTGTCCATAATGTGTTTTCATTTTTCCCTCGCCCCTCTCTCCTCCTTACCCCCTTTCTGGGTATTTGGGTTGCCATCTGGTTTTCTGGTCCCACCTGACGAGCCTGGAGGCCCAGAGGAGCTCCGGGCTGCCTCTGCCACAGCTGAGCCCCAAGGGTCCACTGCTGCTGGTGCTGGAAATCTGGCAGGCTGGGCAGGCATGTGGAGTCCCTGCCTCAGCCCAGGCATGCAGATCCACGACCCCAGGGGGGATGCAGACTCCTACACTGAGTGATTAATATATTCACAACTCTCCCCTGGCCGGGGGCTTAGAGTCTGAGAATACTCCACGAGGACCCGACTGCATACACTGACAACATTCACAAATGAATATGTTAAGCAAGGCTTTGCTACACCCTTTGGGCAGGCTTAAATATATAAGTGGCTATCATCACAAAGGAAATGCGGCTTTGTCTAGAGTTGTACAAATGTGCTAAGTATAATTTCAGAGTACGCCATAAGGAGCACAAGAATGTAAATAAGTCTGGCGAGATATCATTCATCATATCTCTACATTGGTTTCTTCCTCAGAGATCTCCCACGGGGATCTTTTCATCAAGGACTGAGATAGAAAAAAATAACCTCAGAAAATTTGACCTGCACATAGTACTCTTAGATAAGCGCTATTTATCACTTCACAGGGTTTTCATTTAATTGAAGACATGAAAAAGTCAAAACTGGGTGCCAGACAGCGTCAGCCACCCTTCCATCCCCCGCAGGACCTTGGCAACAAGCAAGCAAACAACATGGAAATCCATTCGTTACGATCAAAAGAAGTCCCCATAAAGATCCACCATTAGACTCTGCCTTTCACCGCAGAGAGCTTCTGATGACCTCTGTTTAGTAGAAGGGTCAACCAGGATCCAACCGACGCCGTCGATTTCTGAGGATTTGGGTCTCTTGGGAGCCAGTTAACAGTCTCGTGGCCTACATACAGAAGTATAGGGGGACTTGAAAGACAAACTCATTAGGGGAAATCTCCACTTGGCATTATCCATAGTGTGTGGTCTTTAAAGACGGATGATTTAGTCTGCTGCAGAGGAATAACTGCTCCTGCTTGTCAGTTGTTAGCAGCAGCAGTAAAGTAAACATAATCTCTCCTGTTCCATTGCGTTATTTTGTCAGCCCATAAAGGGAATAATATATAGCACTGTAAAATAGATTTTGCAATAATGCTATTGTTACTTCAACAAACTCAGTGACATGGACGTATTCAATAAACAGGTAAGAAAGCAAAACCTACCTACTAAGAAAATATTTCATATTGAAAACATTTAATAAAAAAAATGTCAGCGTTTTCCCTCATTTTTGAAAAATCCTGACTTTGACTATTAATAAAAGTGTGATATTTCATGTGATCTAAAAAATTTGTGCGGCATTTTTTCCACATCATACTTATATAATAGTCTTTGGGCACAAATGTGTTAACATAGTGTGGCCAGACATACCTTGATACATTCAGATTTATTGAAGCACAGCTGCAATGTACTTCATCACTAACAGCTCAGTGTCACGCACATATACAGTTCCCATCCCAATTGTACAGTATCCCTCACTGCACCAGCTCCATAACCCATTATACTGCATTAGTTGCCCTCGGCCTAACGCGAGTCCATCTTTTTGTGTTAATAGATTGAGGAACGAATGAGTTCCGCAGCCTCTTGTGCTTAACCGGTGGAACGCTGAAGCATCTATTTAACGGCATGAGCTGATGTCAAAAAACAAAAAAGAAAAACAGACTAGACTCAAAGCTATTTTAATATGTGCAGCTCAAAATCTTCCTGACTCAAGCATTTAACCCACCGCCTTAGTGTTAAGCTGTACAGAAAGACAGATATACCAAACAGTGGAGCCATACTGCATAATATTTTATACTACAGAAATACGGAAGAAAAAATAAAAACTCAATCTGCCACTTTAACTAAAGCGACTAAATCCTCTGAGAAAATAAATATGCAGTTGTGCCTTTCTAATTCACAGTCTGCATTCCCTTAATACCACTGACATTTATGTGCTAATATGTCATGCCGACAACACACTTCACACACCATCGACCTCTAACGCCAAAGCTACAGTATGTTCATTATAGCCAATTGGGTGCACGGCCGGACTAATCCAATCTCAGAGAATCTCAGTCTACTCTAACCAATCACAGCAAAGCAAGAGTTCATTTCTACTCTACAGCACGCCACCTCTCCAGCAAGGAGAACGTGATGCCAAGTGCCTCTTTTCCAACTGGCCTTGCCAAAGTCTCACATCCAAGTTGGCAAATGTCCGGCCAAGGGATGAGCGCAGGAGGCAGCGATGGCTCACATCCTGACCCAAAAATAACAAGCACAACAAAGATGCTCGCGCGATGCAGCCCAAGGCGGACATTTTGTTTGCCTAAACTCCCAAATACACAGGCATTTTTTGCAAGGATCTGTGTCACTGGGATTCTCCCAGCTGGGGCAAAACCTGTTACATCGACATCAACAAAACCCCAATCGAGCGCAAGTTTAGACGAGAAGACGAGGAAATGCACACTGACCTCCAAGCTGTACTCTTCCACGGTCCTCTTAAGCGGGTCCACAATCTGCCAGCAAATGAGGATGCATAAGTCGATTAGCAGCATCCCGCCGACGATGATCAACAACTTCTGGTCCTTTATGATCTAGAGGGGGGGGGGGAGAAAGATGCTTGTATTAGCCCAATAGCACACACCTGCTGGTGTTATGTAATTGCATATGTGTCTGTAGAGCCATTTCAAACAACATTTCTTATTGGCCGCTGTAATTATGTGATTCTCATCCCATCTCAGGACCCGGAGCCCTGCTGGTTTCATTCTAACATCTAATCCTAGACTGATTGCAATACATTTAGCTGCAATTAACCACCTACGAGGACCAGTGGCGATTTTAGACTCTTTTTAGAGGTGCTCAAGCATACCTAAATTTCATCTCAGCATCCCTAAAAATTAATTATCAAACCCTCTGAGCCCTGGCTAACATTACTGTCTTTAAGAGGCTGTAGCGAGTTCAGTCTTGAAGCTAGAGTCAAGATACTGGTATCATATGAAACTAAAAAAACTAAGGAATCCATTGGTATCAACCACATCATGCCTGTCAGGAAGGAGGCTAAATAACGCTCCATAGTTAGGTGAAATTCTTGCGAGGAAAAACTGGCATGGACATTTTCACAGGGGTCCCTTGACCTCTGACCTCAAGATATGTGAATGAAAATGGGTTCTATGGGTACCCACGAGTCTCCCCTTTACAGACATGCCCATTTTATGATAATCACATGCTGTTTTAGGCAAAATCCATGCAGTTTGTTGATGCGGTATAAATGTGTTATTTTTGCCTATTCTAAAAATGGTGTTCGACTATTTCTGCATCCTGGGGTCCCTAAACAGTCTTGGAATTGCATGAATTGGGTATCACTGGAAGGCAGAGACTCTTGTGGATTCAATTAATGGAATTGTCACCTAGCACCAGAATTTTGTGTTTTCCTTTACATAAATGAAGACATTTCCACCATAATTTGAAGAAGAAAAGACATAAATTGGTGCATTAAAATTCACCAGAATGCAGGAAATGAAGAGTGGAGGGAGTGGGGGAGGAACCCGCTTAATATGTGTACCCCCCTACCGATGTCGAAAGGAAACCTACGCCCTTGACTGTACACATGTCACATTCTCATTAGGGGCTGAGCCCTCCTAAAGGTCTGATCCTAGAATCGCCCCTTACTAGGACTGTAAGTCCAAAAGACCAAGACCTGGTACTGAATTTGATAATGACACTGTGGCACATGCAGTACATTTACAGATTGCACTCCACTGGCCCAGGACTGAGAACCTGTGAACACTAATGCCACCGGCAAGCCATGATTTGTTACCTTGTGGCCAGAGAACGTGGAAAAGATCCACCAAACAAGAGCCAATGCTGTTGACCACAAAAGCTCCTCTTTTGTACCATGAACTTTAGAGGGATGAAAGCTGTGACCTGCTTGTGATCTTTATTT
Organism: Sebastolobus alascanus; assembly: GCA_916701645.2. NCBI lineage: Eukaryota > Metazoa > Chordata > Actinopteri > Perciformes > Sebastidae > Sebastolobus > Sebastolobus alascanus. The sequence continues at coordinate 9,464,112 of CAKAOJ020000009.1, forward strand.
ATAATAGCGTTTGACTGTCTGGAAAGGCACATCAAAGCAAAGGTCAGGGAACACAGGCTGGGCGTGTTTGGAGAGTATCACATAGCCCAGATGCAGCACAGTGGTCCCACACAGGTCTCCATCCGCCGGTGGGCTAAGGATGAGATGCATGAGGGGGTTGTTTTTTGATCTGGCGTCTTTTGATGGTGTTGGCATTGAACAAATAAAGGCAAGGCAAGACGGGGGGCATTTCTTGTAGAAATGCAATGCTTCAGGGCGGTTTAGAGATAAATAGAAGCAGAGCAAGAAAAATGGCTGCTTCAAAGCCAATGGAAAAATATTTGACGCCAAGATGGACAACAATAAAAAAAAATACTTATATATTAAATTAAATTATTTCTGGTCAAATCTATTTTGTAATTCTTACAAGTAAATACGTGTAAGAAAGAAATGCAAGATGTGTGATATTTTAGGGAAATTTACAACAACAAAAACATGCTCTACACCACCATCTGCTCAACTGTGATATGTTACTCGGCCAACTCAGTCTGCTAGACAAACTACATAATGACTCTAAATTACCTGAAGTGTTATGTACTGTTTTCTTTCCCCCAGTAATATTGGCACTCAGACCTATCAGTTGGGTTCTAGTGTCTTTGTGTCTACTGATGAATTTGATTCAGAAAAGCAGCAAAGGATTTAAAACGTTGAATGAGCACATGGCCCTGACATGACAGAGAATAGAATATAGAAAGAAATGCGTCTCTCTATTCTCCACAACTAAGCAAAGTCCATCCGCGTCCCAAGAGATGTGGTTCATAGGTCTGAAAAACTGAAGAACACCTTGAGTTATGAGTACTGCTTTCAAGGTCAAGAATTAACTTTCACACTCAATTAAATGTATAGTATCTCGTAAAACTGAACTGGTTGTAAAATTTTAAAAAGTCTGTATCCATCTGCTGTGTGTTGTAAACCAACAAGGCCAGAGGCTAGCTGTGTCTGCTGTGACAGATGGACGACGCATCTCCACTTCCTCCCACTGTATAAAAGTGAAGCCAAAATATCCTGGATACGGGAGCTGCCATCTTGAGATTTAAGAATTGGAGCCAGAGTCTGCGCAGTAGTGATCGGGGGGTTGGAGCCGCGGTATCAAGGTCCCACTCACTCACGGCACACGGCCACGGCCATGACCACGGCTTGTTAGCGTGAGCTACCTAGCTGCTATGTTAGCCCCACAGTAGCTGTTTGGCTAGAAAGACACAACAACTAACCATAATATCTCTTTAACTACATTTATGATCAAATAGACACATGTTCTATGACACAGACTCATGACGGTTAGGGAAAGTTAAAGTTACATCTCCTCTCGAGCCTCCAGCTCTGCGACTACTCCTCTCAGAGCAGCTGTCAATCATGATGTCTCACCTCCTTTTTATAGCATCAACTAACTAATTAAAACCAAAATGATCAGAAAAATGAACACTTGAAAATGCCTCAGCGTGATAACAACTACCTAAAATGACAGAAACCATCTTTGGGAAAAATGTATTTGACATGTACTTTGACTTTTTAATTTGGCCCATGTCCCATCTGCTAACATGGAGGAGGCGGGATTTATGACCTATAATACAGCCAGCCACCAGGGGGCGATCCAGATGTTTTGGCTTCACTTTTGGGGAGCTGTCATGTCGTCCGTCTTTACATACAGTTAAATGCTGCAGCCAAACCGTAGGGGGCTGTAACAACAGTATACTCATCTATCGAGAGCCAGGAAGTGGTGTGACTCTTTACAAGCTGTTGTGATGTTATTTTTCTGACGACCTCAGCTGATGTGTGTAGACAATCATTATGTGTGTCTATATGTATGCATTCAGGTACGTGTAATGAGCTAATGGGTACTGTGAGTTTGTTTAGCTTTGCCCTGTGTGTGCGTGCGTGCGTGTACGTGTGCATGTGCGTGTGTGTCTGTGTGTGTACATGCACGCCCAGCGATATGTCACTGAGGAGTACTCACCAAGATAGGCAGACTGACAAATAGCTGCTACAGGGGCCTTGGGGTAAAGGGCTGTGTTTTGAAAGTGTGTATGCTTATCTGTGTCTGTGGTGTGTGTTTGTGTGTATTTGGAGAAGGAGGACATTGATTGACAGCCCCCCCCCCACACACACCCACACACACACACACACACACACACACTGCACTGTCTCCAGCACTGAGCTCTTTAAGAAGTGAAGGAGTGCCGGCCGTAGCCCGCCGAGTGGAACCCTTATCGAACACACCTCTGATTTACAATCTGTGCTCTTCCAGTGTACGGGGGGGAAAAAGGTGGAGAGAAGGCTGTGGGAAGGAGTGAGGGATGCAGTTGCAGCCCCGCTGCTTGCAGAAAAGATGACCAACACTTGCGCTCGTCCCTCCCCTGACAGCGGCTGACAGAGATTTCAGGGCACCAACAGCAACTATCACTCTACTGAAGCCAAAGCACCTGCACTCAATCAGTGTGGAGGAAGTGTAGTGCGTGTGTGTGTCCTGCAAACAGACCCGGGCCGTGAACCAACAGAGAATACATCTTGAGGTTTAAGGGCTGAAATATGCAGTAGAGGTAAATACCGCTTCTGGAGAAACATTGGCTTTGTCTCGGTTTGCGAGGGGAAAAGGGTGGGAGAGGAGGAAGTGAGCAGAGATAATTGGCTATGAAGGGTTAGGGCAAAGCTACTGAGCTCAGAGAAGCAGAAGTGTTTTGTTTTCCTCAACTTTCTATAAGACAATAAAATAAAAAAGAAATGAAAGGCGAGGTTGATAGTGATTCATTTGGGGACAGCTAAAACGCGTGGTGATTTAGCGTTGAACCGACTGCAGAAGTGCAGTGGAAACAGGTAAAGTAGAGCTCGGTCATGGCTCCTTGTCTTCTAACCTTGTATTCTCGATTATCTTCATACATCCTTTGCCCTCTTTTTCCAGCTTTCCTCCTTTTCTTTTCACAGTGTCCAACCTACTTTCTTTGCCATTTGTGCCACGGTTGTTTGTCTTGTCCCTTGTTCTGCCCTGCTTTGCCTTCCTCCGTCTGTCTCTCCACCCTCCCTTCTGCCACTACATCCATACAACCTCTCCAAATCTTTGATCCAACCCTCTTTCCTCCCTCTCTTCCTGCCCTCTCTCTCTCTCTCTGGCAGCCCACCCACACTTCCTCCAATATGCAAGAGGGTGAGAGAGAGAGGGGGGGTGGGAGAGAGACAAAGAGAGGGGGGGAGAGCAAGATCTATAAATACAAAAAAGGCCAAGCATAGTTACAACACTCAGTGAGCTTGGCACCACTTTATATAACTAGGCCAGTGAAACAGATTGTGTCAGATGTTTACAAAGCCATTTGTATTTCTGAATCTTTTTTTTTTTTTTTAACATAGAAGACTCTAAAAGCAGGTGCCAGGAGCTGCCAGTCTTTCAGAGTGTTTGTTGAATAGCATAGTAAGCACCCACACACAGTTTTCCCTACTATAAATACTACTATAAATAAACTTTTAATCACTCCCGAGTTCCTCTCATGTATTTATCATAAAATATATCATATTTTTCCAATACCTTCTTCTTCATCTTCACATTTTTGAAGATGGCGTGCACCCTCCAGGTCTTGGCAAACATGGCGCCGAAAGCCGTCGTGTATCCGACAATGAGGATCCATGTCCGAACCTATCAGAACAACAGGGAACAAACATAATTGTGTCACGTCTTAAACTGGTGATCAAGGTTTGAAACAACATCTGATCTGACAGGTATTTGCATTTTTTCATTCAAAATAGGATTGTGACGCGTTCTAAAAATAAGAAGCTGTCAAGATTTATTTCTCTTCTGTAAGCGTGGAGCTCTGGGAGAACGTCCTGGACCATGGAAGCTGTCACACTCCGGAGAGCATTTCATCTTAATGAGAAACTAAATGTAGACCTCTTACTGCTTTTGGCACAAAGGACTCTGTTGATGTGATTTAAAAGCTTAGAATTTGAATAAAGACTATGATCTCCTAAAATAGCTATAGAGTGCTTCTGTACGGTGTACTGTATGTGTTTGACTGCTCCGCGTGATACGCGTTTTGTTTTTATGTGTATATCGCCCCCTCCGCACCACACATGCTGTAAACCCTTCGCACATTTCCACCTGGCTCTCTTCACCTGCCATTCTCTACCGTATCTAGAGAGCAATAAAGCCGAGCAGGGACAGAGCGCGCTCGGTAAAGAAGACAGCAAAAAAAAAAACAATTACACCATCTATTCTCAAGGAGACCAGCACATATTGATTGGTGTTGAATGGATCAACCTCTGTGGTCCTCTGCTGTAGAAAGCTCGTCTGAAGTGACACGCTCTGTTTTGGCTCTGCAGCAAAGCTTCAGCCAGGTGGCGGCAGCTCGAGACGTGCCCTGCCTAACATTACGCTGCTGTGCATGTGTGTGTGTGTGTGTGTCTGTGTGTCTGGGAGGAGGGTGGGATCTCAGTGGAAACCGGTTATCACTGTAATCAAAACTCTTTAATTAATCCAGCATCTACATAGTCACACAGTAATGCTACCTGGGGGGAGACACTTAATGTGCTCCATGCTAGCTAGAGAGCCGGAGAGAGAGAGAGAGATTCAATCAGTTTTCACTTAGAGTTGGTCACATAGCGCATGTGATTAGTATTTCAGCAGTATTCTCCATATTTTAGCTCATGTCCACAACTACTTTGTTAGCCAATGAGCAACGTTCGTTCGCGCTACTGCTATTCATTATTTTAAGCACTAATGCAGGGCCCGGTGTGAAGTTGATTGGATTAACGGTTCTCGAGATACGCGAAGGGTAGTCAGTCATACATACAAAGACAGACAGACAGAGAATACTTTCTTAGTAGTTAGATGATGCCGCTACAGCGCCACCTATTGGCCAAATGGCACCAAATATGTCATGCTCACTCAAACATCATATCTTCACATGTCCACCAAATGCGGTTACAATAGCACAAAGCGTTAGGGCTGCACAATTATGGCCAAAATGAAGGACATTCAGACAGAGATTCCTCGCTTTATAGTTAGATTAGTGCAAAGTGTGGAGGGAACTCACAGTGCAGAGGGTCTCAAACTCTTTGTCAGAGACGAAACCTCCATCCAGGCCAAACAGGAAGATAGAGGCGTAGGAGAGCATGCCTCCTAGGATGATCAGGTTGTTCATGTAGGGACTGGACATCTTGATTAGTCTGGAAGAGAACAGAAGATTAAACTAGAATAGAATCAAATAGAATAGGTCCTATTCATCAAAAATACTTAAGTATGATATTTAGGTATGGAGGAGAATGTGAAATAATCATGTACCTGCAGACAGTTAAAGGTTAATCATCATTCTTTCACTTCAATACCATTAAATCTCCCCTGATTCTTCTTGTCCTTCAATCATCCCCCTCGTCCTTCTCCGTTAACACCAACCCCTCATTTACTTTCCCGCTGCACCGTACATTTATCTATTTCACCTTCACTTGCCAGCCTTCATCCAACCCCTCCCTCCATCCTCTCACTCTCAAAGCTGTGCTTCGCCAATGCTGAATGCTAACCTGTGGTTGCGGTTCTTGATGTTGAAGAACAGGAAGGCCCCCGCCATGAGCATGCCCAGTATGGTGATGGTGGACAGGATGCTGTATAGCGGCACGTTGATGTGACGCCGCTGCAGACGCACAAACGTACGATCCTTCGGAGGCTCCATGCCTAAGAAGAAGAAAACAAGGAAAAAGATTTGTTTCTCAAGTGAGGTTTCTATCTTCACTTTGACAATTTAAGACCTGTCTCCTTCAAATCCTTTTCTCTTCAACCACAAAATAGTGACACTGCAGCAGACATCCAGTTATTTGAGACCAATTTCCTGGTCCTCGGTTTCCCCTAGTTGAGTGCATGTATCTCAATGCTCCACAGTCAAGTTATTGTGGTTAGAAACTGCACTTTCTTATCTTTTGCTCTATTTTTCTCCCACCAGTGTGCCAATCGATCGCACTGGCATCATCTTACACATCTCCACTTACTGTGGTCAGGGATGTGGAAACAAGCATCTTAGATGGTAGTGTCGTAGAGTTTCTTTATGTGGGGCAAGGCCGAGAATATGGAGAAAGAGCGGGAGGGTGGTGGAGGGGAGAATGGCCAGGGGGATCGAACAAATTATAAAGTATGTCAACACAGGCAGGGGTGAAAAAATGGACTGGTAAATAATTTAGCTGGCGGAGGACAGTTTATAGTGGTAAAGGAGAGAGGCGAGTCCCTATACTGAGTGGTGGTAGTGTCTGTCTGAGTATGTACAGTATGTGTGTTGGAGTGTGTTGGGTTCAAGTGAGCAAGTGAACGACAGAGGAGAGTGCTGAGGTGGTAAGTGATGTCCTTTAACATACATATAAACAAACATCCGATGCATCAGGACATCTTTTTCTTCTTCAGTGAGTTTTACGTCCCTGAGTCAATGCTCACACAGCCCCACACAAATGCATGCACATACACACACATATGTAGCCTTCTTCCTACCTTGGAACCTTATGGAGTTGTTGATGAGGTCCAGCACATCAGCAATTGCGTTGTACTCTCCCACCTTCACCTCCTGGCCCTCTGTTAGAAAAGCACACACACATATGTAGACATTAGTATAAATACATGTACTTTAACTGTCCAACACCATTTTCTTTCACTCTCTGGACTGGTTTTACACTTTCAAAGCAATTCAATCTGCTGTGTAAAATATTTTTAAACAAGACTAATAGTCTACAGCAGGGGTAGGCACCCTTAAGCGCGCATGCCACCATTGGCACTTGGTTGCTTAACTAATGGCACACTAACAATAAGTGTGCAAGAGAGTTTTTTGGAAATGTCGAAGTGGCCTCTCATCCGCATGCCAAATTATCTCTTTCACAGCCATTGGCAGTTGCGCAGCCTGTTATTTACGGTATCTTGATTGATTTTTTTTCCCATCCGTATTCCGCGAAGACCCGTCCTACTCTGCCTCTGATTGGCTAGTACTCGTTGCCTTCTTCGCAGAATTACTTAATTTTATTGCTGATGAACAATATTGATGGAAGATCATAGGGCTGCCCCTTCTTAGTTGATTAGTCGACTAATTGTCATTTTGGTCTTGGTCGAGTAAGATTTCTTTAGTCGATTAGTAATTTTTTACGCTTTTTTCATGCTGAATGACTTATTTCCACAAGATTTAAAGTGGTGCTTTTGTGTGATTCTCTGTGGAGAAACTCAGTTTCACAGATCTATCGATTAAATCTACTAGTCGATTAGTCGAAAAAATCGTATGAGTGTTAGTCGACTAACAATTTCTTTGGTTGAGGACAGCCCTAAAAGATTGGTAGGTTTAATGAGTTCAACTCAGATGTGGATGTTTTCATAAGGATGGCAGCCTTCCTGTATAGTGCTGTCATATAATTGCAATGTCCTGATTATGGGAGAAAATTTATTTTTTTAACAATGTTGCTATGCACGTTGCAAATATGGATGTAATAAAATTACAGATCCGTTGGGAGATTTTGGTGTGGTGTCATAATTCCAATGTTGATATGGCACACTGATTAACAAGAAAATGTTAAAATGCCACTTCATATCAAAAAGGTTGTTGAACATGGTCTGCAGCCTTGCTAGTGGCTCTATGAGCGGTGCTTTGTGCTAAATGCTAACATCACCATGCTAACATGCCCACAATGACAATGACAATATACTGATGTTTAGCAGGTATTATGTTTACCACGTTCACCACCTTAGTTTAGTAAGTTAGCATCAACATTTGCTAATTAGCACTAAACACTAAGTGCAGCTGAGTCTGATGGGGATGTCACTAGTTTTGTAGGTAATTTGGTCATAAACCAAAGCATCTGACTAACTGACCGTTTGAGCTGATGATGGTGCTAGATGAAAAGTTAAGGCATCACCAAAGTTATTACAACATGATGGGTATCTGTACCAAATGTCATGGCAATCCATCCGATGGTTTTTGAGACATTTCATTCAAAAACCCCAAATGGCGGCCCTAGAGGACAGGTCTGGGGATCACCAGAGTCATTAGGAAACGTTGTCTGAGAACCATGAATGTCAATGCTAAATTTCGTGGCAATCCATCCAGTAGATTTTGAGATATTTCAGTCTGGATCAAAATGGAGGACCGACTAATTGACAGACTGATGAACCGACTTCACCATCCCTCGAGCCATGATGCTTGCAAGGCTACAAATGACATAATGTATGATCATGATGTAATGGCCAACAGCCCTACAATTGGATTAATAGTTACACCAGCTTTGGAGTTTTCTTGATACTCAAGTCGTGAAATATTTCAGATCGGTGACATTGTTGATGATGATTATTTATGTGTATATGTGATAAACATTAAGTTCATTGATAAAGTTAGAGAAATGGGTAGGGTCACATAAGTGCTTACTTCTGCCTACTCCTTTTTGGACATGTAATATTTATTTATTTATTTAGCTTGTTAAGAATTTGCTGTATATGTTTATTTCATTGGTTATTCTTGTTTCTTTCTATTTTTTGTAACATGTTCGAAATAAATCTATCTAATCTAATATATAATCTAATGTAATCATGCAATAACATGCTAAAAAAATGCATCACTGATACAAAGCGGCTTGAAGGGCTTATAAAATGTAGCGCTAGTGATCTTTATTTGGAGAAAATATAACAGAGAGCAAACAAGTAAATCTAATTCCAACACTTATTGGATACATTGAATAATGGCCCAGCCTTAAGCTGTACAGTCTGGCGCAGTGGTTCAACCTCATAGAGAGCTTCAGATCACCGGGAGATCTTCCAAAACCCATTAGTAATATAACAAAATATCCCAAACATAGAATCTTAAGGCACTCAGTAAGATTATCTTTTCAGATTCTCAATTTGTAGCTTGGAGATGAAGCTTAATTTGGACAGGAAATGGTCTTCCTGTTTTTTATAGTCTTAATTATCAGTTTATTTTACCTCAAGGAAACCTAAAGGGCAATGGAGAGCAGAAATCATAGAAACAAGCTAACAGATAAAGACATAAAAAAAACTAAAATGTTGCAAGAGCTGACTTCAAATGCACACTATGAGAAGAAACCGATGTAGAAGGAAACTTTACATACATTCAACTAGGGCTGGGCAATATATCGATATTATATCGATATCGTGATATGAGACTAGATATCGTCTTAGATTTTGGATATCGTAATAAGTGTTGTCTTTTCCTGGTTTTAAAGGCGGCTCAACAGTAAAGTGATATAAGACTGTTCTAGTGGTTCTATTATTTGTCTTACCCACTTAGTCATTACATCCACATTACTGATGATTATTTATCAAAAATCTCATTGTGTAAATATTTATATTGTGAAAGCACCAATCCCGCAGTCAACCCTACTATATCGTCGCAATATTGATGAGGTATTTGGTCAGAAATATCGTGATGTTTGATCTTCTCCATATCGCCCAGCCCTACAGTACATTCAACTCCTCTGTATTTATATTGCAATATACATTGACTTCCTCGAGGCAGTCAAGGGATTGTAAACTGCTGTAGACCCCAGCCTGCAAACACCACTATCTCTGTGGAGTTCTGCTCAAACACAGCTATTTCAGGATTTGGTGTTTTCTCTTTTAGAAACAACGATGAGCCCCTCAGGTGCAATATTGGAGGAAGCATGACCTTGTCAGACAAGCCTGGGCCTTCACTCTCCTTCCCTCATAAAGATTACTCACTTGGAGTGTGCAACAGGGAGGAGAGAAGAAGGGGACGGGAAGAGGGGACAGTTTATTCTGATTCTGTTTTCTGTAAGCACTACAAACAACCTGCAATTTCTTCTGGTGTGCACGCACAAATCTTTCTCTGCTTCTCCCTGTTATCACTGTTATAGGCCCATTGAACTCCTCGGCAGCATTGTCCTTGACTAGGAAAATGACATATAACATCAGCTATTGCAGCATCACAGACAGGGCACCGCGTTCCCCTCTCCTCTCTGTGAATCACCTCATTTGATCTCCAATTCTGGCATCAAAGCATCAGCAAATGTTGGGCTGTATGTGACAATTTCAGAACAGTAAATTTCATGTGCATACACAATCAGGATTTTGTATATCTCGAACTTCTCAGTGCCGAACGAGGATCAATAACCGTGTTTCCCTTGACCGCGTCCTTTGTTAGGATCTAAACAACAGAAGGGATTGTATATCAGCACTCTTCCTTTGAGATGCTAAAATACTATCCCAGCACTTGATCCCCACAGGGAATATTGATGGCTGCAGCGGGCTTGTAAGACTCAACCTGTCGCTCAGCCTGTGCAAAGACATTTCACGCCTTTTTGTTCGATTAGTCCCTTTGAAAAACTGTAAAATCAGTGGAATTTGTTAACTGGGTGTAAGACAACTTTCCTAACATGATATACTCGTGACAAAAAAACTTTAAGAATAAGGCTTGTGATATTCTACTTTTTTCTTGTACTGTAAACAAATCTTATGAATAAAACAAACAGTAAACTGTGAATCTATCCCCAAGTATCTCTGTGTATCCAAGCCTCATATATCGCTTGTTATTCCTCTGTGCAATAAAGCTAACTTGTTGTTCAAAAATGGTAAAAACACATAAATGAGCTACAATATTGCACTGGGTTCCTTCGTTCATTACAATTAACATGGGCATTTTAGTATATTTTGAAGTACAGTGCCCAAACACCAATCCACTCCTGTAAGTACTCAGTAGTGAACCAAATCTGCAGCTAAAAATTCTCCCCAACTGACACATTGTTTATTCCTCTTTGACTAATGTTTATTATTAAAATGTACAATGCCCAAACTACAACAAACTATATTCGGAAAATGTCTTTTTATGAATTGAAGTATATTTTCGTGAAGCGTTTTTAAAGATCTACATATTCAATAGGAACAAATGGGCTTGAGGCTGAAAGACACGTACAGGAGTACGGTTTTTTTATGGGATTTGTTGACAATTAAAAATAAATACAGAATTGTGCCAGCCTTTCCCTTTCATTTTTTATTAGCATTATTTTTATTTTATTTTTATTTTTTTACAAAACATTAACAGGACAACACAAGAAAAACAAAACAATGAATACACGACACTACCACTACCAATACTAGTGTGTCAGTGTTATATCATTATATATTATTAGTTTAATTTGACTGAATTTAAATGAAAGGATTTTAATAATGTAGTTGGCATGGTGGAGCCAATTTTAAGCATTTTCAGTGTTGTGAAGATGCTTTACCGCATGACAATGGATTGTAATTTATATGCGCATTGTAGGTTTTAAAATCTTATCCTGCAAACTAACTGCAGCTGTCAAATACATGTACTGAAGTATAAAGTATAAAAGTATACAGTAGCATAAAACGTAAGTACTCAATTAAAATACCAGTACCTAAGAACTGTACTTAAAGGAACAGTGTGTAACATTTCAGGGGTATCTATTATCAGAAATGGAATATAATATTCATAACTATGTTTTCATTAGTGTATAATCACCTGAATCTAAGAATAGTTCATATCCTTCATATCTACATAGGGAGCGGGTCCTCTTCACGGAGTCCGCCATGTTGCGCCGCCATGTTTCTACAGTAGCCCAGAACGGACAAACCAAACACTGGCTCCAGAGAAAGCCTTTCACGTTTTTATGTTACCTGAAGGCCACCGTAGTTCTCCGACACGCTTGTGAAACTGTGGCACCGCTAGCCAGCATCAGACTTCTGTTGCTCCTAAAATAGTGTTATATAATAAGGATGACCTCTGAGTGAGGCAAACGGTGTTACCACGGTTTTGCACTCGGCGGCTCACGTTATCACAGTTTGGGAGGAGTGAGCGGAGGGGTACTCATTTGGTTGCAATCTGCAACTACACCACTAGATGTTGCCAAATCCTACACACTGTCCCTTTCAGCACAGTACTGGAGTAAATGTACCTACAGTAGTTATTGACACGCTTAAAGTTCCACTGATGCAGCTGATGCTTAAGCACAGATGACTTGTCCTCTTTGGAGCAGAGACTCATGCTGGTTTGAAAACCCAAATATCAAAGTGGTGATTGCCGGGAACTCATTTGCAGTTTAACTCTTTTATAACGCTGAATCCCAGACAGTCTTTTATCAACACAGTCTGACCCGTCTTTGTAGAAGAGTTTGTAAATGTGATTAAATTAATTTAGAGATCTTTTCTATGCGGCTCACATTAGTTTGTCTTTGATCAAGTTCATGATTTTATTTTGTTTCATGTCAGATCTGTGATATTCGAACAAGGAAAAAAAATTGCTGCTTCGTTTAAAAGTATCGGTGGTACAGTTCAATGATATTCTTGTGAGCTATTTAAATTGAAAGGACTGTGTGAAGACTACTGCCTGGAGGTAAAATGACAGAATTGAGTGTTTCTAGTTCAAATTCCTGCAGAGGATGATAGAAAAGCAGGAAATTAATTCTTACTTTAGGGCTGTTGTAGATAGCAAATCCTATCATTTATCTCTAAAGATCCAAAACATCTAAACCTTTTACCCACACATATCACAACCTCACCTCACTGATGAACCTCTCCTCTCCTGACAGAATGACAAACGCCATGTGTCCTTATCTACCGTGCCTGGTAGCGCGTTGATTTAAAATCTGTACTCAGAGGGACTGCGACTGCGATCGAGACCTCTGGTAGGGAGCTATCTCTTATCCCCATGAGAGACAGTGGGAATAAGAGCCATCGAGGCCCCTGACTAAGAACGCCTGACAGGGTGAAATGGAGGATCAGAGGCTGAGGACAGATGATAGGGTCATGTTGAGGATCACTGCCTTTTGAAATATTCAAGCTGGGGCTGTCCCTCCTCTCCTCTCCACCCAGCTCAGGCTCTTGGTGAGTCAGAAGGGTGACAAATTCACGATCCCTGACAAGTGAGGAAGAAGTGATGGAGCGAAGGTTAAGGAGGGATGGAGGAGATATACTGTAATAAAGCTAGAAGACGACAGTGAGAGATAACTGTAACATACGGGGGAGGGTATGGTTGAGAAAAATGTGTGTTGGAGACACAGTGAACAGCCAGTTCAGGGAGAAGAAACAGAGAATCACGGAGAAGGGAAAGACACAAGTGTGTGTCGCAAATTAATAGAGATATGTGGCTATGATTCAGGCTAAAGCGTTTGTGAAATCTTTCCTCAAAATATCTAAAAATCAAGCGGGAACTCCCACTCATTTCATTCATGATAACATTTACTTTCCTTGCTTATCCAAAGCTGCAAAACCCTAATTTACTCAGCTCCCCCATCACTGTGGAGAGCGGAACCTGCCAAAATAAATAAATAGATAGATAGATAAATAAATAAATAAATAAATAAATAAGCCATTAAATGTACCAAAAATAATATTAAGAATAAATATAAGCATTCATTAATTGATAAAATGTGAAATAAATTGATATCTGTTTTTATTTGGCCCTTTATTTATTTACCTTTGTATAAATTGCCCTATATATCTACTCTCCTGTTTAATTTTCCTTTTTATCTATTTATTTTAAAAATATTTTTTGGCAGGTTCCGTCCTCCATACATCACCCACCTCCCAGTCAAACAGGTTAAAGCTCTCTCTCTCTTTTCTTTTTGATCACCCTCTAACAGTTTTTTCTTTTTTGTGACAGCACACTGTCCATGTTAGTGCTCCTCCTGCTGTTTGGTTGTATTCTCGCAGGTGACCCACAGGAGGGTCATCAGACCCATAATGTTATGCTCCTATGTCAGTTGGACCCGATGACTCCTCAATCTGTTTGCCTGTAGCTGCGTCCCAGTTCTATACCACATGATAATTCTAAACAGGTTTTTAGTTTGTTTCCCGGCGGCTGAGTGGAGTGAGTGGGGTTAACTCCGGAGCGAGTAACGTTATCGTGTCCGTCCCAAGCAGGAAAAGTTAACACAGTGGTTTGTCCGTTCTGAGCTACTGTAGAAACATGGCGGACGGCTCCGTGAAGAGAGGACCCGCTCCCTATGTAGATATAAACGGCTCAATTTAAGGTAACAAAGGCACAACAATTCTTATTTTCAAGTGATTTTACAATTTCATTTCTGCCAATAGATCCCCCTAAATGTTACACACTGGTCCTTTAAGAGTTTGATTAATGTCTGTCTGCAGAGGTTTAGTTATTATTTCCTGTTAGTGCAGGACAGCAGTACACTGATCACTTGTCTATTAACTGCAAAAACAGTATAGTATGATAAATGCTATAAAGTACATACTGTGTACTATTGCTTATCTAATATGGAAGTGGGACACAGTGTCTGTCTCCCTCACCACCCACTTACCCTGATGGTTCACCTTTGGTTTTGTAAATTCGCTTGTCTTCACTATACACGGACACACTCCATACAACATTACAAAGTCTTACTTTCATACTAAAGATGTATTTACTGTATTAATTTTGTCTTAGTTAAAAATCCATCCATCCATCCATTATCATATCGCCAGACTATCACATGGCTGACACATAGAGACAGACAACCATTCACGCTCACATTCACACCTACGGGCAATTTACAGTCAACGATTAACCTAACCTGCATGTCTTTGGACTGTGGGGGGAAGCCGGAGAACCCGGAGAAAACCCACGCTAACACGGGGAGAACATGCAAACTCCACACAGAAGACCCTCTTTCTGTGAGGCGGCGGTGCACCACTGTGCCACCCTTAGTTAAACATAAAATATTCAAATTACTATAAATTATACGTGCTGTCCTTTTTCGTCAAACCCACTGAGCCCGGGCTGTAACAGCATTAGCATACATCCACGGTCAGTCAGTCAGTCACCAACAGAGGCACTCACATACTGCTCTCTCTATCTCACACACACTCACACACACAGAGTGTGATGTATGCAGCCAGAGGGATCGAGCCCCTCTGCAGTGGGGAAGATAAGATGGTTAGGCAGAGAGGACTGAACAGCCCCATGCAGTGTGCTACATACAGTCTGGGGAGCCTGGGAGCTGGGAATCCCCTGCATCAAGATGCAATCTCTGGGTTATTCTCCCACTCAGCGGGCCCTGCTGGCTCAAAAACAAACCTCAGGATGATGCTATGAGGACAGAGAGTATGTTTTTTTATGTACAAACCTTGACAGTCTAGACAAACATCCTGTCAGCACAGAGGAGATCAAGCACAGTAAAGCGCCCTTGCATTTTCAAGTTTTTTAGATTCACCTAACCTGCGCCCACACAGACACAGAGAGGACATATACAGCTCCATACAGAAAGGCTTGTGGGGACTTTCCTCACAAAAAAAACCCAGCCTAAAACATTTTTTTTTTTTATCTGACAAACAACCCTTGCAGTCATGCGAATAATGACTATCCTCTCTAGAAAAACAACTAATGAGATAAATGTGAGTACAAAGCTTCTGACTTCAGAACTGTTAAATCCTCCAGCCTCCCTTTCCCGTGTATACTGTATGACTCTGCTGCAAGCTTTTCCTAAGCCCTGTTGGTCAGGATCCATTATCGGCGCTGGGTATATCAACCGTGGCAGCCTTCATGGCTTGAGAAAAATGGTAAGTGGCTTTCCAAAAAACTGTGGTAATCCTGCAACATTTCTGAAACAATTGCAGGTTTTATTGAACACGGACGTGCAGTAGTTGGATTTCAAACAAATTGCAGCACTGTGTGGATGGCTGGAGGTGGCGAAAAAAATGTCTTGATGCTTTGAAACAATTTTTTCCAAAGGTAAAGGTTTGTAAACAATACACACAAATGCAAAACCTGAAGAGAAAATCGAGACAGGTTAACCTGAGGAGTAGAGTAGTAGTAGTGTCACACATACCTTGAAACTGGTTGAATTTTATTGTGCCCATCCTCTCTCCGTTCCGAAACATGACTTGGCCCTGAAAAGAAGTAAAAACAAAGAATAAAATATATATATTTTTCATTTAAAGCTTCAGTAGGCAGAACGTTTTTGGCATCATTGGGCAAAAATTCCATAATAACCTTTCAGCATATTGTAATTCAAGTGTTCTGAGAGAAAACTAGACTTCTGCACCTCCTCATGGCTCTGTTTTCAGGCTTTAAAAAAATCTAGCCCGTGACGGGAGACTTTGACCAATCACAGATCATTTCAGAGAGAGAGAGCGTTCCTATTGAGAGTTCCTATTGGCTGTGCTCCGGCCGGTGGGCGATGCTTGGTATTTCCTCAACTGATCTCAACATGGCTGCCGGGTCACAAACTTTCTCATTTTACAGCTAAACAGTACACTACAAGATGTTTCTTTAAACACATGAGGTGAGAAATAGGCATTACAGTAACAGAATACTGATTCATATTTTATCAGCACTGCCTAGTTTGACCGTTTGGTCGGAGTTCGCGAGTGATTGACAGCTGCTCAGAGACGGCAGGCTCCAGCTCGGCTCTGATTGGTTGTTTTCCTCCGGTCTGTGAAATCTCGCAGATGTCATTAGGAGCACCGGAGGACACAGAGGCACATGATTTTTTTAAGATTACCTGTCTCATGCACTACTGTCAGGATAAAGTGACCGTTTTATAAAAATAACTTTTTTTTTAAATCATATTTGCTCCATTTCTACCCACTGCAGCTTTAATATAACATAAAACATTGGAAACACATATAAGTGCACATATTTTAAGTTTTAAAAACGTTCTATTCTGCTGAGGAAGATGCAGCATAAGCAGTAGGAAGAAAAATAGGAGCTTAGCTCAACTAAATTTATGCACAGTGCTTTCCTGATTCTGGAGCCTTAGCAGGCAAAGGGCAGAGTCTTGGCTCCTGCACACACTGCATCTCATTTGATTAGAAGTGGCCAAAATTGATCTGCTTAGAGGAGGTAAACAAAATTATCTTCAGGCCAATTCATTTGCTAATATCTTTGGAACAACATCAGGTCAGCAAGACTGCCTGATTTAACTGCTCACATAGCATTGGTACAAATCTGGGCTCAGACTGAGTGTCTCTGTAGTGGTCAGTGAAGGTTTTATTCAACATTTTATTTCACAATATTCAATTCTCGCCAAAAAGGTGTTTATCGGTCAAACAACCAACCTAAAAAAAAAAATAACAATTGAACGTCTTTGATTTAAACTCCACAGGAACAAGACAAGCAATTTCAAGTCAGGCAGCGTCTGGCAAACGCAGACAAGGTACACAAAGGCAATTCAACTTTGTGGCGATATCGTATAAGACATATTCAAATCAATTTGGCCTCTGTCGCCTTATCTCTCCCATGTGTGCTCAGTCTTTCTCTCTGTTGTTCTATTTTCTCCTTCCCTCTGTCTCTTTATCTCGCTCTCCCTCTTCATCTACCAAGACTGTTCAATTAATTCAGCCCACCATCTGCTTACGGAGCTCCTTAATTACACATTTAACTGGGTTTACATATTACTGGCTGGCTATCAAAACAGGTGAGAGTGGAGAGCGAGATAGATAGAGAGATAAAGAGAGAGGAAAGAGAGAGAGAGAGAGAGAGAGAGAGAGAGAGAGAGAGAGAGAGAGAGCATTTGCATTGGCTGATTAAAAGACAGCTGAGGGGGGAATATGGGGAAGGAAGCCGGAGAGCCAATTTTGCCTCAAAAAGATGGCAAGCTTTGAAGTAGCAGAGCAGTGTCCCGCCCCTCTGTTTGAATCCCAGTCTTTGTGTGGCATCTTTGATGTTTGTCTGAGCGTGCGCGTGCGAGTTGTAATGTTGTCACATTATGCTCATGTACATGCACGGTGTCCCTGATGATTCAGAACGAGCCACTCCTGAGACGCAGGAGGGTCTCCACGTTGGCGATGTACTACTACAGATCCTCCGCTAACACTTTGACACCGGGGTGTCAATCCGACTTGTCAACGCTAACAAGTTCCTTTCGTCACACACTGCTCCTTCCTACAATATGCTATGCAATTACGCCTGTAAGTGTAAGTAGGGCAGCGCAGTGCACCTCGGTTCAGCTCATTAGGTATTACATTCAGATGACTGCGGTGTGTAAACAGGGTCAGACAACGTGGGCTTTAAATAGGGGAACTTGACTTGAACCCGTAATGACTGTGAGTGTACTGTACGTATCGAGGTTTCTGCGCCGTCATGCTCTCGCTGTGCATTAGCGTCGCCGCCATAATTGCCCTTCGCGTCAGCAAAAGTGGAGCTAACGCACAACCCCTTATTGAAATGGCGCGTAGTTATTTTAACAGCCCCCCAATTTGTTCTCTCAAGTGTATACACGGTTCGGAGAATATGCAAAGTGTATCAAACATATGCAGAGGCACTGACTCTGACATTCTTAATTGGAAATAAATGTCTGTGCTACAAAGATTAAATTAACCTCCTTTGACCAATATTCAAAGAAGCTACTGTAAAGCCTCTTTCCCACAAGGTATTATGCTCCTCCGCAGCTTAGGCAACCTCGCTGGAGTGTATTGACCCAGACAGGTGTCCCTTGTCTGGTATTCAAAGGATGTTCAGACCGGAGCCACAATGGTGGCTGATGGAGCAATCACTGTGTCTGGGCGGGCACGTGAGTGTGTGTGTGTGCGTGTGTGTGTGTCTTTCCGAGGTGAGACGGCGTAGGCGGCCTGGTATCACTTTGTCTGTGGAGGTGAGAATACTGTCAGTGACAGGTGTGCTGGGGTCAAATGAGATGTCAGTCTGTGGGCTGCAGGTGTGACGTCCTGCAGGCTTTCAAGGGTTTGAGGTGGGAGCGCGGTTGATGTGAATGGAACTGTGATGCACACACACACACACACACATTAACAGGGAAAAACACATAACTCCTCCCCCTCTCTGTTTCACCTCAGTGTGTCCGTTCGAGGCGACTGTCAAGCCTCAGGTTGTGCTACTCGCCATCACCCAGAAAGACACTGATACCAACATGATGACCACTGACCACAGACAAAAAAAAAACACCCAGCAAAACAAACCAATACACCCACACGTGTCATCTCCAATCACAACGTGCTGTGTCTGTTCCCCCTGGTGATTTCCAGCGTACATCATCCTGTGGTTCTAGCAGCTATCTGCACTCTCGATGCCCTGAGAGTCTCCCCCGGCTAATGTCAGCCTTCTTCTCTATGGGCCTGACAGCAGCCAGATCAATACCGTGGAGCCCTCCATGATCACTCTCCTGCTGCTGCAGCTGCTGCCTCGGATTCAGCAGCAGGACTGAGATCAGCGCAGAGCGGACACACTTTTGGTCCCGTGAGACCCTTGTGTTTGCTGTGTAAACACACGGGTCTCATGGGCGTTAAAAATCGTGACATCGGGAAAGACACGGGGCTCAAGTCAGGGTGTGGTACCGTATGATCACGCACACATTTAAACCAAGGGCAACCAGCCACAATCTGCCGTTTCACTCCACGTGGAATCATTTTATTGGAAACCCAGTAGAAGTCATTGCAATCCACGAGCAAATCGAGCGAGTTGTGTAATTGCCGCTTTCGAAATGTGAATAGGAAAATAGCATAAAAGATCTATGCAGTGTGGAAGGGAAATTGCCTTCCTACGTCTTTGTTCGCCGTGCGTGGGTGGAAGTTTCTATGTGCTAAGTGTGTGCTACATGCAGGGAACACTGTTGATCTCATTGAACAGCTGTGATAGTCAACAGATCTCAAATCTTTTGGTACAAAGATAGTTATTTTGCAATGCCGCTGTCTTTAAACAACATAATTGTTTACCACATGCACAATATTCTTGCTCAGACTGTTTTTATTCCATTGAACGCTGTGGTTGTCAAAATGAAAACGTCATTATAAAGAGAGCTTAGCTGGTTAAACAATGGTTGTTGTTTTGTTTTTTTTTACTTTAGGACATCAGCAAAGCAAGATCATGCAGATTTACTGTCTATTTACTACCATGTCCGTTTCCGATTACCTTTTGTTGTTATGTAAAGCTAAACAATCATATTGTAATGTAAAAACTGTAGACTCTCTAAAATCTAAAAATTAAGTGGTTAATTCCTTCATCATTTAAGTGAGTAATTCCCAGCCTATTTTCCTTGAAGGCCCCCCTACCACTATCTAAGAAAAGCTGAGCCCCCCGACGTCATCACCCTAAAAAAAAGTTAGAAATCCTTGAACAAAATCCTTAGTCTTTTTTATTAAATCAACTTTCTTTAATAAATATAACTCGTCGTGATGACGTCTTGACGGATTCACCAAGCGAATGCAGACACTTAATATGATGTCTCTTTTGTAACGACTTAATTCATTTACTATAATAGTGTTACTGTAGATCCACAATAAATGATTTTGTTATTGTGGTTAAATTAATGTAATTTATGGTGTTGTTAGATTGCTGCTAGACCGCCCCGTTAATACAGGTACGGGCCTCCCTTTGTGTGCGTCAAGCGGGAGAGCAAACAGTTTTTTGACCGCAGTGAAAATATTATTTTTGAAAGGCTAAATGCCAAAAAATATGGATTGAAGCAGAATATTTCATTAGATTTTGCTACTAAGTAACAAAATAAATATATATCTTTTTAAATAATTTTATATCCAGACTTTTGTATAAATTATCCAGTAAGTGTGTTATTGTGATTTTACATGAGCAAATCTAATTTTGACATCCTCAGAGCAGACAAATCCTGGTGCACCCCCCTGTGATCTCTTGCGGCCCCGGACCACAAGTTGGGAACCACTGATTTAAGTCATCACTTCATCATTACCTAGTGACAGCAAGCTTCCCATTCATTCATAAAGTGGGACATCAATGATGGCTCTCGAAGGTCAAAAGTAACTAAGTTACTTAAGTACTACAAGTGCAATGTAAAGTAATGTACAAATACCTCATTTAAGTACTTCAATTTTATAAAACTTTCTAGTTTTACTCTGCTACATTCAGAGAGAACACTCTCACTTTCTTATTAAAAATCTGAATGCAGGACTTTTACTTGCAATGAAGTATTTAAACACTGTGGTATCACTAGTACATTTACTCGAGTAAAGGATTTGAGTACTTCTTCCACCACTGATGGCTACATATGTAGGATCAATATGAGTCAATATGAAAGGAGAGACTACGATTGCTAGCCTATCCAAACAACCTAACAGGACTTCATCATCTATTTGTGTGCCTGGAGTAAAACGTGAATGAAATGCTACAGGGCATCAATATTCCTGCGCTGCTTTGCTTCCCCGAGGTCTCTGAGGAAAGCCTCGCTGTCAGCCTGCTCCCGATCAGCAGCCCTGAGAGGGTCTGTGCTGAGAGAGGTGAGAGTAGAGGGGAGAGGAAAGACGACCCGGAGGAGTTGGTGGAGTGCTGCAACGCACATATAACCCCCGGGGACCTCACAATAACACAAATCAGTAGCCTGTACTGAGTTTCTCCAAGGCTAATTTCTCTCTCTTCTTTCTCTCTTGTTCTGCTGATATTAGAATCTGTATCTCTGTCTTTATATCTGTATCCATTTCTCTCTTGTGGCCCACCTTGACTTCAGTCTCTCACCCTTCCATTTAGTTTATTACCTCTGTACATTTCCAGTAGTCAGAGCCAGTCTCTCTCCCTTTTCTCCTCACTTGCATTTCTCGGGCCATTTATTTGTAAACACGGTTATGAATATGATATGAGTAATGCTCTGCTTTACTGTAAGGCCCTGCGTGCCTACCGGCTGTCTAGGCTGGGAGCAGCACGGCATCCTCAAATAATGGAGTGGCCTTTACACGAGAACAGGAGATATCCTCGAACAGCTCAATAGGAAGTGAGAGCGAGCACACGCGCGCACACACACACACACACACACACACACACACACACACACAGCTTGTAGACAGCATAGCCACCAGGATCAATCTTGAATGCATTGGAGTGAGTCGGCAGCACCAAATGACACCACTTTAGGCTTCATCCAGAGACAAGGATGGCTAAGTAACCTTCTCGGCAAACAAGCTTCCAGCCTTACAGAGCAGTAATTAATGCCTCTATGTGTTTTTCTGACATTTGCCCACCCCACAAACTGTACAAACATAGAACATATATGAGTTATATGCATAGACCCTTACAGCTACATGTTTTAATTTGAATTTTCCCAGCATTTTCATCAGTAACATATGTTATGGTATTTAGATTGTGTGGCTTTAAACCCCGTTTGTATGACTTTCTCCCTCTCCCTCGCTTGATGTGCCTCGTCAATATTAACAAAAGCCTTATTCCTGCATGAACATGTAAATGTACAGTATGTGAGTATCCTCGTGTTCGCAAATGTCAACTAAGTGTAGACAATGCGTGCTCTGATGGCTCAGTGCACATTATGAAAGTGAGTGAAGTACTTAACTTCCAACTTGTCAGACTATTTTTACATAATGGTCATATCTTGCTGCATGACTTACCGTAACACCAAAGAAGTTGGTCTCGTTCATGACGTCCAGCATCATTTTTCCCACTTCGCAGTCATCCACAGTGAAGTTATGGTAGGTGTTCTGCCGTTGTTTTACCCGGAGCAGTTCCATCACTCGAGTCAAGGTTTTAGCAATGACCCAGATCCCGTCGTAGGCAAAGCCGTGAAACTTGCTGGCCTCCACACCTTTCTGCTGGAGCTCTCGGCTGTACTCCCTCTCGTACTCCTTAGGGGTCTGACAGACAGGTAAAAGAGAGGTGATCACAACGAGAAAATGTGCTTTTTGAATATGTTTTTTTTTTTGTTGAAAAAAAGCATTAATGTTGGATCATTTCAAATGTACTATAATTGGCGTATCTTTGTCCAAGGAGAAGGGATTATTTTCCATATAATTTGAGATGCAAAGTAACTGGAAATACTGTTTTAGCATCAGTGCTCCTGTGCTGGGTAATGCATTATGAAAATAAATCCCATGCTTGATTTTAGTTGAGATGCATCTAAATGTAAGGAATCTTTTTGTGGAGAAAGTTATCTTGTGTCTCCAAAAATTATATATATATATACAGTATATATATATATATATATATACATATATATATATATATATGTATATATACACAGTCTGAGGAAAACTTCAGGTTGCAGCCACAGGAATGTTAAAATCAATGAGCACAAAATAAAAAAGTACAAAAACAAGTGATGCATGATGGTGTATTAGGGCCATTGTAGGTAAAATAAATAATGATTACAGCGCCAGGGGAGGGGGGTAACATTCAGAGAAAAAACTCAGAATTTCTGAGATTGAAGTCGTAAATTTACGAGAAAAAACTCACAAATTTCTGAGATTATAAAGTCATAGAATTTACGAGAAAAGAAAAAGTTTTTTTCTCATAAATTTCCGGCTTTAATCTTGGAAATTTTTCCGAAGAGTTTTTTCTCTGATATACGCCGTCTTAGTGACGACTAAGCTGTGATCTAAAAAATGAAATCAAAATGAAGTGAAGTGAAGACCTTCAACACTTCACTTACCTCAGGCTGCTATATTGTACACTGTACATTCAATCAATAGCATAATTTGACCATATCTGGCTACCAGTCTTGTGTAAAATAACATCAAAACTAAGATTGACTCTATTAGCGGTTGGTAATTCACCTCCCTGGTACTGTAGTTTTTTTTCACTTGTTTGATTAAACTTTGACTTCATGTCTCATCATGACACACTGAATTATTGGTACGACAACAACAGTCTTCTGAAGTACAACAGTTGGTGTCACTCACCCTGCCAGAGATACCCTTGATCTGGCGAGCGCTGAGCGGCTCAAAGTCCACACTGATGTATCCCTCCATGGCTGTGAGCAGCTTCTTGGTGGTGCAGTTGGTGCTGTTGGCCTGCTCCCACCAGTTGCCCTGGTACCAGCCGGGGATAATCCACTGGTATTTACTGCCAAACATGTTTAGGTTATACGCCTGGGAAGGGGTAGAAGAAAAATGGAGGTTGAGGCAATGTAACTCCAGGAGCTATAGTATGATATATGGAGATTAACATTATGTGAAATTATTCTTAATTAAAGCAGCTACGAGGAACTTTAATTTTGTGTTGATTTTGGCGATCCCTGTGGACAAAAGCGGTATTGTTTCGAAGCACCAGATTCCCTTTAGAAAACCTCTCATTTTACTGCAGCAGGGTCTGACAGTCTGCCCCGCACAGTCCTGGTTCTGGTTCTCCAGAGCCTCCCTTCCTTCAAGCAGGCCCAGCAATACGGCCTGGATCTCCAGCAGCGTGGTGTCAGTGTTGGCTCCCAAGAGGTTCCTCACTGTAACTTTAATGTGAGCTGCTGGCTATCGAAAACTAGAGCCCGGGCTGAGAGTTTGGTTCTAGGGCAAACTGAGCTTAAAGAAAGCTGAAATCATGAACTAAGCAAGAGTAAAACATATCATGAGCCCAAACCATCTAAAGGCCAAATTATGTCACCCCAATCACTGAACCAATTCTATACCAAACTAAAGATTTCTTGGTATAACTTTGACAAGACATAGAGATCTGTAAGCTGAAGGCTGAGGACTTACGCAGCAGAAGACTTTGGATGCCAGGTTCTCGTCAAACTGGCCAATGATGATTCTCACATCGTTGTCCTGAAAAAAAGAAAGAATAAGACGTCGTGACTTAAATGACAAATATGAGCGCACACGTTACAGTAAATAAAAGTTACCTCTAAAAGTGTGTATTATGTGAGACGGCACGTTTACTGTATATAATCAAGATTATATTGCATCGCTGTCAGTGTACAGTGCAGTGTTCATTACACTCAGTGCAAGCTTTTTACTGTGATTTACAATACATGCTAAGCATATCTATCGGTGGAAGTTGTCTGCTTGTTACCCTGTTACACTTCCTGGGTAACTGCACAGTCAATACAGCCATTAGCAAAAACATATATCTGCTCTATCAGTTTCCTTGTTTGGGATGCCTTTCCTCAGCACTCTGCATCATCACACTTCACAAATGGACATCAGTCATGTTGCATATACTGTATTTTCAACGTAATGTCACATCAGTAGCTACAGAGTATGTGTAATCTGGGTGGCGAAGCAGTGGCTGAGAGGCTATAAGGTAATATCGAGTCGCAAAGTGTCGATCCATAACAACAGAGACATTAGTGTCAGGGGGCAGAACTGCCTTCTTTGCCAAACAGCACAGATTTACATGGAGATTCAGAGCACATGGCCTGCTGGTGATCGACTCTGTAAATAATTCAGATTGCCCGGGTGGAAGTGCAGCGTGTTTCACTGTGGGGAAAAATGATCAGGCTCTGGGGCCAACAGTCTGTCATTTAGTGTGCACATGCATATGTATAGTACTGTACAAACACAGGTCTGTACACACACAATTATGCACACAAGCGGATGGTGACAATCCAATAATACTGACACAGGTTTGATGAATCTACATATGGTCAATAAGGCTGGAGGTGATGCATGGAGTCTATCGCGAGGCCCTTATTCAACAGACACCAAATCTAGAAGGTCACTCAGCAATATAAAGGAAATCTGATGACTCAATTCTGTTATTAAACATAGAATTTAATGAAGGACCTACTTTATTATTTTGGTATTTGTTACCAACACTTGTCTCGTAATAGGATTCTCATTCTTTGGGAAAACTTATTTAATATTGAGTGTGTTTTCTATGTCATGTATTATGTGCTACATGCAATTCTCAAGTGTTCAGTTCCATCTTTTATTGATTAGGTGAAAATGCTATACATTACAAACAACCATACACTGAAACCTTTTAGTGGCATTGACGCAGGAACATTTTGAAATGCAATTATAAAACAGAACACTGACAGTCGCGGGTTGAACTGTACTAAAATATTAAAACAAAGCAAAAAACAAAACAATGGAGTGATAAACACACCAGCTGTAATTTCAGTGAACCTACTGTATGGTGTCCTGCCTTTATTCTGGATAATGAGAAACCATTATGAATACAGTTCATGGAGTCCTCTTCCCTCAGGCGGTCTCTACCATATGTCATGCATCCACAGATCAGAGGGGGCAACCAAT
Organism: Sebastolobus alascanus; assembly: GCA_916701645.2. Taxonomy (NCBI): domain Eukaryota; kingdom Metazoa; phylum Chordata; class Actinopteri; order Perciformes; family Sebastidae; genus Sebastolobus; species Sebastolobus alascanus. The sequence goes on from CAKAOJ020000009.1 coordinate 9,489,970, forward strand.
CACTGTCATCTTATTTCCAAGTCCTCAAGGCGATTAGACACACAAGGAGCCACCCAACAGCCAGACATCGAAGCTATTCCTATAAATAGATTGGATATTCTGGATAGATTGTATAGAGAAATTAGATAGACACTAGATTAGTTAGAGAGGTGATGGTAATTATTTTTTAGAAATTAGATGGATATCTAGATAGATGGTAAGTACTCCCTGCCTTCAAATTCTACAGCAGCTCTAAGTAGGGATACCAGAAATGTAGTAGTCGATACCAATACCAGTGCAATTCCATGATTCTCGATACCAATTCAATACAACAGTAAAAAAACAAGTAAAACAATAAATCCCATCTATTTCAGCATCCACTCCTTTATTACCGTTTCCATACTGGTGTTTAGAAGATTATATTTGAACACATCATGATAGTGTTAGAATTTACCTTCGCCCAACACTCATGGAATAACTGGACTGAATAGAGCCTGAACGCATCATAAGGTAAATCGGTAAGCAGCACAGTCCTGCACGTACATGTAGCTAACAGCTAACGTTATCTAGCTCTCGTCCTGCTGATTTCAACACGGATTTGTTGTTCACAATGTAGCATTATCAGGGAAAAAATATTGGTGAACTGAACGCGTCAATAATGAATTAACTGCAGCCCAAACACATTTTCTATCATCCCAAGGAAGACGGGACGCTGTTATTCTGAGCCCTGACGGTACCTGCGGTACTGTAGAAAAGCGAGTGCCGTCACTTTTTCAGAATTTTGGCATCGACTTGGTACCCAAGCTCTAAGATTAATTTCACCTCAAAATCATCTACATAGGTTCTAGCGTTACATAACACAAAAACTAAAGAGGATGTGAGCTTTCAGAAAGCCGAGCAGCCCAATCAAAAGGCTTCTCTGGTGGCTTCTCATCAGAGCCAGAAAGCATGCTGGGACATTTAAGGGGTCTTCTGTATGAAGCCCTTAGTGTTGTTCCACAGCTCTGGCACCATCACAATGTGTATGTGTGTAGCTGTGCAAGAAGGGCAGGTAACAACTCTGAACTTTTCTGGGGTGCACTCTTGCGTGTGTGTGTGTGTGTGTGTGTGTGTGTGTGTGTGTGTGTGTGTGTGTGAGTTGGTGTGTGACGTGCCAGTGGCTACTCAATAACACTGCCCTTCCCTGGAGGAAAGGCACTTAACCCAAATGACTCCAGCTATGGCCAAGGACCACAGCCTCACTATAAATTCTGGCCTGCCTGGCAAAAAACCTGAAAAGACTGTGTAGTTGTGGGAAAGGGCATGAGTGAGTGTGTTGTGTTTGTCTATTACAGATGGACTAGGTCACTACAGGGCCCCAAATTACCCTCATTGCTCGAGCTTTTATACAACTATAACAATAATTGGTTTCAAAGAGGGAACTGTTAAGGGCAGCCTTGACTGCTCTATCGGTGACAGGGTTGTTTGTAACTTTATGATGGTGATTTATATGTGATAATGGTTTGAGTAATATTGTTCCACATAATCCCAATCAGGCACTGTTAAGGCTTATTAGGCACACAAACACACACACACACTGTACTAATGATGGATTTTTTTTTATGAGCTTGTGGGAGACGTGATTTGTAGACTGGGCAATGTGTTGCTTCTACCCGGTAAAACCATCCCCCCCCTGTCTGTCTGTTTGTGATGATTACTGTGCAGCGAGTGTGCCGTGTGCAGTCGTGATCATGTGCACGCACTCGCAGGACAGATTTGTGTGTGTGTGTTTGATCACTAATTCATCCTAGGTGAGCATTAAATGTTATACACACTGCTATGACCACAGGTGCGGCATTATTATCTGAACTGGAATTAACAGACCTTCAAAATAAAAAATGTCCCTAAAATAATGTCAGTACTGAACGCACCACAATATCTGAGCATTCCTGACCTTGTCAACAGACTCAGTCTGAAAACCGTTGGAGTGTCAGACCTAGTATTTGGTGTGGATTGGTCCTTAAAGCTGAATGTGAGGAGGACTGTGTGTTTCGTGTTCACAGTGTGAAACTTTTGCTGGAACTTTGTGCTATTTGGGGATTTGGAAAAGCAGAGGTGCTTCATCAGTTTGAAAAGAGAGCCAAGACAACAGTGCATATTACAGGAACAGCAGCAGCTGTTCTGATGATTTTATCAGTAAAAAAAAAACCATATGAATTGGATCAACTTATAATGTGCAAACCATTTGTCTTGAACCAATCCTCTGTGTTTTTAGGCCCACAAGACAATGTGGCATGCAAAATCATTCTGTATCAGTGGGCATCATCCGGGTCTGAAAAGTGAAGCCAATGCGGAAGTGCCTTAAACTTGCATTCTTTCTAACAGCCAGCAGGGGGCGACTCCTCTGGTTGCAAAAGGAAGTCTGATTGTATAGAAGTCTATGAGAAAATGACCCTACTTCTCACTTGATTTATTACCTCAGTAAACATTGTGAACATGAGTTTATGGTCTCAATCGCTAGTTTCAAGACTTCTCAATACAGCATGATGTTCATCATGCTTTAGGGCGTGGCTACCGTGTTATTGACAGGTCGCTACCACGGTGTTGTCCAGTCTGGGAGAGCTCCGCGTTTTCATTCTTCATTTTCAGTTTATGAAAGTTAATTGTAACATTTTGGTCGTCTAAAAATGTCTTATTCAGGGTTCGGTTGTTCTTAGCTCCACCCTCTCGTTTCACTTCTGGTTGCAAAAAACCAAGATGGCGACGGCGAAAAATGCCAAACTTGAGGCTTCAAAACAGCAGTTCACAAACCAATGGGTGACGCCACGGTGACTACGTCCACTTCTTATATACAGTCTATATTCTCTATTAAAGAAAAGTTTGGTTTACAACTGGTATTCTATTACTATATTATATGTTATAATCATGGCCAATATACTGTAGAGCACCTATTGCAACCAGTGAAAAAGGTTGTGGATATGGGTGCTTAGACCACCACAAATATATTCACAACCCAAGGGGAACACTGAAATCTAAAATTGGAAATGGTTTTCATATAATGTAGTAACTAAAGTTCAAGTTAGGTTAGGGTTTTACATAACCATATTTGAGAATAAAATTGAAAGTTAAACATGGAGGGCCCTTTGTCATGCAAAAATTGCTGCATCAGTGAGGCAGAAATGTTTAAAAAGATATGGACCATCCCCTACTACGTCATATCTGACAGGCAAGAGTTCTGAATGCATGATAAATAATGAAATTATAATAAATAATAAAGTGTTTTGGACTTAATTTAGATTTCAGGACATTTTTTTCTCATGTGGCCCTCCATTGAATGCAAGCTCTCTAAAGTCACAAATGTGAAAAAGCCCTGGTCTATAAAATGTCTGCTGGCATTGTTATTTTATGTTCAATTTGAAGAAGAAAAAGCTTGATTGTGAGTAAGATCAGAAGGAAAGTGTGGGTGTGTGTGGGGACGTGTGTGTGTAAGCCTGCCTTTGTTTTCTGATGCTGTTTTGTCAGCCTGTCCAGTAACAAACAGGGAACTTGGGACAGAGAACAAGAGAAGACGTAGATGAAAAAAAAAAGCAGAAAGCGACAGCGAAATGTGGAGGGCTGCTTCGATGCCTCGCAGCAGCGATGCCTGTGTGCTTTTTGAATATTCCAGCTGGATCACAGATGTAAGTGCTCTATTTGTGGATCACACAGTGACGCCATGGCCCCCTTATCCCCCCCCTACACACAGTCGCACATACAACAGTGAACCAAAAAAAGATCCAGCCTTCACAACGAAATCTGTGTCACCCTCTACCTCATCGTGTTACGTAGCTGTCGGGGAGCTGTTGCGAGACGAGCGGGGAAATGGACCATTAGGGTGTCAGAGCCCCCCCTCGCCCAACCAAACGTTCTGAAAAGCTTTCGAGGCGACGCTGTGATTTGAATATTTAGAGTTGATCAAGGAAGGTGTCGGCTTAAAATGTCAGCCCCTCAACATTTACAGTTACACATATATTTTTAGGAAAGACAGCTTATCTTTCTGTTCCTTCTGTCCCTCTGTCTCTTCACCTCTCTGCTGTATTTCTTTCAACCTGCTCCATGTTGCATAAGTCATATCTTCCACTCACATTTCTCTCTTTCTTTCTCCCTACTCCGCTCTCTTCGCTTCCAACATCTTTCCTTTCACTGTGTAACTTCCTATCAAAAAATTATATTTATCCTCCTTTACACTGACACCTTGTATGCCTCTGGAGATAGTTTGGATAATTTAGCCATCACACTTGACCACATCTACATCTGAATTTCATGCATTTTTGCTTCATCAAAGCAATTCTGATCAGCCATGCATGTTAAAACCAGGAGTAAATGGTGTAAAGGCGTAGAGGTCTAACAACTCAATATTGGCTCAATAATGGTCTAATTTTGTTCTGTCTCATTTAATTTCAAAGGAGAGGAGAGGAGAGGAGACGAAAGGAGAGAAAATAAGAAATCCCGTATGCATGTGTGTATATTTTCAGTTTAAAAGGCCAATCAACCATCCATTAATCAGAGGAGGTCATTAGAGGTCACTGTACAGTACAGACCCTCCAGCCAAGACAGTGTCCTTATTAAGCCTCCACTAGTCTCATTGCTGTGCGCAGTCAAAGCGGGACAATTTTCGGATAAATTATTCATCGTCCAGGATTCACTTTGGATGGCATCAGCTCATATATAAATACAGTATTGAAAAAAATACTAACTAAAAAGTGTTACACTGAAATCAATTCGTCATTTGTTGTATCTGAGAATTATTTGAATAAGACAGATTTTGAATCATTCCACTTTTTTTAAATTTATAGTTAGAATTGTTCATCGCCCAGGAAGGATCACTTACCTTTAGCTTCTTGACATTGATACAGGGGTCGTTGGAGAAACTTTCTGTATCTGCGATCTGAATGTCTGCTTTCTCCAGCTCACTGGTTAGATCATTCCTCACCTAAAAAGGAGAGAGAGAGAGAAAGATGGAGTTGATAATTTACTATGTAAGATGTTCATTGCTCTGTTCTTTTTGTTTATTATCCAACCCATACTTAGTTCTGGTATGAACCTCCATGAGTGACACCCTCCCAGGAGAACTTCTTGGTTGTCGGCTGAAGAGAACCAGCTAGCAACTCAATGGCTACGTTCCAAATCGCACACTTTTTATTTTTATTTTTAGTACGTACTACAGTTGCCCATACAAAGTACGTACTGTTGCATGCAGTACGCATGCAATTGGGACAGATTACTTCACCATAACATTGTGCCTTGAACTTTGACCCCTCTTGTTCATACAGTATATCCGCTGCGCAGAGGATTGTTGGTCAGAATAGCCAGAAAAGCATGCTGGCTTGCATAACGCAAAATGTGACCGGATGTAGTAGGACATCCTGGTATTTTTGGCATACTGCATTTGACATACGATGTATTGGGACACACTAAATATTTTCCTGGCATACTAAATAGTATGGTAGTATGGGTATTTGAACACACAGCATGTGTATCAGAGGTGACATATGGCCATCCTACACCTTTCACATGGAGAGACAAGGACTGCAATGCATAGTGGTGTGTTCAAAAATCTCCAAGAGACAAAAAAAAAACCCTAAGGTTGAAGTAAAAGCAAATACAGTATGAGTGATTGAGTGAGCATAAAATATATTTCTGCTTGCTTAATTGAACTCCTACTTTGATCTTGAAACGTAAGGAGAACCATTTTGTCGAAACAAAAATGTTTTATTTATCGAACAAGACTATCACATAATATCCTGCTACAGTTACACCTCTTGTCATTAATACGTCCAGTTTTCAGATCTTATATCTGTATACAATGTACATAACGTATACACAGTATGTATAAAGCAATAAAGATAGACATATGATCTGAGCTGGTGTCTGCATGTTGTACCTTAAACAGAAAGACAAGTGTCTTGACATTACAGCATGACAGAGACATACCGGCTTCTGAAGACAAGAAAGCACAATTGTATGCTTTGAATTATCTCAACTGGTTCTCCGAGGCTTGACAAACAGCAGACATGTGTGCACTACTGTAAATGTATCTGCTGCAGCTGTATGTCTGCTTTGATGTATTGATTCAGTGGAATGGTGGGTAATGGGATCAGGGAAGGAGGAGGAGAACGGAGCAGGTACCCCACCGTGATGGCGAGCTCGAGGTGGTTTATCATACAGCACTGCCTCAAACTCTCTCTCGCCCCTCACAAACACACATACTATGATTCATCATGGCTTCCCTCCTCGAAGCTACAATTTTAGAAAAGGCCTTTTTTTCACCGCAGACATTTTGACTTGTCATAGTAGGAGAAGCACAGGTGTAACTAATACCATTAATGATGGCTCTGTTCCATTTCGATGTTCCAGTAAGGCATGCCAGTGAGCCAGCATGTACAATATCAGGGCCCTGGCATGGGAGCACTTGCATGGCATGCAGCCATTATTAAATGCTACACCTTTGTTTAACAAGTCAAAATGTCTGCTGTGAGAACGATCAACAGTTTACATGCTGAGGTCTACTATTGACATCTCGTCTTCTCTTGTTGGCCAAATTTTTTCAGATGTCCTCCGGCCGTGCCCTGCAGCCATTGGCCTCTCCGCCCCCACCCGAGAGCTTGGCATCAGGGGCCATGTTGAGACATCAGAGAGAGGGTGTGTGAGCGAATAAATGGGCATGCCAAGCTCAGTTGGCAGAGACAACAAGTAACAGCTAACAGATGAAGGCCCTGTGTGTTTGCCCTATATTTGTCTGCAATTGTGTGTGTGTGTGCCATAGGTTATATCCACATTCGGGCTGTCCTCATACACCGTTCGTAGCTGTACCTACGAAAAGTAATGCACTGTAATTCGTATAATCAATTGGTATGTAATCCACATAACTGTGAACCAGGAAGTATATAGAGCGACAAGCGGCACGTAGGGAGGAGGTCAGGTTGGATGGGTGGGTCAGAAACACACGATTTTCGCCCAGGAGACCGGTGTTCGTATCCTGTATGAAACCAGAAGTCAACATTGATTTATGTGTCACGTAACTTCCGTACTTAAGTTACGCAACTTCCGGAAATAAATTAACCCAAACCACAATTCTTCCTGAAACCTAAGTAAGTAGTTATGTTGCCTAAACCTAACCAGGTTGTTTCCTGTGAAGACGGAAGTTTATTTTGAAAAGACTGGAGAGGAAAACGCACGAAAAATGAGGAATTACTTTTCGTAAGATATTGTACGAACCGTTGTATGAGGACACGTAACCATATTAATGTTTTTTCCGATATTGCTTCAAATACATACTGGGGAATTGCCTTGGCAATGAATGGAATGCAACTCATATTTATATATACATAGAGATGCTGTTCCTTGAGTGATACTCCATCCAAAATCTATATTTAGCTTGAAATGTGTTAGTAGTTTCCTTATTGAAAGAGAATGGAGGGTTGGGTTAGCTTGAATTCATATTATTTATAATGACAGGTTGTCATCACAGAACAAAGGCATCAAAACACCCCGGCATCAAACATGGAGACTTTTCAAACCATTCCTGCATCATACGCTTCCAGTACAGTTTGAGAGAGAGATGGAGGGCCACATCCAGACTGGCAAACATATTTATTTATTTAGCCATATTTCGACAAAAATAAAACTGGAAAATACTGAGATGGACAGCAGAGAAGTGGATTATGCTGAGGGAGTGGATTCAAATTTTCTATGGACATTTTTATACTGGTTTGTTCCCTTAAAGGGACTGTATGTAACTTTTTACACCTAACCTAAAAAATGAGACCTACTGCCACTTTCTGGGTTTCCTCTATCAGCCTGTAGACTGCTTTTAATGTGAAGAACCCGGGCCCATTTTTCCAGGAAAATCCAAAGGATTCGACGTCATGCATGCTTGCGAGTGCCTGAGTCGTAGCTAACGTTCGGTTAGAAATGGAGTCCGCTAACAGCCACTAATGACCGGACCCCACCACAACTCAGACTCCATCACAAGCTCCGCGGAAGCAGAAAAAAACAAAGTTCTATCTAGTGAAGCCCGTCTTACAAAACAGGAATGTGACCGACGTCGGGCGGAAAACTAGCGTTGTGGGGCATCTGTCATTTTGGAGAATAGCAGAGCCGGTGCGAAGAGTGTGTGTGCATGTGGGAAGTAAGTGGTGAAGCGAGAGAGAGAGAGCGGCGGCGAAATGAGCGAGCGGCGGAGCAGAAGAGAGCCCAGGAGACCAAAACTTCGGTGTCTCCCCTGTGTCCTCTGAAGCAGCATCAGCCGGGCCTTCGATTCATGGAGGGACCTTCGTTTTGTAAGCTCACATTACTGCCAAGCATGTGAAATATATAGTGATATTGTGGTTTTAGCTGGCTAATGTTGCTAACGTTAATTAACATGATGCCTGTCAATCACGTTCAGTCTTGTGTGTGTCGGTGGTGTGAGCACGAGCATCAGGACGCTGACTGTCGCTGACTTAACAGCCACAGGTGTCACTGTTAACAAGCAATTTCTGATTCTTACATTGAGTCCCTTTAAAATTATGGATAATTGAGATCAATTGTAGATTCAAGCTGACAAAAGCCTTGTTCTCTCTCAATAAAGAAACCACAAGCTTCCATCTTCCAAGCCTACAGCGTTTCATTATATTCAAAAGATGGATTTCAGGTGGAGCACCACTTCACAAATAGCCACAAATTGGTGTGGGCACAGTTAAAGCAGTTAGCATCCCCACAGACATACAAAACCATGACTGCTACCACTACCACTAATTCCACCATCGCTATTGCTACCGCTGTTAAAATTAGCCATTACAACTATTTTGTGTAATCAACTAGAAGATTGCTGCCATCTAAAAATCAATGCAACTGAAAAACCTCAACTTTATTTCCCTCATGTCTCTAAATGTCTGCTGTCATAATCGCCTCCTCCCCTGGTGCACTGGAGGGAGCTCTAAATCACTCTGTACATCACTCACTCCTGTACAAACATTCCCTCCAATGTACTGCTCGCTGAGCTGAAACAACAGGGAGGCTGGAGTGGATCAATACAACCACGTTTTGCTCTTGAGGAACAAGCGGCGCGGTGGTCTGGACAAGGTACAAAAGTCCTGTTGTGTTGAGCGGTGATCTAAAAGGCCCGGCCGCTGCCGTGCTAAGTGGAAACTAGCTTGGACGAGAGAGGGATTGCAGCACTTTAGTTTGGTGTTGGAGCGAGCACACAGGTGGATGGAATAACAACCTGCAATCACATTCGAGACAAGACATACTGATATGCAGACAAACAACATCACAAAGGCTGACACGCAAAGCCATTCGCCTCTGAGAAAAAAAAGCCCTTGTCACGAGAGGATTTTTATTGGTTTGATTTTGCATTTCCTCCACTGAGATGGAAAAAAGGACAAATGCATCTGTGTTCTGGTGGACTGAGTGTGTTAGATAGAGCGGGGGGGTGGCGGGGGGTTGTGTGTGTGGAGGGGAGGGGGACAGATGGATTGAGGGACGGAGGGAGGGGGAAAAAGTGAGCAGCTTTTCCTGCGAAACAAAAACATCCACCATTGTCTGGGCAGACTGGGAATCCCCAGCAGCAAACACAGAAGAGAAATAATCCTACTGCACTTCTGGGCATGCGTGCACGCACACACACACACACACGCACACACACACACACACACACACACACACACACACACACACACACACACACACACACACACACACACACACACACACACAAATATGTAAGCACACACCCACACATAATGAACAAAATGTCAGATGCACTCAGTTAGATGTGTGCAATGCATTGGTGTCTAGACATTAACACAATATGATTCTATTTATTACCTCCGCCAGGGCCGAAGGCCTAGGAAGGAGGTTATGTTTTCACCGGCGTTGGTTTGTTGATTTGTTGATTTGTTGGTTTGTCTGTTAGCGGGATTACTCAAAAAGTCTGCGATGGATTTGAATGAAATTTTTTGGAGGGGTGGGGTGTGGCACAATGAACATCAATTAGATTTTGGTGGCGATCCGGATCATGATTTGGCTTCGAGAATTTTTTTTAATAACTCCGGTCAGCCTGTGCATTAACACCACAGGCTTTAGGACATGCGCAGTGTTACTGATGACGCGTCACCCAGCCTCTTTCCTTCTGCCTGCAGAGAGAGCAGGGGGGGGGACACCTGTAGATTCAGCGTTTTTTCACATTAAACTCTGTGAAATTACAGTTGAGTTCGACCAAAGCACACTTGGTGATTGTTGGAAAGAGTAACGACGACGGTTTAGGTGAGTTTTACTTTGTTTCTGTCCAGTTTGAATGAAGTGTTTTACGATGGTCCGCTACGTACAGCTGATCTCAACATAAACAAAAATACACATGGATGATGGCGCAAGCTGCACGGAGATGGGGGGCAATCGTACTCGGGCAGCTTGGCGGAGGTCTGCGCTCTCCGAGTGCAATTCTATTATGCAGAATGTTTTTTATCTGCAAACACAATAACACACATACAGTATGTATGCCACCACAAACTAAATGAAGATGAATTGGTGAGCTGAAGTTGAAGGATACCCTGAGATTCGTTGGGATGTATATTATGACAGAATGAAGTATCATCCCACACCTACTCTACTGCCTGTGGATGCTGTCTTCTGAAGCACTGTTAGATGTACTGTATAGGAAAATTAAAAGCTTTGTCATCAGAGCTTTGGTTCTCAAGTTGCAGAAGTTTTTAATGTGCATTAGCAGTACAGCGGTGTGCTTGTGTCATCATCATTAAAAAGTCCATAGTTCATTCAATAATTCCTCTACACCTAATTGCATATTTTGTACAGCTACAACTAGGGATTATTTTCATTCATCAATCTATTAATAGCTGTTCAGTTTCTCAATTAATTGTTAAAAATAGAGAAAAGAGGCCGACTCCCACGTCAAGCTTAACATATTGTGATATAATCAGTTTGTAAAATCCCAATAAACAGATTTAAAAAAATAAAATAAAAATAAAATTAGAGAAAAATACACGTTACAATTCGCAGAAAATCAAGGCAATGTCTTCAAATTGCATGTTTTGTTTTGACCAATAATAGTCCAAAAATTAGTTTACTACCATATCACATAAGACAAAAAGAGCTAAAACTTTCTAACCAAACAAATACATTTGCCCCAAAAATAACAATTAGAGCCTTCGGGCAACAAGATACAGACAGACTAAAGCGAGTGCCCTGATGCAGAGTAAGTGAGTAGCTTTGGATGATTCAGATGGAACCAGTATGACACTGTGAGGCAAACACACTGAGGGGGTCTAACCTCAAATCATTTTAACACATCATTTCCAGGCATGTTCACAGCGTAAGCCCCTTCACAGCGATGTGTGTGTGTCACACATACTAGAGTGTTAGCAGGTGCTTTTTATCATCCCATCTGTCTGTCTGAGCTTTGTGCAAGGATATGACATGTACATTTTCATGCAATTTAAAAAGAAAAAGTGGCAACGTGATGGGTCCTTACACACATCTGTCCCTCACACTGTGTGCTACATCGCCATATACAGCAAATCTCCACGCAAATCCCAGAGTTCAGACTATAATGCCAGTCATGTACTAGCGTGACAAACGGTTGTGCCACAGCCTGATGACAAGCCCTCGAATGGCTTCCTCTCATGGCCTTACATGACCTCTACAATGGCATGAATGAGTCATTCTGGGGAGGAATTTACACAATATTACGTTATTTGTAATGAACGGCAGCTGATGGCGAAAGAAACGAGGACATCAACCGAGCAACTTTTAGATTGTAAGCGAGATTTCTGCGAAAGGGGCCTGAGAGAGAGTAACTTCTGCTAAATGTATCAGTGGGCATAGTGTGATTAAACTCAGAGGGTTCCAGGCAGAGGACAGAGTCCTAATCCTGCTCTCAGGTCTGTCATCTGACTGGCTGATGACGGCTGCTCTGTTCCTGGGTGAGCCCTGTTTTTTTCTGGCAATCTCAATTAATCAATAATGTTGATTGCTGTTTTTGTGAGTGTCTCTGTGTGTGTGTGTGTGTGTGTGTGTGTGTGTGTGTGTGTGTGTGTGGTGTGGACAGACACCTTCACACTAGCAAATACCTAGCCTCGCTCCACCCCCTGTGTGAGGGTTCAATGGTGTCTAATAATAGAAGTGACGAGCTGCCTGTAGCTTACAGGTTACAGTCATAGGGGACACCATACTGTGTGTGTATGTGTGTGGTGTGCATGCCACTGACTGAATCCCTAACAAGCGTTACATAACATTAACCTCTTCTCACTGGGAAGCTGCACTGCTGTAGATCCCTATGCAGTAGGGCTGTCCCCAATACCGTTTTTTTGGGCTTCGAAGCTTCGGTGACAAATATTCGTAGGCGCGTCAGGCTGACATGTTCATCTGTCTGTCTGCCTCCATGTCCCCCGTTTCAGTGCCAGGGACAGCGCTACTGCCGCACTACTGTACACACACAGGCACCTCTACACACAACAGCGATATCCGTCTGAGAATGACTAATAATAATAATTAATGTTGAATATGAATAATGAATAATGTTGTGGGATGATTCCTTATTTCATGGGCTATTTTGAAAAACACTAAGCATTTGAATACTGATTTGGAGGTGGAGTACCATGGCAATGATCAAAGCTTCGAAGTATTAGGGTCAGCCCTACTATGCAGTTAGCCATGATGTCTGTTTCAGGTGGCTTCTTTCTGTATATCAGTCAGACTCAGAGACAAGTTTGAAATGATCAATGTAAAAAAAAAACATCGTAATTTGGAAAGGCTCCCACAGCCTGCCCCCAATATACGTTGTTTTGTCATCATTTCCCTGAATCTCTGCAACGTAAGTACAAATGTAGCGCGGCCCACAGAGCCACATTTACGGAGAATATACGCCAGATTGAAATAAACCGGATTTATCCCTTAAATGGAACAATGCAGTCTGTATAAGAAGGTAACAAATAGACTCATAATGCATTCTATTGTTGCTATTTTTTTCTATTCTTTGGGGGTAACCGAACATTTAGCACTTCACGCCTCATCAACCCTTTTGTCTTTCTGCACGCTGCCGTGATTTCCCGACGCATCGACGTGCTCTGAACTTGACAGAGGATTGTACGAATCACGAAGTACGGAAGCGATGCTTGCATATTTGTAAATCAGGATTAGAGGCCAATCTCGTGGCAGGTTGATTGAATCGGGCCGCCCGTCTCCCTCCCGTCCTAAGCCCCTTGGCGCTTTCAGGAGGGGAGCGATAAAGGGATTTGGGCTCTCTGAGATTGGCAGTGAGACTTCTTATACAACCCCCCCACCACACACACACACACACACACACACACACACACACCTCCACCTCCCACCCCCGGCTGCTGAAGACACTGTTTTCAACCGGGGCCTCGAGGCAAGAGCTCACAATGTGTTTCTCAGATTTGTGCTTTCAATACCTCTGACATGGCTTGTTTTAACTGAATGTTCCCGTGTCGCTGATGTGATGTAATGTTTGTGCCATGAGTTTGAGTCATCCAGTTTGGCTAAGGTTCAACCCTACCACAAACAGTCTCGCTAGTCACCATCCATTTTGGTATAACATGATTTTAACTTGTAATATATTTCTTAATGGTTTCAGTCAGTTGGTTAAATTGCATTGTCATACTGTATATCCTATTTCCTTTATAGTAAAAAGATGCTTGACATTCGGTGTAATAGAGGAAATGACTTTTTCTTGGAAAATGCAAACGTGTCCACTCCTGTCCCGAGCTGGAATCTTACCACAACTTACCAAAATAAGTCCTCTAGCTTTAACATGTATTTCAGTGCCAAACTTGTCATGAAGGAGTTAGCTAGAAGTGCAGATAAAGTTGTTCATCTTTCCACACATTTTTTTTCTGTCTATCGAATAAGAAAGGGACATTAAACTACACACCAGATGGAATTTGGTGAATAAATAATATTGCCAAATCTCATATAAATATTAAAATCTGCTCTCATCTGTTTTTCTGGTACAAAAGTGGATGGAAACCAATTTCTTCTTTATTTCCAGCCAGCAAATTGTTTTCATGTATTACTAAAGACGTGAAACATAGTGTAAGTGGTAGGATTAAGCTCCAGTTTTAGTTTCGAAAATGTTAATCTTCGCATTTGCTCAGAATCTTGGAGAATCCATCCGCCGAGTTTCACGTGGGTGGAAAAATATTAATACCGTCAACTAGTGGAGAATAGCTTGAATTAAATTGATTGCCACCCACTCAAATCATGTTGGCATCATCTGAATGACAATTAAAAAAAAAAAAAAAAATGCCAATCATTGTTCAGGACTGATACTAGTCCCAGTCTCTGCATCTGTATATGACAAGATAAAATCCCCCTGACTGAGAATATATTCAGTGATTTATAATAGTGAGATGTTAACCTTCACCTTCAGGAGGAGATGGAAAAGTTTCTCCCATACGGCTCGGAGGTATTAGGATGGCAAGACTGGAATGAATAAAACTACACTGACTTTATAAACTCCTGCATAACACAAAAATACCTGTAAACACAGGCGTTGTTTTAGCACAGTGTTGTAAATAAAAGTCGACTGGACATGGTTCACTGTCAGGCCGGTGTGGAGCAAAACTCATAACACAAAGCCATGTTATTAAATATTTACATGTCCACTGGCCCAGTATTTATGCACAATAAAGAAATATACAGAGAGAAAGTGATACCATGCAATATGCCCCTCTTGCAATGTAGGCTACTATTACTGCTATTACTGCAGCAGAGGTGTAAAAATGTACTAAAGCCACAATTCCTTTTTTGAATTTTGAGGTAAAAATGTAGTTCATTTATTAATGTTGAGCAATTATTGTTGTCTCTGCTAGAAGTGATGTATGTGTTTGACCAATAAAAAGCTAGGGTTGGTAATGTTCTTAAAAATTTTTTTTTTGAGATTTTGAAATTTGTTGAAATTCTCTTTACATCCCGACAGTAATAAATAAATCATTACGCATCACCGTAGTCTTCCGCAAGCTGCTAGCTTGACAGCTGTGTGTACTAACAATAGCCATGTTCGTTGTTTACGTTCATCATGATGTGTTTATGTTCGGAATGATAATTTTGGGGGAGTGGCTTTAGAGAGAGACCTGAAGGGACGCACTGTCAGTGTTGCCAACTTGGAGATTTCCTCGCTAGATTTAGCGACTTTTTGCGCTAGTGCTGCTAGCTACTTTCATTGTAAAAAAGTTGGCAACACTGGGCTCAGTTTTTTGGTTGGATAATTTTTTTAATCTAGTGTACCCTTGCTGGTTTCTAAAAACTACCAACCCTAGCTTTAATACTGACTGAATGGATGCAAATGCTACATTTTGGTCAATGGATGAATTGTTGAGTGATATATTATTTTAATGAAACTGAATCCTCAATTTCTGTTACCCTTTTGAAGAAACCATCCCCACTGACTTTAAACCTCAACGGTGTTATGAGTGAACTAATCATGGCACGGCACACGCCACAACAGGTACTGACCAAAGAAAAGGCTGCACTGGAGTGCAGGATACAGATAAAAATTGTTTTGAAAAAAAAAAAAAAAAAAAAGACCATGGAGCTATACGGTTGCTCCAGATTTCTTTATGTACAGAATACTGTTGCAGTGCCTTGTGATGGAGAGCAAACTCAATACCCACTATACTTCAGAATAACAGCTCTCTGTAACAGCTCACTATACAACCTCAGGTTTCCTTGGCAACTTTTGCACAAGATTACATAACAAAATGTAGTCTCTTGACAGAATGAACAATGAACACTGACCTCCGAGAACCTCTGCACATCCTGTGTGAGGGTGCCCACACGGCTCCAGTTGTAGTAGGTGAGGAACTTCACCACTGCCGGGTTCACGGCGTTGTCTGATGGGACGGTGCGGAAGAAGTTGGGGTACTTCTTCTTGTCTGCCAGAACTGGGGTTGTTGCTGCAAAGGAGAGCTGGAACGACAAAGGAGAGAAAAACACCGTGAGCTTTGACTATTAGCGTTAAATACTACAGTCGTAAATAATCCTGGCAACAAACGGTCACTTGAACTGTTGGTACAGCAGCGCTGTTAAGTACTGAACCTAAAGCACCAGATGACAGATCTCAGGTGTGCCTTTGCTTTGGTCAGTGGCCTCTGTCATCACAGGGATTAAACCACGGCAGCGCGGCGGCCTTGACGAACACACGCTCTCATAGTCTAAGGGTGCGAACAAATCAACTCTTTGAAATTACTTTAAATGTCAGCGAAATAGCTCCTTCAAAGTGTAACTGTAAATAGATCTGTAAATATTGGGTGGGATTGATGACCCCTGTATACATGACCTTTCAAGCTGGCTTCATACTGTGCCAATGTGTGTGTGTGTGTGGGTGTGTGTGTTGGAGTATGTATAGGTGTGTGAATACCTGTGTGTGTGTGTTTGCGCATGTTTGTGATGGTGATAAAAAAGCAGCTTAGCAATATGATTCATCTCTGGGTTGGTAAGTTAAAAGCATTTCCGTCCTTCATTTGCAAGTTTGGATCAGATTCCTCACACACACACACACACACACACACACACACACACACACACACACACACACACACACACACACACACACACACACACACACACACACAAACACACACACACACAAACACACACACACACACACACGAACACACACATACACACCTAAGAATAAAATGCGCTGAACCTCAAACACTAATAGCCTTTTTTACATACACCTATTATTCAGATCAACCGCTGCAACCTAAGCAAATTTCAAGCACATCAATTCATGTTCAAAAAAAGGGAGGGCGTACCAAACTTTGAAAGGCAAAATTTGAAAGTATTTTTCCGGAGCATTAACACGCTAATGACCTAAATATGATGCAGCAGCAAGCATAAACCCTCACTGAATGCAATGCAGTTGGAAAAGTTGGAGAGCGTAACTTAAGCTGATATTGGTCTAGTGAAGATGTATTGAGCGATTTATATAGTGCAAGCATGCTCATGAAACACGATGAGAATGTCTAAAACTTGTATTTGAGGCTAAAAAATGTTCAAAATTGGTCTTTCTCGTCTGTGTTTTTTTCCACTGCACAGACACACACGGACACTATTGTCCTCATCCCACCTTTCATTTGTCAATTCCATGCTAAATTTTACTCTCTCTCTCTCTCCTTCTCGTCTCTTCCACTTCGTAGCACATTTTCAACAATAGGTCACTAGTTTTCTCCAGAGGCAAAAAATGGCTGTAATTAATTTTTGCATTAAGATTAGAATTTGCAAGTCTGTAAAACGTAACAACCAGCACGCACCAGAGTAGACAAAGATCTGCCACTTTATTGTTTAACTTGCACTATATTCATTTTGATTGGCTTCATAAAGAACTCTCACTGGCAGCATCATAGTATTATATTTGCAGAACTGGTGCTATATGCTATAAAAACCGACTTTTACATGATGTCTTTTTTAAAGGCATGTCAGAAACGGTACAGACACGTATGTGTTGTCTTTAACAAACACCAAAGAGACATTTATTAACATGCATAACTTTCACAGCAAAGGTATGAAAGGTACTTCATATTTAGGCACTAGCAGCCGAGCTGAGATAATAAGGCACCGCGCTCTATTTTCACCGTCCTATCTGTGTTAATATAATGAGCGATATGAATCGGTGCAGGGTTAATTACATACTTTGTAGAGATTAAGCAGAACTTGTGATTCATGATAGCGATCAACGCAAGGATATTATAATTTTGACTGAGACCAAGAGGTGCACCAGTACATTTCCTAAAAGTGCGCTAAAGCCTCGAGGAGTTCAAGCACCTCCTAACTTTAGGGATGACTGTGATCTTCTCATTAAGCCTCCATCCACTTCTAGACATTAATCACATTACTGCCGGTATAATTGTACACTCGTTGGAACCTGATTACCGCTGGAAATGTACTGTGGCGTGGTTGAAAAGAGAGTAACTGACTTTGACAGGAATGTGAGAACTTATCAGAGGGCATTCGGAAGTCAAACATTTTTAGATAGCAGGACTGACAGTCCCAGGAATATATGGTGTGAGATAGCATGACAGCTATGATAGTACAGTTTAAAGGTCTTATTGATAACTTTTTAATGTAGAAAAATATTTGTAAAAAAAAAAATAATAATAATAATACATCTAGAGAGCCTTTAGAAAGGTGCCGAATAAAAGTATGGCTTTTCCTGAAAAAAATTATTATGATTGTGCATTAGTCATTTAAAAAATGTTGGAGGGTCCGAAATTAATGTTTTGTTTATCTCTGTGGAAGATATCAGATGTTTGGTTCCCTCTTCTAACAAGGCTTGTGAGCCAATTGAAAAACAACGTTGGTATCACGTGGTATCTCTGGGTTGTCAGTTAGTGAGTGAGATTGACGGTAAGTGCCTGGCAACGACTTGTTGTGAAGTAAATGCAATGGAACAGGGGAGGAAGATTGCAACATCTAGTGGCTGAATGTTATCAATAGCACCTTTAACTTGATTTGACTGTATTGGGCAGAAATACAGGCAAATGTAAAATGATTTATTTACTACTTAAACCTGCAGTAGGCAGAATATTTTTGGCATCATTGGGCTAAAATCCCATAATAACCTTTCAGCATATTGTAATTCAAGTGTTCTGAGAGAGAACTAGACTTCTGCACCTCCTCATGGCTCTGTTTTCGGGCTTTAAATAATCTAGCATGTGACGGGAGACTTTGGCCAATCACAGGTCATTTCAGAAAGAGAGAGCGTTCCTATTGGCTGTTCATTCAACGGAGGCTGCTGTCAATCACTCGTGAACTCAGATCAAACGGTCAAACTAGGCAGCGCAGATAAAATATGAATCAATATTCTGTTACTGTAATGCCTATTTGTCACCTCAAATGTTTTCAGAAACATCTTGTAGTGTACTGTTTAGCTGTAAAATGAGAAAGTTTGCTCCGGCTGGTGGGCGGTGCTTGATATTTCCTCAACTTATCTCTAAACATGCCTGCCGGGTCACAAGAATCTACATGAAGAGTATTTCTATTTAAGAATGTCCTGTATACCATTTCTATAGTATCAGAAAAATGGACACCAATTGCAGGCCTGCCTTTTTTTTTACACCCTCAACAACCTCTACGTCATCAGCTGAGCCATTTCACTGGATCCCAAATCTACGAGTCCACACCAAGTCAGTGGGAAACCCTCAGTTTGGCCCTCTAAATCACCACTTTCTGCACGGACCCACAGGGGTTTGTGTTCACACGTCAACCAGACAGGCTTTTAAAACAACACATGTTATAGCCATCAATTAAGAAGGAAGAAAGGCCTTTATCTTGCTACCACTGCTAAATCCAAAATCACCCACCAGCCTTAGAGGGCTTCAAGGGGTCTTTCCGGCATTGCCTTTATCTCCGTTTAGCGAAGGCTGTTTGCTACACCCACACTGGGAGATGCTTCTACGGGAGCTAGTGATCTTCTAAAACCAAACCGATTGCACCAGTCCTCTCATGACTGCACTGGGAAGAGACTTCATGGTCCACAACCTTATCCCTTTCCCCCCCTTAGGTGTTTTAGGTTTGCCTGGCTGTTTTGTAGGAGTTGTTTTTCGCTTTTGGCACAATTTTGCTTGTTTCATCTGATACAACACGACACTGAAATCATATAACAAAAAATATAAATCAACAAAGAATGATTACGTCCTCAGATTAAATTCACCCAACATTGTTCAATCAGGATGTTTCAGGAACACAAATGCGTAGAAGAGCGAGGCTGAGACTTGAATATTCATTTTGTATATGTTTTTCACCACTTGAGACCACTTGGAGAATCACAGAGAAAACTCGGCTAATACTGTTCACATACTGAAAAAATCCAATAAAAAACATCGAGGCACTATAAGAAATCAATTTTTAATTTCTTTAATCTTGCAGGTAAAACTCGGTCATGCAGTAACCCTTCTGGTTCACTGACTACGAGGCCATTGGATGTATGTGAGTATTGTAAAAGCCTTGACATATAAGGATCTAATATTGTATTTTATTAATCAAACTAACTGTTGACTCCAGATAAATTGCTCCCTTTGCTGTGAATCAAAATGGAACGTGGAAAGCAGGAAATAATATTTGAGTATTAAAGTCCAATCGTGACATTAGACGAGTCTCTCTGTCTGTTCGATGTCAGAGCAAAATCTAGGACAGTGACAAAGACACGTCTTGTGTGGCCACTGAATCCAGGTCAGATGATGAAAAGGGTTTATGTTTACTACAGTAAAATGAATGATTTTCCAACATCTCAAAGAAGCCATAGTCTACAGGTCAATCCAAGTCAGCTTTAGCACAATTTTGTGAGGACAGTGTATTAAGACAGTCAATATGAGAGGGAGCTCCAATGTATTATTTAAAGAATAGGCTAGTCTTTATCTAACTCTGTACAGCCTTTTTCAGAGGAAAAGCCAAAAATAGTTCCATGATATCACACATCTGAGAGTAGTGGCTTATGTAAGAGGGTTTTAAAGAGGGCCGGCCCAAATTGGATGGTCTTTGGTGGAAGAGCTCTACGCCGGTGTCAGATTCACACATGCAGTGTGCACGTACACACCGATCACGCATAGGGTGAGGCACACGCATTCGCACACTCTCTGACCACAGATCTCTCTGATGAACACAAACTACAGCAGCCTTTCTTTGCCAGTAGTAATTAAAACTGTTACAACGGGGCTCAGGGCAGCTTCTCCCTCTCATCTCACCACAAGGTCACCGAGACTCTCGGTGAAACGACCGAGGATCCGTCTGGCCCCACTGAGATGTAACATTTTTGTGAAGACTTGAGGTGAATCGCTGATGCCATCGCAACGGTGATCTATTCAGACATTCTGTACACACAGTCGCTTATCACGTTCTATTTGAAGGGAGCACAAAAGCTTTGCTGCCGCTCCGTTTGGGGCTTCTTCAAGTCACAATCAAACTAGTTTGTGCATGGAGGAAAAGTGAGAGAGGGGGGCCAAGAATAGAAAATAACAGAGAGACAGAGTCTGAGAGCAAGGTGAGATGTTTACTGCTGATTCACCAGGTATACCACGACTGAATAATCATGTCATTATCATGAAACTGAATGTCATGGTAATCCATCCAGTAGTTGATGAGATATTCCAGTCTGGAGCAAAGTGGTGAACCATCCATGGAGCCATAATGTGGCTAAAATGATCTCAGTAAATTGATGTTCTATTTGATAGAAGCTATGACGGTTTCTCGCTGAGTTGGTTATTCATGCTCTTTTGCAGGATTTAGATGTTGTGAGTCAGTGGATGAGACGAAGGTGGTTTGTCTTTCTGACCACGCTATAACAGCCACAGAAGATTGCTGCAGCCAAAAACCTAGATATAGTTGTTAAAGCCCTTATTACCAACATCCGCAGCAAAATGTCTCTTAGTTTTTATCTCCTGCAATATATACCTGCCCGATTTGACACGGGATTGGATCAATGGCGCATAAATATAAGGCAACAAGCTTCACAACCTTTCCCAGCGCAAGCAGTTTGAAGGAGAAATAAGGAAGACGCAAGAGTGTGTCTAATCACATTGACGGATCTAATAGCATTGATTGGTCCTAGCGGGACTGCTTCGCAATAGGATCTGCTGCTGCTAATTGTGCGGTTGGCCTTTGAATAATGAAGTGGCTATCATGGAGAGGCCAGATAAAAAATGAATGGTAGGTAAATATCAGCTCGCTCGCAGCGCTTTGCTCCTACCTATCATGTTTGTCGTACCAAAAAGGTGTGTTACATCACGGACTAATCTGAAACTGTGGATTTGTAATCCGACAGCATCACCAATGTATTCTAAACACACAAAACTAAAGGCTATGCGTCACACGGAGAGGACTGAGAGACACACAGGATTTATTGTATAATAATTCATCCAAATGGTTCCAGTTAAGGAAAATTGATGTTCACCACTTATCCAATAGCGAGTACTTAAGAACAAGCTGTCGTTCTTTGATCAAGTATCTTGGTACAAATATCGATAAGGCCATAATTTTTCTGGAAAAACATGATCAATATTTCAGCAGCACACTGACAACCTATAAAACACAAAATAATAAACACTGATTTCCACTTTAAAAAATCCCTTCCTAACTCTACAGTCTTTACCTCACAGATTCTAATACAAATTTCAATATGTTTGGATTAGGGCTGTCAAAGTTAACACATTAATAACGAGTTAACGGAAATTTGATTTAAACTCCACTAATTTCTTTTACGCATTAACACAACATGCGAATTTTAGGTTGTAGCGGACTCAGGCTCTTGATATCAACCATGTCATTCTAGCTTGTCGCAATGTAGGCTAAATAACGCTTCAAACTAATGCTAAATTTCGGCGATGAAAAACTGTCATGACCATTTTCCAAGGGGTCCCTTGACCTCTGACCTCAAGATATGTGAATGAAAATGGGTTCTATGGGTACCCACGAGTCTCCCCTTTACAGACATGCCCACTTTATGATCATCACATGCAGTTTTGGGGCAAGTCATAGTCAAGTCAGCACACTGACACACTGACAGCTGTTGTTGACTGTTGGGCTTGAGTTTACCATGTTATGATTTGAGCATATTTTTTTATGCTAAATGCAGTTCCTGTGAGGGTTTCTGGACAATATTTGTCATTGTTTTGAGTTGGTAGATGATTTCCAATAATAAATACATACATACATTGGCATAATGCAAGCATATTTGTCTACTCCCATGTTGAAAAGAGTATTAAATACTTATCCCTTTAAGGTACATTTTGAAATGATAAAAAATGTGCAATTAATTTTTGATTAATCACGATTATCTATGGACAATCACGTGATTAATCGCGAAATATTTGAATCGATTGACAGCCCTAGTTTACATATTGTTTTGTTTTCTGAACCAGTTTTCTGGCATTGATGCAATGCAAATATGCTGCAGCAAACACTCACACAGAACCATATACTCAGAATCTATGACTAAATTTAAATATGGACATGTATTGCAACATTATTGATCCCCCAAAAAGAGAAAGAAGTAGTTTCTACGAATTTCCCACAATGCCACTAACAATAGGGCCCATATTTTCGGGGGTAATCTGAGGCCACGTGGAATTTTAACACACCTGCAATCAAGTTACCTGATGCATCCCAGAATAACACACTTTAAATGTGCTTTCAGGCACCTTCAGCAAGTTATAAAGCTGAAAGGAAAAGGTTTCATAATTGCAAGGGATAGTATCAAACAACTTCAAACGCTCAACCCACCCCTACCTATTATCTCTACCTTCGCCCACAACACAACAGATTCAAAGCCCATCCATCCTGGCGGAGCCCCGAGACCCCGTGCAGAGTAATGGCTAGGTAATAGTAGTGCTGTTGATCAGGAAGCACGGAGGTGGTCCCGGGGTTTATTCAATATTCAAGAGAGGCATTTGGTGCACCGTGGGAGCGCCCAGCTGGAGAGGCGGCAGTGAGGGAGAAGCTTTTGGACCCCACACCGACCACATCCAGAACTCATTAGCGCCAGGATGGAGGAGGGAGAAAGAGATGAATATTGCAGGTGGATGGTGGAGGAATTGAGTGAGAGGCCCAGTGGTGATGAAAGAGTCAGACATGGAGGTGGGGGAGACAATGGAGGGAGTGATACAGACAAACAGAGAATCTGAACGAGTGAAAAGAAGAAAGATGAGGTAGGAATTATGAGGCATCAAATGCTATGTTTGCATCTGATTATTGATCTTATAGTGAAGCTGGAGTGTGTGTGGGCTGCACGAGTATAAGAAGACAATGCACGCATGCATCATCTCATCGCATTTTAAAGTAGGGGGTTAAATGGGAGAGTGATGGAGGATATATTGCTACATGGATTGGAGAGAGATCAGATGTACTAATAGCACACAGATATCAAAGCGGCTTCACTATGCACAGTAGGATGGAGATATTACAGCTTCCTACTGTACCAGTCAAGTGTGAGTGTACAGTCACTCTGGTACGAGTATGTACAACAGGTGTAGTTGATGTCTAACACACAGACTGTATATAAGAAGTGGGCGTAGTCACCGTGACGTCACTCATTGGTTTGCGGACTGCCGTTTTGAAGCCTCGAGTTCGTCATTTTGGCTGTCGCCATCTTGTTTTTTTGTAACCAGAAGTGACACAAGAGGGTGGAACTAAGTACAACCGAACGCTGAATAAGACATTTCTAGGCGACCAAAGTGTTATAATTAACTTCCGTGAACTGAAAACACACTGTGAAAGGGTGAAAGTTTTAATACGAAAACACGGACAACTCCCAGACCGGACATCGCCGTGGTAGCGACCTGTCAATCACAAGGTAGCCACGCCCTAAAGCATACCCTGCTTCATGGTCTATTTGACTCTAAATGGGACCATAATTTACTAAATGAACATCATGCTGTATTGAAGAAGACTTGAAACTAGCGATTGAGACCATAAACTCACGTTTTAATGTTTACTGAGGTAATAAATCAAGTGAGAAGTAGGGTCATTTTCTCATAGACTTCTATACAATCAGACTTCTTTTTGCAACCAGAGGAGTCGCCCCCTGTTGGCTATTAGAGAGAATGCAAGTTTAAGGCACTTCCTCATTAGCTTCACTTCTCAGACCCGGAGGTTGCCGCCTAGTCTAACCATAAAGATTCACTCACATATACAGTAGGGCTGGTCAATATGGGTAAAATGTCCCATACAAATCCATCAAAAATGGATAAAGAGTCATAATGAATTGTCACACTGCCCTACTCACACACATGAAAAACCATAACAATATATAGGCTGTATATGAGAGAGGACTCCACCTTTTACTGGACAGTTATACCCTGGACACACACACATAAACGCACACTTGATGGTGGGCATCACAATCGATTTTAAAAGATATTGGTTTTTCATTTTTCCAAATGGCTAGGAGCTATTTTAGATGAAACACATTAGCCATGTGTGTGTGTGTGTGTGCATGCGTGCACGTACTGTACGTGTGTCTAAGTGTGTTGTATGTGCTGAGCGTCCACGCGGAAGCTGGAGGACGGGAAGTGGAGGCTGATTGAGGTGGTGCAGGGGACATGAGAAGAATCCAGAGTAATAATTGAGGCCTTTTTTTCACCCCCATTGTTGGGAAGCCTTCTTCAGAAGGAATGAAACATAGAAGCATAAAATAAAATCTTACTGACTCACTGACAACATTCAACATGTCATGTCAAACTATGATGCAGCTACTAGTTTCACTTTCAGAAGAATTCACATATAGTGAAGGTTGATTTCAACATCAAAACAACTGTCAAAGCCGTCTCCATTTGTGCAAATGCTAGACGCTGACACTGCACTGTACCGTGGCAGGATACCACAGTACACATCATCACATACTATGCCCACTAGACAGGTGAGTGATGTGGCGGTCGGCTCCCCTTTAATAGCTTATGGCTTACTGCAGCCCCTGCTCTAACATGTCAATCATGTTATGGCTAATGCCATGTACACACGCACCCACACACGCGGGCTGAGTGATGTTCTGTTTATGTTGTCGGCCTTGCGCAGCACCCCCATCACATCACTCTTATCTCAGGTCAATCGTTCAGACCTGTTTTTCATCCCAGTCTCTCCTGTCAGACTTCCTCATATTACAGATATGAGCTTCACCGACTAGGACATTGTCAAGTACGAAGCACCATTGTGGACAAAATGTCAGACTGAATAACACGAGGAAGAGCTTGAAGGGTCTGGTCTAATGTTATTAAAATTACGTATTACTTTTGATATCAGGATGGGTCCCGCAATAGCAAATCATCTGCTCGCCCCAAATCCTTTCACCTGCCTCCTAACATGCATTTAAACTTTGCTGCACAAGGGTTTGATGTTTGGACTGGCCTCGTCTGAGCACTTGATTGCACATGCACATCGCCACTAGACCTGTGCTGTGCGAGCATTCGACCTCTCCTGCGCCGCGTTCAACTTTCGGATCGCCCCGCAGGAGCATTCAATCATACACGCGCTGCTGCTGAATCACTGCTGTGCGAAGCAGAGGCTTTCATTTACACGCCGCAGGTATTTCAATCCACCTTGCACGGACATCTCACCCACACACACGCGATGCCTCCTCTTCTGAGGTTCCCCCTGTTCAGTTTAGTCCGCACACCATAGACGAGTGTTATAGTCGGAAGAACAAGATGAACACGAGAAAGTGAGGTAAGGGCTGAGAAGATAGCGAAGAGTGAGAATTAAGAGACAGCAAAAGAGGGCAGAGTAACCTGTTCTACCCAAATCTGTCATCTCAAACACATTAAACCACCGGTAATAATGGGTTAACGCAAAATCGTTTTAACGCCACTAATTTCTTCAACGCGTTAACGAAATCGATATTTTGGAGGTTGTACCGGGCGCACTTTTAATGCTAGAGTGGAGATACCGGCATCATATGAAACCAGAAAACCTGAGGAATCCATCGGTACCAACCATGTCATACTAGCTTGTGGTGAAGGAGGCTAAATAACGCTTCAAACTTGTGCTAAATTTTGGCGAGGAAAAACTGTCATGGCCATTTTCAAAGGGGTCCCTTGACCTTTGACCTCAAGATACTTTATGTGAATGAAAATGGGTTCTATGGGTACCCACGAGTCTCCCCTTTACAGACATGCCCACTTTATGATAATCACATGCAGTTTAGGAAAAGTCATAGTCAAGTCAGCACACTGACACACTGACAGCTGTTTTTGCCTGTTGTGCTTGAGTTTGCCATGTTATGATTTGAACATATTTTTTATGCTAAATGCAGTACCTGTGAGGGTTTCTGGACAATATTTGTCATTGTTTTGTGTTGTTAATTGATTTCCAATAATAAATATATACATACATTTGCATAACGCAAGCAAATTTGCCCACTCCCATGTTGATAAGAGTATGAGATACTTGACAAATCTCCTTTTAAGGTTTGAACAGAAAAAAATGTGCGTTTAATCGTGATTAAATATTGTAATCGAATGACAGCCCTAGTTTTTTCCTAAAATAATCTATCAAACCAACTGTTAAGCATCTCAATAACACAAAATCCAAGATACAAGTCTCAAGCTTAAGGGTTAAGGCTAGTTAATCATTGATACTTGTTAATGCTGTGTAAAGCAGTTTAAACTCAGATTAACATCCTTAGGTTCTTCCCTCAAGCTGATCATAAAGCTACACCCCTGACACAGGCTGCATAGGGGAGTAAGCCTGTGGACTCTATTCTAAGGTCATGGGTGACCTCAGCGCTTGACTTGCCTGACACATTCAAAGGTGTAAAATAGCCGTAGCTGAGCTTGATACGTCTCATGTCAAAGGTAGAAATTAACTCAAATAACAGTACGTGTCTGCATGTACTTAACCTTGATTTTAATGGCTACTGAGCTAGCTGTAAATCAAATGAGACACACGAACGTGCATGCATGCAGTCACCCTCTTCGGCCCCGTCTTACGGGGTTACCAAATAATGCATTTGTCGTACACTGTATGTGCTTGGCATGTTAGATGTGGCAGTTACGTGGACCATCGATCAATAGAAGGTGTCACTTGTCGCCGCCGTGTCTCTGCTAGTGAGAAGCAGGAGAGATGAGACATCCCTCCCCCTCCCCCCCCCCCTCTCGTCGCCTCTGCCATTCCTCATATGGCCGTATGTAGACACGCCGTCCTTGAGCGGTGGACACGAGTGGCAGTGAAGCATCGCTATCGCAAACAGGATCGGGGGAAAGCATTTTCTTATCGATCCAGGTGTGGTGGAGTGTGCGGGAGATATCGACAGCACCGGTTGTGAAATGAGAGGAGAGGATGTGACGCCCACTTAGGCTACATGACATAATTTTATGAAATCTATGCAAACGACCAACAGCGAATCTGTAAGACAGAGGAGATATAAACACCCATACTTCGTCATACTGTATGTGACTGCTCTCCTGTTTTAAGAGCACCTTTTGGGTCTTACTCATATGGTTACATAGCATCAATAGCATGCTAGCCAGAGAAGTCAGTGAATACTCAAGGGGGAAGTGGGAGGAGGGGGCTATGAGTGATGGTATTCCATAACTATTCTATTTATAAATTGAGATTTGATACCGTAACCTGAAATCTCACTGTGCTCCCTGCTGCTGCCACTTGGCTGCCTATGAATGATTAATGAGCAGATACTGAACTGTAGAGACTATTATTGTTCTTTTCTCCCCTCCCTCCCTCCCTCCCTCCCTCCCTCTCCTTTCCATCCATCGCTCTATACACTGATTCCTTTGGGGAGGCAGGGGATTACATTGCATGAGCTGGTATTTTTCTCTGCTTACTTGGCCAGGTTGTAGTGAACACACTGCAAAAAAGTGTCAATGTCCTCATATTTAGAATTTAGAAGTGATACTCCTGCCAAAATCGTTTGAGCGCCAAGTACCCCCCTGTAGACTTTAAAGGAAGTGCAGTTGTGGTCACTTTTAAAGGCCCTAAAAACTTATTTCCTCAATCAGCTTGTCACTAAGGGGCCGTGTAGCACCAAAGCCTTTTTTTCCTGAGGCCAGCGTATTTTATAAATGCTTTGCAATGAGAGGGCCACGTACATTTACACTATGGTAAAAACCGTAGCAGCGTGACGAGGCGTTGAGCGTCTATTATGCGCCTGGCGTTGCATGTTTAGCGTTTTTTAGAGGTCGCCCAGAGTTGAAAAATGTTCAACTTTGTGTAAAACGCTGCGCTGAATCTGAACCAAACGATCGTACTCGCCGAAATGATTCCTCGCCCACAAAATCTCATGAACCCACATAGTCCGTCCTCTTTCCCTACGTGCTTCAGCCTTCCCTTCATCCAGAGCAAGGGCCAGAGCAAGCACTCTGCCATGTGCCGATATGTTTACTTTTGCGGATATTCCGTATCATAGCAACCAGACTCAACCAAAGCGTCTCAGCTGAAAAAAACGCTGCGCCTCCGAAGCGCTCTCGAGTGCACCCAAAATAGCTTTGGTGGACATGGCCCTTATGAGTTTTATTTCTGCCAAAGTTGAATTAATAATTTCACATTTAAGATTTATGTTTTTCTTTTTTCTCTGTGCTCTTTTAATTGCTTTAAAGTGGGTGGGACTTGTTTAAAAAAATGTGATGACAAATACTTCTGTGCACCTATCAGGATTAAGCAACATTTTTTTAGACTTGAGACAGTTGGTGGGTTGTTACGGACTTATCAAACCACATCTACACAGTCCTGATGAAGCAGATAAACTGAGTTTTTGAGTGTAACTTCAAGGGAAATTGTAATGTAGTACGCTTACTAGCTTTCTTGCTGAGAGATAGATGAGAAGATTGATACCTCTCTCTATGGTAAATATGAAGGGTAACAGTGGGTAATTTCATGGCAATTAGGTAATAATTAGCAAGTAACCTATTTGAAATTTCTTTGGAATTACTGCCAAATTACCCCAATATTTACCTCAAAATGTAATGAAATTTGTGGACCAGTAAAATGAAGTGTTACCATATGAAGTTAAAGCCAGCAGCCTGTTAGCTTAGCTTAGCTAAAGCCCACTAATTAAAATGTTATATCTCATTTGTTCAATCTGTGGAAGTGTAAGAATGACATAATGAGGTTTTATGGGGGGGTTACAATATGTGCCAGACTATTTTTTGGCCGAACACAGTAACTTTCTGGAGTCTTGTCGTCACACTGAGGTTGCCAGGCAACCAGTGAAGAAGTTACTGAGCCTTGCCAAGAAACAGCATACAGTACCTACCATTTTAGCAGCCTAAACCTAACAACACTTAGGATGCAGGACACAAACTCCTCCCTATAACCTCTCTGTAGCATAACAACGCCACAGTTTCTGGATTCAATTGACATTTTGAGACTTTTTTTTCTCTGTGAATTTTTTTGCCGTTGGAATCCATTTGACATAAATTCAAGCTGACCACAGCTGCTGTTTTCTGTCAGTGAGGAAAATGGTTCCCAAAGGGTGTGTGTGTGTCATAGTCAAATTATTTGGGAGTTGGGATAAGATAGGCAGCCCACTTCCACCTGTGGTATGAATTAATGAGAAACAAGAGACAATATTCTTGGAACGAGGCAAACCAGTCCACTAGTACCAGGCTAATGTAATTTACTAAATCAAGACATTCCTCAAAAGGTGAGAACACCTCACATACTTGGTTAAATGTTTTACTTCTTTTGACATAATAAGTCCCTTAGTATGATCAACATTTTTTGTATAAAACACTTAGCTTGGCCTCTAAATGTCTTGCATTTCCCTACTACTATCTTTCACCTTTTGTATTCTCTCCCCTCTATCATTTTCCCAGCAAATTAGACTGGTGTCAGGCTATTAAATAAGGTTATCAGTCGCTATAAGCCCCATAGATGTGGATCAATAGGGGCCCACTACAACCACTAGTAGGTTTTATCATATATTCACATGGTAGATCAACGAAAGAAGGAATAAAAAAACATGACAGCTACTGTAGTAAGTATGACAGGATCAGAAGTGTTTGTGTTCGTAGTTATTTTAACCCAAAACACAACGTTTTTCCCTAAACTTGACTAAGTGATGTAAATGTGTTGCCTAAACCTAAAGAAGTTGTTGTATTGACTAAACCTAAAGAAGTTGTAGTTTTATTGCCTAAATCTAAAGAAGTTGTAGTTTTATTGCCTAAACCTGTTTTTTTGGTTGTTTTTTTTTTTGCCTAAACCTAAAGAAGCCTTTTTGTTTGTGTTCAAAACGTGACGTTTCATTCAGTTTTACAACATGTTAGAACTTGTTGCTTTTAAGTCTCACTTTCACTTTTACAACGTGGTGGGCATAGTAGGCCCCTAATGACCCACATCTATGGTGCTTATAGCGACTGATAATGCCTATTTAATGGCCTGATAACAGTCGAATCAGGTGCTTTTCCTCTGATGTAAAAAACAAAACTGCTGGTTCACAAATAAAGATTGCAAGTGAGTACACATGCACAACCACACAGATTTCCGTGCCAAACACGTGCTGCACGTCCCTGCTCTAACACAATGTTTCATCTTCTAGCCAGAGAAAATAAAATGGGGGGGAAGCTGCAAGAAAATTGCTTTCTGAAAAAAATCTGTAGCCCATCTTTCCCCTGAGGAGGAACGCACATGTTTACTGATGCTCAGTAAAGTATTAAGATATTTGACAGAAGCGCCAATAAACGGCACAGTGTAATATTCATTCTATAATAGGGTATGTATGGGCAGTGCAGGGGAAGCCCACACAGGCGATTCATGTTGTGAGTGGGCAAACATTTCACTGGAGACAGCCAGCATTTGCAAATTACTATCTTTTAAGTTGGCAGATATCTAGTTTCTCTCTCTCTTGCTCTCCCATGTGCTGGAAAAAGCATTTACAGCCCATACTTACGGGACTGTATCTGTCCCATTTGGTCCAATAATATTCAGATGTGACTCTTCCCCTTGCTTTTCAATTAAATTGTTAATGAAGGCAACGATAAATAAAGTATGGGTACACAGAACAGACACGACATGTAGGAGAGAGAGGGAGAAGAGAAAAACACAGCCTGTGTGCCAAAGCAAGAGGACGATGCTGGGAACACCCAGATGGTTTCATGTTGTCTCCCTTTCTCTCACTTTTTGTTCTCCTGTACAGACTTTTTTCCACCTCTTTCCAAAGATGGCAGCATTTTGTTTTCATGCAAAGAAGAACAAGAATGTTAGGTGGGAAAAGGAAAGGATGCATGCTGATTGGACATAAACAGTTAAAGCTCTGCAGAATAAAACCAAATTCTTTGAATGAGGGAAACAGGTGATTTCTGTTCTATTGTACAATGAGATGCCTTCCTTTCACATTTTATATCGTCTTATTTTTATGACTGTATTTCCTGTATGTCTGTTAAAGCCTCGCCGATTTCTGGGCCGACATTAGGCTATCAAAGATTCATTGGTATTGCTGTAAATGTTGGCAGATAGAAGAAATCTGAGTTTGCTTGAGGTAATTCAGATAAAGTGTTGCCATTGCAGTTTGTCCACCAGAGACTGCACACAATTTCATCTGTAAAATGTCCCATTGTATATATTTTGCTTCCTTTAACCCTGCATTATTTATTTTTTTTGGCCACTTAATGTCAGTATAACATTGAAATATTATCAACTTAGAGCATTGATATGGTGAATATGTTGCCAACAATTTGCTATTTACCAGCAGACACAAGAAAACAATAAGCGTTCATTTGGAGTTAAATATGAGTAACAATATTCACTCCTCTTTTAGCTCTGATTTGGTTTCCACCACCTTCTGAGGGAAATATCTGGATCTTTAGCTGCTAAATGCTGCACTATGTTCACCAGGTAGTCTCTAAGTTTGACAGTATGCAGTTTGGTGCTTGGCAGCGGGATGATCATGCCTGCTGCATCTAAAAACAAGACTCAAAGCTAAACAGTAAAGTTGTGGGCTGGAAAACCAAAACAATGAGCTAAAAGTTGCTAAAACACTCTGGGCTGAGCTGGGTGAGTCCGTGGGTTCGTCAATATGAGCAACACCTTTCACAATAAACAGTTCTTCTGACTATTATTATTATCATTATTATTTTGTATTTATCGTTTTGTTTGTTTCAATTTTTTTACTTTTCCTCTATTTTTTTGCACATACATGCATAAACACTTGACATTATACCAGCTATTTGCAACCTTCCATCTTCACTCATTACATTTCTTTGTAACCAATACCACATATTATAATATCCAGGGGGCTGTGTCCCCACAAACAACAGGAAAAAATAAAAAATAATAACATAATAACCCACTCATAACAGACTGGCTCCCTCCCAGAGGGTCTGGGGCAAGTCCAATATGAGAATGGATGACCTGCAGTGGGCCAGGGGGCGGCCCAAGGCAATGACACCCATGAGAAAAAGATAAGAAAACTAACAAGGAGGAAAAAAGGGTGGACTCCATTCCTGACGGTCTCCTTCCCTGGCTACACCGAAACCCTTACTATTAATTTATTCATTTACTTATTTATTTTTATTTCACTATTATTTTTATTTATTATTATTATTATTATTATTTTATTTTATTTTATTTTGTTCTATTATGTAGTTACACAACACACTTTCATACATGCACACAAATACTTATAATACTCCCACTCCCAACAAAAACAGCAAAAAATCTGTACCATATTCAAATCATGCCATCTGTTTCACACGTATTGTGCTAATGTATTTTTCGTTACACCTTTGTTTGTACTATGTTACACTAACAAAATTAAAAAAAATTAAAAATCTATATTTTTTATATAAAAATATTGTTAAGTGCAGCTTTTTTTCTTTCAATACGAAATTCAGAGCATATCTATTGCCTCCACACGGCTCTCAACATGCCGACGGCAAAATTAATGCTCTGAATGTCATACAGAGAACCTTTAATAAGTGAATTTAAGGGATTCGTACCACAAATATTTGTTGATATAATATAAGTTATGTATCTAAAAAAAATTGGTATCAGCTTCATGAATCCATTATTGATCTGGCTCCAGTGTCTATGCCTATTTGTGCATGTGTGCGTGTGTGCTGTATATCTGCTTGTACTGTACTGTATGTGCGTCAGTAGCAGAGTTCCTTGGTCGCTCAAGCAAAGGATTCCATTACAGAGGTTAGGCAATATGGAATCTAATCTGCAGCACGGATGGACTTCCAGTGACTGTCCTAAGTCTGAAAAGTAGCTTGTGGTGGGAGGGCCACTCTTATTGGTTACACAGTACATCCTTGAAAAAGCTCCCCTGAAGTCAATATTACCCAGACCACCAAGCCCGTTTCCCTCTTTCACATTCTCTCTTCCTCCATTCACAAAAAAAGACCATAACGTAATCCTGCAGATTCATCGCTCTCACCCTCTCCTCCCTCCCTCCGTCTCTCATCTTTCCTTCTCTCTTCATCTCTCTCCATTAGACGGCTAATTTGATTTGCAGGCTATCTCTTCTCTACTTACAGCAAGGGTAGAGATGGCCTGGAGATATCAGTCAAGAGACGAAGTGGCCTAAACATGCTTTCACATACCAGTGTTTCCCCGTGACAAGTGCCTTGCATTATTTACATGTGATTATAGCTTCACCTAGAAGGTTTCTTAGCAATTCAAAAGTCATTGCTCTCTTGTTATGACTTGTGGCAGTTCTGCATTTTATTGTATTGTACTACTGCAGAGCAGAGTAAAGGGAGCACTGTGCATATGAACAGGTAAACTGAGTCATTTTCTTGGGAACGCCTGTAACCATAGTGACTGTGTTATCCTTGGGAAAGTATTTTTACAGCCATTTTCCATTCAACAAGCCAAAGGTGTAAATGTATCCGTCGGACTGTGATAAACTGACACCAACAGTGACTTCAAATGCTTTCAGACAAATGTTTGGCTTTTCAGCCAGGAGGTTAGTAGAGTGTTGTGTTTGGGTCACCCAAAACTGATGGGATCAACTCTGATGGTCAGATAGCGACTGGGTTAAAAAGGTTGGGATGACACAATACTGCTCTTTGCTCTATTTCTGAGAGGTACTGGGGATGGTCATTCATTAAGTGTAGTAGTATTATATAGGAAAAGACTGCGGTCAGCATGTATATAACTCTATGACTAGCTATAATTATGTACTGTAATGTTACACATTTGCTTTCCTTCTTTAAAAAGTTTTTTGCACCAATATGAATGTAGAAAACTAGTAGTCGCTCCATCCTACAGTCCATCAGAACACTGTCAAAATATTACATCACATAATTTATAACTTTACTATCATAAATCTATGAAGTTGATAAATGGGAGACACTAGAAAGATTTTTTTTTTTGTTGTGTAAGAGGAGGATGTGTGAACAATGAATGGTAATATGGGGGAGTAAGCATTTTTACTTTAGACTATATGGGAGCAGATTCAAAACGGTTAACTTCATCACTAGTGTGATGTGATGTTTATCATGTATACAATGACAAATAAACAACACTAGGGCTAGGGCTTTTAATGTTGAGTGGATCTGATCTGTACCGCCTATGTCAAGGTTGAAAGGAGTAATAAAGTTTGCCGTCCTGGTTCGGACAACGGAGCCTCCGTGTTGTTATATATATATATATCACAAATATAGGCGCCCATTCCGCGCAACGTGATTGGTTGATGTCTTTAAACACCTGGCAAAAGCTCAGAAAATCGACCTTGTTCAAAAAAAATTATAAGATTGCTTTTTCGCTTCATAATATTCACGCTCTGTGTGAACGTATTCATGACAAAAACAACAGTTTGAAAAAATATATTGATGTGCGATTAATCGCATAAAAAAAAAAACCTGCCGATGTGTAACAGCCTTAAGACTGCATTCACACCGAATCGTGGCCGAAAATACCAGTCCTCCCATTCATTTGAATGTGGATAGTGTGTTTAACCTGTGGCGGTGGAGACCGCAGGAGACGTCAGAAAAAAGGCAGCGACCTGCAGCGAAAAGTTGACACAAAATGATCTTTTGGAGAAACGCAACCCGACGTCACGCTGCAGTGGCCAATTACGTAACTAGTAACTATCCAGAGCTGTACAACCCGGCCATGAGGGAACAAAAGACGTGCAATCGCTTGGCGTAAATGGGCCATTCGTGACAGTCCCACACCGCCGCACAACCCTGCACTAATCGCTGCAACGCCTGATTTGGTGTGAATGCAGCCTAAGACACATATTGAAATGTGCACGCAATTTCAGTCAGATACAGTACGTTTTCACATTCCATATAAGCTCCATACTGACGAACACAGCCTATATTCTGTATGTAATCAGTGTAATCAGGTAATATACCTTGGTTTCACAGAAACACATTTGGGGACTTTTTATAAGAGATCTGAAGAGTTTAGAGAGAAATATGGAAAAGGCATCAGACACAGCAGAGGACACAGGAAGTGGTGGAAAAATATCTGCGGTTATGTTTGAAGTACAAAAACAAGGCGCGTGTGACAACACACAAAGAAACTATTCTTAACATCTGAAAATTATTCTTGTGAGCACTCACTGATTCTGCAGTGACTCAGTGCTGAAACATGTGAAAAACATGCAGCCACACATACAGTAACTCACACACACACACACACACACACACACACACACACACACACACACATAGTAATACACTTCTCTGTCTGATTAGTGAAAATAGCCTCTTTAAAAATCAAACTGCGACCAGACAGACTCAACACGGTCTCTAATCTGCTTAAATCCCAGCCTCACTTCCATCAGCAGCACAATCTGTGAGGCTGGACATAAGTGTTCAGAAAAACACTGTGGTTGAATAAACCACGGGGGAAAAGAATTGAATAATCAAATGTAGCTCTTCCCTCGGCCCTCATTTCCTAACATGTGACCCGCAGTGGGCTTGCTGGATTATTGCTAACAGATTATTCCTCCAGAACCGGAGGGGAGCCGTGCCCTGCGGCTTCACTCAGCCAGGGACAGCGCTCCCCCACTGAGAGGAAAACGAGGCGGAGGCTGAGTACCCGCCTGGTTTTCATGGTTTCAATGCAAACACCTTCGGTGGTCATCTTCGCTTCAACGGGAAAGATGCACATTGCATGCACATACATGTACTGCCACTAAATATAGTCATGCCCCTGTGCTTTTTGTAGTCAAAGCGGTGAGTCCCGCCTCTCTTGGCCTACACAATATCTCTCTCCACATGTCTCTTAAAAACGGATCATTAAGCATAGAGCAGCACTACAGAAATCACTTCGAAGGTAGTGAAATAAAAAAAAGAACCAGAAAGAGAAAGATGGAAAAAGGTGAGACAGACAAATGGAGACAATAATTTTAGTGTAAATGATGGCCATAAACCCTTACAAGCAACAGCGGCACAAAATTTGCCTGGATTTCATAACTGCCGCTGCATTATGTTCATTACACCAAGCAATTACGTAACATGCTTTGCTGTCAAGTGGAACTGCAGAGGGCTTTATGTTTGGGGGGAAGGAAACACTCTTTGTGCACACAAACAGCAGCACAGCAGCCACCCCTCTTGCCCCTCCAGTTATCTAAAGGACACTAACTTGTACAAAACAATTTTTTCTCATTATGAAATGCTATATTTTCCCCCAAATGTCATTGCTAGTCCTCATAATAACTGTTAAGAAATTAAAAAAAAAAAAATCCATTTAAAAATGGATGAGCCCATCCTCTTCCCCTCCCAAATCTAGCAACCACTTGCATTTTACCAGCATTTGGCTGGTGGTTGGTGCTAATTTCCAAGCCTAAAGCATACCCTGCTTTTTCGCCTATATTTGACTCTAAATGGGACCATCATTTTCTTAATGACCATCATGCTGTAATGAAGAAGACTTGAGACCATAAACTCATGTTTACAATGTTCACTGAGGTAATAAATCAAGTGAGAAGTAGGGTCATATTCTCATAGACTTCTATACAATCAGACTTCTTTTTGCAACCAGAGGAGTCGCTCCCTGCTGGCTATTAGAAAGAATGCAAGTTTAAGGCACTTCCTCATTGGCTTCACTTTTCAGACCCGGATGTTGCCCACTGATTATGACTAACAACCATTGTTTAAAAAATGACTTTAGTAGGTCCTCTTCCCGAACAAAATGATGCATCTGTCATGCAGTACCTACATTTTACTCTGCCACCTGTTTGCTACCTCGTCTAGACAACAGACAACACAAGTATATGAGGAGTTTTTTTGTAGGATATCCCATTTTCTCTAAAGAGTAGCTGGTCTTTATTGACATCCTATATCGGGGCCCTGCTATCTAGCTGTCTGCTTACTTACAGTGTGACACACAATCTCTCTCCAAAACAGACTTGATCAATGCAGTCACAGATAAGTGAGGCTGTGAATTGGCATCTATTTCAACTAATCCACTTTGGGTGAGTCTTTGGGAATCCTCTCTATAGCTGGCCTGCACTCCGACCATCTTTTTTTCCTCTCTTCTCAACATTCACAGCTCCTCTTTTCTCCTCCTCGATTTTTTAAAAAGTGAGGACTAGTAGGTTTGGTCGTAGGATTAGTGTAAAAACAAAGTATACATTTATTGTCACATATGGAGACAATGTTACTGCAATTACATCAATAGCAAATTTGTCCATATTGGCCACCCATACTATACATACTACATGCATGTCTACATAATAGTTTTGTGCATGCAATACATGGCCATCATAGATAGTTAGATACATGAAAGAAATGAAGAAATAGGGAAATAATAGAGAGGTGTACATGCCATGGGCAGCCTTGGACAGAGACAGAGAGACAGCAGACAGTCTGAAGAATTCTGCCCACATTAAACATCTCTTCTGGGGCAACTGCGCCACTGAGACTGGCCCTAGTGAAGCATTCGTCGCAGCTATCTGCTTTAGCCAACACATTGTGATCGCACTTTGCAGTAGTATTGACTTTGTGTTAAATCCTGGCCTGTCACAGAAACTCACAGCAAGCACCTTCTGCATTAGTCTCCACCTCCTTCGCCTCGCTCTCCCTCCCATCCTCCACATCCTCCTCTGCCCATGTCCAATCTTCTGATATGGACAGATACACTCTGTGACTGTGAAAAACTTGTTTTTTTCCTCATAGCAGACTCAAAAATATCTTGGGGCAATGGTTAATGAACAACTCCCAACAGCTGGGGAGACTCTGCCAAACTGCTGATGGCATCAGCCTCAGGGCATTCACGAAACAACTAGAAAAAGGTTGATAATTGGGTCTGTACAGCGTGCCTTGCATTGTCCCTGAACTGAAGATTGGGCACCTGCCCTTGAACAGCAGAAATGGTCTTTTAGCTAAAAAAATATCCAGCCTCAGAGATTCTTCTCCACACCTTAGATGCTCATTTTTTTTGGCTGGACCGCAGAAGGCCAGCCCTACAAACGCAGAAGTCTGTCACTGAGTGACTGACTGATGAAGTTACACGATTGGTCGGCCGAGTGTTGGAGTGTTTCCTCATTGGCCGTTGCACTTTCAAAATGAAAAGGCGGAGAACAGTCATTTGTTTATGTTTTCAGGCGGTTCCAATCACTCGGCCAGTGATCGCCTCGCTTCCCAGCACTGGACGCTTGATGAGCTTGCCACTAGACACAAGGCACCTGATTGGACGAACGTTTTCCCTTGTGCCAAAGAGTATCAATATACGTTCGTTCCTCCGTGGGCTGCTGCTCCGAGCTTTCAAACCGGAACCAACATGGCGGCTCGTTTGGAATCTTTCTTCTCTTGTATCACGAAAACAGTTCACCGAAATGTGTTTCTGAAAGCATTTTCTGCAAGAAATAAGCCATGCAGTTGCTAAATCTGTCTTTATTTTGGATCGATAACGGTCAGTTTAAAAGTTTCATGGGAGTTTCCAGAGGCGGTGAGTCGCGCGGGTCTGCCGGACGTCCCTGATTTGCATAAAGTAGCCTAGACCTCCACTTTATGCAAATGAGGAGCGGCCAACGTGATGCCCCGTCACTCGAATCGCGCCGCCACGCTACCAGAATGCATTAGCCACAAATTCACAGACAGACCATACACGGTCCAGCCATGTACTCGGTTTTGACTGAGTCTCGTTTCAGTTGAAGCATCAGATTGTTTTGTGCAACTGCAAATGAAAGTTAACTTTCAGTTTTGTTCTGTCTGTGGTGACATTGCTTCTGAATTGAACTATAGATATACAGCATATCAATAGCCTTGCTAACATGTCTAAAAACCTATGAACACAGGCGACATCCATGCATTTAAATATGGCGAAGCAAAGGTGCATTCGGGCTCACTCAGATACTGTCATATCTCCTCTCTCCTCCACCGCCACAGTTTCTTTCCTCATTTCCGCCTTACCTCTGCTTTCCGACTGTATTAGTACCTTTATTTGATATTCTCATAATGCATTACAGTGCTGTGCAACGTTCCTCACCCTCAGGGGAGGCAACACTTGCCGGTTTCTCCAGAGAGAAGACAGAATAGCAGATTCCTCTCCACTGCTCAACAGACGTCCAGTCCTCTGGGCAACAACTCCGCCGCCTTCCTGCTTGTCAGAACACCTCTTTGCCATGCAAATTGCTTTGTTTTTTTTTTGATGCCCTCTCTCTTCCCAAGCATCCTCTTTGAGCAAAAGGAAGTTTGGAAGGAGAAAAGAGGTCTTTTCTCCACATTTCAAAATTCAGCCTTTAAAACAGTTTGAGCCCATGCTGAATGGGGGGAATGCTGTGTCCTGGTGGATTTATGACTACAGGGTCAAAGGGTTTGGTTTCCCAAGTGGAGGCTTTTTGTGGGATTGTGTTTAGCTGGAATGACTGATAGGGTGGTTGTAGCTGGGAATAGAACTGGCAGAACTGGGTGGTTTCGATCACGAGTGCTTCACAAGGTTATTGATCGCTTCATGTTTCTGATATTGGGTGTATGTATGAGTAGGTTTCCTTGTTATGTCAGCAGACAAGTGATGGGCTTTTGGGAGAACACTTTTCACAGTAGCGGATGTCTCAAACGGCTCATAGAGACCGACCATAGGAATTAAATTATGGTTTCCTTTTTCCTTTAAATTTGTTGGATCACATCTGATTTGTGTCAAAAGGTTAGATGTTTAAGTGTCTTTTAAATAGTCTGACACACAAGATGCATGTTGTGTTTTTTTCTCTAAATTCGGATCTGCCTCCCAGCCCCCATCTTTACTTCTGTCTCCGACTACATTTTTTTTCTGTTTCCTCTCTCGCTCTTTCTCAGCTTAATTTCATCACTTCATACTACTTTATTCTTATTCCATTCTGTGTGGATTTGTGTGACTGATGGAGCTTTGAGGGGAGTGGAAGCAGCATTCACATCCCTGGAGCGAGGCTGGAGGGTGGTTAGCATCTCCCCCCTCTGCTACACACAGATACACACACTAAAAAGCCAGTGCCCAGGTTTTCCACTTGCCTGCATTAACCCAGAAGGAACCCTAAGGTGAGGCTGACATCAGTAAGATTCTGCAACACGGGGACCACAGGGGCCACAAAAAGACACTATCCAAAACTGAGAATCACTCCTCAAAGGTACCGTCAGTCAACAGGCTATAAAACAGTGAGTAGTAGAAATTCATGTGGTACAGTTGAACAGGACAGAACAGGATTTTCAGCCCTATAGAGATGAGTGTAGTTGTACAAAGAGCACTTGGTTCTGACCCACATGCAAGGACTTTTTTTTTTTGCTCAATAAAAGCCAAGTCATCTGTGTTTACAATACAGATGCATCAGTAATGCAACAGTGAAATAGCCTTGATAATCCTGACAAGTTAAAAATAACTTACAGGAAAGTTACAGAACTATGCAGCTTATGAGAGGTGGAAAATACGTTTAAAGACATGCACCCTATGACCCTGTCTACACCTGGCATTAACATGCGTCCTGGTTGACCCGATCACACGTGGACAGTCCATCAGTTCACACATGGCATTAGAGTGCGTCTCCATGCGTCTCGAGTGACCACTTCTGATCGGATCTCACTTCCCCGCTCTATATTTAAATAAACACGTACATCACTTCCGTTCGCAAAGACCAAATGTGTTGTTGTTTTTAACCACGGGAGGCAGCAGTGCACTTCCTATGCCTAGTCTGCCACAGAATAAAAGAAGAAGAAATCAAAACAATACAGACAGGGTCCATTCTTTGGCGTGTTCCAGGCAAACCAAATCGCCCAAGATGTTTGAAACAAACATAAAGAACAAATTAGCAGTGGACGTTGGATGTCTAGAGGTGCAGATAATGTGAGTGAAAATACACCTACACCATGACATGATAGTCGTATCTACACGTCATCACAATACACACAATCAGACGTCAACCAAAACATGGAGCTGATGGGGAAAATACCCTTCTATCCTCCACAGGATTGTTGTTTGGAAGAAGACCTTCAGTGGAGCTACCGGCCACACACCTCTCTCTCTGCCGTTCTCTCTCTTTTCTATAAGCTGACCATGATTATAGTGCCATACAGCGCTCCGCTGCAAACGTGATGCGGGTGTCAATGCTGCCCCGTTCCCACATTCAGCATGCTGGGTATATATCAGCGACTCATCTCCAAGACACAGGCTCCAAGGTCCTTCAATGTGAGACATGCTATTAGGTCTCTCGCTATTTCCCTCTCTTCTTCGTTGCCTGAACTCTCAGATGACATTGCTGTAACTCTACTTTGGTTTCCTGTGTAGATGTCATTCCCTTTGATGTTGTTTTGTGGAGAGTATAGAGGTGGATTCAGTGACCTACATGCTGTCTGTATGAATGTCACATTAGACCATATAACATCAGGGTGTCTTCTTTTACTTGGCTATATTCTGCTGCATGAGGCCTCAGTCATATGGATAACCTGGAATTTTAAAGTTTATCTCAACTTATTTCTGATTTAGTAATCACCAGAGAAGCTATAGTCTACTAGAACCACACTTAAATACGCCAGAGTATTCACCTAAATGTCCTTCAGCTGTGCTTGTTGCTTGCCTCTAAACAGGTGGATGTGTGCCAACCCTCTAAAAGGTATCCTACCTTGATCAACAGTTCGGTTGCCATAAGGGGAGGCAGCAGAGCAGAAGGCACCTTGAGCTAGCTATCATTCACTGTGGTATTAGAGACAAGTTAAGAGGAATAAATAACAGGACTGGGAGTGAGCCAAGGTTTAGGCCCTTATTTTGTGTGTAAATGATACTCACCAGAGAGTTTACATTTTTTTTTTGCATTCCTTAGTAATCACTCTTACCCACGGAGCAGAATAGATAAGGGGGAAAGAAGAAAAACTGGAGGAAAGTCAGTATCCACAGTACAAGTACATGAGCCCTTATCGGAAACAAGACTGATGCTGCGTCTCAATTCGGATACTTCCGTTAGTAGTACACTGTGTACACTATGCACTTACTTGCGTAGTGCGTGAATATCGACTGGATAGTGTTTCACTAAAAGGTGGAAAATACTCCGCCATCTGCAATCTGCCATTTTCACAAGTTTGGTGGTCCCTCCCATTCCCCTACGTAGCAAACACCAACCAACAGACTGACAGACCAACATTGCCATCCCTAGAGCCAGGCTGCTAGCGTGGCTAAGTATCAGGTCTTAAGAAGTGTGTCACCGGACATATTTACGCATGTATGTGTGTGTTATATTTGTATGTACATATGTGTGTAACTGCTATTTGTAAGAATCAATATCAGCCATCCAAGTGGGAAGCTACTGTACACTATGTCAGTACTACCTCAGAACCAGCACACAGCATAGATGTGGTAGTTGGTCTTAGAGTCCTTCAACTGAAGGAAAATTAATTACCAAGGGTCTGAGTCAATCAGCCATGGATTTTCAATTACTCTTCGAATGGTGGCCACGAAACAGCTTCAGCTGTGAAATATGCTGTAGAGAGGGCTGAGAAAACAGGAACCGGTCTGGGGGATTCATTTCAATGAACTGCCCTCAAAACACGTTGAATTTTGCAATGATGGCATCTGATAGCATCTGGCCTCTGCTGTGGAGGGCCACTCCACTGAGCGGGGGGAGAGAGAGAGAGAAACAAGAAGTGGCCGAGAACTTGCCATAGGGGTAATGCAAAGTCTGTCCAGCTCTACAGAAACCTCTCTCCCTCTCTCTTTCACGGCCTCCCTCCATCTTACCTCGGCTCTCTGCCTTACTCTCTCTGACTTTTCAATTTCCAGAGACCTGCAGGGGCAAAAAGGCTAGCTCAAAGAGGACTGTAAATTTTTAAAATTCCATCTCCTGGGTTGCGAGGGAGACATGGCGAGGGTCTGAGGTGGGCTGGCAGTCAGACAAGTAACATGAAAGACCCCTGAGCACGATGACACCAAAGAATAAATACCACTCAAATCTTAGCTTTCTGCAGGGCCGTGTTGCATTAAATAGGTGGTGGAATATTGGAGGGGTTGAGATGAGTGTTTTATACTATATGTGTTAAGCCTGTTCTTCTGATTTTGGTTGGTTTTAATATATATATATATATCTATGTAATCAGGTGTATATATACAGTATATACACCCGATTACATTTTCTATCAACATAATAAGGGACTTTTGTTATTGTTTCATCTGCCAAGTTGCAAAATGTTTATACCGAATGTATACACAACAACATATTTCATTTGTTACAATATCCTTTTGTGCAAAACAACATCTGCTGGTAGCAACTAAAGCATGATACATGATTTTTATGGTTCTGTTTAGGCACCCACAACGAAAATGGGAATGGTCTTGGTTTAATATTGATAAAGTCAATAGTGACTTTAATAATACAGTTTAACCAATTTTAAAGGAGCAGTGTGTAGGATCTGGCGGTATCTAGCATTGAGGCTGCAGATTGCAACCAACTGAAGCCTCTCCCGTGTGCCAAGCGCGTTGGAGAACTACGGTGGCCGACGCAAAAAATGCGAATGGCCCTCTCTAGAGCCAGTTGCTGTAAG
The DNA here is from genome assembly GCA_916701645.2 of Sebastolobus alascanus. NCBI lineage: Eukaryota > Metazoa > Chordata > Actinopteri > Perciformes > Sebastidae > Sebastolobus > Sebastolobus alascanus. Next base: position 9,534,327 of record CAKAOJ020000009.1, read on the forward strand.
AGTAGCGTAGGTCATTTGGAGCAGAGACGTGGGAAGTGAGTGGGGAAGCAAGAGAGAGAGAGAGCGGCGGTGACGGCAGTGACTAACGTTATCGACTCCGGCCCAAGCAGGAAAAGTTAACAGAGTTTGGTTTGTCCGTTCTGGGCTACTGTAGAAACATGACTTTGTGAAGAGCACCCGCTCCCATATGTAGATAGGACTCATTTTAAGGTAGGTTTTTAAGGTAATGAAAACACAATGAGTCTTATTTTCAGGTGTTTATACACTAAAGAAAACATACTTTTAATATTACAGTATATTCCATTTCTGCCACTAGATCCTCCTAAATGTTCCTTTAAATAATTTAACGTTATTTGTATCGTATGTCTGTGGGATCCTTTAAACCAGTTTGTGAATGAAAGCTAGTTTTGACTGTAATTAACTACCTTCATGTGAAATCATGTTTGAACATTACAACACACAAAAACAAGCTGAAAATAATGAGTGCAAAGCTCAAATATTTTTCATTCTGGTTGTGGATTTTGACAGCAGTCTGTAACATGAGGAGAAGAGTGGGGTCGTAACACAAACAGTGATAGGAGGATATCTGTGTCTTGGAACAACTTCTTACATGGCCTTAGCCTCTGTTTTTTGTAAAGAACTTGTATTTGCTTATTTGATGATTTATATTTAAAGCATTCTAATGATAGATACCGGGATTTAGGGAAGAATACTGCTAGATTATTCAGAAGATACATGGGTAAATTAAACAAAAAGACTTGTCAATGGATTGGATTATCTGTTTTCTACATGTTCTACAGATTACAGCCCCGATTCCTAGACAAAGGAGATCTAGCGAAACGCTGACGAGGAGAACTTTACCCCCGTAATCTGCAAATATCCGTTTAGAAAAGCAAAGGCGTGTGTTCAAGGGTTCACTGCTTACCCTATAATTATACCAATTAAGCTGATTACTTCCACTGTTGTCTGCCGGTGGGGGAAAAGGAAGTAATGCCACAACAGAGCCTCAGAATCAAAGTTTACCTCTGCAGGATAAACACCCAGTGCAAGTAAAAAAAATATCTATCCAGGCCCAATGCTCGCTCCATCTCTCTCAGCCTGACGGATCAATGAGAGCAGGTTGGAGAGTTCAAGGAGGAGGGGGTTGGTATGGATGATGAGGGGGATGGGGGAGATGTTCAGAAAACCAATCGATGGACAAAATAAATATTTCACACTCAACGCTCATTGTTGTCTTTTGATAGCCTACTATGAATTCTCTCTCTCTCTCTCTCATCTCGACGATGTCTGTGGTAAGTCTCCCAAACTTCCTCGCTCTATAAAAATCCCTCTGGAATGGACGAGAGGAAGAAGATGAACCATAAATCATCACTGTTGGGCTGTCGATAAACTGTGTAAAGTTGGAACTGGGCGTTCTTATTTTCATGCACCATCAAAGGCTCGGCTCTGTATGTGGTTTCTGCAGAGCGTCCTAATGACACCACAGAAAATGTCAAGATTATTACTGGCCAAGTAGTAAGCCAGATAATAAGTGGTTGGCTTTGGGTTTTCTAGTGTTTGTATCTGTGTGAGGGTGAAAAAAAAAAAGAAGAAGAAAGTGCCAGTGGTTACTTTCAATTATGTCCTTATTCATATTTAATAGTGTTTATTGGAGCTTAAGGTCAACGGTGGTGTGTTTACGTGCGTTTCCTAACACTGAGGGAGGCAGCTGGCGTCCTGCTGGTAAGTCTGTGCTGTCTCTTTAAAAATGCACGGCGTTCCGCCACAGGGAGCGGTGACCCCCCTGGCCTTAACCTATCGAGCCGTAAATATCAGGTAACACGGCCAATGAAATTCCACATCTCCACGAACTTCCTCCTCCCTCTCAACCTTACGAAGTGATCCTTGAGAATAAACACTACGGTATCTGCTTTATTTAATGAAATAAATCCATTTAGTATCACTGGAAATTTGGAGCACCGTATTGATTTCCAGCCCTGTATATGTCATGCTGTATATTCAGATGAGTTAGCTGCGATGGATCTTGTTTCAACATGGAGATTTATTAAGCAGGACAGGAAGTGGTTTGAAAGGCCAAGTGCCAGGCTGTGTGAACGGAATTTGATACTGTATCAGCATTTAGGGGGATGAATGATTCTTGGATTTCTTTTTACTGTGATGGATTTCCAAGGTACCTGTATTTCATGCCGGATTTCATACAGCGAAGACATGAAAGCACCATCGACAGTTTATGTAAAGATGCAAGTGCTAGTGTTCAGGAAAGCACCACAGGACGCCTTCGAACTGAATATTAAGTATCACCCTCTCAACTGCAGGAAATTGTATTAAAAGTAGGATTAAGCTTTCAATGGAGAAAAAAATGCAGCATAAAAACCATATGAGAGTACGATGTAAATATTTTCTAAAGTAGGATAACGCACAATTGTTTGTGATCAACCCAACAACTGGTTTGTTTGACCCATCAGGTGTAGGAAGGTTCCTGTACATGTCTCAAGGAAGGAGAGAGCTGTCAATCATATAAATTACAGCACACTTAAAATTACGTCATACTCAATAATGAAAACAAACTTATGTTAAGTGTTGCATCTAATAGATAAAATTAAGGCTGTCAAAGTTAACACGCTAATGCTAAGTAGTCTTAACGCCACTAATTTCCTTAATGCATTAACGTAACTTGAGATTTTTAATTAACCTCTTAAAAATCCGATGGAGGTTGTAGCGGGCTCAGTTTTACAGCTAAGTGAAGAGCCTGGTACCAAATGAAACTAGAAAACTAGGAATCCATTGGTACCAACCATGTCATGCTAGCTTGTCATGAAGGAGGCTAAATAACGCTCCAAACTTACGCAAAATTTTGGCAAGGAAAAACTGGCATGGCCATTTACAAAGGGGTCCCTTGACCTCTGACCTCAAGATATGTGAATGAAAATGTGTTCTATGGGTACCCACGAGTCTCCCCTTTACAGACATGCCCACTTTATGATAATCACATGCAGTTTGGGGCAAGTCATAGTCAAGTCAGCACACTGACACACTGACAGCTGTTGTTGTTGCTGTTGCTGTTGAGTTTGCCATGTTATGATTTGAGCATATTTTTTATGTTAAATACAGTACCTGTGAGGGTTTCTGGACAATATTTGTCATTGTTTTGTGTTGGTAATTGATTTCCGATAATAAATATATACATACATTTGCATAAAGCAAGCATATTTGCCCACTTCCATGTTGATAAGAGTATTAAATACTTGACAAATCTCCCTTTAAGGTACATTTTGAACAGAAAAAAAATGTGCGATTAATTTGGGATTAATCGCGATTAACTATGGACAATCATGCGATCAATCGCGATTAAATATTTTAATCGATTGACAGCCCTAGATAAAATCTAACCATCGCTCTAAGCGTACACGCTGCTATTGGTAAATTGCTCACAACAACAGCAAGTTTTATCCAGTAAAAGCTGTGCTGATGTGAGTTCTAAATCATATTACTAAAGTGGACGAGGCATGCAGTGGCTGAAAGAAGACAGCATGACGAGAAACAGTTGTGATGCATTTGGATGTAGGAATACCCAGCACTCTACAAGTCAAGCACAAGCTCGCTTTTAATGCCACAAGGGTATTTATAAATTTAAAGGTTGGTACAAGCGAGAATGCATCTACAGTACCTAGTCAGTGTGTCATGTGAGTGTGAGCGTTGTACAAGTAGATCAGACCAAAGGCACACTCTGTGCTCGGTGCTGGCGAACACTCTGACCCACTTTCACCCGTTTCCTTCTGCCAACCTGTGGAGCTCAGTAGACCTCAGACAAGTGAATGTGTAACTGGACGCATGTTTGTATTTGTGTGTGTTTCAGATGAAAGTGAGAGTGAAATATATATATTTTGTGCGTGTTTATAGCCTAACGTTAGCATTCCGCTTCCGGCGATTGCATTCACACTTCAAAAATCATAAAAGTGGTGTTGATTTGCGGAGATTATCTTACTGAACAAGTATCATAAACGCGTGTTTGCCACAGAGTTTATTTTCTGTAATAATCCAAAACCCAATGGAAAAATCCCATTGGCTTTTTGACGAGGGAACCCAGGGCGATGCTAACTTCCTGGTTGGGCTACAAAAATACATAATCCCTGGAGCGCTCTATACTGATAGTAGAAAGTATCGCAATACCCCGCCGTTAAAAACGATACAATACCCTATTTTATTAGTACTGGTACTTTAATAATGACAGTGTTTTAATAAGAGCTGTAGGCTACTTCCTATGAGTTGCGTCGATGTGCAACAGCAGAACAGTGTGTGTGTGTAGCGCTCTGCTTTAGAGGACGGTATTTAGAGGAGGTTTAGCTTTTCTGCGGGTGGAAGCAAGCGGTCAAAAACTAAACTGCGGGTCCTGGGATTTAGCTAGCGCTAACCAGAAGGATGGGGTCAACAAATGAAGTTGAAAAGAAGATTAAAGCAGGTCTTGAACTGCTCGCCGGCTGCACAGTCCCGCTCTGGGCTGGTGTCTGTATCAACAGATCTCTCTTCAAAAAAAAAACAAGGAATTTTCTTAATTTATCCAAGAATCTCCTGTAATTCGGCAAACACATAATCCACAAAGAACACATGTTAAAATATGTTTTGCCGTGTTTCTCAGTAACGTGAAATGGAAGGAAAAAAGGAAAAGCAGTCTGGCAGCGAGAGTGACTCTTCTCTCTCTTCAAACACTTCGACACAACACACCGCTTTCTACAGTAACTGTGGTGTTTTCCTGATTTTAGCAGCTTTTCTCTCATCAACTTCTCACAGAACTTCATCTAAATGTATTATTGTTTTGTGGGTTTTTGTTTTGGAAGCCTCTCGCTGTCTCCCGTGCTGCAGTACCACTCTCTGCCTGAACTGTTGTGCCGGCGGGGGCGCTGTTTTACAAAGAAAAAAGTTCTTATTAAACGCTATTTAAAAAGTGATATCTGGTTGCAAATATAAAGTTAACTATCAAAAAATCACATAAACTCAAGTATAGGGAACATCAGATTACTGCATACCGTGTATCTTTTTGGGTTAATACATTTTTACATTTTACTTAATAAAAAAAACTATTTTAAGAGCTATTAACTATAATAATAAACTAATAAGAGCTAATAACTATTTTAATTTATTTCCATGTTCTGTCATCTATTATTCCATTATTTTCCCTGATGTTTTAGGTTTTTGCCGTGGTATCGTTTCAGTATCTGTATCGAGATATTTAGGCAGGGTGTTGTATCAAAGTCGTAATTTTGGTATTGTGGCAACACTAATATACATATAGTAGTGTTAGTGTGTGTGCGTGCGTGAGAGACAGAGAGGTTCAAGGACAGACAAATTCCACTCTGTAGTAATGAGCTAGCTGTGCTGCTCTGTCTGCTTTGTCTCTCAGGCCCTCCTGCTCGCAAACCACTAAAAGGTTTGAATTAAAATTTTAAACAGGTCTGCGCCGTGCTGCCTGCATCTCAGGACATTTTCTATATAAAACACACTCCACATAACACTTCACTAACTGTGTGTCATATAGTTTTTGTGCTGTCTGTCAAGTCGGAAACCCCTTGCTGTGTCCTTAAAGCTGGTCAGAAATAAACACAAGACTCAAATACGACTCAACAGTCAACAACTGTGGTGATAGGTTTCAACTCATTTCTCATGTCTTTTTAACATGCACTCGTTAAACAGCATTGTTTGGAAATACAGCACATTATTCTATAGTGTTGTGTATAGTTCCACAGCATCAATAGTTTGGACCATACTGTCAAGCAACATGTTTGTAGTGTATATTCCTAAAGATATTCTGTTTAATATCACACAAGATAAGCAGCTGCTGTGTTGCAAAAATTCTAAAACATTCTCTGTGACAAAATAAGCAACACTCTGGTAAATGTGTTATGATTTAATGCATGCTGTATGCACACTGTACACTATATTACCTGATTTGAAGCAGGACAGCATCATAAAGAAATGGCCTGCTGTATAACGACGTAATGGCACCGGTTAGAAACCAGGAAAAACCTTAAAGGCTGCAATTTGACAACAACCACTTTCGTATTACATGGAGAACTGCTCCGTCATTTTGAATATGCACATCATGATACCAATTTACATGTAAATGCGATGCTGCGGCTACAAAACAAAGATAAATCTTTTGACAAGTGTCACAATATAAACATATCATAATGCAGCAGAAAGCATGTTATGACTATTCATGAAAGCAGTTTCCTAGCCACGAAACAAGTACGAGCCCCCTATCTCTGCCAGCGTAATTAGAATATGGGACTTCCTCGTGCCAAACGCTTTAACCACGTCTTCACCAATTATAGCAATTTCTACTTTGTGTGCCCAAGGGTTTCCGAGGCTCTTTGAAAAGGGAAAACCCCTTTTGTTCAGGAGAAAAAGGATGGAGAGCGAGAGATTTGACACGGAGTGAGAGAAACGTGCCAAGCGCAAGCCAACGACAGCCCGCGTGCACATCTCTGCTTCTGCATCTGTGCATGTGCATGTATGGGCATGTTCCTTTATCCATCTGAACAATTGTTTGCCTGTTTGAATCTGAGTCTGAGTGGCACAGCTGTTCAAAGAGGACACCAACTGGCAGTGGGATTTGTGATTCGAGAGGAGAGAAGCCGTTTGCCTACTGTTCACCGTCTCTGAAAAGGAAAATATGTCTTGGAAATCAGGTCAAATTTACCCACTGGCCACAATTTAGGGGAAAAGAGTGAACACATAATCCATACATCTCTAAAATGGCTAAAAATGATAGGAAATCTATTAAAACATGTCATACAGATATCAATGACCCATTACTTTGTGATGAATCAAAGATATCAATAGCTTGTGTTATATGGAGGCCCATGAAGTCAGCGTTAACGGTTTCATCTATAAGTTGAGGTGCAGCGGAAGCCAGCGAATTCGTGAACAGACGGTGACGAGGATGAGGAGAAAGCGAGCCAAATTTTTAATTATGGCTTTTTGTGGAGCAATGACTGATACTTCTGTACGGAAGTGTGTGCGGAATGATGCAGAGTCGAAGCTGGTGGTGGGGAAAAAAATCGATAAAGCATAGTATCGCGATGTTTTATATGGAAACATTGCATCGATACACGGACGTCAAGTATCGATCTTTTATTATATAAACTATTAACCTCTTAACAAGCTTACAGCGGGCCGGGTGCTATTCTGTCTTTCAGGAGTGGTAGTGATCTCAGTTTCAAAACTAGAGTGAAGATATTAGTATCAAATAAAGGAAGAAAAAATTAGGAATCGATTGGTACCAACCGGGTCGTGTTAGCTTATATGTCCTAACGCTCCAACGCTATGCTAAATGTTGGTGAGAAAAAACTTGCATGGCCATTTTCAGGGGGGTCCCTTGACCTCTGACCTCAAGATATGTGAATGAAAACTCTGAGATGAACAGAGTGAAAACTGTATCTTATTAGATAAAATAGATGTTGACGAACATCAACAGCACAATTTGCAGTTGAAAAAAAGTAATAAATTGCAATATATCACAATATATGATAATTAAGTATCGTGATAATATTGTATCGTGGGGCCTCTGGTGATTCCAACCCCTAGTCGGAGCCAGGAATGGATCGAGATGTGAATGGCCTCACAGCTCAGAATTGTGACGAATCTTGATCTACAGTGATATAAAAGTCACATGAGTTCCAGTATAACTGTTGAGACTCGCATTGCAAAAAATCAGACCTGGACCACATATGAAAGTGGCCCAAATCTGAATTGAGAAGATCAGATTACATCCTGTGATTTGTGCTGTTCACACTGTTCTGACATCTGAGTCACATATGCGCAAAAAAATCTGATTTGGGCCACTTTTGCCTGCAGTGTGAACGTAGCCTAGAGACTAAGTTGATGTTGCCTGAATCCAGCGAGACATTATCATTTATCACCACTTATCAAACTGGATTCCATTTGCAGCCGTAGACTAAAAAGAGAGGTATTGAATGACTGCACCAATAGGGAATGAAAATAGCATTGAGCTCGGTATCAACCTCAAGGAGGCTTAGCGCTTCCGCATTCTGATGCCCCGATAAAGCGAAAGAGGATAGTGTGGGAGGAGGAAAGAGAGATAGAAAAGAGTGACAAAGAGGAAAAGGAATTTAATCAAGTAAGGAGGTGGAAAGAGTGTTTAAGCCTTTCTGTCTGGATCTGGTGTTTGTTACACAAAACCCTTTGATCAGATTTAAGATGGATGCAATTTGATACACTAAACTGTTCAGGCAGTGTAGTAAAGACAGCCATCAGGACACAGATGAGCACTATTTTTACCGTGCTGTGTTACATGTTGCTGTAAATACATTTAACAGGAACAGTTTGGAATTACTGTAAACTATGGAAACTTTCCTTTTCTCGAGTTAAACCAGTTTAGCGCTTTGATAGCATGATGCCTATCCTCCTGTTTGCTTTGCTAGTGCAACCCCGTCTCCTACAAAATAACGTTCCCATACAACGAAAGTTTTTCACATTTTGAGGGAAACGTATTTTCTTCCGGATTACGGTTGCTGTTTTAAACAGTTTTAAACACGTGGTTAACGTTGTAAATTGAAACAAAACGCAAAAAAAACAACTTCGTTAGGTTTAGGCATCAAAACTACTCGGTTAGGTTTAGTAAATAAACATCATGGTTTGGCTTAAAATGACTTTGTTTGTTACGTTATTAAGCTAAGGACGCAATTAAAATAAGTGAACCTTGACTTTTGGTTTCACACGGGACACAAACAGCAGTCTCCTGGGTGTAAATCCTGTGTTTATTGACCCATCCACCACCCCAACCTCCTCCCTACGAGGACTTCCGCGGACTATCATTACAAACGTATTTGTGATACCTCAAGTAATCTGAAACAAAATGTGTTTCCCTCGAAACACAATGCGTGTTTTGTTGAATGAGAACGTAATTTTTAGAAGACAGGGATGGCTAGTGTGTGTTTATGTGTTGTGTGGTTAGGATTTGAATTATCCTACAGGCGAATCTACACTGTAAATCAGGTTAAATCATACTGTAGTGTACATGTATACTGTAGAGTAGGGAGGGGTGAAAGAAGGAAGACGGAAAGCACTCTGTAATGATCTCAAGAGTCTTTCTCTCTTTCCATTTCCTCTCTCTCACCCACTATGTTTGTCCTCGTCTTCTTTCTCTCTCCGTCTTCCCCCCTCTGTCTCTCTCTGAAGGGGAGTTGATGTTTCAGATATTAGTGAGCTGTGTCAGACAGTTAAACTGCCCTTTATCGATCCTCTAAGCTTCACTCTTTCCAAGCAGCCGTTATGGTTTTAATGGCTTGTAATGGAGCCGGGTCCTCTTTGATGTCCAATTGCTCGGCGAGTCCGCCCTTGTTTTTGATATCGTTTCAAAGGATCCTCCTAATGCCGGCCTCAGAGAAGCCCGTTTCCGACACTAATTTTTGGGTCGATGAGGTAGCCAGCCCTGTGATTCTGAAATGTCCCTATATTGGTAAAAAAAATTCAGAGGCGATGGAGGTGAGCCGGGTAGAAGACTTTCGGGGTTTTGTAAAAGCTCACTGGCAACACGGTGCTGTGATGTAGAGTAAGTGAAGCTTATTCAGACAAATTGACTCACTCACGTTTGAACGTGACTTATACAGACATTAAAATACTCAAAATCTTCTAAAAAGAACTAGTTAACGATGCAATATCAGCTCACAGCTTGTTGGATAACTGCACCTCACAACGCCCTCTTACAGCCAATCTATTAAACTGCATCACCAAAAACGTCACTTTAAAACAAAGATGGAACTGATATTTCTCTGGTTTGTTATCCAGTGTTACCATCTAAGTCAGTGGTTTCGGTGATTGCCGGTGATTGCCGGCCATTATTTGTCTTTTTATTTTGCTAATTTAATGGTCTGCCTCCGAAGACGACAGCTGTGGAGCATATTTTCACAGCTAACTCGGTAAAATAAGGGTTCAGAATAGGTGATTGTTGCAATGCTCTGCCGCTATAGCTGACCTCCCAGCAACTACGGCGGCGGCGGGGGTGCACGCCACCCTGCACAATCGCCGGTTGTTGGGGTGACGTGGCCAGTTGGAAAACTTTTAACATATCGCCAAACCCTAGTCTGAACCGCGACATTGGGTCGCAAGATAAATCTGAGATTAACAGGAGAGGAAAGTTTCTTTTAGAATTACTAGATGCTTTTACTTCTTTAAGACTCTAATAAATATTCAAATAAAACATAGAAAACAATCTCTTTGGTTAAACTGGTCAAATAAAGAGCCAGTTGACAAGTTGACACTGGCTCTAAGCCACACTTATATACATTTATGTTCTTGTTGTTATGTTGATGGTTTTTTTTACTCTTTTTTTCCTATACTTTGCACTCAAGCACACTTTTCCTTCAGTTATTTGGTATCTAAAGTGAGATGTAACTATGATCAGAGTGGAGCTCCTTCATTTGCACTTGTTATGTGAAATTAATTGCATCTCTTACATCCTGGAGCTGATATGTGCAGGGAAACTCTGGTCTGACTTTCTCCATCACTTAATGCAGCCTCCTCCTATTCCTTAAATCATATGTGTCTCTTTTCCTCCTTTTTCTCTACACTGTACCTCCAACTAACTTCTTTCTTTCTTTCTTTTTTTCCTGCTGATTTCTTATTTGACTCTTCTTCAGTGCAAAATTAGCTGTCTAGCAGCCTGAGTCAAATTGCAAATAAGCTTGATTAAGAAGATGTATTTTGGCCCCCAAAATTAAGCCAAGTCAACCTTGACATGTGTCTGAGTTCCATTTATTACAGTAAATCAATTTTAGATGGAGATTAATAACACATTCTATTAATCATAGGATTTTCTTGTTAAAAGCTTTATTTTCATCTAGAAACTAGAAGTTGTATACACCCAGCTAACTCTTCAAAGTGCTATGGACTGTATGACCTAAATAAGGAATATCAAAGCCTAGAAACCCCAAAAGAGAATAGAGAGAAATGGGAAAAGAACCAGGATTTGGGGGCACAAAAAAACATATCTTACAGTCTTCACAAGATGGGTGTGCACGATAAAGTCCCTGTGCGAAACATCAAAAACAAGCTTGAACTATTAATGTAAATAGTTTGTTTATTGTTGCTGGCAGGTCCTGCACCATCATTAGTGAGTATGACGCGCTGATTTTCTTTTTACTCGCCCTCCTTCAGAAAAACTACTGGGGGAACGATAGTACTCGAATGCAAGGGTGGAATTCAGCATGTATTCATCTTGTATTCCTTTTGAATGTGTCTCATAGACCTTGGTGTCAAAGAGATGCGTCAGTGTTGAAAAAGAAAGAATGAGAAACTGTTTCAATTTGTTGTTCCTTCTTCCTTGTGAAGAGAGGAAAAACAGAAAGATGTTTCTGTCAACGCTCTTGCTCTTATTGAGTGCTTATGAACTAGCATGTTTACTCAATATGTGACACCAACAGTTGCAACCCGTTAACGGCTCGCATTCAACAAATGTCGCTAATTAGCTAATTACTGTGTTTCCTGTCAAATGGCGCGCGTTTGGCACTGCGAATAGGTACGACAGCGAGCGTGAGCTCAGCTTTACAGTAGTGCTGCGGCATTCTACAAGTGCAGGCGGCATTCATGACTATAAAAAAAGTCTGATTAATGCACAGCATAGCTTATAATTAATATTCTCCTCCGTCTCTTTCTTCCTCATTTTTGCCTTCAGCGATAAAAGAGAGAGGAATTGTGATAGGTGATAGGCTCAGTGAGAAAACATTAAGAGGAATTCTTCATATTGTTACATCTGTGCTGCAGGCTCATTTGTCTTTAGCTTTTGCTTTAAATGTCAACATTTGCCTTGTTTAAATTCATCAGCAGTCTATCCCAGAAATCTGGGATGCAATTTACAACCCATAAAAAGGATGTTGATACCAAGCTTCTCCAGCTAGTTTGTGAAACAACATTAATCCAGAGTTGGACAGGTTTGGACACCAATTTCCGTTTCCCCTGGGTCTTGCCTTGAAGCTTTGAGATAGTATGAAAATCAGGCCTAATTGCCTCTCTTAAAGGGATGGTTTGTGTGTTTTGGCGTGGGGTTGTATGAGGTACTTATCCATAGTCGGTGTATTACCTACAGTAGATGACGGTCGGCACGCCCCCCCAGTTTGGAGAGGCAGACAGGAGTTACCGACAAAGCAATGTACTGCTGTGGACGGGGGCCGGCTGCAAAACGCATTTTAGCCACTTAAAAGAAAGGCCCACCTATAATATCAGTTTAGTGTACGCTATATTTAGAATATTTTCACCGGTTTACCTTGCTGTGAGACAGACCTTTCCGACGAGGAACTGAAGCCGTTGTATCCATACATGTTCTTCTAAGCCACCAGATACCATTGAAAAAAACTGTAATTTTACCTTGCAGAACACAGGGGTTGCTGGTCTACCGCTGCCTATATTGTTTAGTTTGTTTGTGTTTTTGTGTGACTTTGGTGAATCTGAACTAACCAAAGTCACACAATAACACAAAGAACAAGACTCGGTCAAAACCGAGTATATGGCTGGACCGCATGGTCAAGTCTTTGAATTTGTAGCTAAATTCTTACACAAATAGTCAGTGGTCATATCTATAATATTTTGTGAACAGTTTTTTTCACTTATATCTTAATGTTTGATTGAAAGCCAACTTATAATGAAGCAAATGGCATTCAGTAATGTAAATGGTAACATTTACTAGTCAGTATATTATACATTGTATACAAGGTGAAAAGGTATTATCATGACATACATTATGCAAGGTTAAAAGTATTTCAGATTTTTATGAAAGCATGTGTATCAAAAGCATTCATCATATAAGTGATGTGTAACAATATATACAAACGTTGCAAAAGTTTATCAGCGTTGAGATATTCCCGCTGTAATCACTGACGTTGTTGTTGCTGTATTTATTCCTAGATGGAGTGTTAATGGAGCAGCTGCAATGTTAACGCAGCCTGCCGCTGATCGATCCGAACTCCGTTCAGAAAACAAGCATTTTAAAAGTTGTTTGCCTGTCGTCATGGTAACAAAGCATGAATTCAGACTTTTTACTAATCAGCATCATTATGTAGTTATTTCGGCACACTTTGATCCGTTTACAACAACGTCGCTGCCGTATTTATGCCTACATGACGTTATGTTGAGTGTTGATTGAGTAGCTGGTGTTATCATAGCCTGCCACTGATCGATCCGAACTCCGTTCAGAAAACAAGCATTTTAAAAGTTGTTTGCTTGTTGTGTTGCGGACAGACTTGACAAAGAATGAATTCGGTCTGTTTACCAATCGATATATTTATGTTGTTATTTCGGCATTATTTTGACCCGTTTATTGCAATTAAATCACAGCACAGTCTGTTTATTTTGGGTTCATACCGCAGTAGTGACGTGTGGCTGCTAGATACAGTCAGTTCATGGCGGAAATGGAGGAAAGCGAGGCGAAAATTTGCGAACATAACGTAACTTAAACGAGCATAAACAATAACACATGCACAACAACAGCGCTATGTAATGTTACATTGAACCGCTGACACGTAAAACATAAAAACAGAACTGTTCTCCGCCTTTTCATTTTGAAAGAGCAACGACCAATGAGGAAGCTCCAGCAACTCCAGCCGACCAATCCTGTAACTCTATCACTCACTCACTCACTCACTCAGTCACTCACTCACTCAGTGACAGACTTTTGCGTCTGTAGGGCTGGCCCTCTGCGGTCCAGCCAAAAACTAACCGATCGAGGCAGCAGTAGACCAGCAACTCATATGTTATGCGAGGTAAAATTACTGTTTTTTTCCAATGGAGTCTGGTGGCTTTGTCATAATGGCTTAAGTTCCCTGTCGGAAATATAGACTGTACAGCTGTCTCACAGCAAGGTAAACACAGGTACATTCTAGGTGTTTCCTGCACTGAAGCAAAGCAATGTACTGCTGTGGACGGGGCCGGCAACCAAACGTATTTTAACCACCTAAAAGAAAGTCGATATACGTTTAAGTGTACGCTGTATTTCAAATATTACCACCGCTTTATCTTGCCGTCAGACAGCCATTCCCGACGGTGAAATGAACTGAAACCTATCAATGCTCCCTTCAAAGCCACCAGACTCCATTGACAAAAACATTACAGATAAGTTTCACTTTCAGTTCAGTTCGCCATACAAAAATATTCTTAATATAGCGCACACTTTAACTGATAGATTTATTTTAGGTGAGCCTTTCTGTTAGGTGGCCAAAATATGTTTTTCTGCCGTCCCGTCCACAGCACTGTATTGCTTTGCTCCGATGTCGGTACTCCTGCCTGTTTCTCCAAGTTGGGGGTCACGTCGACCGTCATCTACTGTAAGTAATACACTGACTATTGATAAGTACCTCATACAATCCCACTTCAAAACACCCAAACTATCCCTTTAAGCATCCTGTATTTTTCGCTGTTTGCTTTTTGATAGAAATAAAACCCATTTAGTTCATTTTGGTGTATCAGCACCGTGTTATCAATACATAGTCGGACGACGGACGTTACATTCTGAAAGTGAAAGTATCTGCTCCGTATCTCACCGGTGTTGTTTATGAAGAGAGAGAGAGAAAGGGGGGTGGGGGGGGGGGGGTCTGAAATGAATCCATTAGACTGCATCTTGTTCTTAATAAACACACATAAGTACACATACAGCCAAATATGAATAACATGGTTTGGGGGAGTCACTTAACCTTTGGAGGAAAGTTTATATAACCTTTAGTTGTCCCCAGAGCAAAGCCAGCACACGCTCACACACAGGCGAGCCTCAACTTGACTCATAATGTTGATAAATGACGATCTATTGTGATGCTCACACCATCCTTGCCCTTGCACTCTGAGATTTTTAGCTTAAACTTTGGAAGTCATGAAATATTGATACGGTACACAGGAGGATTTGACGTAAGTGAGGCAGAATACTGCAGTGCTAGGCATCACATGTTTTATTGAAACATCTAGTGTAGCACTCAGGGAGAGTGAGAGAAAGAAAATGGGGAAAAAAGAAGACCCTGAAGAGTTGGTGGAGGCTTCAAAATAAAAATAAAAAAAGAGAGAGAGAAAGCCGCACTTCAAGGAGGCGGGGATGCAACTTTGCTGTCCCCAAATTGCCTGGTTTAATGAAGCACCGAGGATCGATACAGCAAGTGCCGAAGAAAAATGGGCCTCATATACAGGTAAATATGAGCTCTATGTCCAGGCATTGACCACAATACCTTGAGAAGGCGCATCCACGTTTTCCTCTCACTATATATTGACTTCATTATTCAGTGTCCCTAAAAGATAAATGAATCAGAGCTTTGATGCTAAAGTTCTGCAAGCTCTATGTTGAGGCACAGGACGTCTGGAAATATCTACACAGAAACACGAGGAAACAGAGGAGCCTGATTTTCTAGTCTGCATTTCCCAAAAAAGTCCTTGAAAGACACTCCTTTTTTCATTCAAACTCAATAGTGAAAAATAAGAATTTGCCTTTTTTCCGTACTGTTTTATCAGTGGGGGAAAAAAATATTGATATGACACATAAAAAAAACTGCCTTCTACAAAGTAAGTCCACTTCCACAAATAATCAATTTAGTAGGAATAACGCTCTCTTGTCTTCTTCTTCTTCTCAAGAGGAAAAGCGATCGGGGAGCATAATTTTTCATTACACACTCGACGTGGCTGAAAATGAACAGCGCCGCCACTGATAGGCCTAATTGGTGAGTGAGAAGAGGCCAGCGACTGGCGGGGAGGGTGGGTTGGGGCTATTTCCTGGCACTCAATGAGCCATTTACAGAAAATAGACACCACTGCTGTGGAGAGGAAAAGAACCTCTCGTAAGTTTAGAAAAAAAAAAGGGTATAAAGTGAGTGCAGCATGTTGACTACAGATAACCTGTGCCAACAAGTATTCAAAAAGCTCGCCAAATGCTTTCTAGAATTATATAATATCATGGAGAGTTGAACACAAGATTAATCACAGTCCAAGATGGCTGCCAAGAGCATGACTTCAACACTCATTGTCTTGCGGAAAATAAAAACCACAGCAATCAGCGGCATTTGTGGCTGATGGCAGCTCACAAACACAGCTGCGTCTTGCCCCATTTCTTTGAATTTCAATTTTGTGCTATTACAGTCCACGTCTGCCCCGGTCTGTCTATTCCTCCATCATTCCCTCAATCCGCTCCTCGCCATCTGTCCATTGGCCCTGGTAGCGTTCTTATCCACCATTTTAATTTGCTTGGGCAGTCATTTTAGCAACATGTACAGCAGCGCTGCGTTACCAAAATGTGACTGTACAAGTACAGAGCAAAGCAGAGCCGCTCAGGGAGGAAGGTCGACAAACGAGCCACTGCGACAGCTTCACGAGACATGAGTCAGAGTCGGAAAGTGTCACAAACGGATCAGTCCGTATAGGTACAGTACATCCGGAGCTTAACAATATGCTGCTGGCGAATACAGTACTGGATGTGTTGCTGCATGCCTTGTGCTGTGGCACACTGATATTGGCCTTTTTTAAAACCTGGTAAAAGTGTTGTTGTTGTCTCTCATAATGGTTTTAGCATTTTGGAAGATTCCTATTGGTGGAACACCACTATAAAAAGGCCACTTGTTCTATTTGACTCCCTGACGAAGGCTAGATGCCAATGGAGTTGTTTTTAAGTCTAACATGAGTATGCCATGCAAATAAAGGCATTTTAATTGTTTTAAAAAGAGAGTGCCTTGGAGGTTTCTTTTTTATTTGTGTCTACATGTACCCAAAAGAGCAACTCAAACAAACTCAGTCCAGGAAGCACTCCTACCCAAACATGTTCTGATTTTTGCATTGTTCGATTTGTCAAACGTAAATAGAGGTGAAAGAATAAAGAAACCTAGCAGGTTGTTTAACAAGCTCTACTGCATTTGAGTTTTACCCTCTTCTACAGTACAAGTACACTAACCTAATGACGCCTTCAGCTGTCTCAGTCGATCAAGTGTCCTTGCACCATAGGGGCCCATCAAGAGTTATTTCTTCTTCCTTCTTTTTCTTTCTGCCTCTTTTGCTCCTTCCTCCATCTTCTCGATTAGTGTTACTAGTATTTGTATCATTGTATCAGCCTCGACAGCTGTGCTCACACTACGAGCGACAAAAGCAACAAAACGGCCAAGCGTGGACAGCTTACATCGTTACCGAGTCGCCGTTGAAGTGTTGCTCAAACGCTCGTTGATGTAGTTATGTCATTAAATAGCACTGGGAACTGGCTAACGGCATTTTTTTTTTAGATGGAACTGAACAGGGTGAAGCAAAAACATATGATTGGTTGATGCTTCATCGCGTCATTGGAGTGCTGAAAAAGATTGCTGTGACGCTCGCAGTGTGAAGTTTCAGGATACATTCCCTTTAAGATGTTATTCCACGTGCTGGGAATAAAAAAGTACTGGCTACTGGCTTTTAGTACAAAAACTTTGGCTCTTATACTACCCTTCTAAAAATTCAAATGTGTGCATAGAGCGTAATGAACGGATATGCAATGGGAGTTTATTTTTGTTGAGCCTTTCAAAGCTGACTTCATTAGGCATCAGCGCTGATTGAACGCTATTTTTATGGGTGTATGATTAAGCTTTTTTCCAGGAGTGGTTATTCTCTCAGCTATCTCTACTGTAGATAGTATCAGCGAGCTCCCTGTTTTGATGTGGAAATGATGAGCTTGTTAAGCCTGGCCCATAAAATCACCATGAAATATTCTCTATTTTCCTCCACGCCAACTCAAGTCTTTGCATACGGGGTGCCAGGGCTGGGTAATAAATATGCAGGGTGACAGAATTCACAGTTTTAAAAACAGCTTCCCACTGATGTGGCACATTGAACTTTGCAGGGTGCAGGAATTCGAAACTTCCCATCATCATCAGATCCTCTTTGATTCAGGGAGGCTCCTCCTCTTCTCATGCCCTTCATACAACTTCATGCATGTACAGATTCACACACATTCCCACACACACAAGGTATAAATGAACACACACACACACACACACACACACACACGTTTAATAGGAACTCATGAAAGTCAATGGGCTCAGAGATGGAGCAGAGAGGCTCAGGCCAACAATCTGGCTGGCAGGTGCAAGGACCAGCTTGATAAGTACATGATAGCTAAACACACCGGTGCCACCAGTACTGCGCATGTATGCTCCATAGAACAACCGATAGCTATCTGGTGTGTTGTTTACATCCACTGACGTGTCTTCCTGCAGATTCCAGTGCACATTATAGCTGCTTGGTGAGTCACACTCTGATGAGGATGTTGCTCAGGTCTGCAAGGACGTCTTGCATTTCAGAAAACAGTAAACTAACCCTAACCCTGTACCACGCCATAAATATAACAACATATCATGCACACACAACTAATGGCAGATAATTAGGTCTAATATGATACTGGCTCTTCGATAGACACCTCAACATTAAATAAGTCTCCACACTGTGCTGGACAGCTAACTGATATAAATAAATATCTTTAGAGTGCCTTTGTACCTACACGCTTGCTGGCCTAAAAGAAAGCAATTTAGTACTTGTACGTACAGCAACAGCAACAACAGTTGCCCTTTCAATTGAATACAAGTGTGAATACTTGAAGGGATAGTTTGGGTGTTTTGAAGTGGGGGGGTTTGAGGTATTTATCCATAGTCAGTGTATTACCTACAGTAGATGACAGTCGGCACACCCCCAGCTTGGAGAAGCAGACAGGATTTACCGCACGAAACCAAAGTAATGTACCTCTATAGACGGGGCCGGCAGCAAAACATATTATACCACTTAAAGGGAAGGCCCACCTAAAAAAATCAATATCAGTTTAAGTGGAGGCTATATTTAGAATATTTTTGCCGGTTTACCATGCCGTGAGACAGTCCTTTCCGACGGGGAAGGGAAGCCGTTGTCTCCATCTATGCTCTCGCCAAAGCCACCAGACTCCATTAAAAAAAACCTGTAATTTTACCTCGCAGAACAAGGGGATTGCTGACCTACCGGTGCCTCGATCGGTCAGTTTGTTTGTGCTATTGTGTGACTTTGTTGAATCCGAACTGACCAAAGTCACACAATAATACAAACAAACTAACCGATCAAGGCAGCGGTAGACCAAGAACTTCGCTGTTATGCGAGGTAAAATTACTGTTTTTTTCCAATGGAGTCTGGTTGCTTTGGCGAGAGCATAGATAACGGATTAAGTTCCCCGTCGGACACATAGACTGTATATTTGTCTCATTGCAAGGTAAACGCAGGTACATTCTAGGTGTTTTCTTAGCCATTCACCGTGCATGTTCCCCTCAATCACTTGCTGTCTGGTAGTCAGACGGCGTCAGAATGTGTATTTAGGATCGGTCTGGCATGTATTTGTTGGTGTTGGTCTGTGTATTTATAGTGAAAAGAGCCTGGTTGGTAAAGTGCTCTGGGGAACACATTGTACCAGGCAGAGAGTGCTGCAGAGCAGAAGATTGCTACTGCACTTCTCACAGGTAATCACTGACAAACAAGCCAATAAATAGAGAGAAGAGCTTACACACATACGAACACACACACACACACACACACACACACACACACACAGCCCACACACACACAGCCCACACAGACAAATACCTAAGAGCACTTAGAGTTCAACTATGACTTGAACCCCTCTTTCTAGACTGAGATCATTACCACCGAAAGGGAGTGAACACAGAAACCAAAAAAATGTGACTCCTCAATTCATTCCCTCATCCTGCCGATCTTTTCACTCCTGAGTGACCCCGACGAGACGAGCGAGCAGAAAGGAACATGAAAAGCAGCAGATTCAGATTCAGGAGTAATTGCAAGCGGAAGAAATACGCCACGTAATGTGACATTCAGTTCAAAATGCAGCCTCTTGAATTATGCTATCTCCTCACAAGCACGAGCTTCACTCATTTCTTATCTGTGCCCGATAACCTTTGTGGGGTTCGCCAAAAATGAAATGCATTCTTTGGGAGGAGGCATTTCCCCCTCTTTGGTACTGCAGTACAGTACACAGTCAAAGAAACTGTGAGCAATAACTCGGGGGGTCAAAAGTTTACCAGATGCAAGAATAAGTGGTGTTTAATGCCTGCAGCGAGCAGTCATAGAGCTCTGCTAATGCAGCAAAAGTCATTTAGCAAGCAAGAGTGTAATTGAATGGTAAAATCTATTATATGAATGTCCAGCAGGTAATTAGCATCGACTGGACTGAGTAGTGAAACTTTTATTTGCTCATACTAATGACAAAACACCCCAAAAACAGATTTTCAGCTAGATCATGTGTGCCACATGAGACAACATTTCACTATGAGGAGAAGCTTATATGATTTGATGCATTTTCCTTCATATACAAGTCCAAGTGCTTACTGGAAGTCGAGCTCAAATTTTTAACGACAGACTTCTCGTGCTACACTGAGTTTAAGCCATTTTGACTCTGTGTCTGATCGTAAAAATGAGGGAGGATTCTACGGATTAGAGCAACGCCAATTAGACATTCACCATGGCAAGGTTAATGAAGGATTAAGCCATGAGTTGGGACCCCTTTGAAAATCCTGGGACCTATCTGCACACTGCAATTCTAAGGGACGAGATTTTTTGGAAACCCAATTAAGTAGCAAATTCAGGTTTTCTGATAGGAACGCAGAAACAAGAAGAAACCTCAGATAAGTAAGTACACGCTATTTAATCCTATTCTGACGGCTTTGGCACGACGGCATCCAGGGTTCACAAACGCTGTACATACAGTATAGGCTATATACCACATGCACGCATACATACATACGCATGATAACATGTACAGTACAAACCCTACCTGCACCAGATTCCAGCCCTCCAAGGACTCGGCGATGATGGAGGTCACGGAGGGGCAGACGCCGCCGAAGATCATCAGGTGTTTGGGACCGTAGCATATGGCATCAAAGAAGGCCCTCAGCCCCTTGGCGTTGTCACACTACAGACAAATAGAGTCACAAAGAAAAGAGAGAAGGGATGTTTTAATTAGTTTCTAATTGTAAAAACCAGGAGGAAGTAAATGCACATCAAATTTAAGATGAGGTTCAGCAAGACCGAAAGAGGATATAGGAGGAGAGAAAAAAGGGAGGATGATGATGTCAGCCTGCCATGTGGCTGGCTCGTAAGAGACAAATCCGAATGTTAATTCTACTTTGAAGAGCGGCAACAATGAATCGATTAGTTGTCAGCTACTATAGTAATCCCAAACTATTTTGATAATCGATTAATCTGTTTGAGTAATTTTTAAGAAAAAAAACCCCTCCAAATTCTCTGATTCCAGCTTCTTAAATGTGAATATTATCTGGTTTCTTTACTCCTCTGTGACAGTAAACTGAATATCTTTGCGTTGTGGACAAAACGAGACATTTGAGGACGTCATCTTGGGCTTTGGGAAACACTGATCTACATTTTTCACCATTTTCTGACATTTTATAGACCAAACAACTAATCGATTAACCGAGAAAATAAATGACAGATTAATCGACAAAGAAAATAACCGTTAGTTGCACCCCTACCACTACTTTGCAAATTATATCTAAATCCCAATTCTAAATATACAGATTTGTGCTCCTCTGCAACAAATAGATAAATTGTATTTTTTCTGTTTGTTTATGTCAGGAGAATAAGTAAGGTAGCTGAGTCGAAGAAGCACTGTAGGGCAATACTCGATACCCTAATCTGTGAGTCAATGAATCAATAATTACCAACTGTACAAGAAAAACTGCAGTGCTCACAAGGTCATTACACTCCGACATACTGTGATGGATGCACTGCAAAAACCCCGTCCTCACTAGTGTCGGTTCCTTGTAATGTATACCGTTTATGAAAAACGATGTGACATTTAAATAACATTTAACTTATTACACTCTCGAAGCGCTGTGGCACATACTAACACACAGTAATTGGAGCCATGTGTGTGTGTGTGTGTTTTGAAACCATCATGTAAAACGGTGCATCTCACAGGCTGCGAGAGCGGGCCCCCGCTCTGATCCAGTGCTGCAGAATGCAGCCATTTCACGTCACTATAGCAACCGGAGGAAAAGAGTGTGCGAAAGGGAGAGAGAGAGAGAGAGAGAGAGAGAGAGAGAGAGAGAGAGAGCGAAATGAGAGAAGAGATGAAAAAAAAAAAAACAGTGTAGGTTCCTATTGATTGCTACATGACCTGGCTAACCGGTTTTGCTGTGATTCCCTGATTTCCACACTTTGTAATGATATTCCCATCAGCAGTAAACACTTCCTCCGCTCACTCCTCTTATTATTGCCACTCAATTCAGGATGTGTTCCTGTGTGTGGCCGACAGATAGATGGACTGACTGAATGGCAGGTGGTGTGTGTGTGTGTGCGCGTGTGCCTTCTGACACACTCCATCTCATCTGGAGAGTTATTTGACCTTGTTAGCCGGCAGCTGAATGAGATTTCCCGCCGAACAACAGCAGAGCCGACCCTCCGCGGCGCAGATTGAAAAACTCAAAATCGAATGTGGAGAAACGAGTCTCCTAACCAGACTTGTAGGACTGTATGTTGTGATCTGTCGGTAACTTTATTAGGAGCATGGCAGGTAGCACTGCTGCAGGCTTGACACCTCTTTACATCTTGTGTTTTTCTCTTGTCTGGTCAACTTTTCTGAGCGGAGGATGATCGTCTCAGAGCCCTAAATTGAGGTGGAGGACACCCTGCAAGTATGAGCTGCTACAGCCGTCTCCTTGCATTGCACTCCACAGTCTGATTTAATCATAGGATTTAAGACTCTTTTTGTGCGAATGCCTTTGAATTTTTGAAGTAGAAGACCAGGTAAAGTCAAGCCTTTCCCCCTGTGCATGTACACTCATGCTGGCAGAGAACAATGCATGCTGTAGTGTCAGTCAAAAATAGACTAGATTGCGGATATGCCTCAGGTGAAATGAGAGGGAGAGGATGTGATTAGACACAGTGGGGATTCCTTATCCTGGCCACACGGCTGAATAAAACAGCAGGCTATTAAAGAAGATATCCCATTTGCATACTCTTATCATTCATTTCTCTCCAGCTGGCCATAACAAGGAGGGTTGGTAGGATTGTGACTCTCAATTGGTTACCATGCAACAGAGAAGAAATGTGGGCAACTAAACTTGTCAACGTGAGCACAATGGAGCTGGGTGATATCGCAGGTTTAAGCTGATTTATTACGGAGAGTGACAATGTAGTGTAGGTGGTAAGGAATGGTTATGTTCCTCGCTCCCCCCTGCAGCAAATCAAACTGTTTTACAGCGTTTGAAACCAGGGGATGGGGAGCGAGACAGGCCCAAAGGTCACACACAGTATAGCATTATTTATCTGCTGATTATCTTCTTTATGAATCGATTAATCAAAAATGTCGCATCACAATTTTCTCAAGCCCAAGGCAACATCTTCAAATTGTTCATTTTGTCCAACCAACAGTCCAAATGTGTGGCATTTTTTGTTTGATAAATAACTTAAAGGTGCTACATACAGGCCTGGGAGTATTTCTATTGCCTCTCAACAGCTCTCAACATGGCGACAGCTAATGGTGGCTCGCAGCTAACGGCGCCAATAGTGCTAAACAGCGCAAACAACAGCGACAGTGCTGACAGAGATAACAGTGTTTACGTGTGGAGGAACTGGAGGGTGGGCTCTACGCTTCCGCGATGATGCTGTCCGTTGGGACGCCGTTATCAGCTGTAACCGGCGTATGAGAGCAGTGCAGAGCGGTGGCCACGAGCTAGCCAGTGGGGCACGCTCACATGCACAAACATGCACTAAAAGCATCCACGGTCGGCCCGGCGCTGTCAGCAAAGCACAGAGAAACTTCATTCTCTGCTCAGGTAGACATTACTCCTCTATATCTTTACATAGCAAATAGTTGTTTGCTGCTATATTAATGCTCTGGATATCGAATTTAGCACCTTTAAACGACTTATCGTATATCAAGATAATTCAAATCGGTTGATCCATCAACTAATCGTTTCAATTCTAATCTTGTAATTTTCTCAGATGACTATGGAATCACTCATCTGAAGTTACAATAAGTAATGAAAAATCACCAAAATAAGAACCTCTAGCTTTGTCGTGGATGAAGGAATTCAGCGGGGGGAAAGCAAGAAAGCAAAGCAGCTTCAAGTAAAGCTAAAAATAAAAAACAAAGCTATCTCATTCCTTTTTTCTTTCGTTCTCTGTCTCCCCCCCCCCCCCCGCTTCCTTCATCCTCTCCTACTTTTGCAAGGCACACACATGCACAAAATCTGTTGTGACTGCTCACAGAGCCTTGACCGGTGTGTTGTCATGCCAACAGTGTGACTATCCACACTTTGTGCGCTAGCTGAGGGAGGAGGCCGCGGCAGGGCCGGTGTGGCGATGGTTATATTTAGCCTCTCATTAGGTAGCACGACCACTCAGACATTAATCAATACTTATTCAGCTATGGAAACACTGTGAAGCTTGATGCCGGATGGACAAAGCAAGATGGACGGGAGAGAGGCAGAGGCATATAATGGGACAAAAAGAGTGAAGAGGCATGGGGACGGTGAAGGTGATGGTGGGAGAAAGAGGCAGAAACAAGCAGCTGAATAGAGTGAAGAGGTATTAGCCTGACATTAAGTGCGCACTAATAAAGCCAAGTCAAACGGAGTTATAAACCTGCCCTCCATTATAACCCCACAATGGAGTCATTCACGACTGCGAGATTGATTCAGTGGCTCTCTGTGATGCTCAGCTGCACATTATGCCCTGCACAGTCCATCAATTATGGAAAAAATACATTTTAATATCAAATCTAAGGCTCTTTTTTATCGATTACAGTTTGAATCTTTAGATCTTTTGTCGCTCACATGAGCTCATCATGTACCGGAATGAATAGAAGGAGAGGTAAATTAATCTCTCCTTCTAGCCATTTCTTTCACTTGCATATCCTTATTCAACAGCACTGAGACATTGATGTATTTTTCAAGGATTCCCGAGCAGTCACTGAGAGGTTTGGGCACAGGCTGTATGTTACGTCCCAATTTTCTCCAAGAAATATGCTCTAAACAAGGTATAAAGGGAGACAAATATAACTATCCTGACAAACACAAAGAAGTTCGGAGGAAAGACTGGTACAATGAGGGAGGCACGGCAGCACTTAACTCCCGAGTCGAGCAGCAAGACATACTACAGCATTTTATTTCCCTCTTCCCCAGTCTGAAATCTAATTCCTGGCATTTGGAGGCCATTTGGAGCAGATCGATGGGGGATAACGCCCGTAGTAATCTGTTTGACCGCCTTGGGAGACGGCCAGGGAAGGTGTGTGGGTGTGTGTGTGTGTGTGTGTGTGTGTGTGTGTGTGTGTGTGTGTGTGTGTGTGTGTGTGTGTGTGTGTGTGTGTGAGTTGGGGGGCTGATGGCGGACAAACCTGGAGATGGAAACTCAAGGGAACCCTGTCTAATGGTGAAGATCCATAAACTAAAGTTTACTTCGGGCGACCACAGCATGCTGTCCTGCAGTTCATACACACACTGGAATCCGACTTTTACTTCACTCGCTGGATTTAGACTTGTTACAATATTCTAGGGCTGCACAATTAATCGAACATTAATCGAGATCACGATTTTGGCTTCCCACAATTAAACGAACACGATCGACTGCGATATCGACGTTTGAAATGCGTGCTCCGTTCATAAAAAAACTGTTGCATAAATCAAGCGCTTCCTAAATTAACAGCTAGAGATGCACCGTCAATCAGCAGCCGATCGAAGCCGGCCCGGTTTTCAGCAGTCTCATATGTCCGCACACACGTGCAGCCGCCACATGATAGTTTTACGTCGGCACACAGCGGCACAGTCAGTAATGTCACACACACACATAACGTGTCGTCGGTGTAGAAGTTCTTCAGCGTGAGTGAAGAAGATATAAAGCTGCAATTTATCACAACTGCAAGTCCAAAATCAGCCGTGGAGGAACAACCTTAAAAACATTTGGAACAACTGACTTAATCAGACTCTTATTATAATGTAATTCGTTCTCATGATGCTGCTCAGAGTAATCGCAGTGACCGGCTCGTCTGCCGACAGCACGGAGCACGTTATGGTGCGTTCAAGCTCTACTCAGTAAAATGAGTATTGGGCGCTGGTAAATTATAACGCTATCATGATGCATTCATATGTAATGTTGTAAAATGTAGTTTTCGGTGAGAAACTGGAATAAATCCAGTTGTTTGAAGGAGATGTTTGCACAGCAGTATATAATAGATATTAGAGACAGAAATATGACCCGTTTAACTTCCTAACACTAGCTCTAAGCAGATTAATAACATATAATTAGAACTACTAATGCCAAGATTTTTTTTTAATCAAAGCAAATATTTAAATAAAAATACAATCATTTATTTCCTAATCAATTGCATTTTGTGTTTTTATGCAAATAACCACTTGAGATGACGATAAAAATTTACATTAAGAATTTTTGACGGTTGGAATGCAGTACAACATGGAGGTGAAAGCAGCTCTCTGATTATTTAAATGTGAAATTGCAATAAAAATATTTTGTCCCTAAAATCTATGAATAATCGTGATAATAAACGTGATCTCAACAATGATCAAAATAATCGGGATTAGCATTTTGGCCATAATCGTGCAGCCCTACAATATTCACACTATATTACTGTTTTAATTTTGCAAAAATGTCTCCTCCTCACCTTCGCTTTCCAGTGCAGTGAGTTTGCACCACTATTCTTACCATTTAGAGGATATTACCGATGGGACGGCTGGCCAAGGAGGAGTTTATCACAAATGCTCCTCAATCTATTGTCTCCATTACATTTCATTCACTCTGACCTTTACACAAAGCTGCTGAGATTCATCCGTATTGATTTATCATTACATGATGACATTAGCCTACTGTTATTGTGCTACTGATAAATCACACTCAATTAGGCTAAATGTGAGGAAACAGCTGCCCAGGAATGTCAAATTATCTCATGTTCCATGTGATCATTTGCATCCATTACATATTTTTAATCTAAATTCTGTAACGTATTGGAAAACGGCACATCTTTAAAAAGGTCGGCATGCATCATCGCTGCTTTTACGGAAAATAACTTCAAAGCACATCTCACCAATAATAAATCACAATAGAGGATGACACACATGAAACACATCCAAAATCTTTTGGTTTTTCTCAAGTTTAACAGACAGGCTTTATAAATTAAGTTCCTCTGAATGAACATGATGAAATGATTGTGCTTTATATTAAAACCACTTAAAACAATCAAAAAACAACAAAGAAAAATCACATTTCATATGACTATGACATGGTTAAGGATCTATGGGGGAAGATAATATCTTTTATAAACAAACTGTTCAATGTCTGCCTGACCAAGACCCCAACCCTGTGTACTTTGGGTATTAATCCCTAAAAATTATCAATTAAAAAAATAATCAAATTCCTGGGGAAAATCTTTTTTAGGGTTAGTAGTTACTTACTTAAGTTGACAGTGCTTGGGTTTAATATGTAGATTATTTCCTGAGGTAAATGAACCTGCCCTATTACACAGGGTCAGCTACAGAACAGCATACCCAGAGTCTATCATTCAAGGCAATCTGAACCCAAATCCTCCATACTTCTAACCAGCTCTATATGTTGAACAACCATGTGGACCCTTTGCATAAAGCTTTGTGTGCGCAGTATGCGTGCGTGTGCATCTGTGTTTGCGTTTGTGCGTGTGCATGTGTGTGATATGTTGACAAGAACAAGAGCTGATCAGAGCACCAGGCTGGAGCTAACCATGATGAAATGCCTTGTTAGCGCTGCAAACAGAGGCAGCTGCACCTGTCCCCCGTCTAATGGCAAATTACTGCACCCAAATCAGCAACCTGCGGCCCGATACTGCACGCTCACACACACATAAGTACACGTGAATGTGAGTGTGCAAACAGAGGGGGGGGAGGGGGGGGGCCTGATCTGATGTCAGAAGCAATCTGCTCTTCACACACTGCGTTTACTCATGACAAGACCACCAGCACAGGTGATTACTGAGAACAAAATCCTCAGGAATCCCACCACAGAAAATATCATCACAGGTTTAAGATTGGATGTGTACACGTTGTCGCCTCATCTATTAAGAAAATAGGATGTCTTTTGCCCACAGTTGTATACTGTGTATATATTTTAGCTGTATGTGTGAACACGATGATAACAACATTACTTCTCTCCATCCAATTAACAGAATCTAAGCGACTTCCACCCTTGGCTTCATTTGTTTAGAATCATTTTGAGTCTTTAGTCAGTAGATTTTACTTGTAACGCTTCACTGAGGATACGTGCATAGCAAGAATATTTATCTAGGAAACCCCCAAAACACCTTGAACAAAGTACGAGGGACGTGTGACAACCCAGAGACACCACACACACTCAAGAAAATAGAGAAAAAACTTAGAATTGGGGAAAAAGATACCTTCTCGTACTCGTTGTCTATAATGCATCACTCTCCATAATTTTCCTATAAAAGTACGAAAAACGATAAATAATAAAATACAGCAATACTTCTAGGAGGTACAGACATTTGTCAGCGTAAACCCCGTCAGTTGCACACACTGCAATGCCGCAATTTACATCTTTGCACTGTCAACAGAAACACATGTTGCATTTGAGTAACTGCGATGAGCCCAACACTTGACATAAATATAGAGGAGTCCTGTATAGGAGTCAACCAAAGTTGCAGAAATAGCTGGTCCACCTTAACAGCCCACATTGAGAGAGTCTGAGCCGTTGTTGTCGCTAACTTCGGGGCTAACCCACTTCACTTTTATCAGCAGGTGTAAGGCAAGACATAGGAACTTGGCTTGGGTCCTGAGGAGTTGTAACATGTATTCAACGACAGCCTGAACTGTACACACAATGCACTGCTACGTTCACAGCTATGACGTTACTGATAACTTCACACTCCCCGTTGGTCTCTCTCAAACGCAAACTCGCTAATGTTACAGGTCGCCGGGATTGCAATACACTGGCTGGCAGAAACCCGTCTCGTTTTCTCAACCCGAAAATACATGAACTTTCTATTAAACAAACACAACGTGTATCTCGACCGCACACTCGCTAACGTTACGCCGGGCTTGCAAAATACAATTTTAATGATAATTCAAATTTGAAACGGTAACACTAACCACCGCAAATTTTACCGTGGTTTATCATGAAACCGGTAACCGTTACATCCCTACTGTCACCGCTGAAGCCTCATTACTTACATCCATCCTGCCTTTCACGCTGCATATGTTCTAAATCATTTCCTGATGTTTCGAGCGTCCGTGCAGCAGCAGCAGTGCACCAGATGCAAAAAGCTGGTCTCTCCTCTAACATCTGCCTCCTGCATGCACTCCTCATTGAATTACTTCCACATCTCCAAGCCAGGAGGAGAGTAAACGTGAGCCAGAATGAATCCAGCGTTTGCTAAAACATATGCTTGGCATTATAAAGCCCTATAGAGTTAGCAGGGGTGCTGCCAATAGGTCAGATCTAAAGGAGATTATCTATTTCCCCATTTACAAACCCCAACTAATCCTCTAAACTCTGTCATGGCTGTCAATACAGAGGAGGAGGAGGAAGAACAAGTGGGGGGCTGTTGTGTATGCGTATCAGTCTGTTAGTAAAGTTTGACTGTTTCAGTGTAAAGGCAATTTAGCTGTGATTGTCTCGATAGTACATCAATAGCAATTTGATAAAACGGGATCCCTGGAGTTCATTGGGGTCATTCATCTGTCAATTAAGGTCAACACTGCTCACTACCCCACTGCTGATTAACTCCTCACACAGCAGTGGCAGCCTCATCTTGCCTGCTACCATCCTCACACACTGAGACAAGAGATCTCCAAGAAGCTAGAGCTATTTGTTCCCCATCAATGAGCCCCAGGGCAATTGAGAGGTCTACTGGGGTGTAACATATCACCCCACCATGCCTTTTCTCTCTCCGTCCAAATAACCAGGAAGACATTTAGGCTGGCAGGTTATTTGCATACTTAAAGAACCAATGTAAAAAAAAGCATTAGCAATAGCCAAAGCTTTAAGTGAGATACTTGGAAAAGAGCAAAAAGAACGAGAGGAAGAAGAGGTGAGGATGAAGCTGAGCAAGCATCAAGGCTCCTTGTGGTGCCATTTAGACAGCGGGCCCAGGAGTATAGGAGGAGAGTACACATTGATTGAGAGAGAGTGGATAAAGTAAAATTGAGAGCAGGGACAGAGTGATGGAGTTTGTTTTTTTTCAATCTGTTCCCTTCCCATTGCATGCCTGCAACATAGAGGGAAAAAAAAAATTGAGGAATCCTCCACTTGTCTGGGGAGAGACTGGCCTTTTAAAATCCACTGCGACAGACTGACTGGGTTGCTGAAGCTGATGGCTGTTTGCCCTCCATCTCCTCCTCTCTCCCTGCAGTCTGGCTCTTGTTATTGCACTCAATCTATCCCTCGCTTTCTCGAGAGCTCAGATGGCCACCAGGATAACCACGGTGGCACGTTGGAAGCCTCTTCGGTGGTGACAAGTCTCTTTCTCTCTTTTTCACTTTCTGTCCACACACACAGACATACACACACACACGTCTCCCCCTGTGTGCATGCTTATTCTCAACACACACACACACACACACACACACACACACACACACACACACACACACACATAAACTACCATCCTTCAGCAAACGCATGCCAAAACACAATCATAAAAAAATACGCACACGTCGGCTCGCTCACGAATCCGAGATAAGCTCAAATTGGCCGGTGGTGCTAAAATCGCAGTGAACACATTGCACCTTTATTAGCAATCTGTGCTGCGCAGGAAGCAGACGCTGTGTTAAGCCTATTACAGGTTGTTGTGCTTTTGACAAGGCCTGACAACAGCTGGAACATGTCGCGCTAACCGGTGAGGGGGACAGACCAAAGAGTAATCCCACTGAAATGAGCCAATCGGTCCCTGAGGAGGCAGTGGACAAGAGAGGAGAGGAGAGGAGAGGAGAGGAGAGGAGAGGAGAGGAGAGGAGAGGAGAGGAGAATGGCCTCTTTAGTGGATTGCCGTTATTAGTCACTTGATAGAAGGATAGTAGCAGACATTATGAGTTCTCACAGCAGGAAAAGCACAACTAATAACATTAATGATGGCCCCCCTTCCATTCAAGCCTCCCAGTAAGCCATGACAGCGTAACAGTGAACCAGCATGCACAATACCAGGACCCTAAAATCGTAGCAGACATCATTAATTTTATTATTACATCAATTACACCAATGCCAAAATGTGAAAAAGGTCTATGTAACTGAATTGCCATTTTTGTTTCCTGTGGCTGTAATATCCATCCCGTCAACATCATTTTCTCTCAACACTGAAGCCGACGTTTCTAAAAGCAGTTTTGTCATGTTGATCGCAGAAATAAAATGACATTTATGCAAAGCTAGTAGCGTTGCTCTATAGATGGCCTGTTGTACGGTCGGTCCACCACTTTGATCCGGCCTGAATATACAATATATCTAAACAACTATGAGATGGACTGGCACAAAATGTGTGCAGCTGTGTTCCATCCCAGATGGTGAATCCGAATGACTTTGGAGATCGCCTGACTTTTTCCTCAGCTCGCCATGAGATACAGCTTTGAGTGAAATGTCTCAACAACTACTGGATGGATTGCCATAAACTTTGTTTGGACATCTCCCTTAAGATAAATCGTTTATAACTTTGTTGATCCCCTGACTTTTCACCTAGCGGCACCATCAGGTCAAAATTGTAGTTTGTGACCAAATACCTGCAACACTAACTACGTGTTTAGCGCTAATTAGCCAATGTTAGCATGCTAACATACTATACTAAGGTGCTGAACATGATAATCATTATAACTTGTAAACATCAGCAGGTTAGCATTGTCATTTTGAGCATGTAAGCGTGCTAAAATTAGCATTTAGCTCAAAGCACAGCCTTGCCTAAAGGCCCTAAAGACACACCAAGCCAATGGTCGGACAATTTGGGGCCGTCGGCGAGCGCCCGTCGCCCTAGTTTTTGTGGTGTGTCCCTCACCGACGGCTCTAGTCCGTGTCTGCGAGAGAAATCGCTCTGATTGACTGTTCAGTTTAAACGAATCAGTGCACGAGAAGAGAAACGGAAGTGAGGAAAGCAAGCCAACGAGTAAAGGCAAGAGGGCGCACACATCATTCCAATACATGGATATTTTCACAACAACACGGCCATCTGGAATGAAGCTAAGTGGTGAGTGAGAGTGGTGTGAAAATGGTCTGGAAACTCTGCTTTGTTTCATGTCAGTATAATAACAACAGCTTGTAAATCCGCAGGCTTTGCGGTGTGCTCGAGTGCAACTTTTTGGCCAAGACACAGGCAATGTGAGGCGACGCAACAGGCGGCCTTTGTCGCCGTTAGTTCTCTGATGTTGGTTGGTTGTGTCTGAGCCTTACTGTAAGTACAGCCTCGCAGAGCTCAAAGGTATTATACAGTTTCTGCATCCAAGAAGTAAAAAATTCAATGTACATCCATTATGTATAATGTGAGAACTCTGGCCTGACAAGAGGAAGGTTGTTTTCATACCTGCCCGATAGAATTTGAACACGAGGGTCCAATAAATGTCATGTACTTTATCATTAAGCTCAACAGCAGAGGTGCCCCAGCTGGTGTATCTGCTAACTAGTATGACAGACTGGAAGAGGGGGGGGGGGGGGGATGTGGACAGAAGAGAGGGAAGAAGGAAGAGAGAAGAAGAGAGCTCATTATCAAGTTAATTGTTTCTCGGCCCCGAAGGTCCTCCGCTCTCTCCCGCGGATGAATCCGGTAAAGCGGGGCAGGAAGAAGAGAAAGAGGTGGGTGATTTTGGTTAATGGTAAAGTGGTAAATGAGTGCAGCACTGGGTTAAGAATCAGTTTGGTGGTATGCAAGTGTCCAGGGCTACTGCAGAGAGAGACATTTCTGCAAGTCTATTAGCAATTTAGTCTTCCTGATTTGGGGAGTCATGGTATCCCTGCTGCTACAAAATTTACCACGGTCGATTTTGACTCGAGGCATCGCTCATAAATTTGTTTTCCTCGGTTTTATCACCGCCTGCACGACCCCAAATGAACTCAAAATGAAAAATTGCTAGCCTTCAAGATACTTGTTAGATTATGTTTGAGTTTTTCTCAACTGAAGCAGCCTATAAACCGAATAATAAGGGAGCACATAAAATCCCTCATATATTTCTTGTCAATTATGGACATAAAAGCTTTATGGACAACAACTGTGTGAAAGTTTCAACCCAATCCATCCCTTCTCTCTTTCCCAATCTTATGAAAAACTCTTCCAGCATAAATATACAAGTCCTGCCGGATAACGCTGACCTTTGCTTTTCACATTTAAAAGTCCCTGCCTCCACTTTTTTTTATAAGCCCTCTCCAGCCTGTTTACCTCGTTTTATGCTGTCTGCAAGAGTGGAGACCATCAGTCATGTACAGGTTAGGAGGAAAAGAGAGATGAAAAACCATTTTATATTATAGCTGAAACATACACAAACTAGACCGTGACGGGCTGCATCATCTCAGTTGCCCAACGGAGCAGAGGCTGAGTGGCGTGGAATGATGATTCTCCAAGAGCGCGGGAGCTTAGTGTGTGTTGCTCGCAAGGTACTGCTCTGTGTCTGTCACCTTATAGCTGACAGCGCTGCCGTTACCTGTACAGTTACTTACGGCTAATATGCGAAATAGGAAACCTGACAAAATACCTGAGTGTTTGTATCATTGTGTGCTGCTGCTGCTGGCTATTTAAAGGAACAATCAACCACAATCATTGACCAAAAATTCACCAATTAGCACCACTAAAGCTCGCTAATTAACATGCTGTGCCTCGTCAGTTTGAAGTGTGAAATATTTGTGGTTTTATGGGGGTTGTGTGTCAGACTATTTCTTGGTCGGATGCGGTGACTTCCTGGAATCCAGGCTAGCCGTTCTCCCATGTTTCCAGTCATTATGCTAAGCTAACCAGCTGCTGGCTGTACAGTAGCCTTATATTGAATGGACAGATATAAAAAACTGGTATCAATCTTTTCATCCAACTCTCAGAAAGAAAGAGAATGAGCAGTGGTGTAGTGGTCGTTGATGAGGTGGATGTACTAGGTAGATGGGTTAGGTTACCGATGAGGAAGTGGGTATATATTCTCCTATATATTCTAATGGCTTTTTGGCTGATAGTTGGGTATACCGTAAACTGCCAGTGAAAGAGGTGGGTAAACCCGCCAATACACCACTGCAAATAAGCGTATATCGAAAAAATGTCAAACTATCCCTGTGAAGTGCGTGCCTTTGTGCATGTGCATCGTTATCTCCTTCAACTTTGTTCCTATTTGAAACTATTTTACATTAGCAGAATATTGTAAAATCAAGTCTAAATAATACTGATATTGGAACTCACACACAATATTCAGATTTCAGAAAAGGATGGTCAAAATCAAAGAGGCCATACCTCGACTTTTAATCTCTAGTATAGCTTTTAGAGCTGCAACGATTAATCAGTTAGTTGTCAACTATTAATCGCCAACTATTTTGATAATCGATTAACTTGTTTGAGTAATTATTTAAGAAAAAAAAGTTCAGCTTCTTAAATGTGAATATTTTCTGGTTTCTTTACTCCTCTATGACAGTAAACTGAATATCTTTGAGTTGTGGACAAAACAAGACGTTACAGGACGTCATCTTGGGCTTTGGGAAACACTGAAGGACATTTTTCATAATTTTCTGACATTTTATAGACCAAACAACTAATCGAATAATCGAGAAAATAATCGACAGATTAATCGACAATTAAAATAATCGTTAGCTGCCGCTCTAATAGGTTGAGCTCCAAAAAAGCTGGATCCTACAATTCCCATGATGCAACTTGATGGTGTATTTCACTAGACCATCCTTTTCCTGATTAAAAAAAACATGTCTTTCAAACTCCAGCCTCCCATTTAGTATTCAGCACCACTTTGCCGAGATAACCCGAATCATCAGGGTTATTTTTTCAGACTTGACAAAGCTCCTCCAGAGCCACAGAAGACGTTATGCAGCTGTTGACGGCTGAGTAGTACTCGCCACGACTAGAAACCTGCTTTTGATATGTACAGTAAAAGCTATTCCCTGAAGGTTGAAGAAGGTTGATGGTTTAAATGATAGGAGGCGAACAGGAGGCATCGCACTTGATCACACACTTACTTTGTTTTGCAGTGACTTCACCTGTCAGTCACTCTGGTGTGACGTTTTCATTAATTTCCAACATGTAACACATAATGGGGGGGTTTATTTTAGATTCGGTTTGACATTGTCTTTTGGAAGGGCAATTTTCCCAACGCAATCGTCACGCAAGTCACATTGGTGTGTGTTCAGGTGACATTGCCAGAAGTCCATGCTACTATTGGTTATCTAATAAGGGCCATTTAGAGAGTGGAAAAAAGGCAGATATTGCTGTTGACATTTAGTTTGGGTCTGAAAGGACAAACACTGGCAGATTGCTCATCCTTCTCCAAATGAGGAGGACCATCTACTGACAACTTTTGTGACGAGGCAGAGAGGAGTGCGGCACCTTTCTTTATTTCACACAAGACAGATGGGATTCTGGGAAGTGTAGGCATGGCGGACTGTGGAACTGGATTAAAAAAACTGGCTGTCATATTGGGTGAGTGGGTGCACGGAGGTCTGTGTGTGTGTGTGTTTGTCTGTGTGTACTAAGTAGGATAGAGCAGAGCACAGTTCAGGCTGTCCCTCTCTGCAGCCTAGGGATTCTTCTGTCCACGCACATCAATCTTGTTACAGCAGAACGCCGCCTCCCAGGAATCCTGGCCTAGTCTCTGTTTGGATTTAGGACCTCTCTTTCCTTCTTTAAACCGCTCTTCCTCTCTCCCTATCAACCACTTCTTTCTGTAGTTCACCAATCATCATCATAATTTTTTTCTCTCTGTATCGCAGTTACTTCCTCTTCTCTTCCTCTTTCTGTCACCCGCCCGCCTCTCTTTCTCCCCTACCAATTCTCTCACTCTCTCTCTCTCTCTCTCTCTCTCTCTCTCTCTCTCTCTCTCGCCTCCAAGAGGTCTAAAGTTATTAAGGGTCATGGCTGTAAGCATTGCATCATTAACGCATCTTCTCTGGATGTTAACGTTGCAGTTTTCTGCTCAATCCAATTAATTTCCCAGTTAATCACCTAACCATATTTTTTTTCAAAGGATGCTTTGAAAGGGTGGACCGACACAACACGGCAAGCTAATGTGCTTATCAATCATTTACATTAGCTGAAAATTGATTAAATAGTCAGTGACAGGAGAGCACAGAGGATTGCTGAGTAGC
Organism: Sebastolobus alascanus; assembly: GCA_916701645.2. Classification (NCBI taxonomy): domain Eukaryota; kingdom Metazoa; phylum Chordata; class Actinopteri; order Perciformes; family Sebastidae; genus Sebastolobus; species Sebastolobus alascanus. Next base: position 9,570,627 of record CAKAOJ020000009.1, read on the forward strand.
CGTTGGCGGTAAATGGATAATGACATCCAAGTGAAATGAAAAGACGCAGGGAAATGTGGACATTTCAGGATGGATAGTAGGGGTGGGGGAAAAAAAATTGATTGACCTATGTATCGCGTTTTTTTAAGATTTTGAAATCGATTTTTTTAATGCCAGAATTGCTATATTTGCTTCATTTGAGTCTATGTGGAGGTAGAAGGAAGTTACCGCTTTTATTGTTGTAGTCGGAGAAACGCGACGTCATATCCGTCCCGTATCCGTCAACCAAAACAAAGAACGCAGCCGGTCACAACCAGCCAGAACGAGAAGGTAGAAAACGTTGGAGGGTCCTCGTGGATACGACCTGCACCCTCACATAAAGAGACCGGAGCTGACGGGGCGAGCTAGCGAAGGACATGGCGAAGTTAGCGGAAGTATACACGTGTGACTACATCCGGTTTTCAAAATAAAGTGTTAACAAAGGGAACTGTATATACAAAAGGAGGGAAATGTCTTTATTCTTTGATTTTTGGGTTGCTGGAAAAAATGTAATAAATAATGTCTGACAATGACTGATATATTTGACTTCAGGACATCTCTGACTACATACAAGCTGAAAATCAAACATTTTTACTGTATTAATTTAGATATTTTCCAAAGTAAAGTCCCCTAGAAGTTTATGATTCAACTTTTTCTCATGGTCTAGTGTTATAAAAGTTACGGCACCCAAGTATCGTGACATTATCGAATCGGGAGATAGGTGTATCGTCGCAGCTCTGTACTATTATTTATTTCTAACAAAAGGGAAGGAAATGCCACAATTTATGACCGCCAATTGACAAAACTAAAAAACATTTTCAGAGGTCCAATCACTACTCTTTGTGTGCCTGCTTTGGAGCAGCAGTGCTTCACATTAACTGGGAGGTCCACTGCCTCCCAACACATGCAGAAACGCACACAAAAACACCATGCGTGCACCCTGGGATTCATCAACCAGCGTATATTTAACCAGGCTGGGGGCCATGCCAACAGTGTCCACAAACAATCATTAATCACGACACCACACACACATGGACACACACACATGCACCATCCAACCAGGTGGTCGACTCTTGTCTCACAATAGCTCATTTCCGGGCCAAATAAACACTCCAGTTGAGGGCATTGACTGTGAGTGCTTGTCGTTTCTAATGAATCGCTTATTGACTGGCCCGTATTGAGGTGAGGAGCAATAAGAAAGAGTCTCTCTCTCTCACCCTACAGGGTGACGGTACAGCAGGAATGTGACAGCCCGAGCGATCGGACAATACCGTCTCGTTTGAGAAGCTGACGTACAACACTGTGTTGCCATAGCTACCGAGAAAGAGAGCGAGAGGGGAGGTGATGGAGAGGAGGAGGGAGAGAAGGGGCTAGACTGCAAAGGAAAATTAATTTGTGTACAAGGCCATGTCGCAAAGAAAATTGCTTTTTTTTTTTCCTCAGATGGGGACAGAGGGAGAAGCCATTGTTAGGCTCGTGCTCGTGCTCGCGTGGTTAAAAGGTGGATGTCTGTGTGTATGTCATGTGTGTGTGCGTGCACGTGTCTACAGCCAGATGCCATCTCGGTGGATTGTGGGAAGAAGTGTTGCAGGATGTCAGAAGGCTCCTCGTTGCAGAGGCTTTTAAATAAAACAGACAGAAAGGCTTAAAATAAGACGCAGCCCGTGGAGCAGGATACACACACTAACGCAAAGTAAAGAGAGAAATTAAGAGGAAAAAACTGACGAATGTACAGCGTCTGTGCATGTGTGTGTGGCAGGCAGAAAAGAACATGTGAAAGAAGGAGCACACTTTGCATACATCTCTCTGACACACACATACAGAGAGAGATTTCTTCTCTTTTCGTGGCATGACGAGTCGTCTGAATTCCACGGCTCTCTAAGTAGGTCATGCAGCCTTTTTAGAGTTCCACTCCTCCCCACGCTGCATCAAAAATGCATAAATCCCTGCACATTCTCCCTGCTAGCAGCTTCCCGGGCTGGCTAAAGCACATCTTTAGTGATTCTAATCCCATCAAAGGTGGTTCTGCTGGTATGTAAACACAACATGGGATAAAAAAATAAAAATGCCTTCTCTGGCAGTTACATTCATGACGACTCCTCGTTTTGTTTTGGGGAATGTTCATGAGGTTATAATGCAGCGATCCACTTAGTGAATAGGTGTTGATGGTGGGGGCGAGGTGTATGGGATACGCAGTTTGGCTCAAGTTTGGTTAGAACAAAAGAGAGCTGAGCGTCGAAGCAAGGCCGGTTGGCGATGCTATCTCCAAAGATGCACTCCACTGTCAGATGAGTCGAATGGGGGAGGAACAAAGTGAACGATAAGGTGAGATAAGCGCCGGCATGCCTTCGGACAATGGAGGAGCAATCAAGAGATGCTGCCTTTACACGGTGCAGAAATGTTACGGCTGATGTTCAAAGGGTCCTTTGTGAGAGCTGTGGCGCGGTATCTTTTCACCTTTTGCAGATTTAAAATGTAATATATCAAAAATATTTTCATTATCCTGCATTCAAGAAGTAAATTACAGTTGTTCCGATACCGATATTGGAAATGCGTCCGATACTGCCCAAAATTCCAGTCTATGCACCGATCTGATACCATAATTTATTAACCCCGAAAAAAATCGACATGTTTAGCTAGAAGTCAATTCTTCTTCGCTAGTAGCCAAAAACAGTAGCCTTCACTGTGCTGTCACCCTGGATGTATCATGGCTGCCACTGGCAACTACTGTTTTAGAGCAGCAAAGAAGAACTGATTGCAGGTAGTGTGTCACAGCGCGGTGCTAGTGGAGAGTGTGACGGTAGTCAGAGAGAGGAAAATGTCAGTCATTTGGAAATATTTCACAGTGGAAAATCCAACAAGTAAAACGGCGATATGTTCAGTATGTAAGGCTTCTGTGTGAATATTGTACCCTCCAGGACAAATGAGCACACAGGCTGTCTGCTGAGGAGACAGCTTAGAGAATACAGAATTATTATTTATTGTTAGTTTCATTTATTTATTTATTCTTTGTAACTGACAAACTGAATAATAAAAGAAAGTTCTATTGCATTCATTCTCTTTATGCATTTGTTCATGTTTTACAAACGGTTTAACCTGAGCCAGGCCATACAACAAAGATAGTAATCATATCACATCCATACCTGGTCAGTAGTAAACAGCTGTTTAATAATAATAATTATAATATTTTTTATCACGCTAGTATCGGATCGGTACTCGGTATCGGCCGGTACCGCAGGTTCAGGTATCGGAATCGGTATCGGGAAGGAGAAAATGGTATCGGAACATCTCTAAATTAAATCAATGACATTAAAAACTACTTAACAAAATGACTTGTTGCCGTTGAAATCCATGAATCCTTTTTCTCTTTTAATTCACTACAGAGTCGCGTTAAAATACGGACAGACATTTTACCTGTGCTTGGGCATACGTGAGCTATGCTTTACGTCAACCCAAAGTTCTCTTTCTCGCTCTGGGTGTTGAGTTCATCCACAGATGAATAATTGAGCAGATCACAATAATAGTCTTCCTCCGTTACATCCCAATCTCTGACCACTGAGGCACCCATGGGACCACATGTGACAGTCATCACCAGTGACTCTTCGCGACTGCATCACCTATCACACTGCTCCTGTGTGTGTGTGTGTGTGTGTGTGTGTGTGTGTGTGTGTGTGTGTGTGTGTTGGTCCTGTGTGTGTGTGTGCCTGAATAATTTAAAAGAGAGCAAAGTACCCATTCTAAATTACATGTAAGACATAAAAGAAAGCTCTGAATGCACAGTTGAATGAGCATTACATAATGCTAATCAATTCATCCCGTCTATTTAGAACTCTCTTCGACACTTGGCATCTCTTCCGCACATCTGAAATGTTAGACTCTTTTACCCCAATGCCATTCTAACTTCCTGCAATATAATTTATTACCCGATGATCCTTATTGATTTTTTTTCGTGGTGCTGGTTGAGATCGAAGCACTAGAAGAGACTTATATCTCTTGTCACCTTAGCAAGATACTTTTTGCCCGGACTGACCTATTAGACCAAAACTGAGTAAATCAAAGCTATACCTCTAGGCTCGAGGGAAACACTCACCAAACCAATTTAGCTCTGATTCATGCGCTCAGGACACACACCCAGAAAAAAAAAAAGATAAAATTGTAAAATTTCTCAACACATACTGATCAGTTTAGCCTCTCAAAAATGAATTCTTTTAAACTACAGCATCTCAAATCTGCCATCGTTTCAGCAGAAACAATCACTCTCTTCCAGTCAAGAGTTAGGATGAAAGTACTGAGGATGTTTTGGTGAAGGAGAAAACTTTATTTTCGATGCTATATCCTCTGGGAGTGCATATCAGTCAGGATGGTAAAAATGTAATATTAATGAAGACCACAAACGCTGTCAATAAGAATAGACGATAAGAGGCTAGCCTTAAAGACAGGCCTACAGCCAGTATTGAACCCCAGCTCATAAATAAATCAACTAGTGTTAGCCGCCCTCTCTTTCTCAACCAGGAGAGTCTGCAAGACTGTATATATCGGGGAGACAGAAAAGATGCTGGTGTGTGTGTTTGTGAGGGGAAGCAGGGAAGGGGGAAACATATATTCCTCCCTGATGTGTGACTGATGGACAGTCAGCACACGCACACACGGTCCCTAACGGCTAAGCATGGTGGCCTCTGTGGAGAACGTCACAACACACTAATGTTACAGTCCACCGCACACATGCTCACTCTCCTTTTCAAATTATACCACCGTACATACTAAAATGACCCCAAGATGGCGCCTATTCAGTCCAATGAGAATTGCTCGCCTGGCGCATACAGCAAAAAAAGTTCTGATAGCTTCCAGGTTTACTTCCGGGGTAGGCGGCCCACTGAATATGCAGCAGTGTTTCTCCCACTCAGCCCATAGACTTTACATTGTGGTGACGTCACAATTGAAACATCATATTGAAATCCCTTTTCTCGGATCGAGGAAAGTTTTACAAATACAAAACCTCCATGGATCACAAATTCACAATAGAAAGAGTCAAAGTCGACCTTGCAGTGCAGGACTAACTGAGTGAATACTGATATAGCATTACTATATGAAGGATATGTGATCATGATATGTGAGGTTAAACTGGTGCAACATGGCAAGTAGCATATGAAAAAAGGAAAATGAGGGATGTCCTTTGCATACCTCTGTCCTGACCTTCGTCTTGTCAAGCATTAAAATGTAAACGCTGGAAATCCTTTCGTTTTCATTCAGCTGAATGAGTCAGTTTGAAAAGGACTGCATCTAGAAATGACATCTGCGCTTGATTGCTGATGGAAATAAATCTGTTTTTTGACTCTCATGTGACACAGATCTGATTATTTCACAGTAGTGTGGACACCGAAATCTGATTTTTTTTTCCATTCAGATCTGGGCCACTTTCATATGTGGTCCTAAGTCCGATACACATCCGATCACTGGCCATGTGATCGTGGTGAGAACAGTCATATCAGAATTCTTGTGTGTTTTTCCACATTACACTTCGCTGCCCAGGTGCAGATCACTAACCACACAGTGTCTGAGTGTCGGAGCGGTGCGTTGAAATGTGGTCCGTCATGTTTCCCTCAGTAAAACTCCAATTTATTAAATCAGCAGTTACAAAAATTAGTAAACTGCGTCGTTAAAGCAAACAAGCTTTATTTCGGAAACATCACGTTTATTCACTTTACATGGAGCTAAAATGAATACAGAATTATGTTAAATCATGTTCGCCGAATGAGTTAGTGTCTGTTGATGAGTCGTAAGAAATCATAAATGATCTTTTAGAAGGAGTAGATGTTTACCTGTAGGCTCGGCTTCGTAAACTTTAACAATATGTAAACATTTTTTTTCCTCCCACAGTAGGAAACAGTTGAAGACTTTATTTGCCTCGTCAGTCGTTTAAAATGTAAGTTAACTTATCAAACAGACTTTTCGGTAATCACTGATAAATTTGTCAAGTTTCACAAAGCAGAACCAAGATTTAATGAAATCACATGTTATAAAAATTGCGTCGACGTGCTGACTGGCGGTGTTTCGGGATGCCAAACAGTAACGTTACACATCTTCCATTCCATCCATCCATCCATCCATTATCTGTAACCGCTTATGCTATTCAGGGTCGTTACACATCTTACTTTAGTTTATTTAACTTAGTTCACAGAAGAGCTGTTAAAGTTAAATATCAACAGAAATGAAAAGTCTTTCTCTAGAGTCATACAAAGTCATACGTTATGATTTAGGAGTAACATCTGTGTAACGGGGAAACCACATCTGTTAAATTGAGCAAAATGTTAATGGAGTCTGGCAGTCACTGGACTCCAACAACTCCAGTGTGTATTTTTGGATCAATGCGCTGCCGGACAGCAGTCCCCCCGTGTGTGTGACGTTATTGGTCGCATGTGAGGCGTTTCAGGGCAGAGATCCGTTCACACTGATGTCAGATAAGGGTCACTTCAATCATGAATGTGAACAGTCGAGGCTGAAAGATCGGATTTGGGCAAAAAAAAAAATCGGAATTGAGCATTAAACTCTGTAATGTGAGCGTAGCATAATAATTAAAGAGGCTTCTCAGATGGGTGGCAGAACATCCTCAAAGACCACACAGCAAGTCCAGTTGCCCCCTGAGTGGTATCAGATGACCGGGATCAAGTAGCTTTATCAAAACCATTTTCATAATCAGAGGAAGGCTAAAATCTTATTTGACTTCCTCTACATTACAGCACAGTACATCGCAGAGAGCATCACCCTGAAAAATGGCCACAGACCAGTCTTATGCCCCCCGAGCCAGACCACAGCGAAGACACATCAAAACTTGTTTCCATCCCAGGAAGAAGCCAGGGAGATCTAGTCTAATTCAGAGGTTGTTTTGGCCTGCAGGGGGGAAGGGATAGGAGTCTTCTTCAGTTTGAATCTCCCAAACGTTTACAGCACAGGCAGCTGAGCTTAATGAGTGTTGTTGAGCTCCGGTAAGCATGGGCTACCAGGCCGTTACAGAACACCACGCTCTTTCTCCTCCTTACCTTCTCTCTCGACTCTACAATGCCCAGTGGCTTCTTTTCTTTCCCAGCGAACCAACAGCCTCTCTCACACGCAATGTGTCAGAAAAAAAACCGACCCGAGAAGCAACATTGAAATAACTACACCTTCAGGGCCCGAGCACGGCGCTCCGATGCCCCTTTGTGCTTTGCTACCTTTTGCTCCGCGTTTCGGTTTGTGTACACGTGTGCGTTTGAAATGTACTGCTATTTATTCAAGTGAGAAAACCCGGAAATCCTCAACAGCAACTAGCCCAAGGGTTAGCTCCTAATTGCCCCCTACCACAAGTAGGCCAAAGCGGTTCATCTCAACTTGACAAAACAAAAGACAAACACAAAGCTGAAGCGCACCACCGCAGGCAGCCAGGGGTTCTTATATCTCCATTTAATCCTCAGAAGGCTTCAGAGCTACTATATAAAGATGTGTTTAAAAGCCTCAGGCAACTGTAATGAGCCTAAGTGACATGCCTGACAAACAGTGGGTATATGGAGTGGATAAACAAGAATACCCATTATGGGATGAAAATAATGAACAAAAAATAAGAGGTTAAGAAAAAAGAAAAGATAAGAGGGAAAACAACGCCACATAAGTATGTGTGCGTGTGCTTCCTGCCCACCTGATTGCCTGTGTGTATGCGTGCCTACACTGTTTTCAGCGTGTGTTTGCGTCTGTTCCCCCTCTCCGACAGGCAGTAATGAATAAAATAACAGTGGAGGAAGATGAACTACTTCCTCTGTGAACTCATCAGGCAGACATTGGCATGCACCACTGCCTCCAAGATGGCTGCATCTCTGCCCCCCCCCCCCCCTCCTTGTGAATACTGTCTGCTACAGCTGGCAGTGGGAAAGCACACTGCAGGTGAGAATATGGTAGAATATGTTTTGCAGCATAGAAGACGTCCGTATGAATTTGCTGCGTCGTTGGAATGAAAAGGGAACTGTTGTTTTTTTCCCCATCAGCCTTTGGCGTGGAAAATAAATCCGCGCTGCTCAGAAAAACAGCTTTAAAATGTAGCCAAAAGAATGAAATTCTTTGTGATGTTTTCCATGCGTGAATGGCTCCTGCGTGTCAAATGAGGTAAACCTGCCGGGGAAAATAAAGTCCTGCTCACTGATCCCATCAAATATAAAAACTTAAAGCGATTCCTACATTTAGATACGTTTTTGAATCTAAAAGCAGATCAAGCGAAAACAAAACCAAAAGAATTTCAGTGAGCTTCAGCGCAAATCATCATAGGAAATAACTGCCAGTCAGGTATGATGATAAATGCGGACTGCTGCAATTGGAGGCAAAGGAGTGCGACTCTGGAGGTCCTTCTTTCATGTGTTTGATGTGTCTCCTGGAGGATGGCGATGCCCCCAGGGGAGCAGGCCAGGCCAGAAGGCCTTTGATGAGGCACCTCCACTGGCTGTGATCGGATAAAACTGCTCCCCTCTCATTCACCTGCCCCTGGAGATGATGCTAGAACACTGATGGAGGAGCGGATCTGTTGAATTATACAGAAATCCTGTTTTATCGAAGCTCGAGCTTACTGTGTTGTAGGATTATTTATAAGGTAGCCAAGAATTCAGAGCAATAATAACTAGGGTGCTGGGACGATACATCTATCTCCCGATCACAATACACCTATCTCCCGATCACAATACTATGTTTATGTATTAAGTATTGCGATTCTATAAGAAGAATTGTTGTTGTATTAGTTGTATGTAGTGGTATTTTCTTTTTAATTTATAAGGGACATGTCATTTTTTACACTTCTGGTGAATATAATCCAATCAATCTTATTTCCATATATGTATTTTGTATATACAGTTTCCTTTGTTAACACCTTATTTTAAAAAACCAGATGTAGTCACACGTGTATACTTCCGCTAACTTCGACGAGTCCATCGCTAGCTCTTACCGTTCTCTTTAAACATCCATGGTCAGCTCCATCGGGGCCGTTTGAATGCATAAAACATAAATGTCAGTATATGGGTGCTCTACAGTTGTAGCGTCGACTGATTTGACCACAGAGATGAGAGTGACGGCTGGCTTGACCGCATGTTACCGCAATACGATAACGTTTCCTGTCCATGACAGAGTTAGCATGCAGCTTTAGCTGTGACGTCTAGCTCTGCTTTTCCTGACAATGTGTGAAACCGAAGGTGTTTCCATACTTTACTGTATGTGTAGCGCCTTTGGATTTAAAATGTGACTGTGCAGGTCGCGTCCGCGCGGACCCTCCACTGTTTTCTACTTCTTCGTTTCGGCTCGCTGCGGCCGACTGCGGTTTGTTTTGGTTGACGGATACGGAACGGATATGACGTCACGTTACTCAGACTACAACAATAAAACGGTAATTTCCTTCCAGCTCCGCATAGACTCAAACAATGCAAATATATCGATTCTAGCATTTAAAAATCAATTTCAAAAACGTAAAAAAGAAAAATCGCGATACATAGGTGAATCGATTTTTTTTCCCCACCCCTAATAATAACTCTTATTTGAGAAATGCAGATGAACTGACTGTATCACTCTTCTTTACTGGCACAGTCACAACACAATAATTGAATCTAACTGATCCATCTTCTCTTCTCTAGCCTTAAATTTACGGAGGGGTGCTTTACTAGACAAAGATCAAACATGAGGACTCTTTGACAGCATTGCAATGACAGTGGAAACTCTTAAAACCGTGTATGCGGTTCCCCAGAGTTTTGCTGTAGCCGAGGCACATGGCTGATACACACACACACACACAAACACACACGAGCAGACGGAGGAATTTTTCAAAATGTACTCTCTGTCAGGAAAGACAGCGCGCGGGTGGGATGGAGAGCGACGGAAATAAAGAAGAAAATGGCAGAAAACAGAAGGTAAAGTTCAGGAATGACAAATGGAGAGTGCGCGAGAGAGGGAGACACAAATTGCGGAAGGAAGCGTGACGGATAGAGAAGGGGAGAGGACGTGTGAACAGGAGGGGAGAAAAAGAAGCAAGAGAGAGTGAGAGAAAACGAGCAAGGGAGGAGGTAGAAAAGTTCCATCACTGCTGCGATGATGTGGGTGGAAGGCAGCGCGTGGGCAGATTCATGGGAGAGAAGAATGCAGAGGGAACTGGCTCATGACTCTCTCTCTCTCTCTCTCTTCCTCTGACTCTCGTCCTCGCATCAGCTCATCCACGGAGATGCAGAATGAGCATGAGGCTGTTCTCTTTTCATGTCCCCACATTCCCGCGCACAGCAGCCACAAACCACTGGTAGATAACGAGGGCTGCAGTCATTAAGGGAAACAAGGGGAACCACGCCTGTGTTTGCGCGAATGCGCACGTGTGAGTCAATTGCCATCGCAGGAACAAAGAGTCATGTCAATCACGGAGGAGCAATCCCCGCCCCTTACTTACAGTCTTGTTTCATCATTGGTGGGAATGATGGGATTACAGAGTTGGGTGGCACTGATGAGATCTTGACGTTCCCACATAAACGCACACGTCGGCCCTCATTCGCTTTCCACACACGCACACGCAAACCGTTTGATGTTTCTGCATGTCTCCACTGGTCGCCAAGGAAATGGTTTTTTTCACTCACATCCCGCTCGGTCAGCCTGCAGCACGTTGCCATGGCAACAAGAGAACCTGTTGAAGGGGTTAACCGCATCGCCGGTGTTCCGGAGAGAGGTTTTCACGTGACGGAATTTGCGGATTTGAACTGGTCCGCCGCCAAAAACCTGTGTGTGTGTTTGAGCATGTGTTAAGCGTGTGTATCTATGTTTGTCTGGCGTGGCGTGCACTGTCTGCATGTATGTGTGTGTGTCTGAGAAAGAAGAGGCTGAAGAGGGGTAGAGGGAGAACATGAGTGAGAATGAATGAGAGCCAAATCACTGAATGCTATTGTCTCCATGGTTGCAGAAGTTCAATATATTTTTAAACGAACCAATTCATCATGAATCTGTGTTGAGCGTGCGTCACGCACTCTCCCGCTGAGGTTTCAAACGCTCGGAGGCGCTGCAATCAGATGCATGACTGTCACTATGCAGCCTACGCCACACACACACACACACATACATACATATGCGCACACATGGATCAATAATCTGCCTTTGTCTGCATGAAAATGGAACTGAATACCACTCAATATAACAATCTTCATCTGCATCAGTACTTTAGATCATAAACGGCAAAGACAGAGCTCAACAAAGAAGACTTGTGATGTCATTCCTCTAAAGTAAAATCACAGTGGTACCGTTGGTCAGCCAAAGGCCTGTACACATTTTATGTCTTTGAGCAGGGGTCTATAAGTCCCCATTAATTAGAAAATATGTATAATGGGAAAAAACTATATTTTTGCTGTTATCTATTTGCACTATCAATGAGCAACAGTAAAAACTGGCCTAAAGACCACGACTCAATAATCAAGATGTAATTCCCTACAGTATACACAGCAGCTGCAAAGTAAACAGTCTACTAGGTTTCTCCTCAACCAATGAAATTCTTAGTCGACTTAACACTCATCAACATTTTGTTGAGTATTCGATTAGTTGATTAAATTGACAGATCTGTAAAACTGAGTTTCTCCACAAAGAGTCACACAAAAGCGCCACTTAACATCTTGTGTTTACCAGAGATGTGCTCATGAGTTTCTTGGAAATAAGTCATTCAGCATGAAAAAAGCATAAAAAAAATGACTAATCGACCAAAGAAAGCTTAGTCGATTAAGAGGGGGGCAGTCCTACAATCTACACATTAGAAATGTTCGGGAAAACTTTGTGATTGCTGAGTATCAATTCACATCTCATTTGCATTAAAGACTAAAAAGTAGCCCTCTAACACCATCACGTCACTTTTACTGTATGACCTGCTACAACAAAGAGGCGATATTCATGCCCCAACTTAAACAATACAAAACGGACATTTATTAAAGTTAAATCAATCCAAGCTGTTTGTCTGTCTTGTCCACACAGTAAACTTGTCCCAATGTTCAAACAAGCCCAGCAACCTCAGTACAGTATGTTGGCCAACAAAACCTGTAAACACACTCTTCCAGCTAGCTCTCTTTTTGTTAGCCGGCCAGAAGGGAAAGATTAGAGCTGTTATGGCTAGGGATGGGGATAAAGACCCGGTTCTATAAAGGACCCGGTTCCAAATTTCTCAAAAACCGAAAATCAATCTCGAGAGACGAGAGTCAAGTCATTTAAATCAAATCACTTGTGCACAAACATACATCGATTGTCTGATAAAGTTTTTGAATTCATTTAAATTGCCTGCCAACCACCGTTTAACTAAACGAAGAAGAATTGAATTGTCTCGAGCCTTCATTCGCTTCACTTCTCACTTGGTCAATCGTTTGCTGTCATAGTTATAAGTTATGTTGAAGGGGTCCTGTGTATTCCTTTTAAAATGTCCAGCATCAGCAGTGTTTATTGAACGCTAGGCAAATGTCATTCTGTTGTTCAGAAATAAAACAGTCAGAGACTCACAGTTAAGCAGTAAAAGCAATAACAGTTCTGTTAAGAACGTCTTTCCACCAAATAATAGAAAAGCATCAATAGTTGTATCGATAAAGACTCGGATTGTTAAGCAGTCTCAAAAATGGAATCAATATCGATGAAAATGAATGATCGCCATCCCTAGTTATAGTTGAGTGAGCTAAATACTTTTTAGACCCTTAAACAAAAAAACTGTTTTGAAACAGATTTCAGGTTCCCCAACCAGAAGTGCCAGTTTATGAAGAACATACTGTTTGTTCACATACTGTAGGTCTAAAACTTGTGAAAGCTGAAGACACTAGAAGAATTTTGCTGTTTAAAGTTTTGTCCCAACACGACAAAGGAAAATTCTTCTCTCATTGCCAGGCTTCGTTTTCAGCCGAGTCTTAACAATGCAATACGTTATGGCGTTTTTGATGCCTGTGTGGTGGGCTCTTTTTTAGCTGCTGGGCAAAGTGCTGAAAAATGCTGATACCGTGGTTTGCTGCTGAGAAATAATATCAGTCACACACAGAGAAGTTTACTGGTCTTCAGGGGTCGACTACTGCTGACAGTCTGCATGGTCAAATGATAACGCAGGTTTAACAGTAATCCAAGGAGACTGATGGCCCTTCATAGTTGCTTTAATCATTTAATACAATGGCCAATCATTTTGTTTCTCACTGTGGGAAATGCTTCAGTGATGGGCGTCTAATTAATGATGCGCAGCCTAACTTTATTCAATGTACCTATATGATAGGCCACTCGTGAACCTTTTTCGTTGTTGGTAAAATCTGGAAAAAATTAGATGCTGGTATAATAGATTGCTAGAGCAAGAATTACTGTGTTAGCGCTGCAGAAATGACAGTGAAATAACTATAATTGTTTCAAGAAGAGTACAGACATAGATTTTAGCCAGTGCATTAAACTGACAGCAAGGTAACACAATTAATCAAAATTGCAAATATGGCCTACTGCAATTTTCAAATCGCAGGATGAGGAGGAAATCGCAATATTTGTTACAGGCGAAATATGTGTCAGAATACCATTTTTAAATATTGTCATGCTGCGGAGAAATCCTGGCCTACACATCATATTCTGCAGACTTAAAACATCTTTGTTTGGAACAGATCCCCCCCCCCGAAATAAAATCACACTATAATCATTCTAATATGTTTTTCAATGAAAATGAGGATAACGAGGTAATGATTATCAGTCCCTCTAATGTCGCAAATTATATCGCAATTGCAATATCAGTCAAAATAATCGCAATTAGATTATTTTTTCAAATCATTCAGCCCTAATTTTCTGCCTAAATTATGCCATTTTGCATTATAGTATAAATGAAGCAATAATAAATTCAAAGTCTGAGGATACTTCAGACTGCCTGAGAACTTGTGTGTATGTGCTTAAATGCCTCCCATTTGCTATGTTAATGTGATTCAGTTCATTAGCTTAGACAATCAGACGATGCACATCATAGACTGCTAACACAGCACACAAGCTCCATTTCTGGTTCACTGAGTATTCATGTTTTCTAGCCTCCTTCAGTGTTTTATAGTGTCACCAAGGCTGGTCTCAGTGAGTAGCGGAGTCAGCCTCAGGCACTTCTTTCTGCACAGTACATTTCTGACCAAACCGGGCACGCAAAGTGCGGATGCTGATCTGGCTGATAAGAGCTGATGAGCTTGGGCAGGGACTGATGATGTAAGTTTGGACACAGAGGCCGCTGCATAGTGGCAAGAACAGCAAAAAGTATTAACAAAAGCACGCACATCCAGACGATAAATAACAGGCGCTGGACAGAAGAACATGTATAAGATGGAAAAAATAGAGTCTGCACACAAAAATCGGTTCACCTACAATATGTACCGCGTTTTTTTTTAATGCCAGAATCTATATATTTGCTTCATTTGAGTCTATGCGGAGGTAGAAGGAAGTTACCGCTTTTGTTGTTGTAGTCTGAGTAACGTGACGTCATATCTGTTCTGTATCCATCACTCAAAACAAACAGTAGCCGGCCGGCCGTAGCGAGCAGAAAACGGCAGAGGGTCTGAATGGATACGACCTGCACTTTCATATTTTAAATCCAAAGTGGTAAACATTACACATACAGTAAAGTATGGAAACACTTTGGGTTTCACACATTGGCAGGAAAAGCAGAGCTAGACATCATGGCTAAAGCAATTTGTGAGGGCAAATTCTTCGATTTTTGGGTTGCAGGTAAAAAAGTAATAAATAATTCCTGACAATGACTGATATATTTGACTTCAGGACATCTCTAACTACATACATACAGTTTACTGTATTAATTTAGATATTTTCCAAAGTAAAAGTCCATAGAAGTGTATGATTCAACTTTTTCCCATGGTCTACAGTTAAAGTTAACAAAAATCGATCGTAATATCGAATCGCAATACTTGTAGAATCGTAATACTTTGAAATCGCAATACATATCGAATCGGCACCCAAGTGTCGTGACAGTATCGAATCAGGAGATAGGTGTATCGTCCCAGACGTAAAATCAGTACATGTCAGTCCAGCACTGAATGAGATGGTGTTTAAAATGGCCACAACTTTCTCAAACCTTATCTGTGTGTCAAACGTGACAACTGTATCGTACACTGCACTTGTTAGAAATCCACAGAAAAGTTCTTTCAGGGGAACTACAATTAGAAGCATGACTCATTACGCAAGGCCACACAGGAAGGATCAATACCAGTCTCTTCTTCACAGATCATCACAAATACAACTGTTTCAAGGCTCTGTGTGTTTGTCTATAAGCACACGCATCCACAGAAAACACGCCTCTGGGGCCTCCTATTACCCAACATGCCCCCGAAAAAAGCCTCATCCTATGAAAGCAGTGTATTTTGTTTCCCTTTGGTTTCAGCTTCATCAAAACCTTTCAGCGAGATCGATGTCACCTGTCACTTCTGTTTTCTCATGGTCGTGACAACCCCAAACTCAACATTAGTGGAATAGAATATCAGAAAATAAGACCGAGGACAGTGAATTACAGCACAGACAAAATGATTCATGGTCTATAATCCACATGCTACCTGTAAATGTGGCAGAACGGCCTCAGGATTTTGACAGCAGGAAATGTGTAAAAAGAAAATGACGCTGTCGTCCACAGATGCATGAAACTTCAACCGAGTTCTCTTTCGGTCAAAAACATATACTGTCCACACGTGAACACGAGATACTACACTCCTTACACATATTGAGGACGACACATCGCAAAGAAAGGAACCAATTAAAGTGAATGACACTGAAAACCAGACAGTGTGATCCGTCTCCAATTTAAACTCGTCCTCTCTTTTCAGAGAAGGACAGAGACGGAGCTCTGACAGTGATGTGTCCTGACATCCCCAAAACGTAACCTGTGTCTGTCTGTATGTGCACATCTGTGCGTGCGCGTGTGTCGGCTTGTCTGTGTCTTTGAGTGTGTGTGTGTGTGTGTGTGTGTGTGTGTGTGTACGTATGGACGTGTGTGTGTCTATGTGGTTTATTCATTTGACGGTGAATCACACAGCTCTGGGGGTCCCGGCTGACTTCCTTTCGCCCTGCCAACTCCCACTGATCTTTGCCTCCACTCTCCCTCTCTCTGTTAATCCCACGCTTCCTGCCCTCCATCTTTCTGTTGTCACGAGGAAACACACTGAATTCTACAAAAGCATCAACATTTGAGGAATTAGAAGAAAAAAAGAAAAAATACGCCTGACACTTAAGCTTAAAATTCTGGGATGGACGTGGAGAACTGTAAAACTAAATGTGTTTTGCAGCATTACATGCGTCTGGTTTTGGCTGCTGGAGCAACGGCAGTAATGAGTGTCATGCCTTGTTTAATGCTCTATGTCTGCCATTCTGTAAACCTAGCAATCTGCACAGAATACATTTCCCCACCCCTCTGTAACCCCCCCCCCCCCCCCCCCTCTGTAACCCCCCCCCCCCCTCCCCTTTGGAGCAGCCTCTTCGTGGCTTCGTCGCGACCGACTGACTGCTCCATTCCGACATCGCTAGTGAAACAGGATGTTTTATCAGGCGGGGCCAGTGGGGACTTGTACTGTCTGCCCTCTGATCTGTGTTCCCATCAGTTGGGCCAAGCTGCTGGACTAATGGGCATCTGGGCAGATATTAGAGTGTTGTGCTCTACAGTTGCCTGCTAACTTAATGAGAAAACACTAGTTCCCCATACTCCTCCTGACAGAGAGGAGGCGGGGAGAAAAACAACGAGGGGGACGAGAAGAGAAACAGGGGGAGCGTTAATTAGAAGGATGGAAAATGTAGAAAAGAGGGAGACCGGATGAGAAGGCATCAAAATATAGCATCAAATATTTAATCAAAACCAAACTTATCAGAAAAATTAACACTTGAACGTACATCAGCGTTATAAGAACTACCTAAAATGACAGAAACCATCTTTTGGAAAAATGTATTTGACGTGTACTTTGACTTGGCCCATGTCCCATCCACTAACATGGAGGAGGCGGGGTTTATGACCTATCCTGCATCCAGTAGGGCTGGGACGATACACCTATCTCCTGATTCGATACTATCACGACACTTGTGTGCCGATTCGATAGGTATTGCGATTTTAAAGTATTGCGATTCTACAAGTATTCCAATTTTTGTTAACTTTTTTAACACTAGACCATGGGAAAAAGTTAAATCAAACACTTCTAGGACTTTTACTTTAGACAATATCTAAATTGATAGAGTAAAAATGTTTGATTTTCAGCACGTATGTAGTCTGAGATGTCCTGAAGTCAAATATATCAATCATTGTCAAGCATTATTTATTACAATTTTTCCAGCAACCCAAAAATCAAAGAATAAAGACATTTCCCTCACAAATTAGTGGTATTTTCTTTTTTAATTTATAAGGGACATGTAATGTTTTATACTTCTGGTGAATATAATCAATCAATCTTATTTCCATATATGTATTTTGTATATACTGTAGTTCCCTTTGTTAACACCTTATTTTGAAAACCGGACGTAGCCACACGTGTATACTTCCGCTAACTTCGCCAAGTCCATCGCTAGCTCTCCCGTCATCTCCGTTCTCTTTATACATCCATGTTCAGTTCCATTGGGGCCGTTTGAATGCATTTAACATAAATGTCAGTATATGGGTGCTCTACAGTTGTAGCGTCGGCTGATTTGACCACGGAGATGAAAGTGACGGCTGGCTTGACCGCACGTTACCGCAATACGTTTCCTGTCCATGACAGAGTTAGCATGCAGCTTTAGCCCTGATGTCTAGCCCTGCTTTTCCTGACAATGTGTGAAACCCAAAGTGTTTCCATACTTTACTGTATGTGTATTTTCTACCACGTTGGATTTAAAATGTGAGGGTGCAGGTCGTATCCACGCAGACCCTCCGCCGTTTTCTACTTTATCGTTTCGGCTGGCTGCGACCAGCTGCGGTTTGTTTTGGTTGACGACGTAAGAGAGGACCGCACCACCTCTCACGACTCTGAAGTCCTGATACAAATTTTTTCAAACACAACAAAGATGATCTGAGACTGTCTACCCCTCATGACAAAGCAATGGTGTCTGGGCACCCAGCAGCCATAACTAGGATAACAAATACCACCCAAATTCAATATCTCTCTCTCTCTCTGGCCTCAAATCTGACTATCCTCTTCCAGCTAAGTTGGTCAGGTCTGATGAATAAACCAGTGCTGTGACTCTCAGCCCAGGAGAGGTCCATGCATTACTGCTATGAAATGTTAAATGCCTTGCAGAAGGAGCCCGGACTATAAAAGCAGCAGCAGCAGCAGCACTTGGAAGGGGAGGAGAGAGGAGGGGGAGCTGGCTGCGTTTGCTCTTCCTCTCCTCGGCACAAGTGTCAGCTGCGCTCCCCGTCTTTTTAGCCACTGGTGTGGAACGGGGCTCTGCTTGTTGGGAGTTTGAGCAGCGTGGGCGAGGTGTGTGTGTGTGTGTGTGTGTGTGTGTAGGGGTATACGTGCCTGATTCTGGTTGTGTGTGTGTGTGTGTGTGTGTGTGTGTGTGGTACAACCACAGCCTCAGCTGCAAGAAAAGGGCCCCTCCGGCTGGGTTCAGGTGCGCGTACAATCTTTCAAACTCTACCTCCGTCTTCATTTTAACTTTTTTCTCTCTTTTTTTGCTTGTTTTTTTGTCCTCCTTTCTCTTTCGCTGTGTCTTTCTACCTCGCTCTACGTGGCTCTGGGATACTGACTGAGTTAATGAAACTTGGGACTAAAGCTTGGTGGAAACACACTCGCCTCCCTCCTGATAACTGTCATGTTTAAGACACAGCAGGATAGATTTTCTACTGTCTTCCATGCACACACACACACACACACAGACACACAAAAGATATGCAACAACACACACACAAATTTCTGAGCGCAGGCACACATACAAAAACACACACGTTAGTAGCAATCCCAGCTCATTAGAGCTTTCCTCTCTGTTAGCCCTGCAGGTTAAAAACACTTCA
This sequence comes from Sebastolobus alascanus, assembly GCA_916701645.2. Lineage (NCBI taxonomy): Eukaryota > Metazoa > Chordata > Actinopteri > Perciformes > Sebastidae > Sebastolobus > Sebastolobus alascanus. Next base: position 9,589,612 of record CAKAOJ020000009.1, read on the forward strand.
TATTAGCCTTGCTTCAAACAGCCAATGCTGGAGAGAGATAGGGGAGAAAGCTTACACATTTCCATTATTCATGGTTTCATGCATGCTGCAATTTGCACTTCCAGCACATTGCATGGAGAGAGAACATACATTGTATGTTCTTTAAACACACACGTGGGTTTAGATGAAAGAGGAAGTCAAGTGAAGGCATAAGGAGCCACGGACATTATGTATAAGGGATTGTTTGACGGGAAATATAAAAGGAAAGCCAATTAGACATCAGTGCTTTTACAGGGAATGGACGGGGGTGTGTATGTGTACGGATGTGCGTGTCGTTCAGGTATGTGTGCACACACGTTCAAGTGGTGAAGGAAAGAATAAAAGAATACAGAGATTAAGAAAATGATGTAAAAAAATTGCGAGGGCGAAACAGAAGAGATGCTATATTTACACTGCACTGCACGCAAGCACCGCTAGCCAGGCAGAAGAATGAGCTTTGAAATCAGGGCTATAAATAAACTGTACCACTACTGTACTAAATGAATAGGCTTGACCAGGCAAGACAAATAGGACTGTCAAATGAGGAGAGGGGGGAAAGACCCTTGACTCCCGGGTTCTTAACGGCTACAGATCCACCCGGGGGAGAAAACCCCGGGAATATCCTTTCATGCTATGTTTGTGTAAAGAAAGTCCCTCTGATACCCTGTGAGAAATAGAGTCGTTCATCACACTTGTCTGGATGTGAAAGCATGGAAGAGGTTCCGGGAACTTAAACCCAACCTGAGCTGTTCAGCCTAAGTGATGAAACAGGAAGAAGAATCAACTCAGTTCAGACATCAAAACTGAAACCCATCACGGGTAGCAGGTCATAATAACATCTGGCCCAAATGTTAATCTGTTGCTGTAACTTTGCTATTCACGATGAAAACAAAAGTGTTACTTGTAAATGGGTTGTGACTAGGGCTGTCAATAGATTAAAATATTTCATCGGGATTAATAGTAAATTAATCGCACATTTTTTTATCTGCTCAAAATGTACCTTAAAAGGAGATTTGTCAAGTATTCGATACTCTTATCAACATGGGAGTGGACAAATATGCTTGCTTTATGCACATTTATGTATATATTTATTATTAGAAATCAATTAACAACACAAAACAATGACAAATATTGTCCAGAAACCCTCACAGGTACTGCAATTAGCATAATGAAATATGCTTAAATCATAACATGTCAAACTGAAGCCCAACAGGCAACAACAGCTGTCAGTGTGTCAGTGTGCTGACTTGACTATGACTTGCCCCAAAACTGCATGTGATTATCATAAAGTGGGCATATCTGTAAAGGGGAGACTCGTGGGTACACCATAGAACCCATTTTCATTCACATATCTTGAGGTCAGAGGTCAAGAGACCCCTTTGAAAATGGCCATGACAGTTTTTCTTCGCCAAAATTTAGGGTAAGTTTGGAGCGTTATTTAGCCTCCTACGCGACAAGCTAGTATGACCTGGTATGGTGCCTGTTTCTTCACTCTATAGCTTTAACTCTGAGCCCGATACAACCTCCGAAAGATCAAATGTGTTAATGCGTTAAAGAAATTAGTGGCGTTAAAACGATTTCGCGTTAACACGTTATTATCGCCTTGACTTTGACAGCCCTGGTTGCGACATTAGTTTCTTGAGTGGCATAATAGAATGAAAGTGTGACTCATCCATTGTTTAATTCAACAACAAAATCTAAACTGATTCAAATGAAATTACACTAAAAAACACAACAAAATATCTCAAATATGCCACGTTCTATTGTCAACCGTCACTACTAACTGCAGCAGCATTGCTCTCCTCTAATGTGCAAAGCTGCTGGTTATGACAATATAAGCCGGGTGATAGTTTTAGCCTGTAGAATTAAGTCATATCTCAGCTGTGTGACAGAGAGCTGTGAATAAACGTGTTGTCAACAGCTTCATTAAAAGAGAGCAGGACATTGCGACCTCCACTAATTTACCACCAGGCTCATCAGTCATTAGCAAAAACCCCGCCTCGAATGGCTCTATATGAATGTGCACAACGTCTGGAACAAGCCTTTCTCTTCCTTGTGTTTTCATAGCAGTTTTTTTCTCCTCAATGCATCTGCTGCACAACCCCCCTCCTCCTCTCTTCATTCTCTTCTAATCAACTCCGCTTTGCTCCCTCCTCCCTCCCTCCCTCCCTCCCTCCCTCCCTGCCTTCTTGTCTCTATCCGCGCTTTCCCGTCATCTCATCTCTTCAGCTATTCTCTTTCTCACTCTCTCTGTCATTCTAAGCCATAACCCTTAATCTCGCCAAGAGCCAAATCAGCAGATTAGATGGAGAGTGACTCTCGCTCAGACTTCGCCGAGCAGTTTAATGTTCCGTTCAGAGAAAGTTAGAAGCAGATTAAATCCAAGAAATCTCTTCTTCTTTTTTTTTTCTCCTCTCTTTCCAATCCTGGCACAGGAGCGCAGACGTGCAACAAGCAACAACAAATCTTCCTCGGTGCCTGCTAGCTGATTAAAATATCTCATTCTAAAATATTTTTGGATGTTGTGTGATTTTCCCATGAATAAACAAATTAATCCTTTCTTATTATTTTTAATTTTATATTTGCTGATTCCAGAATTTGGACTCTATTTTTTCTGTAAATTATTCGCAAATGTGTTAAACTTAATTAAAAGGATCATTTTGGTCATTTATTCACCTTGTGTTTTGAAACAATTTATTGCGACAATTAAAGCCTTTGTGTGTGTGTGCTAACACTAAATTGTTAAAAAAAAATGTGTTAAAGGGTTTAAAATATTCATCGATATTAGATTTGCGGCTTGCATTTATTCCTTAGCTTAAATAAACAAAGCTTTCCATACACGTTGTAGCATTTATTGCTCAATAAATAATGCATACAGTAGTTTACAGAAATTCCTCACAGTCCGCTTGTCGCCACATGCAAACTTAAACTGGCAAACCCATTAATGCTATCATCCCCCCTAGCTGTGACACGTGTGAATAAAAGAAACGTCACCTTAAAAGGCATCGAATTTGTGGGTTTGTTAATCGATGGTGCAACAAGTTAAATGCGTAGCGGAGTGAGAGGGGGACAAATATTTACAAAGCGACACCCCAGAGAGCGGTGGCGGCCTGCCACCGTGATGGAAAGGGTCGCTTCCACTCGAGGGTTAATCAATCTGTTACACAATAATCAGGGGACATGACAGCACCGGGGTCCCTGGCTTAAACACAGGCGTCCTTGGGCGCATAATGATGATGCGTGACAGAATATTTCCTCCGGGCTGCCGTACGCCGCACAAAGCAGACATCCATCACAACCAAGCGGCGGTGGAGACAAGAGGAAGGAGTGATGGGGTGGAAGAAATTAAAGAGGGAACGAGGGACGTTGTAATACAAGTGTGGGGGTGGGGATTGCTGGTTGCCTTGAGGATCAAACGGCAGGTATGAAGGGTGATGGGGAAACAGTGGTCTCAAAAGAAATGGGGGCTGTGTGGCAAAAGACTGCGTGTTTATGGGTAAAAAAACAGGTGTTTCTATGGGAACAGTGTCAATGTCTCTGTATGTTACTGCATGCACTGACACATGCTGCATATTACATTGAAAAGAGCAGCCAGGTTTCCTCTGGAGATAAAAAAAAAAAAAAAAAAGCTCCCTGTTTTTCGCCTTTCTTCATTTTTCTTTTCCTAATCCCGTTGTGCCTCTCCGCTGCTCTCTCTTGCTCTACATGTATAATACATTTATAAATATTTCTCACATGAATCTGGAATGCAGAAATAATTCATTTACATACTGAATGTATTCCCCCTCTTCTGTGACACTGAGCCTGGATGTATCTGGTTTCCTTTGAACTTACTTGAGATGTCTCTCGATCTAAATGAGAATGGACATTGTTTAGAACGGCCCACACCTCTGAGAAACGGCCCCACAGTTCACGGAGCATTTCGAAGCAGATAACGCTCTTCTCCCGCATCAATACACATATATATATACGACAAATGTAGGCAATATCATGAAAGGATGAAAGAGCTCAATGAACTGTGTTCCACTGCAGTGAATGACATTTGAAAAAAAAATTAACTTTTCATATATACAGTATGATCAAAAATAACTCATTATTTTACTTTTTGTGTGTAAAGGCCTTCAAACAGCAGTAAACAGTGCATTGGTTGGGGACTATTTTCAGCTGCAGATTAATACACATTTGGTGACACGTGATTACAGCAGCGAGGCGGTGGGATTGACAGTGCCCATGTTCATCGGGACATGTCACCCAGTGCAAAGGTGTTGCTCGTGTGTTTTTAATTATTTTAAAAGTGTAATTAAGATATGCGGTAGTGAGGAATAAGCTATGTCAGGCTTTAGCTACACAAGCGATATGTGTTAAGTAGAATCAATTTTCTGTTGATTTTGTCTTTATCTTTTCACAGGATTAGTTTACAATAAGAAAAACATAGAGTATAACCGGTCTTATCCTTAAAAAGTTCCCAAATGGCAGCATTCGTGTGCAAAGGAATATTTAGGCGAACTAAGAATTGGAGCTACCCGTCCAGCTGACCTCAGTAACTAAGCAAGATGGACCTTGGAGAGGGACGTGACTGAGTATCCAATGACCACCGTAGCAGTTTCAGAATTCCTCTGCAGAGATGAGATAACCTGCCAGAAGAACCGGCTCCAATCAACCCACCTTTATAGTAGAATAGCTAGAAAGAAGCAAGTCCAATTTCTCCCCAAAAGGCACTTAAAGGAGTGAATGATGGATGGAGCAAAATGCAAAACGGGTCCTTGATAAAAAAAAAAATCTGCTCCAGAGCACAGACAACCTCAGAGTGGCAATGATTCATTTCCAGCCTTACAACAACCTACTGTACAAGAAACAAAACAATGCAGGAGCGGCTTCAGGACGTGACTTATCAACGCTCAATAGCGGAGATACCTGCAGATCACAGTTCAATATGACGCGGCTCGAGAGGGTGTGCAAAAGCCCACATCCAGTTGTAACCTCAGTGATGTAATCTCGGCACTAACCTGAAATCACTACAAGTGCTGAATAAAATGTCTTATTTAAAGGATTTATTTCTGAGTTGTTTTAATGCATCTGCAGAAAAATTGAGAAACGGGTTCGTCGTTGTCACTGTAGGTTACCGTGTCCATACACACGGTACATATGTAGAGTATGCGTTCTCTTTCTGCGCTTACTACTCTTGATTGTCGGTGGCAGTTCTATCTCTCTGCGTTTTTATTTTCTCCCTTTGATAAAGCCTGGGGAACAGAGCGTCAGCCTCGCTGCCATCCCGCTCACCCAGCCCCCCCACTCCCACAGTTCCCGGTGGGTGGTGTTTTCCTCGCCCGCCTGCCATTCGCCCGCTGCCGTGCCAAGCGCGACATGTGACAGTAGCAGCACATGGCCTCCCGGTACTCCCCCCCCCCCCCTCCACCCTCCCTCCGCCCCAATCCTCTGCAACCCTGTTTCCCCCCCGACTGTCTGAGAACACCCCGCAACAAGCTTGGCACACTTGTCATGTTCCTTCTCGTATCCCAAGCCAGCAACCCCAAATGACTATCTCGGAAGGCACGCACATGCACACAGCCACACAATACGGTACACGTGGATGCATATCAGTGCAAATTAAACTCACGTAACGACACACACACACACACACACACAGATGCAGGAATGTAGGTATACACGAACGTAAAGCCACGTGCCTGAGAAGTGTATAAGCTATAGGTCTGTGCAGATCAAACCGATCACAGATGCAGGGATGTTCTGTCTGACTTTTTATTGCGCACACCTTTTCCCAGCACGGCTCTCACGTCATTAGAAGGGGGTAAACATGCCAGGTTGTGTTTGTACCAGTCACATCCAGCCGTCGTCTGGCTGTGCTTCCCTCCTCCCTTTCCCAAAGTGCTTTTTTTCCCTCTATATACCGTCTTCACATCGCATCTTTCCCCCCCCCTCTCCCCTCCTGTGTTTTCCTGCTTATTGCCCCACCACGTCGTTCTCCTTTTTTTATTTCAGTGCACTCCCATAAAGAACAGATCTCTTTGACTACTGGTAATTTACACACAGAACAAACACGTATATCATCAACAAATTTATCGCACAGCCAACCAAAGTAAAATACCTGTGACACACTTCCATTGAGCACGGGGATTATGATGTGAGGGATGGAATCTAAATAAAATATAATTTCCTTGTGAGTTGAGAGGGATCTGAGCGTTGAGGACGTTCAGTCTCCAGCGACAAACCAGCTGCGTTAATATTTCAATTACCCTCATGAATAAATGAATTCAATAGGTACTAACATTATTCTTGGTCTGCCTTTGTTGTGGTGGGAGGAAGCCGTGACACTTCTGCCAGAGCCTTCTTTTCTAATACTTCAGACTGGTGAGCTGTAGTTCCTCAGCGATTTGGGAGATATGGATGGGAAATTGGATATCTTCTTCTTCAGTTTTGTCAATGTGTATTATAAGAAAACAAATTTAGATCTCTGGATCTCTGTAAACACCCTGCAGAGACCCATGATACAACAGATGATAAATTGTTGTGTTTTTGGAAGCTATGATCATCGAAATGTTTTTGTACTTCATCGATTCTTTATCGCCTGTATCGACGACATTTTTTAGCATTACCTAAGGTCACATCTGGACTCAGGGTTTTAGGGCAAACCGTGACCGATCAATAGAGTTCGGTCAATAGAAGATTTGCATAGAAAACAATGGCTTTCGGCAAGTAGGATCTGGGTAGTTTTGCAAGATTTTCACATTATTTAAAATGTTGATGATTTTGATGAAAGGATGGTTTTCTTAAAAAGCATCTCCAGTAGATCAGCTCTTTGAAATTTGGTCAAATATATATACTAGTTTTTTTTCTGGTAATAATTACACAACTAGCTCATCAACACAAAAGTATACTGTACGTTACAATCACTATTGTAATAATATTACCAATACTGCTTTTATTATCCTCCTCTCCAATATTCCCCTTTCCTCTTCTAGTATAATTATCTTTCCTCCCAGCTCCATAAATAGTAGCTTGCGATGCTTCTTCCATCTGTCGCAGCTTATTACGTGTAGCATCAGAGACCAGAAGACCTTTCTATTTCAGACGTCGCTGACATTTACATTTGCCCTCTATCAAAGAAAGAAGAATGGTCGTAACCCCGCGCTCCCCTCGCCGTCGTTGTCACACACTCCGCCTCGAGGAACAACCGAGCTAACGCTGATCCGCCCCGTCGACGCGACGCCACTGACAGCGTGAGTGGGTGAGGAGAACATGCAGACGACATGAATTAATACAGAAACATTTTAAACCGCATTTTAGCCATAATGTGATTAGACACGTTATGTCCTTTTTGCTGCTTTCCTTCATGCATTATGAGTGTGATGGCCAGGAAATACATATAACACATGTGCACAAAATAAATTAATTAAAATGTAGGCCTATTTTATATGTTTTACCCAACTGAAAATAAAAAAGTCTATTGACACTGTTCATTCAGTATTTTCTATTCTTTTCTATTTGTTCACCTTGTGAATTTTAAAGAAAATTTGTGATAAATCACTCCCACAGATTGTCAATTCTTGGTGGACCTAGAATAGAAAATAATGAGAAAAGCCAGGAAGGAAGCCGAATAATCGTATACTTATAAAAAACACAAACACCAGATGGGATGATGCTGCACACAGTGAGAGACGGAAGGCCCATAACTGAAAATGGGATTCCAGTGAGCGGAAGAAGTCGGCATGAAGGCCTTCTAGAAATCAATAGAAGATCCCCTGTGTGTAAGAGCGAGTCAACAGAGCAGAGAGCGGCACAGAGTCGGGGCATACAGATAATATTTATGTAGAGGGAGGCTGCCAACAACCGCCAGGGACCATGTTTCTGATTCATACATCTTAAAAGCAGTGATCTGGTAAATATGAGGCATGTTCATTTATTCAATAAGAATACATCCAGCAACAGGTCAGCGCTGGAGAATTGTTTAGTATGCTACCCTTAAATATTCATGCGAACATCCCCGGGATTGTGTGTCTTATTCTTTTTTAAGTTCAAAGGATGTCTCTGAGCACACGGAAACACACACTCATCCATTAACGTCTGCGTACCTTTGAACGTGCGACTACGACGTTACGCTACGACAGATCATGTGCATCCATGTCTTTAGTTGCGGCTGCATTAATCCAGTCAACATCCACGATGGATGTCTCCGATGCATACAATTAGCAGGTTTACCAACCTCATGAATAAATGCACGGCGTGTGCACGCTGCCAACTCTAATTGATGTCCCCTTTCCACACAATTTACATAGATTAGAAGGCGCTGCGTCGCCGAAGGACTTTTTACACATTTGTCTGCCAAGGCTGAAAGGTGAAAACGCAACACGGCCATGTAAAAAATAGCTGAAAACATACATTCTAGCCTCATTTCTTTTTTTTCTCTTCTATTTCCCCCCCCCCCCCCCCCCCCCCCCCCCCCCACAGGACACCCTTGTGTTTTTAATGGCTATGCTAATTGCTAATGTTCCACTAGAATACTAATAAGGGCAGTAATTAGTGTAAAATGGACTGTAGCTCAGTGTGGACAAGAGTTGTTGTTTTTTTTCCTTTTAAAGAGCCTGTGAAATGGAACTGAAATCCCTGGCAGGGAGTGGTGGACATTTAAAATTAGCATTTGGGTCGTTTGGCAGATGCTTAATGCCAACAAACTTTTAAAAAAACTACTGCAGCGCCGAGAACGTAACAGTGGGGGCAGATCTTTTTCTTCCTTTTCCGTCAGATCGGAAACAGCTAGCCTATAACACCTTGCCGGCCAATAGACAGCTTGTTTACAATTGCATCGGCGCGGGGTTGTGATAGCTCTGTCTATGTGAATATAAATGTTGATATGAATACGCCTTAGGAGTAATGTCCTCCATCCGTCCAGATGGCCCTTGGAATTATCTGCTTTACGTGGGATAATGAAATCTCACTCACTATCCAACTGCTTTCTATTGAATTAACGTGATCGGCGTCGTTCCTTCTCACAGCTTGGGGTGTCATCAGCCCAACCAGCGCTCCCCCCGTTCATTGGCCACATCAATCACAGGCAACCGAGGTAATAAAAGCATACGAAAGCCCAATAACCATCACAGTAGGAAAAGCAGGAATGATACATGACAGGGGTGTTCTTGTTACACTGTAAAACGGGGGTCTCCCCCCTAAAGATAGGCTGCCAATTTTAAAGACAAATCACTCTCTTGTCACTGCAGGGGCTCAATATACTGTATACATTACCTCGGTGACTTAATTGCTTTATCTATCTTGTATAGTGTGCTGAAGTGGCTGAATACGGCTGGCGAATTTCATTCCCCAGACGGTCTTTTACCTTGGACTTTCAAACGTTATGAAAGGATTTAATAAAAGATGGCTAGCAGAAGAAGTGGTGGCCAGTATCTTTTGGCAGCGGTGGCGTAAAACCCCCAGGAGTACGATCCTCAAGCATCCCACTGTGGCCATGAAAACATCACATTATGGAAAAGTCAAGTGAAAATATGAGTTAACCGACGGTATGTAAGTGGTGAAATTCGGGTGCAGTTGGAACGTATTGTCAACAAGCTGGCCATTTTTTTTTAGAAGCAGAAAAGGGGTGGCATCAATTGTTCTTGGACGTTTCCCAACAGGAAGAATAAAAAACCGGCATTCTGCCATCACCCTGTTTTTAGCCATGAAATCAATACACACAGTTGGGCTTCATGAAAACAGAGGAGCTGCTTTCTGGCAAAGGCAGTTGTGCGTTTTGGACGGAGGCAAGGAATCAGCATGGAAGTAATCATGTAAATAGTGTTATCAGCAGATAAGACCGTCTGAGATGAGGATTATTAGATTATACTAAATATATATCCCCCTCAGTCTCTATTCAACATGTCAATTAGGATCCAAGATTTCCAGATTTCAGGTTTGAAGAATTCTTTGGAAACCGATGCGATGGAAATGGCTGTTAATGGGCGGTGTTTCGGCGTGTGGAGGAGAAAGAAGTGAACACATACTCTAGAGATACTCAGAGAGAATATATTTTGTGAACGCACTCATTCTATTGAAGTGATGAGGAATGAATTTATACAGATTGCCTCCTTGACCGTGCATTGTGGGAGACCTGTTGTTTCTTGAGATTGTAATTTATTTGTGACACATATCAAAAAAAAAAAAAGAGATTGCATATTGCAAACACCGGTTCACATGCTGCAAATTTGATGGAATGGGCCTCAGAGCACCCAAGCTGACGGCGCTTTAATGACATGGTTTCGAGACTGGTGATCGATGCGAAGCCCGGATGGAAATAAAGGAACACGGCGTCACCGCTGGTTTGTAACCGAAGCGTACAGAAAAGCTGGAGAGCACAGAGGAAGTGGAGTTCCCATCTCTGGATTAGTGCTCAAATGATATTTGCCAAATGCCAACAACTGGACAGCTTTGCTCTCTCTTTTTTTTTTTTAGCTAAATCAGTCAGATGTAATCATCTAAGCATTTGGCATGAGCTACATGTATCTATTACATCTGTAGCTTTCAGCTTCACCACTAGAAATCACCTTTTATGCCATTCTGGTACATTACGGAGCATGCTGCTGCAGCTTAACACCCAATCACACACATTCCGGTAACCAGAACAGGCCTGCTGTCAATGAAAATGAAAACTTCAACACTTGATTTATAGCGCCCTGCATCTCATTGGAATTGTACCTACTAGGCTTGCCGCGGTAGTCGGTGTTACCGGTGTTACACGGTGGTCGGGCACGCACCGATTACATTACGTACCCACCGCCCCTACCGTTTTGCTTGTTTTCTAGAAATAAAGCCCATTTAGTTCATTTTCTCGAACCAGCTCCGTGTTAACAATACATAGTCGGACGACGGACGCTACAATCTGAAAGTGAAAGTGTCTGCTCCGTACAGAGTCTCAGCACAGAGTCAGATTTCACACACGGGACGAGAGAGAGAGTTGACAGACAAGACGATGGCGGAGGATTTGGTATCGAGGCGAAAAGCAAAAGCGCCTATTTGACAATACTTTTTTCCGTTTTTTTTTTTGTAAAATGTCCGGTGTAATCGGTGACACCGGTGTTGTCACAAGTTTATTAACCGGTGGGAAAATGTCCTCACCGTGACATCTCTAGTACCTCCAATGTTAGTTCCGAACACAACCATTTACCAACAATTCTGCTCCAGCAGTTTCTTGCCCGGTCATCAGATCAGCTGCCTCCGGCTTGTTGACCAACCGGCCCCGTGTCATGCCTTTTGCGAATAACCATGAGAGATAACGGTGCTTCAGGGAGAAACCCTGTGTGTGAGTGTGTTTGTATGTACACGTATGCTTATGTGTGTGTGTGTGTGTGTGTGTGTGTGTGTGTACCCTCTATAAAGAAGGCAATAAAAGGCTCCTGCCTTACAGTAACACTTCATTAGTCAGACAGGCAGCCGCGGGTCCCACCAATCAGGACCCCACCCCCATCTATCAGCTGCAGTCTGACGCACTAACTGCTCCTTACAGCCACAACTCCTGCTCTACGGCCTATAACACGGTTTGTTTAGAGATGCACTAACCATTACAACATGTAGTGCGACGGAGAGAAACGTTTACGGTCTAGCTACTTATGTGTGTGATGGTTTGAGTGAGGGTGCTGTTTTTGTGTGTGTGTGTGTGTGTGTGTGTGTGTGTGTTTGGGGTTGTGGATTAGGGTCTGTTTGCCAAATGGAGTTGGGACTGCTCAAAACCAAATGCAACCCACTCCTGGGTCTTACTGTTTCTTTTCGCTGACAATATACAATTCCACTGATACGACGTAAGAAAGCACAATTTAATCCGTTTTGCTATCCATTTATCCAACTATCCGTCCATGAAGACACACACACGCACACACACACACACAGGCATGCGTCCACGCACAAAGATTAGGACTGAGCTACGACAGATAGAGCTTGGTTGCAAATGATCTCTTATCATCATTGTGCAGCCCTTTTGTGATCGCATGTGGCATGATTGCCTGCTTTGGATGGGCATGACAGATGTGTGTACCACTGCTACAGCATGGGCACTTAGGGAGTGTGTGTGTGTGTGTGTGTGTGTGTGTGTGTGTGTGTGTGTGTGTGTGTGTAGGTTACATCTGTGATTCTACTGTCTGTTGTTATCGCTCTTGGCACACAATGGGCTCACCAACTGCTTTCCGCTAACAGGCTCCAGCAATCACGGACGGGGAAGTGGTAGCCACTATGAGCGGGCGGCAAATGGACAAAGGTCTGATGTGTATCAGAGACTGCTGGAGCAGAGAGCTGCGGTGTGCCACATGTACGCATGCCGGGGCCCGCTACCAGCAAACAAATCACAGACAATCCTTGCACATGCAGTCGGTTTGTAGTCAGTTAGAGCAGGAAAATACTGGAAAAAAAACACAAGAGGGTCGCAATGGTTGACGACCGCAAAATCTAACTGGCAACACACCGGAAGAGGAAAAGCAAAACAACGAACTGACGGTTTGTTTCCTCGCAGCTGGATGAGGACAGAGGCATGAGATATTTCACTCAAGGAAGCTCTAATGTATTACATCTATCAGTCTATTTCGGTAAAATAATAACTGTGAAGGCTGCGCTTCCGACAGGTGCTCCATGAAGCTCCTTATCGGCGTGATTGAAACGGTGTAAATCGCTCCTTCAGCTGAATATCTCTTTCTAGAGAAGGACAGAGTAACAGCGCCGACAATGACCAGTTCTGATATCCCAAAAAGCTAATCTGTGTGTAAGAAAAAAAGGTAGAGACCGTGAATGTGGAAATGTGTGATAGTTTGAATTGCTTCCATTGTCCACAATGTACAGATCATGCCCATTTGTATAAGACAGTAAAATGTAAAAAGCTAATATACACTGCTGTGTAAATATTGGATTTGGTGCAATGAGGAAAATGAGGAAATTCGGGCTTTTACACTTCGGAGGCTTTCACATCAGGGATCTGGGCCCGGATCCAACTATACGGATTACACTTGACCAAAAATTCCAGTTTGTTTGATTAGTGTGAACGCTCCGTACCGTACTCGGGCAGGGTTCGTCGATCCTTACTCGAGTCCACTTGAAAAGGTGGTCTTGAGTACGGATCATGTGTACTCGGGTACGGTTCGCATCAGGTGTGAAAGCCAACCGTACCGAAACACAGAAGTGGACTGCTAGTTAATGCAAGAAACGTTAGGAGTTTCCGAGTAGTTTCGAAAGGGCAGGCTTTTTTCAACGCCGCCGGTCTCCTCCGAAATCTGTGGGCTACATGCTCGCAGTATGCACCGATCTCATCCTCCCAACGAGAGCTGCTCAGCTGCTCAGCGGGCAGGGAAGTGTAGAGCCGGAATATTTTCACATCAAACTCGGTGAAATAAGGGTTTATTTCGACCAAACCAGAGTTGGTGATTGTCAGAAAGACTAATCGAGACGGTTTTGGTGAGTTTTATTTTGTTTTCAATCAAGTTTGAATAAAGTGTTTTACGACGCTCCGGCACTAGAACAGCTGATCTCAATATAAACAAATATACGTGGATGATGACGCGAGTGTACTCGGGTACTGAAGCATTACTAATGTGAAAGCTGATCGGCGAGGGAGTGGGGGTACGAATCAATCGTACTTAATGTGAAAACGCCCTTAAAGGGTCTCTGAACTCATCACGGCAATAAATTATGGACAGTTCAGTTTTCCGCTTATTGTTCGATAGTTTAACGGCATTGTTTAATTGCTTTTTAACAGTGGGAAAGCCTCCATTACAGGATGCACTGCTGTGTGACCTGCTGGAACATTTCACCTTGCCAAAGGATGGCTCTACTGAGGCGGTTGAATGACAATTAATCCTTGATATGTGTCGGTAATCATGGGACGAGATCACGTGGATACAATGAAGGAAGAATTTTGTGCACGAATGTATGTTGTATTAAATTCAACCAATTGCAACGGGTGGAAGTAGGTGTCTAATTAAGATGAATTAACAAGATCTGAGCCGAGAAAAAGGATTTTGGACAACTGGAAATATATGTTAGTCGCCATATATTCTCATGTTATTGTAAGAAAAAGAAATCTGTCGAGTCGATTTTTTTCCAAAGCCGGCTTAGGTAGGGTAGCACCGCATCCTGGTGCCCTCTGTTGACCAGTCACAATGGGGTATGCATGTTTGTTTACATGTGTCTGGAGCTTTGTGTGTGTATATGTGTCACGTCTGAGTGAGTCAGACTGATGAAAAAAGTGTGTGTGCACGTGTAAATGCATGTCACGGCGAGAAAGATAGAGACAAAGCAAGAAAGGCCATTATTCTCCTTCTGTGGCACCTGCCCGAGTCTCCACACATCCCAGCTGTGGCCATGACAACCAACCTGCCCTCTGGGAACAAGTGTTAAGTCGCCATTGACCCGTGGGAGCAGGATGCACACACGCCACGGTCGTATTGCGTGCTGCCAGAATCACGCAAATGCACAGACACACACACACACACACACACACCAGGTCACCGGGTCCGACTCAACCACATACTGTCTGAATGTGTGGACTTGTGCAAGCGCCAGCGTAAAGACACTTTCTCTTTATAAGTACAGTAAGCATACACACCATACACGTGTGCCCACGCGCACACACGCGCACGTCCCTACCCAAGAAGCAGACAATGGCTGGCTCCTGTTTTTTTTTGGCCAAGAATTACATGAGCTTTAATATAATTACAGGACTGACAAGGACAGACTCTCTCTGCTTATTGCTCTGTGCTGGGCCCCCTTGAGAGCGACAGACAGGAGCATGCACAGAGTACTTGTCCAATCTCTAATGACAACGGCACACCCTTTCCGCGATAATCCTTTCATTTCTGTCCACTCGCGGGAGAGGGACAGGGAGGCAGAGAGGTGGACGTGTGCGTGTCAGGTGGTGGAGGAGTGATGAGCAGTGAAAGGAGCAGACATTGATGGAGTGAGCAGGGGAAGGTAAAATTTTAAGGATTAAGGTATACCGACGCCTGACAAAGTCGATATTGAGCAGAAAAACAAGTCGTCCTTTATAAAAGGTCATCTGGTGTGGGAGGACTGCTTTCTTTAAAAGGTGAAAGGTCAAACAACATTAGAGGAGGAGCAATATTCAAAAATTGGAAATCCCTCTCACACATACAACCCTCTTTCTGCCTGTGTCTCTCACTCACACCTATATACGCAGCCTTTTAGTGATGGAAATTCTCCAGACGTGTAACAGCAGGGCACCTCTCTTGGGGTTGGTAACCATAAGCACACAAACACATATTCTCCCGGATCTTGTCTGCAGAAAACCGAGTCCAGCAAACAGACTTCATGAATATCATTCTGAAACCATTTACAGACCAAAACAAAAAATACTGAAAGAATCCTCATACCACAATTGGAAGGTTAGAAAGAGTGATTTTTTTAAGTAGTTTGCAGCGGATAGACATTTACTGCGTTAATTGTCTGTGCAAATGGCTTGGCTAGGGATCAATGGCCGCTTTATAGATGCACCAGCAGGAGCAGCCAGACAGACTGACTTAGCGTTGCGCTCAACATGGCAGCAGCCATCTCCTCAGTATTTTCAGCAGCGCTGAAAAAAGATGAAAGATTTCCATCCTCATCCCAGCTCTCATCTATCGCTACTTTAAAGTTGCATTTTCAGTGTTTTTTTATCTACCGTTTATCTGCCTCCTTCCTCACCTATCCCATCCTCCTAAAGTCCCCATCTTCTGCCTCCCCCGACCTCTTCATCCATCCTCCCACCCTGCCTCTATCTCCCGGGTGATTGCCCAGCGGGTGTCCCTCCCCTCAGCACCGCACTACAGCCATGTGAATCAGAGAGTAACTGTTTGTTTAATGCTAACGGCAGCCAGATGCCTGGTTCGCCACCTTTTGGAGTCATTGTGCATCTCAATGACGGTACAGTCTTAGAGACAAGAAAGAGAAAGATGAGGAGGGGGCCATGCCAACAGATGTCTCATCATAGCATCTGCTGGGAAAACACAATAGGACGGCACAAAGAAAGGAAGATTAAAATGTGACAATAACAAATTCATTTGAAAAACCTAATTGGTTATCACAAACTGAATTCATTAAAGCTTTTACTGCACGAGTGTGTCGCCTGGTTTGTAATTAAAATGCAATGAATCTGGTCAACATATGCGGTGATTTAGATACTGTATTCATTGTTTCAGGTGAGGCACAATGCTAGAATGTATTTATGTATAGCGGCATACTATTATGAGTATTTCTTTTATCTTTTTGTAGGGGAGGTTGCACTCTTCCTGGCATTGATGTTTACCCTTTTCTGCTATTTTGTCATTCATTTAAAGAGGACCTATTATGCTTATTATTTTGGGTTTGTACTAGAACATGTTAACATGCTTTAATGTTCAAAAAACACTTTATTTTCCTCATAGAGGCTGTGCTGCAGCACCTCTTTTTTCACCCTCTCTCTGAAACGCTCCGTTTGAGCTCCTGTCCCGCCCTCCCGAAAAGTCTGCTCTGATTGGTCAGCTGGCCCTCAGTTGTGATTGGTCAACCGAAACAATCTCTTCAGTTCGCTCCAGTTCCACTCTAACTAGCTTTGTTTGAGGGCGTACCAAACTAGCCGCTAGGCAGGTATATGCAAATGTGTTACTCGGTGACATCACCACGTTACGGAAGAAAAGGAAGGACTTCAAGCGAGGTGTTTCAGGCAGTTCAGGAGAGGTGTTTTTTTGGGGGGAGAGTAACTCCCTTTGGTGTTTACTTTGGGCTTTGTAACTTTGCAGACCTTCTACATGCACAAAAAAACTATACAACACACTAAAGGAAAGGGAAAAAGCACAAAAGCATAATAGGTCCTCTTTAACACCACGTGATGGTGCTGACCACAGTACAGTCCACTGACACCATGGATGACTCTGGGCTGAAAAACAGGGCACTGTCTTGACTGTATATTATTTAGTTCAATGAGCTAACAAAGAGCTAAATTAGATTCCAGCCAGCTGCACTAAGGCCGATTTTCCAAAGCAGAGAAAACATCAGTGTGGGGTGATTGGTTCCTTCTCAAAGGATCACATTCACCAGCCACTGAGATATTCAGTACCTCCGCGCACACATCCAGCGCACATGCAGACTATTTCCCATTCTTTCCTGACCTCCAGCAGCACTCATGCACAAACGCACATTTTGACTGCTTTGCAAGCAACCGACGGGACTTGCCTAAGGTGCTTTTGAAATTGAATTCAGCCGTTGCCTCTCTCTCATGCGATTAGCCCTTGACTTGGTCAGCACATCGGGGCCCCGCGGGGTGACTGCACAGACATGAGATAATGCCAAATCCTCACATCACCTCACATCAAATTAGCAACGTACTCGCATAAACACGAGATTCAGTCAAACACACTGTAACCTACTCCAGGCAAATGCAAGGTGTAAGGTGTAAGGTGGAGAGAGCCAGGAGGCTAATTTGTTTTTGTGACACTTGAACTCACCTTTTGAGTTTTAGTGCTCGGAATACCAATATTACATCAAATAAAGCATTGTGTTATTAACACTTTAGCAAGAAGATGTTGGCCTATATGGTCAGCGTGGAGCAATGTACAAGAGAAGAGGAGCAGTCAGACTTATTTCTCTTTGTAAGCTTTCGGACAAACCTCAGGGGGAAACAAGAAAGAGTGGTTAAGAGGTCAAGTCTATTGTAGGGCTGCACAATTATAGCCAAAATAATAATCACGATTATTTTGATCAATATTGAGATCCCGATTATTTATGCGGCCTCACAGCGAAAGCTCTACCGGAAAGGCCAGACACACGGCCATGAAACGGTAAAGATCAAAGTAAGCGCGCTACACATATTGACCGTCATCTTTTCTTGTAAAATGTCCGGTGTGTAATCTGTAACATCGGTGTTGTCGCAAGTTTATTAACCGGTGGGAAATTTTCCTCACCGTCACATCCCTAGTTTGAATCTAGCACTAGCAAGTATGCACAAAGCTAGGGAGGTCTATGCATCTTAGGTCAGTTTCTACCATTTCATTGCCTTGATGCGAATTTTGCATCTTCCATTAACAATTTTCCATAATGCAAATTAGATTTTTTTTTAATTCAAATCTAATTAAGCAAACGATAGTGATGAATGCAAGCGTCAAAGTGCACAAGAAAAGATCAGGAAATAAAAAAATAAAAAAAATGCATGTTACAGAGAGACATAGATTGTTTTTGTCATGTTACAAAATTGTTTTTAGCGAGGTAGGGTGTACTACTACGGGGAGGACGGCTGAAGGTACTGATGTTGTTTAAAGCAATCTGATGATGCTGTGATTTTTTAATTGGAACTGAACAACACTTCACGTCTAACTGCTCAACTGACCACATTGTCCTGACCTCAGGCAGTGCTGCGGGGGTGCCATTTGGAAACAGCAGCCATATGTGGGAGTGTATGTGCTCTGTGTGTGTGTGTGTGCGTGTGTGTGTGTGTGTGTGTGTGTGTGTGTGTGTGTGTGTGTGTGTGTGTGTGTGTGTGTGGCCGTGAAGGGAGGAGACAGGTCTGTGTGTGCAGCTGTGTGAGTGCATAAAAGCATACAGTATGTGTATGAGCTGATTCATTTATGTGCCGTATTAATGTGTGTGCTCGTGTGTCATAGTATCTGTTAAAAAGCCAGCTTCGGGGCACGTTAGAGACTCTTTTGTCAGGAAAGTTCACGTTTGTGGTCATCTTGCTCGAGCCCTCCAGGCCACTGGCGGCCTGACTCAGACAAAGGTCAGCAATTAGAGCTCAAATTTGGTAAATTTATTAAACTGTGACGCATCCATTTCTAATTTTGTGTGAATCACAGTGGACAAACAATTATATAAAAACAACACTCTCACGAACGTGTAAAATGATATCATTGACACAACAAGATCTCGGGAGCCTTTAACGATCTAATGTGCGTACCTCATTGCATGCAGTAATTGCTTTTTTTTTTCTTTTTTTTTTAAACATGGCCATTAAACTATATCGCCTTAGAGAAACAACGCAAATGGCATCCCATTATGATCCAATAAGAATTAAGAGGCTGACCATTTCCTCTTCCTGCGCAGAAGATGATATAATCCTATTTCGGGATCCTCCATCTCATAGCTCTACGCATCTCTTTCTCTCCGATTCTCCCCTGAGATCCTGTTCGTTCTATGAGAAGGGCTGCTGCACATTGATCCCCACTATCTGTGTCGGGTCAGTGGATACAGCCACACTCAGCACTTTATGCCTAGAGAGTACCCGGGCCGTCACAGGCTGCTTTTTCCCTACTATCCCTGAATATTCGCCCTCCTCCACCTCCTCCTCATCCTCCTCGGAGCGGTGACAAGCAATCTTTGTTGACCCCCCTGGGTCACTGCCTCGGCGCTGAATGCATGTCAGATATTTAGATAATATGTGGCGTACAGTATGAGACCCTGACATACAAGATGTCCAAAGGCGCTGCTTCATTTGGCCCAAGTCAGATGCTTTTACACAAGAAGCTCAAAGGTGAGTTACAGTGTGTGAATCAGTAAGATCAGTAAAAGGCACTCTGGGATTCTCTCGCCGAATGAACGCATAAATGACGTGAACTTTAAACAAATGACACTCTGCCGAAGCAAATTGTCCTCAAATGCGAACCAGCTCGCTTTGACTTAAGACCTATGCTTAGCAGCATCCCGACCTCCATTATGGTAAAGCCTTTTCACTGAAAACGTAACTCCTTCTGACAAAATGACAGAGCGCCTTATATGCTCTCGGGCGGGGGGTGCTCTTCCCCCTGTGAACGAGTGTACTGTACGGCGGTTTCACAAATGTGACATGTTGCATCTAGTCCTCAGAGCAGCCTGTGTGCAGTATCTCTGAACACAGGTCACTGCTAACAAAGTCTCAGGAGGTATCATAACAGCATTGCATGGATGGACAGTCGTATGCTATAAATACCCATCTGCATACTGTATCTGGTGCACTGTACATAGGCAAGATCCCGCATCTCCGACTGCAGACTCTGTGTCTTTGCGGTCGTATTGATTTGCCTTTAAAAATACACGTGTTCACTCGTCTCTGACTGCTAGAATATAAGAAACACGATAGCAACAAGGGAGCGCATCCCCCTTAAAAGTGCATTAATTAAAGTTCAAGATTTCTACCAAGAGGTGCGAACTGCTCTTTCTAAAAGTGATCACAGAAAACAAGACTCCAAGAGTTGATGTCAACTTTCTCGTTGCCTTTAGATGAGACTTTTCACCTCTTGTCATCACAAATACAATTTTCCCATTCTACAACTGACAACAAAAGGTGTTGGATCACCGCAGATGTTTTGGGTGGTAGAGCTGTCACTTTACATCGAAAATTACATTGAAAACAAGCGTTTGAACGTAGGATAATTATCTCACTTCCGCTGCCTTTACAAAAAAACAACTGCCTGCAGTAACACTGAACGAATTACTTGTTGGTTCGAACTTGATTTATTTTGAAAAAGTTACAGCCCTAATTGGGGAAATTATATAAGTCTCTTATTCCTCCAGGAGGCCTAATGAAAGGATTTAGACTTCCTTCGTCTTCTTTTCTCCCCCATTTCTCTCAATCTGTGACGCGGCAGGCCTGTTTCACAACTGTATATTTCAATATCCTAAAACAGTTCTTAGTCCCAGCATTAACAGGCATGTCCTCATACTATTACTGTGCTGCACTAACAGTACACAGGACAAGCAGACTTTTATGGAATAAAAAGTGTGTATGAATCCATTCATTGATATTGATTTTAGAGCTGCAACGATTAATAGATTCGTTGTCAACTATTAAATTAATCGCCGACTATTTCGATAATCGATTAATCAATTTTGAGTATTTTTTTAAGAAAAAAAAAGTCCAAATTCTCTGATTCCAGCTTCTTAAACGTGAATATTTTCTGGTTTCTTTACTCCTCTATGACAGTAAACTGAATATCTTTGAGTTGTGGACAAAACAAGACATTTGAGGACGTCATCTTGGGCTTCGGGAAACACTGATCGACACCATTTTCTGACATTTTATCGACCGAACAACTAATCGTATAATGGAGAAAATAAATCAACAAATTAATCGACAATGAAAATAATCGTTAGTTGCGGCCCTGATTGATTTCACTGATTTGGCGGGTTACCGTTTGCATCTATTGTCTGATATGGTTTTCCATAGCTGAACAACGGAATTCCGCTATTCGAAGTACCTTGTTAACTATTCTGCTATAAAAAGTGATCTTTCCCTGAGTGGCTCCTCTCGAGGGCCTGTCACACATCCTAAGCCGGGCCGGGTGAACTAGCGTAGCTTAGCCTAGAAGGCTCTCACTGCCCAAAGTCTGCCTTCCATCCTCTTCCAGTCCTTCCGGTGCTCTCCAAAGCTTTGATCCACTAAGCCTGCAGAGTTACAGTATCAGTCCTCGGTTACACTAAAACCCACACTCCCACATCTAGAGCTGCGGTGGAGGACCAACTCCTGCTCACGCACTAAGCCTCCCAGTTGAGATAATCCAATCCTGCTTCTTTTCTACCTGCAATGCTCTGGGTTTTAAAGCAAAGATGTATTCTCATATGCATTTGCCTCAGCCTGCTACAATGCCCAGATTGTTGAAACGTTACCTTAGGAGTCTAGCTTTGGCCTGATCAAACTGGTTTCACACCAGCCCCGCGTTAGATCTCACCTCCAGGACCTCTGCTCTTCTTTCTAGTAACTGCTTTTCCAATCCTGCAGCGACCAACTATAACTCATTCTAGCAGCCTCAGCTCTCAGGCCTTTTAGTGTCGGCCAGCCTCCCCAGTGCCTCGACATCCCCATCATCAGCACCACCACCACCCAGCTCCACACCACCGGGGGATGGACTGGGCCTGCTCAGTCTACCCGTGGCTCCACCGACAGGGGATAAAGGGATAAAGAGCCTCTGCTCAGGGACTGATTACTTACATCTGCCAGGCTAAATCCCAGTGCCCACACATACACACACACGCATGTGTACAAACAGCGCAGACACACACTTGGCCTGCTGCTAGCTGCAACAAATGCACTCATGCATGTATTGTTGTCTGACATAAGCATGTGGTATGTGGGAAAGCTGTGGGCATGTGTGTGTGTGTTTTCAGGGTTTTTATTCACGCGCAAGTAAAAAAAATCATACGCCAATAAATGTATAATGAACACTGTATGATGAACTGTTAATAGCACAGCCATCACAAACTTCACATTATTGCTCCTATAAACACGCCAGAGGCTGCAAAAGCAATATAGTCAACACTACGGCAATAACTCAGTCCCGGCCGGGCAAAGGTCTAATCCACCTGTAAACGCTCATGAGTGTTGAGACGCTCGGAAAACACTTCAGACCGCTCCACTTGATGTGAACAAACAATAATAGTTTCTCACGTCTTAAGATGTTATTGAAATCATGTTTCTCCCGCTAAAGTCTCTGACTCTTTATTATTCTCCGTAAATATATAACAATATTCTGTTGCGGTAATATATTGCCATTTGCACTTCACTGTGCTCTCTGCGGTCCCTTGTTGACTTTAACCATGCCAGGCTGTGCCAGGTGATTTCCAGTAGCTTGTAAATATACTCTGAGTTGTTGGCAGGGCCTTTTTTTTCTTTCTTAGAGTTATTAAAGCCAGAGCTAACAGGCTACCACTGGGCAACGTTCTTCTTTAACACAATTCATCTATACGGTAACAAATACATGTCTATGAGGTCTGCCAGGAACAGAATAATGAAACAGGAAGCGTGTTTACTGTATATTTCGGCATGTATTTGTAACTGAGGGGGAAAACACTTGGGGTTTTGGTGCAGCCATAGATTATTTTTTAATTTGACATTTACAAAAACATGATCAGAGCTTGGATTTTCAGCTGGCCTGCATACAAAACAAATGTCAAATACCACGGGATTGGCAGTGCCACAGCGCAACAGACCACAAAGTCATCAAATAACACTGTTCTCATGAGTTCCCATTGATCGTCATGTATTAGAAGGCTGGCATCGCTATCAGACATTCCCAGCGAGCGGATGTCAGGCTGGCCCACTGACCTCATGCTTCCAGCTCATCTTTCCCTCGCGGGGAATAGAAGGAGAAAAATCATAACTCTCATAAGAGCATATTAATCCCATGGTCGGAGCGCATGCCGCCTGCGAGGGCTTACCTCTGTCAACAGAGATTTGTGAGCTCTTTCACGAGGACACACCTGTGCACATAGTCAGTGCTAGACAAAGAAAAGCTAAATAATTACTGCTGTCTACAACAGATGTTTTAATAAGACAAATTTGGATCAACTGAAGATTATAACATAAATTCTAAATACAGTTATTTTTCACTTATTTAAAGCAGCCGTGGGTAGAATTGGAGAAAATATGATTTAAAAAAAAGTTATTTTTATAAAACGGTCACTATATCCTGACAGTAGTGCACGAGACAGGTAATCTGAAAAAAAAATCATGTGTCTCTGTGTCCTCCGGTGTCCTCTGGTGCTCCTAATGGCATCTGCAGGATTTCACAGACCGGAGGAAAACAACCAATCAGAGCCGAGCTGGAGCCTGCCGTCTCTGAGCAGCTGTCAATCACTCGCGAACTCTGATCAAACGGTCAAACTAGGCAGCGCTGATCAAATATGAATCAATACTCTGTTACTGTAATGCCTATTTCTCGCCACAAATGTTTTCAGAATCATCTTGTAGTGTACTGTTTAGCTGTAAAATGAGAAAGTTTGTGACCCGGCAGCCATGTTGAGATCAGTTGAGGAAATACCAAGCACCACCCACCAGCCGGAACACAGCAAATAGGAACACTCAATAGGAACGCTCTCTCTCTGAAATTACCTGTGATTGGCCAAAGTCTTTTTAAGATTTTTTTTTTTAAAAGCCTGAAAACAGAGTCATGAGGAGGTGCAGAAGTCTAGTTATCTCTCAGAGCACTTGAATTACAAAATGCTGAAAGGTTATTATGGAATTTTTGCCCAATGATGCCAAAAACATTCTGCCTACCGCAGGTTTAAGCAGCAAGTCAATGTCATCTCACGCAATAGATTTGTCATATTGTTGAATTGTTAAAACAGATCTGTCAAGCTAATCAACATCCTTACATGTTGGCATGGCAACTGTATGATGCAGCAGCTTTAAACTCATCAATTGCATTGTGCCCTCAAAAGCACTGAAGAAGGCCACTATAAGTACTGTCGAGCGATTCAAATAATTCAAGTGTAAACAAACTATGGAAAAACACACCAACAATGTCGAATACACTTCGAGGACTTCAACCAGAGTGGTATATTATCGATGCTATTGTATGTAAACTGATGTCGATTTGGAGCACTGAGCGCTGAGAGATGCAGCTCCTCGCAAGGGGCGCAAGAAGAGTCTGAAGAAATCGTACATCCAATTACCGCCATCTTCAGGCACGATGAGAAGCAGCCTCCTTTTTTAATCGTTAAAAAGATGCACTGATTCGTGACTAAAAATATTTTATAGCGCAAAGCCATCTCAAGTCATAAACCGCATCTTATAAAGTGACGATAACAAAAAAGAAAAAAGAAAAAAAAAGACCTAATGCGGCGTTTTAACTCAAACCCAATTGGGCGACGGCGATGAATGACATTAGTATCATCATCAGACAGCCTTGTCATTCGGTTTCATTCGGAGATTGCGGTAACCATTTAAAAAACGTCCAATATATAAGGAGAGCAGGAGAGATGCGGTGCCCTTATGATACCGGGTTAACATATGAAATGCAACGAGATAGACGCAGATGGGATATAAGCATAAACGAGGCTGCACATATATATACAAAACATAACATAGCCAGTGTTTCCCCTTGGACGCGCAATGTGTGGAGCGCTGCGGGGCAATGCGCGCCCCACACACACACACACACGTGCACATATACACGCGCGCACACACGCGCACACACACACACACACACACACACACACAAGCCAACTGTTTTAAACACACGCCTGAGTCAACCAGCAGCAGCAGCAGCTTTAGTGAAATGGATTTTATGTTTACCTCGGTGTCATAGATTTTGGTGATGAGTGAGAACGAGTACTTCCTGGACTCCCGTATGTGCTGGATGGCCAGCTGGACCGCCGGCTCGATCCCCTGGCTGATGCCGCTCATCAGGGCCGACTCGTTCATGGGCATGAGGACCATGATGGGCAAGTTTTCCCCGTCCCTGGCGAACCAGCTGTTGTCCTGTCCGTGTTTGGTGAGGTCGTTGCACACCTTGGCCATGGCAGGGTGAAACAGCAGAACGGAGAGGAGCAGGCATCCCGTCGGGAGGAGCATCTCCCAGCCGCTGCAGTCCCTCCGGGCTGGAGCCATGCTATAGCGTGTGCAGGGGTAGACCAAAATGAGATCCCCACCGGCGCCCCCTCACTGTTTGGGCATCGCAAATTCGGGCTCGTCCGGGATGCTCAGACGCCCGCCCGTCAAGGAAATCGTTTTTTTTTTTTTTAAAAACAGGAGCAGATAGGAAAGCCGCAGCAGCCCCTGCAGTGGGAAAAAAACTCGTCGTATGGATTATAACTGCAAAACTGAGAAGAAAAAAAAGATATTTCTACTCTCTAACAGTGCCTCTGTAAGAATATTCCAAGGGCGCAGAGATTCGCGTTGCAGAGAGGGGAGAGCTACTGCCTCTCGGTGCCCGTCATCCAAACGATCTCCCTGTCAAAACACCCTTCTACCCTTTTCACATTTAATTTGAAACCACTTATCTCAGAAGCACAAGAATGTTCTGAAGGATGCCACCCAAAATCAGGAGAAGATCCCCCCCCTGTGAGCATAGACAGGAATCAATCACTCCTCGTTGACAGTTGTTGCGGATACAAAAAAATCACCTCCGAAGTAAATTCCAAAGCCAAGAGCTGGCAACTGTGGGCATCCCCTGCCAAAACGCCAAGCGCTGAATCTGACAAATAACGTAAGCAACGAAGCGATACGGGACCTAAAAACAAACAGAGCTGGTGTTGAAAGCTTGACCGCAGAGGTCCGAGGGGGAGATGTCGAGAGAGTCTGCCTGTGGGACTGGGATGCTCATCTCCGATGGTGCGTCAGAGAAGCGCTGAAAGCCGTTGCTGCTGCTGCTGCTGCTGCTGCTCACCGTGCGCGCAAGAGGGAGCACTGAATGTGGAGGAGGAGGAGAGGAAACGAGGGAGGGGAGGAGTAGGAGGACGAAGAGGAGGAGGAGGAGGAGGGGAGGGATACAACAGCCTGGTGGAAAGGCTGCATAGGCTTTATGCAGGGCAGACTCATCAGCGGCTTGACAGCCGAGGGTGATTTAACTGGGCTTTTAATGTTATAGGAGGCAGACGACGATTCAGACATGCATGGAGCAGGCTAGTTAAAATATATAGGGCTGTGTATAATACACGTGTATAGCTCTGTTGTGTTGCACGTCACACACAAAAAAACACTTCTTTTCGGGCTATATTTTTAGTGACTCATTATAAATGTATATCCTAGGCGATGGTGATATGTATTTGATTCCCAGTGTATAGCCGTACCTGTCGAACTGTCTTTGCGCACGAATAGCTCACTGTGTGCGTCTCAACCCGAGGAAGAAAAGATAATTCCCACTATAGGATAAATAAAGAATATATAAATATTCAGAATATATTTATGAACATACTAGAAGGGATTAGGTGGTGTAATAAACAGTGGCACCTAGCAAAGCAGTTAAATAAAAATGTGCCAAAACGCAAATTGTGAAGTCAGGTGCAGACATCCCCCAGGCGTCCTTGTTTGAGGGGGGTGAAAAGCTTATTTCCCAGGTAAAAGTGAGCTTAATCCAGACAGAAACTGTGAGAGGCTGTGTATAAAATGACTATTATGATTATCGGTTTAACTCTCTCCACTGTAAAAATCATAAAATGTTTGGTAAAACGCTTCATTCTGAGCCATGACTTCAGCTGGTTTTCAGGACCACGGACAGCGAACAGTGTATGCTGGGAAGCCTCGGCGCTGTCCATGGTGCTGAACTGCACACAGCACCACTCTGCAGCGGCGTCTGCTCCCGTTGACATGTGTACATTAGCCCCATTACCTTTTGCTTCCCCAAGGCAGGGTATACACATTTTTATTCTCGTCTCTGAGTACAAGGAATACCTTCTCCTACGGCCCCGAGGTAAAAAACAAAACAAAAAAACAGGCAATTACTGCAATAGTTTGCAACACAATTCCTGTTATTGTTAAACAGGCGTGGGAAGCGAACAGAATAAGATGCCAGGGGGTAACTGTTCAACACATGTGGAGAAAATATGAAAGCCTTTCAAGTCATCAGCTGTATCCCAAAAACAGAGGTAGTACAGTTTGACCTGCTCAATTATATCCCATGCACAATTACAATCAGCATCAAGGGGGTTCGTTTTAAAAAAGCGCCAGAATGAAAGCACACATGGGCGTGTAATGTGTTTTTTCCAACCCAGGATGAGGATGGTGCAGGGCATAAAGATCCCCTTGTTATGAGCATCGTGTAGGGATGCACCATCCGACTTTTGGGGCTTTTCTGGGCTTTGGGAATCGGTCGATACCGAGTACCAATCCGATACCATGTGTTTAATTAATATTCTGTATGCCTCACTGTGTGGAAGTGACTGGGATCATTCTGTTATGTGTAAGACAACATCAGGCTCGACTTTATTATTGCTTTCCTAACTTTGTAAAACCAATAAATATATAGATATGAATTTATTTAATTGATATTTACTATTAAAATGATAAATCGTACACCAACAACTTGGTAAAAAAAAATCTTCAAAATTAACAGGAATTACAACTCAAGTGTAAACTTTTTTAATACAGCAACAAATTGGTCAAAACTTTAACAGGAATTCAGATTCCAGTATATAATGTGTATATAGTATATAAACGGATATGGATTGGCCCCATTGTCACCCGATCCAGCTATTTGAGTCACAATCGGCCCGATATTCAATCCAGTATCGGTATCAGTGCATCCCTATCATTGTGTGGATACAGGTGTCACTCCACATCGTCCAAGCCATGGAGAGGAAGCAACCATTTTTGCTTAAGTGATGAGATATTAAAGTTGAAGTCCATAGTGCAACACAGGTGACAGGGTGCAGGTCTTCATTTTCAAACAACTATAAGAATGTGTTTAATCCTCCTACAGAGGATACTGTCAGCATATGCGGTACTATTAAAATATACCATCAAGCATTTTATTTTTTTCCAAATGAATTCACTCTGTAGGCTTGCTATCAGAAAATGGGCATTACGAAACAACCTTTGCATAGTAAATACTCCTAATCACAATATGATTTCCACACGACCAATTTCCTCAATCTTCATCAGGGGTTTAAAGCATAAAGTGGTCATGGTTGATATGGCAGAGCTGACCCTCCTGGCTTCTTAAAACACAGGTCATTTATCATAGCAGCTGCATACACACAACACACACAGGAACTGGGTATAGCCCTATGAGGATAGTTGCAATATCTAGGTCTTTCTCTCTCTCTCTCTCTCTCTCTGACAACCACATCCTTTATATGAAATATTTTCCCAAATCAGACATCTTTAACTCCTTAAGGAACCCAATATGGGAAGGGTCTTGTCATTTCTGGTTGATTACTGCTCTGACCCCACGTTTTGATCTGTGAAGTCAGAAATACCTGGTTCCTACGTGACATGAATATCTGGCTGAAGAAAGCAGGCGAGGAAAGTTTGCCGCAATCAAAGTGTAAGTGCAGAGAGCATGGAAGTATTAAGCAAAAATGCTGAAATAAAAAAAAAAAGTGAAGCAGATTAAAAACAAATAGCTATGCACTTTGTATTCATCCACACAATGAATTCATCACGCAGCTCTATTTCCTTTCTCCTCTCAGTAGTCAGCCTTCTTTTCTATTCACAGTGGTCCAGATGAAGAAGTAGGTCAAGTTGTCGTCCCATCTGTTTGTTTCGCACAAGACAGCATCCCTCCCTGCTCAAAACATTCCCCCAACATCGAGACAGCAGCGAGTTAGCAATAAGACACGGCGTCAAAGCATCAAATTAAACTTACTTAAATGCAAAGTGAGGAAACAATTATTCAATTGGCAATGAAGAGCTCTGAAAATGAGTTTCTTAATAAGCACACTTGGTTTGGATTACAACAGCACCTACAGACATTTCCAGGTACAATCGAAAAACGCCTCCAAATTGTTTGTTTTATTCCAATGTAGAAATGCTAAGTGTCCATCTAGAATGATTGTTGCAGACGCCCAAATGAAAATGTCCATTTCATTTCAGATTATGAATCATTCATTAAGCTTTCAATCACGGCTCTGCAATCTGCCCGTCCTCACTAAACGAGATGTCAAGCCAATATATCACCACTAATTGGAACATACTTGTGTGGTATGAAGGGCACACGGTAAAATAATTATGCGCGATTGAGCAATCAGAGATGAAATTTTATAATATGACTGTAGATACGATGACCATGCTCAGTGATGTAGTGATTTAGACAACAGCTTTAAGATTGTGTGAATGTGTTTATTTGACTTTATCAAATTCTTTTGTCTTGTGCACTGACAGTCTTAGAAATCAAAAGGGGTGGGAAAAAAAAAATCGATTCACCTATGTATCGCAATTTTTTTTCCGATTTTGAAATTGATTTTATAATGCCAGAATCATCTTCATTTGAGTCTATGCGGAGGAAGAAGGAAGTTACCGCTTTTATTGTTGTAGTCTGAGTAACGCGACTTTATGTCTGTTCCGTATCCGTCAACCAAAACAAACCGTAGCGAGCCGAAACGAAAAAGTAGAAAACAGCGGAGGTTCTTCGTAGATACGACCTGCACCCTCACATTTTAAATCCAAAGTGATAAACACTACACATACAGTAAAGTATGGAAACACTTTGGGTTTCACACATTGGCAGGAAAAGCAGAGCTAGACATCATGGCTAAAGCTGCATGCTAACTCTGTCATGGACAAGAAACGTTATCGTATTGCAGTAACACGCGGTCAAGCCAGCCGCCACTCTCATCTCTGTGGTCAAATCGGACGACGCTACAACTGTAGAGCACCCATATACTGACATTTATGTTAAATACAGTCAAACGGAGCTGACCATGGATGTATAAAGAGAACTTAGCTTACAGGGAAAGAGGTAGAGTCCGACTTTGCGAAGTTAGCGGATGTATACAGGTGTGACTACATCTGGTTTTCAAAATAAAGTGTTAACAAAGGGAATTGTATACAAAATACATATATGTAAATAAGATTGATTGGATTATGTTCACCAGAAGTATAAAACATTACATGTCCCTTATAAATTAAAAAGAAAATACCACTAATTTGTGAGGGCAATGTCTTTATTCTTTGATTTTTAGGTTGCTGGAAAAAAAAAAATGCCTGACAATGACTGATATATTTGACTTCAGGACATCTCAGACTACATACATGCTGAAAATCAAACATTTTTACTGTATTAATTTAGATATTGTCCAAAGTAAAAGTCGGTAGAAGCACAGTATATGATTCAACTTTTTCCCACGGTCTAGTGTTTAAAAAGTTAACAAAAATCGCAATATCGAATCGCAATACTTAAAAATCGTAATACATATCGAATCGGCACCCAAGTATCGTGATAGTATCGAATCGGGAGATAGGTGTAACGTCCCAGTCCTAGAAACCAATCAGAAACAAACTAAAGAATGAGCCGGTGTTAAGCAACTGTACTGCCAAACAGCTGACACTCAATGCTGAAAAGACTCACAAATGCATCATCCAATCCACACACACACACACACAGACACACACACACACACACACACACACACACACACACACAGCTGGATGACATGTCCCATGTTTAATAGAGATTAATGGGGTGGCCTGAGGACATCCCTCACCAAAAAACCCTGACAATACGCCACAAGATGCTCTATGAATATTAAATGCCAGGTATTCAGAACAGGATGAATGAAAAATGATATGTCCAATGCTCTCATATTTCATAGCTCAGGTGGTTGTGCTCACTGATGGAATATCCATGTTCATCTTTTGTAACTTGTATACAAAATGAGCAGATAACTGAACGGTCTGATGGATAATTAATCAACTTCATGTCACTTCCATGGAAACTCATTTTGTAAAAGTTGTTTTTCTTCTACCTACACTTGATCATACCACTCTGCTCTTTTGATTAATATTTCTGGAGTGTGTGTGGGTGTGTGTGCGTGTGCGTGTGCGTGTGTGTGTGTGTGTGTGGAGGAGAGATGAAAAAGGTTAGCCCATTTATCCATCCATCCCATCACTAATTCACTATTTAGCCGCAATGGGACATTATGATGTTTTGTCATCAAGGCTTAGTTTGATTTGCACATTCCACATCCTTGAATATAAAATCTGCAGCATGGAAAGGCTTTGCTGTAATCTTAGTACACAGACACACACAAAGTAAAAGCCAGAATAGACTATCACTTATCCCAGATCAACACCTTAGTTCAGAGTTATCTCACACATGACTGCTCTCAAAACTCCAACCCAAGGACATCGGACTCTATCTTGAAGTGGCGCAGACAAGTAACTCTGCTATACAGCAGGGAACATTTCATTATGAATCCCTGCTTCTTTCTCTTGTTCTCGACACGCTTGCCCCCGCCAGTTACAGTGGCGGCTATTTGAATAATTGGTTTCCGAATCTGGAGTCACAGTCCTGCGAATTCCATGCATACCAACAAGTTGAGGAGCGATTCTTCAACGGGGCGTGTTCCATGCATGGCGGTGGAGAATGCATGTTTTATGAGCTTGGAATACATGAACACACTGCAGACTGTCAACTAGGAAATTCCCCACTGCGATAAGGAAGAGGGATGACTAGACTGGCCTCTGTTGGGGTGCTGACACTGAAACTTCCTAATGAAATTTTTTTTTGTGTGTGATCTAAAGAAGTTTCTGCGACTCGTTTAGTGAGATATGCTTTGTGACCAAGCGGCAACCTCCGGTGCTGAGAAATGAAGCCAACACCAAGTGCCAAAACTGCAGTTTATCGAATGGCCACTTGAGAATGGCACCAAAAGCGAGTCAATCCCCATAGACCCCCATGTTAAAACGGTTTTGGTTTCTATAGCTAATATCCCCGTTCATGACAACTGTACGGGGGGTGAATTTTTAGTGTACCAAGATGGCGACGACCAGAGCCACCCACTTAGTCAAACTTCTAAAGTCTAAACTGTTCTGCAACATCTGTGGCTTAACATCTTCTTGCTTTACTGGATGTTTCATTTGACTGCAACTGGAGGTCATGGCAATGCAATGGAATATGATTTTTTTTTATATTATACAGCAGATTAGACTCATGACATGCAGACTCAACTAAAAGAACATATTCACTAAAAGGAACTCACCTTGAAATGCACAAGAAGACAAACGGGGTAAGTTCCTCACATCTCCGTCAATCCACCGATAACTGGCTATCTACAAATACAAGACCAACGAAATTTAAACCACACAAAACATTACATTGATTTGATCCCAAAATACAAATGGACAAAAAAAAAAGAACAGGACGGACAGAGCCTTCTTACAGGCTCACGAGGATGTTGGGATGAAAAGAAACCAGGCCAACAAGTAGAGAGTGTGTAAAGTGATGGCACAATTTTGGAATATTACAACAACTTTGTACTTTTTTCTGAAGTACAACAGGCAGTGGCAGTTTGGTTTGCACACAGACACAGGTGTTTTCAGTTATGCTGGCTGATTAGACTTATGCTGTCTTCAAATGGAACTCGTGAGCTTGTGGTTACGACATGGGAAGTCGTGTAAACACTGTGCTTGGCGTTTAAGTGGTTAAGTCGTGATAAAACCACTGCTAAGCAACGGCAATACCAACGTTACTGTCGGCGTCTAGAAGCCACGTGGCTATTACAATTTAGCAG